>JAYRBT010000177.1:50955786-51023273 GCA_036023395.1 Myiotriccus ornatus | reverse complement strand
CCATCTGCCCGGGGAGTGGCCCTGACCAGGAATCGAACCCGGGTCTCGGCGGTGACAGCGCCGCGCCTTAACCACTAATACATTGTAAGGAGGGAACAAAATGCTATGGTGCTACTCAGTAGTTTGCTTTCTACCTTTGCATTTTTAGGATCAAGCCATCCATTTTGGAATAGGGCAGACAACATCCAGCCTCATCCACATGGCCTCTGTTTATCTCCAATTCCTGAAATCAGCTGGATTACTAGTGATGAGTATGATGGTATTCTGCAACTATGGGGAATAAGGGACAGGATTTAAGGGTTATTTCCCTTTAATATTTATGCTTAGGTCAAGCTGTGATCATTGCTGAAAAGGGAGCAAAAGCCTGATCTTGGAATTGGGGTACTATTGGTGTCTGAAGTATATAAGACAATTTTGGTGAATCTATGCTGAAACCTCCTTCATGTAAGGGAAATCAAGAGCATCTGATAACTTTTTTGAGGCAAACATCTTAACATGCTTATGTGGGGGTCTTCTGAGTGTGGTGAATTCATGATGAGCCCTGACAGTTAGCTCTTAGTGAATTTGCAAAGTACCTTAGTGTTTCTGAATCAGTTACCAGAGACATCACTTCTCTCCAATTCTGACTTAATTAAATAATCAGGTTTCACCATTCCTGAGTAGCACTTTTGTATTTTCATACCTCAGGCTTACTAGAATTAAGTTTTCCAAGTTTTCAGGTCATATATTTAGCTTGGTGTTTTTCTTTTATTTATATAATTTTTTCTTTACCTGTGGGGAAAAATAAAAAAAAAAAAAAAAAAGTCATATAATGATCTAAATTTCTGGCAATTTTTACTAGGACTGATTATAGCCCTCACAAAGCCACCAATCTGGATTTCAACTACATTACTACTTGAATCGACTGAAATTGTACTGTACTTTTGTGAAGGAATTTTGTCACCAGTATTTACTAGCTACACAGCACTTGATTCTATTCTTGATTACTGGGCAAATGTCAGGAATATCTCCCTTTAAAATGAATGTTACATTCATCGGCAAGAATCTAGCAAAAGGAGACTTGTGCCCTAGGCATTATGAACAATACAGGCTTTCAATAAATAAATAATTCAATTCAATTAAAACAAATGTCTGTCCTGATGTACCATAGTTACTAATTTCTTTAATAAGCGTTCTTGGGAGGTGTTTATGGGAAGTGATCCTCAATAAAATCTTCAAGGAAAGTTCTGTCAAAAAGTAGAAGTTGTGATGTCACCTTACTTTCCTGCCAGGAGAGAGTGGTGAGAAGCTTCAAGAGAATTCCAGCTCAGAATAAGCCTGCAGAGTTGATGCTGTGTATGGAATTGTAAGCTTGGACTACAGGTATATTTGGGACTCTCTTCCCTGGAAATGTTCTGCTCGAAGAGAGACAGTGGGCAAAGAATAAGATATAGAGCAAGGGAATTACGTAAATCCTATGCTACTGTGTCTGCTGGTGGCCTTAGCCATGTGCAAAGACATTGATGCACTAAAGTTGTTTGTACCAGCCTTGGCTAGCTTTGTACACTCCCAGTACACAGCAACGGACGAGCCAACTGGCTGTGCAACTGTTTAAGTCTCTGAGCCTAATGTTTCCTACTGGCTAGTTGCCTCTGGAAATTTAACAACAGCCTCTGTGCACAGACATGGGGATAGAGTTTATGCTCTGTCTACTGGCCTGAGAACAGGATCTTCCTCATACATTCCTGGCATCTTTATCACCTTCCAACCTAATCCTATACCCCTAACTCAATCCAAAAAGCAGGATGACTCAACAGACTTGCATTAAAAACCCCTGAGGGAGGTTCACCACTCTGTTTTTCTGCCTGAATAGATATGTGGGAGGGTAACAATGTGTTGAAAAGTGAGAACATTTAGGCACAGAATCTTCCCAAGAATGAGTGCTCACACTGCCTACCAAAGCAGCTTGAGGGCAGAATCTGGCCCTTAAATATTGTCAGACATCTGGGCAAACAAAACAGTTTAGCTCAAACTGCCTCCATTTCTCCTGCTCAGAAAGTGTTCAGTTGACAATGTCAATTTTTGAAAGTAAAGCCTAGGTGAGTGATTAGATCCTTACCCTCACTTCCCTTTGAAGAAAGATTTGTGGTCTAACTTGAAACCAGACATCAACTCAAACTGAGATTCACAGGATACAAACCAGACCTGTGCTGATACCTCAAAATTCAGATCTGGATCTAGGTTTCAAGTGATGAGACTGGGAAAAGGATAACAACCCACCTAATCCAAACCCATATAAATCCATAAATCTCCCTTTTTTTTTTCTTCTTCTTTTTTTTTTTTTTTTTTAAAACTCATCAATACACCACATTGATTTCAGCTTTTGGAAATTTCCTAAGATATTTTTCATAAGAGATTAATTTGACTTTCTCCCAGTAATATTTACTTTTCACATGCTGTCTCAAACAGGATCCTTTCTGCAGAAAGTTTTCACAGAGCCCTAAAGCAAAGAGTTCATCTGTACAGTGTGCACTATGCAAGAGCCAGGAAAAGGAAGACTGAAGAGAGAAAGAAAGCAGAGATGCAGAGAAACTGGTGCTATTTCTTGCCATACAAAGGGTTGCCAAGTACTTTTCATTTACATAAATGACTTAATGATGATTGTATGATATTTAAAATTACTGCCACCCACCAGAGATGCCTTAAAACTTTTATCAATATGTCACTTTTACTATCTATTTGACTGTAAAAATGCAGAGATCATTGGGAAAAATAGAGCTTGTTGCCACTCACTAAACCCCAACTCTGTGACCTTTCTAGATGAAAAGAAAAAAGTAGCAACAAAGCACCTACTACTAGTATCAACATGATTTAAATTTACATGAACAAATAAGCTGTTTCACACAATGGAAACAAGTAATAAACTAGAACAAGAACTGTGACCAGCCTGGGACCTCTTAAAGACCCCTCTGGACCTGGTAGAAACCTGCTTTTTCTATCTCAGGGACAACCCCCCCCCACAGGTCTAATTACATTTTTAAATTCATATCTAGAACCACAGGCTGCCTCATGGGATTAAGCACAGTATGCTTTGCAAATTGAAAATAAGATAGCTGTTAGGAATATATACTTGCCTCTATGATTACAGCAACAAACAATGGCAAAACATTAATTTACATCTATTATAATGGTGAAACAAAGCCCAAGATTTTCTTTCTGTTATAGGCAAGAGATAAATCTGCAAAGGTGAGATTCTAAAAAGCTCTAATGAGGGAGATTCTCTTACAGAGCAGGTAACTAGCAGAATGACATCAACTGAAGTTATGAAGATTCAGTATATCATTAAATTTATTTACCATAAAATGAATTGATTTTTTTTTTAATTGTAAAACTATTCGTAAGGAGAGGAAGTTTATATATATCTGTGGGTTGAAAGGCATTTGTGTGGGGTGAAACAGCGCAGAACAGTTGCAACAGCAATCCAGTCATGTCTGGGTCTAGGATTTTTAAAGGTGTTTTATCTGGTAGAAATGAATACAGCATTTACAAATTGAAAATAACTCTGTAAACTCAGATAAGATTGTCTTGGTAATATTTTACCAAGGAAGCAGCTCACCAATGCTTACTTTCAATTAGCCATCTAAATCATAGGCTATACAAAAAGCAATCCCTGCTGCCTTGCAATAATAAAAAAAAAGAAAAAAAGCAAAAAAGAAAAGAAAGTTAGACTAGTTCCTAAGAGTTTTGATTCATGTTGCTGAATATGGAAGATCTGTAATCTTCTCCTTGGAGTCTATAGTCTAATGTAACTGCTTGAAAGTACTTTTCTTCTGCTGCTGGCAAAGATATTTTTTTTCTGAAATGAATGGTGATACATTATAGATAAACCTTCCCGATTAATTTTGTTTTGACTTTAACTTCTGAATAAGAATATAAGCTGTAAAGTAGCTTCTCCCTAGACAGCAACTATGCTGTTATTTTTGGATCATGTTGTAGTAGACATTGAGAGAAGCCTAAATTTAGAATGAAAAAAGTAATTTGATTGTCATCAGAAGTTTTAACTGTAAGATAAAAGGTGGCATTTTTTTATTATTAGTTATCCCAAATGAATAATAAAAAAGAAAGTTCTTTGGAATCAGTATTCAATGTCACGGGCTTCTGCCTAAAAAATACACAGAGCTAACACTCGTGGAGGGCTGATTGGTCAAACTGAACAAGTTTAATTTGTGTCTACACATTTCCAGAGATCCACTGGTAGCATGCCAATAAATTTGAGGAGACCAAGTAGGAAGGCATAGGAGCCCTTGCTGTGACAGTCACTTTGTGAGGGTCCAATGCTGCATGAGAATGAGAATTTTGACAATTTCAATAATGTAAAGTGATAGTTAAGAGCCTGAAAAATAGACAGAGCTGTTGTAAATCACTATATGTAGCATTTTTTCAGGAGCTAAATCTGGTCCAGGACTGTCTGTAAATCAGTTTCCCTTCCTTCTCTCTGTTTTTTGACTACAGGTCTCCTTATTTTTGCCCAGTTCTTCAATTTCTATTGTGAGATTTTTCTCATTTCTGTTGAAAAGCATTTAACCTGACCTAACTGGCTGAAAATTGACTTGAACCTGCCAGCTGTTGTGGTTTTTTTTTTTTTCTTTATTTGTTATTGTGGGGTTTTGTTTGTTTATTTATTTTAAACGGGGAGGATGTCCAGACCATCTGAATTGTCTGAGTTACCAGCAAAGATCTACCAGCTTCACCAACAAGGAGGAATTTTTATTCAAAGAAATGTTAAAATTAAAAATTAACTATGTGCCATTACACCATATTTATAACATAGTGTATATAAAGGCTTTTGGAAAGCTGGGTGCTATCAAATACACCTGAATGATTTTACTTGCCTTCATAAAAGGATGAACGGTGCACGCGCCTCCCTGAAAGCTGTTAGCCCCAGGCAGGAAAGGAGTTTTTCACTCTCCATCATTGTCTTCTGTTTAATAGTGATTTACTGCTAGCTAAGCACATGCCCAGCTTTTAAAGCTGGTGGAGTGTCCCGCTGAAATCAAGGGGTTTGATATACACTGGGATTACTTTGTGCTGAAAAGTCAGGTTGATGTTTCACTGCCTTGTTGAAGAAAGATCTAATTATTGAAGCATAATTTGATCAGCAGTTTGGTCACATAAGACAAGGAAGCAGAGAAACAAGGTTTATTTTTTTGCAGTGACAATTTATTTTATAAAGAATTTTTGTAAGTCTCACGAAAAACAGAAGCCCATGAGCTGCTGTAAACAGTACACTGCAAGTGTTTACTTGTAGATACACAGAGCTAATTGCTAAAGAATAGTTGCTTAAAAAGTGAGGGGAACTAGAACTGAGAAGCTGAGCCAGTCTATTGCATTCCTAATATTTTTATTTATTTGCTCATGTGATTTCAGCTGCACTTTTTACGTTGTTTTTTTGTTTGTTTGTGTTTTTTTTTTTAAGTATAGCCATTCATATTGCAGTGAAATAGAAGTGAAATATTCTACATATGCCATAATCTGAGCTATAGCACAACCATCCAGCTGTGATCTTTCCTGTACCTGAGCAACAACTCAACAAAGTCCCATGTGTATGTATATGTGTATATATGGACAGATTTGTACCAACTCGGCATTGTTACACTTGACTTGCTCTTTTTTTTAATTATGTAAAAAAATCACATTAAACTGAATCTAATTACTGCAATGTATATTAGAAGCAGGGCACCATCAAAATTTTATTTAAATTAATCAGGTTTTGATTTAAGATATTAAATTCAAATTAATCATGTAAAAATGGAAATGATCCTTGACGTGCTTCCAGCTGTGACTTCAGTCTGTTTTCTCGTGTGAGTCACTTTTGGGATGTCTTGGGGGGAACATTACGAAAATTCACGCCGGTGCTATTTCAATTAGAGTTATTTAGCAGGACAGATGTAAAGAATATGGTATAATTAAGAAGGAGCTGATGACACGGCTACAGATTTTGAGGATCAAAAAAAAAAAACCGTCAGTGAAAATTGACTACTGGTCATGTAGTCCAAGTTCAAATATGCTGGGGTTAAGCACTCATTAATGATGGAATGAAGTCTTTAGATAGACCGTTGAACTCTTTCTCTGGAGCAATCTGCAGAATTCTGCCCTGGAAATAACTTTGAAGCTTCATTAGCAAGCAGATGATACCTGATAACATAATTTTAAAATTCTTAAAATAATTTTCCTCCCCCTGGTGCCTAATCCTTTCTGGCCAGCTAACTTCAAAGGCCTTCAGAAAAACTTAGTAGTGGCATATAAATGCCGATATAAGAGGACATACACACTGAGATATGTATATGCATATATTCAAAGCATTGTTAAAATCATGATGAACACAAGCTGCCAGGAATACTGTAATTTCTCATAACACTGTTTGAGCAAAATTAGTTGGTGCTACCTACATGCTTCCTGACTGAAACCACAAAGAGTGTAGGGGCTTTCCCCCACAAATTCCTGAATTAGGACTTTTTTATAACTCTTTATACCATTAGTATTTCCCCTGTGAAAAGTGATATGCACATTGTTTCTTTATTCAAGAATAGGGTGACACAAACACTTTTTCCTATGCACTGTAATTCTATGCAGCATAAACTTGGAAAGTTGTTTAACAAATTCTTTAACCTAAAATTAAATCCCCCAGGTAAAGCTCTCAGATTTTCCAACATGAAAAAAGATCAGAGAAACGACAATCCGTTCCTTCTTGTACTCACAGATCTCCTGAAAATGTGTGTATTTAAACATGCTTCTTATGGTTGCTATCCAGGGCTCTCAGTATCTGTTCCCCTCCTACTGAGTAATAGTAAAAGCCAAGTTAAATTTAAAAAATGCACAGTACATACTGTACACTCATAATTATAGATTAAATATTGATCTCTGTGGTGTTTTTTTCCATGTCTCTTGCAATCTTTCTCCCCCCTCACCAATGTTCCATTGTCACTTCCCTCTCCAAAGCAGCATACAACTATTTCCTACAACTAAAAACATTGCTTTAACTAAAAGAAGAAACATAATGGATGACAATAAAATAATTCAAATATCTAGCTCTGAATATCTGACAGCATCTTTCAGGAGCAGATCCTAGAATTTTTAGAAGCTTTATTTCCTTGTTCAGGGCCTCCATACATTTCAGCAAGGAGCTGTACCCAAAGGAGGAGCAATGCACAAGACCAAGCATGCCTGGCTATCTGTAGTGGATCGGAAGTAAATAGCATATTAGACTTACCACAGCTTACCTATTATGCAGATCTCAAGGCAGGAAAGTGCCTGCAAAACAGATAGGCAGTAAGAGTAAACTTTTTTGTTATTGTGGTAGTTGATCGTGTTGTTGTTACAGTTGGAAAAAGAATATGATTCATTGATGGTTTCTGCTTCCCACACATAAGATATAAACCTACATAATGATTGTTCTTTAATAGTATTTAAAGATATTTTTAAATAAACTGTGTGGGAGTTTAACATAATAATGGTTTCGGTTTTTCAGGAAACACTTTTTGGAAAACTGTACAGCTATTTTTATATTAAAAATGGTTCCTCATAAGCAACATGAACGTTGCAAGCAATTTGTGAGAAAAATATGCTCAATTTATGCATTTTTCCTTTTTAAATTTATTTTTTCTTTTGACATAACAGCTGGAAAGAACAACTTTTTTTCCATGGGCTAGGCTGTTGCTTGAATGACTGAAACGCATTTTCCCATGAGAGATGCACAGGTTCATTTCCCATCTGGGTACTTTTTCCCCCTCCTGTTTTCCCCTCCTCTCCTCCAGGACCAGAGCAGACTGGTAATGAGCCATAGGTTTCCACTGACAAAACTCCATACACACCTAGGACATATGTCAAACACAACAGTGCTCTGTGCCAAGCACAGGGTAGCCCAAAGATGTTTGTGCTCCTCTTTCCCAGTCCTTCCTGTAAGCCTGTGTGGGTGGGTTCCAGTAACCACAGGAGCTCATTAGTAGGATGAAGACACATGGAGTTTAGAATGATTTCTCTGGTCAGTTAGGAACTGGGGCTAAAAGAGAAGAAAGAGAGGACAGAAAGCTCAAGTGGCTGCAGAGTCCCTGGGGGAAGACAATTAGGTAGGGGAGAATACAGGTGGTATGAGATGAGAACAAGAAAAGTCCTCAGGGTGGTGGAGTTTGGTGCCTTACCAGAGGAACTTGGCTTTGTCTGAATGGTAAACACACCCTCACTAGTGCCACTGCAGTTACTGAGCTGTTGAACCCATGGCATTTGCCTGTGAAATGTGTTGCCTGGTGGCAGGGAGGGCTAAGAGCCCAAATTGTGTGGAAGTTGTAATGAAGTAGAGGCTGAAACACTGAACTAGGATTTTATCTGATGATGCTCAATCCACAGATCTTTTGCATAGTTCCAGTGCTACCGCACAACTTTTCTCAGTTTTCTATGTGTGGAATAATGGCCATAGGATGAATATGCCTTTCTTGTTTCTTTCCAAACTGGTTAGTCTGCGTACTCTTTCTGTCAGTGAAGGACTATGCATTTGTCTGTGCATTGTGTACCAGGCTTAGTTAAGCCTATAGCCAGTAATGTGTGCAACTAATATTGGTAATAAACACTATTATTACTGTACCATCTCAAAAAAAATGACTCTAACATTTTTATGGAGCCTCTGGAAATATGTCACAGAGGGAGGACTTTCTCAGTCAGAGACCATTTCCTTGGCTTGTCTATGGCCTTAACATCAGTCCATGAGAGGACACAGTTAAGATCTTTCAAATTATAATGCTTCCTCTTGATTTTGAAACAATCACTATTAAAATAAATTTTTAAGATATTTGTGTTTAGTTTATTCGCCTTAGCCAAAATGTATAAGCTGCTAGATATTTCTCATTGGTTTATAGCTACAGTGTGACAGATAAAATATAAGCCATGAGCTGTCATGGGACTTTGGAATTGACATGAAGTCTGGTTAGTATACAAGGAAATTGTATATGAAAGTTCTGACTTTTGCAGCTGGTACCATCATTCTGTGAATGTGTTGAGGTGTTTCTCTCCAGAGGCCATTGAAAGAACTCCAGCAAGAAAATCTTTGGGAGAGTCCTCTTGAGGAAAAAGAGGTGCTTCAAAGGTGAAATTAATATATTTACCAATCCTGCCCTTTAGGTAAGCAATTTTGTATAGCACGATAGGATTTGACCCTTACAATCTATGCTTTCATTCCATCTAAGGCAAGAAAAAACCCCACACATAATATATGACAAAGTAGACATGCTAATTTTGAAAGTGATTTTCCAGGCAACTGCACTTGTCCCATGTGTTCCACCTGTAAGCTGAACATTTATGGTTAACTTTGGAAAAATCTTTTTTAAGCTACTGAGAGATGAATATGCTGGTATAAATGCATGTTTTAGTGCCCATGCAAAGCTCCCTCTACTAACTGATTGAAGACATTTTCAGAGAAAAGGTAATCTCTTGGCAGCTGTGAGCACACAGTGCCAATGGAAGAACCTGGGTGCGTCATCACAAAGTAAGCACTGGGATAATGACAGTGGAAGAAATCTGCACATTCAGCACACCTGAGCCAGCTCTGTACAGAAAACGGATAGAGCACAGTACTTGAACCACCCAAAATACTGAGCTTGGCTGTTAATTAAAAATCAGGTCCCTAATTCCAAGCCGCTTTGCTCTAAAGAGTAGTAAATATTGACATAGAATAGAAGTCAATACCGCAAGCCTTCCACTGTGGACAGTTAAATGGGCAATGCAGTCAAATTTTCAGGTTTCATCAGGAATCATGCCGTCTTTGGTGTTATTAGTAACACCAGTAGGACTTAAAGAAAAAAGCCTTCTACACTTGATTTTAACAATATGAGCATTTCTAGCTCTCCTGTTTGCCAAGAACAGTTTGAAAAAAGTGAACCTCTAAAAGTTCAGTAGAGTTTTGAAAGTAGATTTCTTTAAAGCCAATATTTAAGATGGACTTTAGGAATATTATGGTTTCTACACTGATTTCTTGCTCTTTTGGGAGCTGATTCTGGATTTTTGAATTTTAATGGCTGTCTATTTTGGGTACAAAACCTGAATGCAGTTCACATCCTTAGCTAGGTGAGTGAGAGAGGTACTGGAGAAATTTGAAATTGTGTTGGATGCCTTAGGTTTGCATCTAATTCATGTAACATGAGAAATATAAATTAATAAATTGCAAAAAATGCTACATTTCTATGAACATGAAAAGTAAAAATCTGTAACTAAAGGATATTCTTGCAATGCATGTGAAAGTAGAACATCCAAACCAGTGTAATTCTGGAATCTGCTTTTAATGAACACAGTCAAAGTACAATAGAATTGCACAAGATTTAGTTCTGGTATTGAGCTTTTTCACACTAGAAGATTCCCAGTGTCTTTTCAATTTAACGTTAGTACAGAGAACAACTCAGAAAAGTTTTTAGAAGGTTTCTCCAGTTTGATGTTACTTTAGCTTTTTGGCCCTGGTAGCAGGTAATTATGGAAACACTTCCAGTTTCCCACTGTGAGGGGGGAGAGGTATTTGGAATTCATACTCTTCTAGGCAACTTTGATTGGAGGTAAGCAATCATTTGGGGCTGACCAATGCATGAAGGTCTTGGGAAAAAGTGATATGTCCTCTTGACAAGAAAAGGGCAGCCTGACTGGATATATTCAAACGGGTCCATGAAGAAAGGTGACTGTGCCTGTGTGAGAAGGTACTAGAATCAGAGATTCAGTCCAAAATCAGAAATATATTAATTTGCCTTCTAGATTAGAAGCCACAAGGAATCTCTTTATTCACCTTTAGGATGATAAAACCCAGACTGATCAAAATAAGTTCTTCTCAATTGTAAAGCATAAAACACATGATCTGTGATTTGTAATGATCACTCTACAATATTTGAAATCCGTGCTATTTGGGGCTCTGGTTCAATTTATTTTTAAAGATAATAATTTCTTGTCATTTTCAAATTAAATATTGCCAAGTCTTACCACTTTCCTGTCTAGAAGACATAACTCTAGATATTTTTGAGGTTTTTTTCCCCTGGATTTCCCGTCCTTCCATTTCTGAAGTGTTTACATGAGGGTATTTTTAGGACTTTATATTTTCCTAGTTTAGTAGCAGCAGAGTGCTGTGAATAGCTTAACAATCTATTGGAACTTTACAGTATCTTAACCTGAGAAAGCAGACTCCTAATTATAAACTAAGTATAAGCTGTAGCCTTGTCAGAGTGATTTTATTATCCTGATTGCATCAATTTCGACCCTCTATGAGACTGTGTTGTTTGAGACATCAGGAGTCTAACAACTGAAAACAAGCAGAAGACAGCTGCTTTTGGCTCACAGAAGTCTCTGGATATATTTAGCAATTTAGTCTTCAAAGTAAGCTGTTTTGCTGGTACTGTTGTAAGATGCATCATTTCTCAGTAGGGCCCACATGTTTGCCTTAATCTGATAGAGTTCTCCTTTTTACTCTTAACCTACTTCCTTTCCAAGAGGTAAGGGGACTTTAGCAGCAGCCATCAATAGCAAATGAAGTGGGAGGAAGCAAAGAGAGAAAAATAGGTTGTGATTTATAAAAAGAATGTAAAAAGCTGTGATTATATAATGATGTACAGAATACGCTAGCTACCAAAGAAAGCTATGACATCACGTTTACCTTAGTGGGCTCCATATTTCTCTCTGCTCTGACATAAAGACAGCTCCTGAAGTTTAAAACCCATAATCTTGTAAGCTACAGGTTGAGAAATGATCCCAAGGACTTAAAGTCCAAACTGAAGAAAGAGCCTGTTATCTGAGGGAAAGTCATTGATGCCAAATTAACTCTTATTTATCCTATTCGAATTAGAAAATGAAATGAGAATCTATACAGAGGTAGAGATTGATGTGGGATGTCCCCTGGAATTTTTTGAATTAAGAAAATAAACTAGTGGAAGTCAGATTAAACCAAAAGTTAGTTGTGAATCAGTTAGATAGTAACCACATTCACATAGCAAAGAAGTCCAAAAGCCTAAAGGTTCTTATTAAGGGAAAATGTCCTTATATAAAAATATGGGGTTTGTCATTCGAGGATAAAGGAAGAACTGGAAAACAGACCTGTATCTTTAAAAGATTTCTCTGCTGCTCTGCAAGGGCAAAGGGTGGCAGCTGTGACCACTTGCTCCCTATCCGCTGTTTTGCTGCTTTGTGAAGCCACTAGGGCTGCTGCACGGGGAGTCCTCCTGGCCACAGGTGAGCAGCCTCACTGTCTGCAATACTCAGTAGGCCAATCAAGCTGGCCCTGTGTGAGGTAAGATGGATAGTCTCCCCATGCACCCTGAGCTCCCTCTGAAATTTCAGCAGATCAGTGTCACTGTGGCTTTTAATTACCCTTCTGATTCATCATTATTTCATGGACTTTAATACGCCATGCAGGACACGGCATCACAGAGCACAGATAAACAACCACCAAGCCCCAGTACCCCTCAAGGTGCTGCAGTCACCCTCCAGAGGGAAATGTCACAGTAGCAGGCTCTTTTCCCTGGGTAAGCTGACCTCAGGGTTTCCAGGCTGGTTTCAGCCTGAGCTGAGACGCAAGAGCAGCCACGTTACCTCTGTGTTCTGGAGCAAGAGCTCCTACATTTCGTAATAAAACTTGCTCCTGTTGCCAAGCACAGGCACAGAGATCAGAATGGTTGGTGGGGCTTCTGCTCTTCCCACTGCTGTAGAGGAAACCAATCTATCCTTGCAATTTCTGCATAGTAATCCGTAAATATTTGAGCACACTGCAGCACAGGGCCCACCCACAGAAGACACTGAAGGTATCCTGAGAGGTGTTCTAACAGCCCTGGGTTCTAAAGTACTCACTGGCTTGCAAAAAGAAACACATCCTGAAGGCCATTTGGAGCACCGTCTGCTGCAGAGGTTGTTCTGACACGTGTTGGCAGTGGTATCTGAGAGGGGCAGGACAGGCTTAAAGAGAGAATATCGCTCTGTTCTCTCTTGTTTTTCCCTACATCTCCTGGCTGTGTGCAGTGCCAGGAGAAAGAGCAGCTTTTTTGGTTTAATTTGGGAACCAACGGGGTTTATCAGGAGACAACACTTTTCATGTGGGGAGCACAAACGAAGCAGGAATGTGGGGGGAATATATGATGAAAATATCAAATTTTGATTGGAGTTTTGACTAAGTTAATACCCACATGAAGTTTTTGATCAATGAAGAATGTCAATATCATTTTTGATTGATATTGAGGGAAAAAATCTTAAACTGCAGCCCTTGGAAGATGATGCTAGATGTTTGCCACCATTCTTAATGCAGCATGCAGTAGCTTTCTGGGATCTGTGCATCAGCAGTTCAAATTCTCCCTGAGGGGAAAGATGTGCCTTCTCAAACTACCACCACAGTGAGAGAGACAGAAAAGACAAGGCAAACCACAAGTGCATGCTCCGTAGAAGCAAACAGACCTGTGAGAGAGCTGCCCACAGCTCTCTGCATCAATCATTCATGGTACTTCCTCCCTGTCAGCAGAGAGATGAGAGACCGTGACAGAGAAGATGCTTCAACATGTGAGTAACTGTAAGCATGTGAGCAGTAGTCTTGTTGGGAGAAATCCCATGTGGGTTTGACAAGCACATCACTGCACCTGTTTCACTGCTCCTGCTGCTGGGTGCTTGTATGGTCAGTGACCACAGTATCACAGGCAGAGGGAGAGAATGGGAGAGGAGGTGCTGCCTTCCCTTGTTCCATGTTCAGGTACTGCACAGTGGACATGAACTTCTCCAGTTCATTTAGGAGGCCTGTGGTAGAAAACATCTGTCTCAAAGCTCACTGATGATCAGTAGATGTCCGTCCTTTCTGTAATCAGGCTGCATTCAAATGATGGGTACGACTGTTATCTCAACAGACCTTTGACAAAGCATGGGAGCAGGTACTATGTTGGCTGGAGTTAAAGGGAACAGGAACTCTCTTGATAAATCTATATCTGCCTAAGCATGAAAAAGCCGTATCTATGTTAAAAGCCTTGGTGGATGGAAGCAGAGATACTCCCTCAGTGTAGTTCTGGTTCAGGTGCTGGACATCCTGTGCAGAAGCTAACATGCTCTTTTTTTCAGTGACAGGTGATATGAGAAAAGAATAGGCTAAGGTACTACTTTTATCAGTGAAAAAAATGAATTCAAGCCTTGACTCTGGGTAGCTCTGTGCCCTTTCTTTCCCTAAAATGTGCTGGTTGAACAGACTTCCTCTGTTCTTCCCATGTTAAAAGCAGTATCTGTCCTTGGGTAGCTGGTACTAACTGACATTGCTCTGTGGAGAGGTGGGATAGGGACAGTTATGAGAATGAGATAAGTGAATTCCAAATTCCTGTTGGAAAGGAAGAAGATGAATACATTTAGTTTTAAAAGGGTTCTTCATTAGTTGTATATACCTGAGGTGAATCTAACTTAATTTTACTGATACTGGGAGAAGAATAAAAGCAGGTGAAGATGGGATGACCTAAAGGCATAGAGCAGGGAGTGGCTCTATGTTAACTGAGATGAGAGCGTGGAGGCTAAAACTGTCATGTGAAGACAGCTTAATTTAACTTTTTGAGAGGATGTATTAATTACTGACTTGTGGGCAGCAAAATTCATTTACTTGTTAAAGCCCTGAGTATCTGGAGTTGGTTCTTGGAATGAAGATAATACATGCAGATGACTTGTTTTACTGGGACTGTACATGGGGCTTTAATAACCACTACCTGACTGGATGAGATGCACCCATGGTTAGAGAGATAATCCTACAAACCAGATCAAACTGTATAGCTCAGATCCTCATCTCAGATACTTATCAGCAATATCCCTCTGTGTGGACCAGAAGCTATGCGTGTTTAAATTCAAGCTGCTTTGATTGGATGTGAAGGTTCCTCATCCATGGGAAAATATTGTCATGTTTTTCCTGGGTAATTAAAATCAAGTGGTCAGTTTAATGAAGAGTGAGATATTTTCAACTATTTTGATTTGAATACTTGTTTAAATAAAACAAGTATTTTTTGTTTTAGAGAAGAAATAACTCTGAGATACCCAAAAGGACTGTCAGTAGAGTCACGTTTTCTGGAAATTTGGCCCCTTATGGTTGTCTCCTATAAATATGAACTGATTTTTAAATTATCTTGGCAAGAGGCCATTTGCCAGCTTTGATCTGGATCCTGCTATGTAACTTAAACACACCCAAAGGTATAAAGCAGTTACCCACTTCAGACAGGTTTGCAAATGAAACTACAGCTCCTGACAGCATTTTTGACTCTGAACTATGTATTCTGGGATAGAAGAAGTCAGTAGGTGAAGGGCCATCACCAACAGACACATCTCTGGAGGAAAATACTGAAACTTGGTTTTGAAAGGCCACTCAAAACCCCCAAACCCCTCAACTTGTGCAAGCTATCTGAATTTATAGCCAAGTGTGATGCTGCTATAGGCTTCAAGTTCCTTGAGGGTTATACTGGAAAAAGTCACTGAGAAAGCTTTTGTGTAAAAAAAAAAAAAACAAAACTAAGAGGAAAGAGTAAGAACAGGTATATATTTCTCTGTCTCTTTCTGTTTTGGTTGATTATCTGCAAGTGATTTGTATTCTACTAAACATGCATTGCAGAATTCAGGTGGCGTATCAGATTACTGTACCTCTTCTCTGCACCACCAAACAGCACCACGTCTTTGAGGCACATGGAGGAGCATCAGTCACATGCAGGATCCACCAAACGCTAGGTGTGCCAGAGAAGGCATCATCTTCATTTTATACCAGTGTTTTGAGAGTGCTGTGCACTGCAGAGTGGTCCCAGGGAGCACACAGACTGGTGTGTTTTTTTCAGATGAAATTAATATAGAAGTTGTGTTCGGGAAGCACACCTGATGTATTCCACTTGTTAATGGGCATCAAGTCCATAGGACCTGACTAGAATTAGTTTAACATACATTGTAGACTTGGTGTCCTCAGCACCAATTATTACAGTATATCTGTTTATGCCTATGCACCAGCTACTCGCAAATACGGTCTAAGCCAAAGAGACACACTGAGGAACGCCAGAAAAAAAAGTATTGGAAGGAACTATATTTCCACAGGCACATTATTATTTATCATTTGCACTGAAACACTATGTAACAACCCTAAATCCCCTATTGTGTGAGGTGTTACACTAACACAGAACAAGAAGATGGTTCCTTTCCCTGAAGAATTAAAACCTGGAAATAGTTTGGGATCGAGCTTTGCCTCACGATCCAGCCTGACACGTTTCCAGGTGCTGTTCTGGCATAAGAAAGCTGTAAATTCAGTCATGCAACTTAGCTCTGGGAAGGAGGTGGGACCAGGGAGAGGAGTGTAAGATTTCACAATGCTCAGTTTTTCTTGTGTCTTCACTGGGTTGAAATGGAAAAGAGCCAATAACCAGCAGAACGTGGAGACTGGGGGAATACAGTACTGAACCGATATCCTGGTGATTTATAACCTTCCTGGGACACTGTGAAAAATAAGTGAGTGACAGATTATCTGCTGACCTGTGGGATAGCTCATTTGCTTTTGTTCAAGCAGTAGTTTTTCAGTAGAACTGCAGGTCCTAATATTTCTCTGTTGAACTGAGCTACCTTACTGCTAAATAAATATGTCAGTCAGCAATGACACAAGCTAGCTGCTCTGGTGGGAGGTGTTTGTCTCACTCCAAAGGGGAGCCTGAGAGGAGGCACTACCGGCACTAGGACATAGCAACCCTAGGGCAAAACAGAGAGACAGTCAACCTGACCGTGGGGACAGGCTGCAGAGCTACCCGGAGGTATGGAGCTTTAGATGCCTTTATATAGATGGAGCTGTGATTTCTGACTCTATGTAATACTTTTGCAACTGCTTTTCCCCTTAAACTTGGGCAGGTTTATGGTTCTTGCACTGAGGTTAGTCCTTCTCTCCTGGGGTCTTGTCAAATTTTAAAGCTGTATTTTTTTTTTTTCCAGAAAAATCCCCAATCAAACAAAAACAAACCCCATACCAAACCATACTGTCCCCTTTCACAGACACGTTCGACCTGATCCTTCATTTGCCCACACCTTAGTGTTTATTTTCTTATATAACCCCTTCTGCTTCAGATGTCTGACCTTGTATAACTGGACTGAGATGATGATGATGAAGAAGTGTCCAGCAGAAGACTGAAGAGGATGGTCTGGCATGTTCTGTGTTAGTCTAACAACCACTTCCACTGCTTATACTTAAATTCTAAATTGTTTTCATTTGTACCATTGAGACTGTAAAGTTAATGTCTGCAGCAGAAATGGGAAAGCTACACAGCAGCTAATATTGCCAGTTTCTTTCAAAAGACAATATTTTCAGAAATCACAATTCTACTGGCTTGCTTTGAAGTGAATTAGCGGTGAATATTCACAGCCAGGTGTGAGAACAGACCAAAACATGGGGAGTAAAGCCCTGTACCCCATCTGACCTTGCAGGAGATCCAGTAACAACAACAAGAAAGAGTAAAAAAACATTTTTCTCCCCAATACTGAAATGCTCAGCCTTGCCTTTCTAATAAACATTTAAATAATGTAAATGGAAAGGGTGGTGCAGGAGAGAGAAGGGGGGGGGCGCACACAAACGTTTGTGACTTTTCTTTTTCCCCCGAACACTGATGCCATTGCATAATTATATGGGTTGGCTTGAAAGAATGAAACCCAGTTCAAAATGTATGAGTTCATTTTTATGTTCTACTGAGAAAATTTATTCAGTGTGACTGCTCAGTAGCGAGAGCAGTAAAACACCTTAATCCCTGGTTGAAGAAAGGTAATACCTTGACAGATGTGTGCCTCCTACTTTCCTTGCGGCCATGTTTCAACAACAAACCTTTATTTCTGCTTCTCGGCTGTAGCAGAAAAAAAAAAAATGAGCGGAGCAATAAAGCAGTCAGACAAATCTCAGGAGCCAGGCGGCAATGCAATAGTAATGACAGATTTTTAATGTGGCAGGAGAGATTGACAGGAAAATGTCTTCAGAGCAAACGCACGCCAGATGGAATGAAAACGGTTTATTGGAGTATGGAGGTGCTGCTGAACTGAATAGAGGGCGGGTTTAAGGTGGGTGTTTTATCTGCTTCAAGTAAACAACAACAACAACCAAAAAAAATAAAATTCCTCTCGCCAGGTATTGCCTTAGACCAGTCTTTGCACTAAGGGGATCATTTTTTTTGTTTGTATGTTTATTTGTTTCTTTTTCTACAGTAGTGCACCAGAGAAAAACTTTAAAGTCAAAAGTTCAGTCATTACATGCACTGCACAAAAGGAGAAGGCAAACTGGTTTAGTCTCAGGTTTTTTTATTGTTTGCCTCTCTTCCCTCCTTCCTCTATCCTCCTCCCCCTTAATCTGAAGGAATTTCTCACTCACTATGAACAGATAAAGATGTTTTGATGTGCTTTTAGATAAATCCAGATGAATTTTTTTCAAAAAGAGAACGGGTGAGAAAAGAAAAAAGCAAAAAAAAAAAATTCCAGCTGATTGAGTAGCTATCAAATGCAGGACAGAAGAAGAAGCCTACACTAAAAAACCTATAAAAGCCAATATAGCTGATTCTATATTAGGAAGAACAACATCACTGAGTCTTTTTCAACTGAGTAAACTTAAACTTGTATGCTCTTAGTAACGATAATAAAGTCAAATTCAACCCTACATCTCATGAGAAAACATAACTCTGAAATATTTCATATGCTCCAAACAGAGTAGAGGCAGGAAAACAGCCATAAATGGAAAGAAACAGCACAAAAGAAAGGAAGAAAATACAACTCTAAACTGTGAATCTTCCTGACATCTTTTCATTATCAGCCTAGTCAATGAAGAATGCCACAAAGGAAAGGACAGCATCATATTATTGAAACACGCTGGTTTGGGTTTTTTTTTGAAGGATGCACTTGTATAGTCTCTGTGGATATCTTTTTTATTTCACTGTATTTGCCATTATTAACTCTCTGTAATTGTGTTTTACATGCAGGGCTGCTTTAAGTGTTCTGCCTGTATCATGTACATTTGTAGTATTCTGTTTAGAGTTTATTCATGGCTTTTTTCCTTGTGCAAACACATCAGAAAGAAGTCATTGAGTTACCTCCTTTATTTGTATTATACTTTAAAACAAAACAAAACTACCTTTTTTATCTTTAATAACCTGCTTCTTTTTTGCTAAGGAATATTTATTTAGACACTAAAAAGATGTTATGGTTCTTTCCACTAGTAGAAGTGTATGCACTGAATATGCTCCAATGTAATTTGCAGTAAGTGAGGAAAACACTGGAAAAGTAAGCAGGGAGTTTTGCCATGTTGTTTTATCTGATAACTACAATACTATGATAACAAAGCTTTAGGCAATATGCTTAAAACTGACAGGAAAAGTAAATGGTGAAGTCTTGTAATGATCCATTTATATTTCATATTTTATAGATTTACTGATTGCTTCAAAAATATGTTTTATAATTTTTTCCCATGTTTTGTCTTATTCAGAGTCCTGCTCTAAAGTTCATTTAACTCTCTTTTTGTATTAGCACTGACAGAGCTATAAAGATTGCTTGTATAATTCTTATGGTCTCTGGGGTTTTGTTTCAATTTCCTTAGCATTTGGCCAAATATTGGCATACAGGCTGTTCATCAAAACGCAAGAAAAAATATTTTTATATTTAAAAAGCTTTTAATTGGTTAAATCATTTGTTCATATAAAGAACAACACAATGCCAAGATAACAAAGAAAAACAAAGTAATGGAGGCTTTGTTAGTGATACTATGTATACTTCTGAAATTATACTATTTTCTTACACTCAAATGTAACTCAGTTATTAGTGAACACAACTTTTCCTGGTTGGGTTGAATCTGTTTTTTAAGTCAGTCCTGTAAAGGACATTACTTCACTAGGAGCTGCTTTTTAGAAAACAAAAAAGTCAAAGCAATTTTTCAGTTTATTTTAGAATCTGTTTTACCAGCTTTAAATAACCTCAAAAATTAGACTCAGAATGAATTTTAAAGCAATGTTGAAGACAAAACTTGACACAACAGGATATGATGGCTACCATTCTGTCCTTAAACCACCTTTTTGCAACACACATAATACAGAATATTAATCAGTGTTCTAAGGCTGTGTCAGTTCCTAGAGACACAATGACAAGTTAGG
Organism: Myiotriccus ornatus; assembly: GCA_036023395.1. Lineage (NCBI taxonomy): Eukaryota > Metazoa > Chordata > Aves > Passeriformes > Tyrannidae > Myiotriccus > Myiotriccus ornatus. The sequence goes on along the minus strand of JAYRBT010000177.1, from coordinate 51,003,144 downwards.
GATGGAACACACAGCTTAACTGTGAATAGCAATTGCTTTATTCTGCAGCAGAATCTTCATATCACTTAAAAATAGATTTTACTGTGTCATCAGCTCCATTCTGGCATCACTAGTAAACTGCACAAGGTGTAAAAGCTGCAATGGAAATAGTACCAGCATAGACACCAAAGTTGCTATGGGTAGTGTGCAATAGCTTGAGTTTTCATTTCAGAAGACACTTAATACTGACTTTCAACCTCAAATTGTATTCATTAGTAGCCTGCAATTTTTTTTTTTTTATTTCTAAAATCATACCAAGTATATCAGCATGCTCTCATGCACCCCCCGCACTGTGGAATTTTGATAATGTATGTCCTAACCGCTTAATTGATTGATTAGCTTACTGCAGCTTTCTGAGGCACCAAATTTATCTTTAATAGCCGGAGTCAGGCACGGCAGGCAATCGAGGGGGGGGTCCCTTGGCGTCGATTTGCTCTTAACTGGAAAGTCATTACCACTTAATACATGTAGATTGTGTTGAAAGAAAATTATGTGTAATGAAATGAGGGAAAAATTAGTGGAGTGTTATGGGCGAAAGCAGATGTTACGGAGGAATTATGCTAGCAGAGATAATCACCTTCGCTAGCATTGTGTGTGCTGGGGTGTTAACTCAGGGAGAGAGTTGGTGAGAGAGCTAAATAAATGCATTGATTTACACAGATTCACTTTTCAAACTACAGTATATGACTAGTACACACATCTACAAACACATCCACACATATACACATGCATATAGACATGCTCAGGGCTGAACTTCTATATTTCTAAAGCTCTTTTTAGTTATTTTCCAGCTACTCACACTATATTCAGAAGTCCTAGCTGGAAGCACAGGGAAGTAGCTGTCGATTTACATAGTATTGTGTAGATGAGAATTATATCCAAGGGCAGAAGTACTCATAAAAGCATTAAGATGAGACCTTGTATGCTTCAAACTCTGGACAACCTCTCCTAAGAGAAAACAGATGAATTTGAGAAAGGTCTTTGAGGGTAGCACCTGACATTTTAGAAGCTATAAAATTGAAATAAATAGCAGATAGTTGCAAAAAAATTATAGAGACATAGAATATTGTCCCTTTATTTAAGCAGACTGTAAATAAAAGAGATTGAAGGAAAAAAGGAAAGATGAAATCTTTATTTTAATGCAAGTTAGGAGCATGTTTTAAAGTAGTAATTTTGCAGACAGGCAATAATGAAAACACTCAGAATCAGGACAAGGGAGGGAAGAGAGATTCCACAGATTTTATTTTGAACATTTGTAAATTAATCTTTCACCTGTGGGCATCTCCTGTCCTTTGCCAGCTGTGACTGATATTTATCCTTGATTATATTTCTTATATCCAGGCATGGAAGGTCACTATTAATTTTTATCTTGGGTTTATCTATTTCATACAATATGTGTTTGGCTTTAGAATTATCTTTGCTTTATCACTCATTTCATAATAAAACTTGTTCACAGGAAGATATTATTTTGCAGATTTTACTATAGAAACCATTGATAATTAGGATTTCCTCATATATCGTTCTGTTCCTTCACTGCTAAATGAGGCTTTTATAACTATAGTTATTGCTGGTGATAATAATACAAATTTTAAAAACTAAGAAAAAAAGAAAAGATTCAAGGTTTTCTGTTCCCAGTATTACCATGCAGAGATAGGAGGTTAGCAAAAGGACTGTCAATTTGCTGTCACTGTATTAACGAGTTAAAGAAATGCAGCCAGCCCCTCGTGAATCAACTGGAAAACTATGATGAATGTTTCAATAATTAAGAGAATAATTAAATTGCTGAATGTAAGATGGCACTAAATGAAATAGCTTTCATAACAGCAGCATATTGCTGTTTATAAATACAAAGAGCTACATTTAAACTAATGCTGAGTCCAACTCAGATTTATCTGTCTGTCTTACCACTTTTAAGGGGCTGTGGGGCCCAATCCTGCAAAATCCCACCCTATAGACAATATACCTCGTGCCTCAGCTCTGTGCATGACAGCAATAATCGTGTGTGCAAAGCTGAGCACCGGCAGGAATCTGCTGCTCAATCAGAGTCCCCCTGTGCACCTCCGTGCCTCCCCACCTGCACATTGTAACGTGGCCACCATTGCGGTGCCTCAGTGATAAGCAGCTAAACTCAAACAGATAACGAAGCCAGAGAATTCACAGTTAAAGCTGACACTCCGGCGGTAGCACGCATGATGCTTGTGGAAATGTTTTTAAAAGGTGATATGTGTTAAAGGTGAACTGTAAAGCTGAAGTGAAAATTATGTTAAGTTCAGAAATATGTCCTGAATCTCTCAACTATCAGGCAAGTTTTACTGTAGCTTTCAAAGTTCTCTTTTCTCCTGTATAATAATCTGGCAGTTTCTCCTCTGATAAGGACATTCCCAAACATAACTTCGTGTGATATCACACATACCAGAACCTAGGATGCTAAAAACGAGACATCCTAGAAAATCGTCCTTCAAACCAGGGTGTTTCAGAGCAATGCACATGCTTGAAAAAAATATTTCTTTGGAAGGAAAAATATAAACTGGGGGGGGAGGGAGAGGGGCAGGGGGGTAGAATGGACAGGTAAGAGTTGAACTAATTATCTAGTATATATTTGTATTTAATTTTGAAAGCATGTCGCAGCTTTTCCTTGCCTGCTGGAATATCAACATGTCTAAGGAGAAGTCACTCATAAATAAGGCAGGGTCATTTCAGGTGCAAAATTCAACCAAATACATTTTCTTTTCCTGCCTACCAGTATCCCAAAGTGCTTTTCACTGCCCTATGTTTCTCACCTCCCTGTTTTGCTATTGGTTCTGTTTGTTTTTTTTTTTTCCCCTTTTTCTTTCTTTTCCCCGCTGACCTCCTCCATTCACATACCCCCTTCTGTTCCCAAACGTGTTCCCACCACATACCCATCTTCCACCAGTCCCTAGCTCTCCTTGCACTGGGGACAGGTTTTATTTGCTTGTGGGAGAAGTCTGTGGAAGGAAATTTTCCCTTCAGTTCTGAGATAGCCCCTCTTTGGAGCTCATCATGTCAGCCACAGTTTCACCCTCTCCTTCGTCTTTTATGTTGCTGAATTTATTCTTCCTGTCTCCTCCAGTAGAATATTTCTGTGCAGTCAAAAAATCATCACTGATACACGTATTTCACATTTACCTTCATTCCTTTCCCATCCTCTTCTACTGCACAGAGGCACCTCAGACACTCCCCTGAACCCCAGACACCACTATGTGTCTTTTCCATATCCCTCTTCCACCTTGAATGCCTCTTTCCTACTCATCTCATAAATATATGTTCTGAGGTATTTGAAAACCCGGCATTATGTACTTGGAACACTAGTGATTTGAGGTGGAATGGAGAATAAATATAGCCATAATATACTTTCAAATAGATGAATTAGTTGAGCAGGAGACTTTTAATGCCACATGGGTGGTAAGCAAAAAAGTAACAATTACCATGAGATGGAATCTGACATACCACAGTTATTTCCTACTCTAGACATAGGGTAGTACCATGGTAACCTCAACTCCACTGTGTGGCAAGTGTTGTTAATTGTATAGACTTTTAAAGGGGATAATAATATTTCTCCTGTCTGAAGTCAATACTTACAGGCAGTGACCAATGCCCAAAAGCATATTCTCAGAAGCATGTTGCATGATCTACATTTTGTACACTGAATATTTCTTACTTATACTGAGACAATTCCATTCCATCAGTGAAAGAAGTGAAAATTGTTTACATTCTGATAAATCCTGGTAAGCAATTAAAATATTAAAGGTTGAAGTGGATAGAAATTTACTCTCACCAGTAGGTTGGGAACACTATGTATTGATAGGCCAAGCCCAGGGAAAGGAAATAATCCCATTTATATTTCATAACTAATTAAATAACTTAATTTTCAAGGGTTGTTAATATAGCTTCTTTCTTTAGCATGAGACTTAGTTTTTCTCAAATATTCACAATTATAATGAGTGTGGCTTGAAATTTTCTTTTGCAAAATATGCTTAGAACAGATATTGCTTTGATGGAATTTGACATTCAGGTCAGAAGTTTTCTCTTGTATGGCTCTGTTTTGGATGAATATTAGGGAAAATATGTCATTTGCCAGTGTTTAAAAATAAATATACCTCTCACTTTTCTTAACAGCTCTGCAATTTAAAAATGGGTCTTGAAAACTGGTCAACACTTAAGCTTCTGGAAAAAAAAAAAGTTTATTTATTCTCATTAGACTCTTGTTGTGGTTGTCAGAGTTTCTATCCATCAATCAGGTTGCACAGATACACCACATCCCTTAAGATATGCAACCCTGTCACTTGAGCAGGACTTTGCTCCTGCTTGCTGGAGCTGGCTGGGTCTCTGGATCCAGGACTAATAGCAGAGAGCTTCACTCTCCCTGGTCCTGACAGGCTCCAAAGGATATGCAGCAGGAGGAAAAAGCTTAGTTTCACACAGACGGTCACTGAAAGAAGGGAAGGAAAGGGTGCAAGGAACCTGGGAATGGAGAGCTCTAAGTGAGGGAGGGTTGACAGAGCTTCTATTTTACAACAAAAAAAGAACATCCGCTTTGGAGATGGAGCTAATGAGCATGCACAGATCAGCATGTGCACGTACTCCATCTCTCACAATACAGGAAAAAGTAGGGGGAAAAAAAAGTGGGTCCAGAACATGTTGTATGAAATTGGCCTGAACATTTAGAAGCATGGCAACCTTGAGATTCTGGTTAAGGAGGAGCACCCTGTGGGTTATGGGTACCAGCCTCAGCTTTGAGGAAAGGGACTAAATGTGCAGGAGTTGGATATAAGCTTACTGGGGAGTGTGAAGCGTGAAGAAAGGTACGCATGAGTGCTACCAGAAAGAAGGTAAGAAAAGAAGCAAAAGGATATTAAAGGCTGGAAGGAGGAAGAAGAAATCTATTCCATATTCCTCTATTGAGCCTAAACTTAAAATAACTAGTCCTGAGTTCTGTTTTCACTGCATTGTTTAGCAAAGTAACAGTAAATTCTGTTCACATTTTTTTCCATGTTTAATGACAGGTTATGCAGGAGATGACAGTCCCCTATGGTTGGGGTTAAAGAGCATGGCAAACGGGTGATGCACAGTTTTTGATTCAAGAACTTGTTGCACAGTATGACTTCCAAGGCTGGTTGTTGCCAGGCTAGAGGTTTCAAATCAAAGCTAACAAGAACCTGATCCTGTGGTTCTTATTCTTCTGTGAAGTACATTGTCTTCAGCGGTATATTACAATAAAGAGAGCCTCATAAAATCTTAAAAGCAAAAAACCATGAGGAAAAAAAAAAAAGAGAGAAATAGGTTTCTAGACATGGTCAGTACAAACACTGTTACAATTAGTACCAGCTTTGGAAGTCCTTAAAGCACAGATCACTCTGCTAGGTGTTTTGAGTCAAAGATATTGGAGGTTGGCAGACAAGAATCAAGTTACTGGATTTACAGAGAATGTCTTTTCCATTATCCACTGAAGGGGCTAAAATAGTTTAAACCATGCACATGGTTGAAACAGACAGAAAGCAAAGCATTGTGGAGACATAACTGAAGATTTCCCAAGAAAACCATATAGAATTTTGGTGAGGGTTGGTTAATTTATGCTTTAGTAAAACTGCAACTACAGTGAAGTTTTTGAGGACAGCCCTGTAGCTAGGAGGTGAAATTCACACTGAAGGTGCATTTTTCTTATCTGTTAGTTCTTATGCTTCATTATATATTTTCTATTATAATTTGGAGGGGGTGATCACAGAATAGAAAACTGCTGCATTTTAACAGGAAATGTTTGCTTTCAAAGAAGTGAAAGCTTACAGAAAGCCTGGGTAGAGTTTCAAAACTCGTTTTGTCCCTATAGCACCATATTATCTTTTATATTTCTTAACTGAATCCTCATCCTGGAGGCAAGTAGGTGTTGAACAAACTAGACCTCCCAGGTACTACTGCAGTGTATTAAGTCTGGGCTTGAAAAATAGGAGATAGCTATTTGGTACTCAAAGATATTTACTTTAAACCTGTGGGTTCTGTTTTTCTTTTTTTTTTTTTTTTTTTTTTTTTTGTTGTTGTTGTTTGGGGTTTTGTTTGTTTGTTTGTTTGTTTGGGGGGAGCAGGGGAAGTTTGCTACTATTTCCTTTCCTTGCCTACTTCATGAGAAGAGACAAGAAGATGGAATGAATAGAAGACAGAGAGATAAAAATATTTTTCACAATATTTTTCACAGAATCTACTATAGCTGGCTAAATACTATGAAAAAAAAATAAAAGTCCCTTTGCTGGAATTTGGAAATGTACTGCTATCAACCATTGTTCATTCACTAGAGTTTGCAAATGGATTCACCTCAACCATACTGCCTTCTTGTTGTGTTTGCTTTCTAGGGACATTTGTATGATTCAATTACTGTTGTGGCTATTCACTGAGAAGTTCAGAACAGCATGCATAAGTATTGATGGAAACTGGGTATTAGATTTACACACATGAATATGTGCACGCTCAACACATTGGAAAAATAAATCAACACCATGTGACTCATCAAAGCAGTCATATCTGACAAAGCTCAAGGAGTGATTGGGGAATGTTCACAAAGGGGTGTTCCTGAACAATTAGAAGTACTTAGAGAGGGAAAAAGGATCTTGTTGAATTCTTTTGTATAATAAACTCAAGGAAACCTCAGTCCGCCCATGGAGATCCTGTAAGCAGAAAAAGGGCTAAACTTACTGACTAAACTATTCATTGTGAATTATTCCCTCTGCTCTAATGTCTGCACGGCATGGAAGCACGGTGCCAGCCTTGCTACACACTGTAATTTTAGTCTTCTAGGAATAAAGTGGGAATATACTGCTGGGCACGTTAAAGCACTCTGCAGAGGACATTATATATTTTTTCAACATGTGACCTGCCTTTGATTTTTGTGTTGAAAATGGAGAGTTATCAACTTTCAGAGAGAAAATATTAGCCCAGAGCCAGTGAAACAAGATAATATTTTTTGCTTTATTTCTGTAAGGCAGTATTTGATGCAAAAACTACATAAGGCTGAAATATAGACTTTGAGAAGTCAGAGGTCAGCAAGGCAAAACTTAGCCAGATAGTTTTTACATATTTGGGCTGACCACGAGTTAACAGTTACTGATTCCTTTAGAAATTTCCTGCCTAATTGTTATTTTTCCTTGATTAAATTGTCCTTTATAAGGACATCTGTTCTGTTCCTTGCCAAGGTGTAAGATGCAATCATATCTTAGAATTTGTAAAGTACTTTGGACAACACAGTAAAAAATACATTCTGATGATGAATCCTCTAAAGGAGATGTTGTCCTCCCCTCACCCAGCTTAGCACATCTCACATATTTTTCCTAATACTATGACTCTCCCTCTGTCCAGATGAAGTATTTCCTCTACAATTCATCCCTTTCCTCAGTCCAGATCCCTCCAGCTTTTGCACATCCCTGGGACAGCTGCATTGCTCCCTAATGACAAGTTAGAGCCACTCCTGTAACGAGGACCAAGATTATGGTGGGTGGCTGAGTACTGGGGAAAACATTTGTTGTCATTTAGGTGTCCAAGAAAATTACCCCCCTTAGCTATAGTCTGAACTTTCCTACTCTGAATTCAGGACAGCCCAAAAGCTAATTAAAAGACATGCGTTACATGGGAATAGTCACTGGAATTCCACTCCCAGGGAGGAAAACTTGATCTTTCAGATCTTCTCAACATCTAGAAGTGTGTAAGACTGCTCTCTGGAGCTGTCTGGTATATGGCTCAAATTGCTGTCTGAGAGAACAGAACTGTAGAGGTGAAAAAATTCAGAGGGGAAAAAGTTTCCATAGCCTGGATATGACAACTGAAATCTGGACAGCAACATCTAAGTAGGTTTTTTAATAAGACAGAGATATGTTTTGCAAAGGTTGGAAAAACAGTTACTCGATTTGTAAAAATTAAATCCAGAAGAGAAACTGTGAAGAGCAGGTATGGTGCTAATAGTCTCCAGCATCGTGCCACAGAGAAATAATTCTGTACAATGGTGGAGAAACAATGGCTCAAAGTGGTTGCATTATTTCCTATACTGGGCTCATGACCAGACATCTGGACAGTGATGTGAGTGGATAGTCTGAGATGAAAGGGCTGGACAGAAGGTAGCAACCAAAGATAAAGAGATAAATACTAGGGAGCCGTCAGCTTTATGACAGTTGCTGAGAGTGAATTAAATCATAGAGGAGTAAAACCCAGCAGGAGATGGGGAAGCATTGACAGAAAATGGGAAGGCTCAGAGAATACTGAAGAAATGATTGGAACATTTGTTGGAAAACAAAACAACCAGGCATCAAGTTGTGGAAACCCATGGTGGGGAAAGGGAGAGTTGTGGGAGATGGGATGATTTGCTCTCATCTTCTAAGGATTCCACATTCCCATGAATGCTCATAGCTTTGCACAAATTCACACGCAAAGCATAAGGAGCAGATTAAGCTGAACTGGAAGGGAACCACAATGTGGGGAGGTAATAATTAAAGGCAGTTGCTGGGCAGCTAAAGCGTATGGGAGATTGACTATAAATAGGCAGAGATAGGTTTGCTGAAGTGACTAACGTGATAGTGATCCTGAGGGAATGGACAGCAGCTGCAGGCAAGCCCAGGACAGGGAAGGTAATATTCCTCCTGCCCTACTCAGGACAGGCACTAGCCACACTCCATTTGTGAATCTTGAAATAGGAAGGGGGGAGTGAAAAAGCCATGAACCTCTGAAGGCAAAATAAACTGTGGCTGTGTACACTGTTTGTGATATTAAGAATGACATCCTGGCTCAGACTCCTTAACAACTTTACCAGTATAACCATCAGGGCTTTGGCCATTATAGGGTAAAGCTAGCATCACCCTGGGTAGCATCAGAAGAGACTGCTACCAGGAGGACCACCACTATTATTACTAGCTGCAATAAAAAAAGCACTTCTTAAAATGTTTTTTCTACCTAATTGTCAAAACTGAATAATATTATCAGCTTTTTTATCCTTTGAGTATTTTTCTAATAAGAAAGCGCAGAGATGCACTGCAAATAAAAGCAGAAGATTCGAGGATGCAAAGCAATCATGCAAAATGACTTTCATATCAGTTTGATAAGCAGCTGAAATTTAATAACTACATCTCTCCTATGGTGCTGGATGAAAGTTTAATACTTTATGCTTTTGCTTCTTTCTTCCGCATGATGCTTATTCAGAATCATAACTTTTCCTTTTATAGTCACAGCAATGCTAGGTGCGGTGGATTAATCGAAGCCTTACGAGGCTCCAGCACAGTCCAGACTATAGTGACTTATAATCAAACCCTAGGAGAAGACTGTCAGGGGTCATAAGGGAAATGAGTGGAGATCTAAATGCAAAAGTAATATTTACTGAGGATAATGCACACAGATCTCACTGTCCCAAAAGGCAAGATGGAAGGCCAGTCTCTCAAAACCCAATTCCAAGAGATGCTGGATGCAAGAGAGGAAGAAAGAAAGAAGGTGATAAAAATGCCTCTCAGAATTTTGTCCAAAGATTTTAGCTGAAATTGTGGATGAGGAGCTTTCAGAATGTGAGATGGGGAAAATTAAAACAATAAATAAACAAAATTCAGCCACCACCACAAAAAACCAAAAAAAACTCAAAAAAACCCCAAAACAAAACAACAAAAAAAACCCCACCAAACAAAACCCCAAACAAACAAAAAACCCAACACCAAACCAAAAGCCAAACAAAACAAAAAACAAAACCAAACCAAAAACAAAATCAAAAAACCCCAGCAGACATCCCTTGTCATTTGTAAAACTGTGCCGGGACCACTCAGTGCAGATGTTTTTCTACCGGTGGGTGGCACAGCCCCCAGCCCCGTGGCAACTGCCCTGCCTTGGGAGGCCAGCATGGAGCTAAAACAGCTGCACCGGGGACCTCCGAGCCCTGCCTGATGGTTATTCCAGTGTGACCTTGTGACGGGAACGGTTAAGTGGATAGAGGGTGATGGCCGGGCAGGTGCCGGGCAGGGCAGGCAGGGGGTCACGACCAAGCAAGTGCGGGTCAGGAGGAGTCAGGGACCCAGGAGTGGGGACAGGTGGGCAGGCAAGGGTGTCAGGCCGGGGAAGAGGACAGGGGCAGGAGGCAGAGCGCTCGGGAGGGGCAATAGGGACCCTGCCGGGACGCTGTCCGGGCAGGCACCGGCGGGGGCAGGGGCCGAGCGCCGCCTGCTCCGCGGCAGCAGCGCCCCCTCCTGACGGTTCCCGGGGCAGCAGCCGCGCCGAGCCGCGGGCAGCTGCGCATCGTCCCGCCGGCTTGCGGGGGAGGCTCCGAGACACAGGGGAAATGTTGAGCACGGCTAGGGGATTAGGAAAAAGGATTTAAAAAAATCAAAAAAGTAGGAGACAGCCGTTTGCAGGCAGATGCTGGGAAGTCTCCGGGTTCACTGGTGGACGGGTGCATGGCTTCGGCTTCCAGCCTGTGTGTGTGAGAGTGTGCGCTACAAAAACAGATAATAAAAAGAATACAAATGAAAGAACATCTGATGCAGTCATCAGATCTAACTACACCACTTTAATACGAATTGCAGCTCCAGATGTTGTCTTAAGAAAATGAATCAATTAGACAAATGAGGAATCCCTTCCTAAATCATAACAGGAGAAAATAAAGTCCAGAAGCTCAAGATAATTGTATAAATGTCCTAATGTCATTTATTCTTCTCATATACCTGTCAGCTTTACTACAAGGCTTCTCATTGCTTAAGTTGTTGTTTACCTCCTTGAATACTGGTTTGATTTGAAAAAGTGTTCTAAATGTTCAACACCTTTTACCCTGAAAATAATAATACATCAGCCTTTAGGAGTTGAACCCAGCAGAAACTGGTGTCACTATTCATAAAATAATTGAGTTTACACAAAAAGTGATTTCTGTAATAGCCCCCTTTTTACAAGTATGTACATTTTATTTAAAATTACTGACTCAAAAAGCAAGGTAGGAAAAAATCACCTCCAACAACTTCCTGTAATTGCGAATTATTGTGAGGGAAACAGAAGGAAAAGATTTTGAAATTATGAGCCATTATGCTTGAGAGAGAGAGAGAGTAAGTGAGAGAGAGGGAGAGAGAGGCAGTGGGAAAAAAAGACATCTCGGCTTCATGAAACACAGCTGACAAGCTCGACTAAATTACCCCCGGACCATTACAAAAATCACTTAATTGCCAACCATTTTGTTAGGTCAATTGACTCTAATTGAAAAAATAACAAAAAGCTTATTATGCTGCAAATGTGGCCGTGGAAAATGAGTCTTCTGTTAGGAGGAAACAATAATTCTAAATTTCAGCTGCTGCTAACACTACAAAGTTCAGTGTTTTCTTGAGATAGAATCTACTGTGCAGGAGAAAGTGAATATGCTCCAATTGACTGATATTCCTTTTAATGTTTCCCCTTCTTCGTACACATCAGCCGACCCACCCACCCCACTCAGTTTTATTTCCCTTCCTTGTTGCCTTGTGGCTCTCCTCTCCGTGGCAGGGTCAATGACAATTTTTGTTCCTAAAGGGTTGTGGTTTGATGGTGTGTGAGACTGCTGCGACTCCTCTTTTCAGCTTCTTCACAGTAACCTCCAGGCCCAGGTGAGGTGTTAGGAGGGGAGCCTTGCTAAAGCCTCCTGGCCCCCTTCATTTTCCTCTTTCCCTTACAAACTGCAATTTCCTTTAAAGGCAGATAAGAGAGAATTGTTCATGTATTTTCACCAGCTAAATACCTTAGAAACAGTCCTGCCTATGTACATTAAAAAGCACAAACCCTGACTGGCACATAGGATTGTAATTAAAAACTCTGTCTATGCACAGGAAAGCTTATTTATAACAATCAAATTTTTAAGAGTGTGCACATGAGTTTGTTCATTTCAAAAGAAGATAAACCAGTCAGAGTTCCAGTATTGTCCCAATTACAGATTTGAATAGTGGAAGTTCATAATGGGATTGATTCTACTCTGTGAAAAGTAATTATTTGTCCATAAAACCAGGAGGCTGCTGAAATGAACTCTGATGGCAACAGCCTTTTGTTCAGCTCCTTTGCAATGGAGAGGTAGGGAAATGGAAGAAAGTTCTCAGTAGCCACAATGCATGATTAAATATTTCCGTAACCATGCCTATACATTTGCCTCTTGCATTGTACTCAGAAAATTCCTTTTCTGGTTTTATCCTTTCAGGGAAGCTGCCTGACTGGATTGCAGTTTTACAAGGCCCAGAACTCTTGAGCTGACTACATTGAAATGATGAACAAAAAACAATGCAATAGAACAGGGTGCTCCTTTACAATATTTTAGAAAGAGAAGCAAAAAAAAAAGAAAGAAAAAAAGAACTTTGTGTATGTTTTTACTGTGCCTCTCATAGTTAAGGTAGATCTTCCAGTGCTTTACAAAGCAGTGAGTTAAATACTGGTGGCGTGGTGCCTGTGTAGGCAAACGGCACAGCCATTATGTGCTCAGCATACGTTTTTATTGTTTCTTTATATAGAACCCAATATCACTTACACAGAGGGGGATACAACAAATATATCAGACCATGAAGCACACATATGTGCTGTTTCTTTCTGAGCATCCGCAGCTGTATATAATCAATGGAACATTCCTTTGGAGTGCACCACAGGTCAGCAGGAACCTTGACACACAGCTGAATTTATGAGTGATCACATTGTTTTAAATATGCATCACTTAGATTTCTACAGGTGTTTAAAGATTTGCCTCAACATTCCCTTTTTCATCTTTTTTTTTTTTTTTTTGTTCCTTTTATAAAGGAACGTGCACATGGAAAACAGAGATTGTATAATTAAGGCTTCCATTTGGATTCTAAAATTTATATAATTCACCATAACTGACAACAGAGAATATTATATCATCTCTGAGAAAGAAAAAACCACTGAAAATGCTAAAAAAAAAAAAAAAAAATTGCTTAGGTGAAATATTGCTTGTAGTCAGGGACCAGAAAACCTTGAAATCCTCCAAACCTGGTTGAGTGTGGGGGATGTTGTAAAGCATTAAGAAAAAGAATTTAAATCTATTTTTATCCTTTAAAATGCATGTCTGTAATTTTGTCTAAAACTATATATCAAAAATAAAAATAAACAACACATTACAGAAACACTATTTGAAACATGTAACTTCGAATAAAACAAGCATTATTCATTATCTTCTCCTTTTATAGAGGAAAATATATAAAATTAAATAGATAGAATCTTAAGAGAAACCAATGTGCATGTATTGAGGAAAGACAATGAAGCTTCACAGACCGAATAGAACCAATTCCTTTCAAATAAGTGAGAAAGCCCTACAGAGAGAAATAAAAGTGAGGAATGGTGAATTCTGTAACACTTGCCAGACCAATGAGCTTCATCAATTAATCACAGCAAAATAATCACCACCTACATTAAAGAATAATACATGAAAAGGACAGGGCATAGCTTTAACTTATTCAGAAAGGGCTGACTCCCTAATCCCTCTGAGTCTTGACATGTTAACTGGGTAGCGACTAATTAGATGTCAAAAATTCATAAGCACTCTTTAATATTGCATATATCTGCGGCAGACATTTCAATATGAGAGTTGTATACACAGAAGTCACTATAGCATTAAAACACAGCAGGGTGGGAGAAATAAAAGGAAAACAATAAAAACAATGGCCCTTAAAAACCCAAGAGAATGCCTCCTTTGGAAGTGTGTACTTTCTTATTCAGAAAAGGTATCACCTTAATAAGAATTATAGGCAAAGAGGTTTCACTGTTCCATGCTGTGTGGACGAAAAGAGGGAGAAAAGACTGACTTATCAAAGGCACTGGCAGGTAAATAGTAATTTACTATGCATGCACAATGAACATTACACAGTGCCTTGACACAGGGCGATAATGAAAGACATGCTATTGTGGCATCCATCGAGGGAATTTTTTTTCTTCAGTCTTCCTTCCCTTGTCTCTCTTGAGCAAAGAAGCAGTGATGTTTCCTGGCAGCTGCCTCCTGTTTCAAGCCATTTCACATAATATAGGAAGAACCTGAAGTTTAGTATATTAAGTAAGTGAGTTAGTTTGCTGGTTTGGCGATATATACATTGCTTCTGCGTGAACTTATATTTCAGATGCAGTACTCTGTATGTTTATGGAACAAGCCTTTTCCCGTCTGAAGAATTATATGAACCTGATATATAAAACAAGGCAGCGAGATTAAAAACAATGCATCACATAATACACTAGTTTATGACTTGCATCCTTTAATTGCAGCTCTCAGGAATAAAAAGAGAGGAATGCTCTCTTGTTTATAATGCAGAATTGCCATTCTCTCTCTTGACTAACAATGTGTTCTTTACAGGGCTAGTAGTCTGTAGAGATTACTCTATTTTCCCCTTTACTAAACAGCAAAGTTAAATCCCACTTTTTCAATGCTTCTAACTAGCTTACAGCCAGAAAGCGTTTGAATTTAGCCTGTATGCCGTATGGGAGGCTGTGACTGTAATCCTCCCATAGCTGCTGCTGCTGTTTAAATGTGACATGGCTGCAACTGGAATGTTTTAATTATTTTAAAAGTGTAAAATCTTGTAACCTGATGATATAAGGTAAGCAGCCTCCTGCAGAGAAAAATTATTACATTTGTACATCTCACCAGAGTAGCATCTAAAGACACAGTGTGGCTCTCCTTGTACATTGCAGTGTGTGTAATAATTATATTTGCATGTATCAGCTGATTATTACTTTCATAAGCTGACATCTCTCACTGTGATGGCAACTTCTGGATTGATGTATTACAAGAAAAAGAATGAGATGTGATTTAATGACTGCTGACCACATTAGACCAAATGGTCAACTGTTGTCTGGTTATACCTGGCCTTTCCTTTGATAGTCGCTATGTTAATTTTGTTACCAAAGGACCTTCTATGATCAACACTGAAACTGTAATTAACTGAATTCATTTGTCATTACTGCACTATTCACACCTCTTTCTTACAACTGCAAATGTGTTACCTAGCACTTATGTTTTTCCATGTCTTGAGTGTCCAGGAGTGTTTTGTGGGCACACACTTCATGGTTTTAGACTAGAATCAAAATATCAAAGAGCAACAATTGACTAGTGATTTCAATCAGGAGGTGATGATCTGCAGTGCTGGTAGCAGTTCTTGACTCCTTTCCATCCCTCCTGTCAATGTCATGCCTGTTATATAATAATGCTGATGTTAATGTGCTCCACGTTCTGGCACATTTGGCCAGCAAGACAATCCCAAAGCAGCTTGTGCATTCTCCACCTGCCTTTGCTAGAGCTCAAGGGCAACCCGGCTCACTTGGATGAGATCTAGTTGATAGTGTCAAATTTTCAGAAAGAATACAAATCTGTTGGGTTAGTTTCTCTGTTCTCTGTAGCAACAGTGGTCTGTTTGTTCTGCATGACCCAGAACCGTTTTGGATGTTCAGGAGCAGAAAGGACTTGCATACTCCAATCATTCGGCATGTGCAAAGCACTTATCTACAAACCCCAGCGAACTTGTACGTACCATGGGTGTTTTGTTCAGGGTTTCCTTACTAATTGAGGTTTCCTGATTTTTTTATATGATCAAAACCAGCATCCTACCCACATCATAAACTTTTAATAAATAATTCTTAATACCCAGTATTTATGCAATGAAAACCATGAGCTTGGGAGTTTTTTTGTTGGAGGTGGGAAGGGAAAAAGAGGCAAGAAAAGAAAGCTCCTTCCTTTCAAACACATGCCTCCTCTGACAAGTGCTGTTGAATAACTGTATCTTACTGTTATTGGCAAAATTCACATGACTTTCAGTGGTTTGAGGCCAGAAATTAAATGAGTTCAATGCATCTAAGTAAACAGTTTAGCTAATGCCTTATTTAAAAGCTGAAAATAAAGCAGTGTAAGCATCCTTCATTCACCTACACCATTCAGTTCTCTATAAGGATCACCAGTACAAACTGAATCCCCACTTATAAAAAGTCAGGTTTTCTAGGAGGATGTCCTATTTTTCTAAGAAACATAGTTTTCTAGTAAGTCTGCTTTACTGAATGAGTCTAAATCCAAAAGAAATGTATGAAAAGAGACATCATCCTACCTAGAGCCGGACTGCCAAGCAAAGCTCTGCAAACCCATTATAATTGATAAATCCAGTTTATTAGGGCTTGTCATAGTGTGAACTTAAAAAGGGCTTTCAGAGCTCTGGTGGGGAAAAAAAACAGAATCTGTTTTACTGATCAATAGCCGAGCATCTCTTTAGTCGTGCCATACTGCTGTACAACACAGGCTACTTATGAGCTGACAAATTTGGAATTCTGTCTACATAATGTTCTAAGCCTGAAAAATGGAGTCATGCCAAATGAAGGTCATGTTCAGCAAATGCATGCAAGGGGTTGTGCTTTGTTTTAAGGGATAAAAAAGATATAAGTGGGGAAAAAGGGTAGGAACAGGTGGAATTGTTGTGCTCCTTAGACCATATCAGGCCAGTAAATTTCGTGGAGACTTAATAAAGGACATGGATGTGTTCACAAGAGGAAAGGAACATGTGACAGAAAAGTGCAAGCTCAGTGAAGACTGGAAGAGTATCTGCTGACATTAGAGACTTTTTCATGGTTTCACACTGCTTACAAACATCCAGAAAAACAGAAGGAGTAAAACAGAAACCAAAAGAGAAGAAAGCCCCTTACACTACATGTTTCTTGAATCAGATAAATCAACTAGTGGGAAGGACCACTGGAAAAAACGTATATCTGTGAATTCCTAAAGAAAAAGAAGCATCAGTCTAGGCCACTTTCTGCTCTTTCTGTCATTCTGTACAAACACTGTCCTGGGCCAAGATAGAGCTGACTGATGCCACAACACTTCAGAAGCTCAAATTGTTGAGAAAGCTGAGAGGAACAAATGGGAATCGGCAGAACGCATCACCAAAAGGACAAATAACAGATGGACAAACATAATTCCAAAGCAAACGCCAAATACTGGAAGGAACAACAGAGTTGGGTAACATACTGGAAGACAGGCAAAATAGTTAGATTCAGAGGACCAGCACAAATGCCAAAAGTCCTTCAACAGAAGAGAAAAGGTGAAACTAGATAGGCGAAAGAGAAGCTGCTTTAAAAAATGAGAGTATTTGTAGCAGAAAATATTTTTATCTGTTAAGTTCTTGGTTTCTCATCTTAAATATTTCCATAGAACTGTGTGTTTTCAATTGATTTAGGGCACTGTGATCTGGACAGTGGAACCTTATGTGGACGTGTTGACTATAAGAAGAAAGAATGAAACTGGGGTGGCAAAACCCAATTTCAATCACTTAGCTCTTCTGAATTCCTGTAATGGTCACAGTAATGTATTCATTGTGTAGATCAGCTGCAACTCCCTTGCCTTGGGAGCAGCCTGAACGGGCAGATGTTAAAACAAGTCTGCTAAACAACCACCTTTGAAATTCATTTTGGAATTAAAATGCTGTTCATATAAATTTGTTAGAGTTGTTAACTGTAAGGTGCTCTCACTCAAAAATGCATTCAAGACCCTGTTTAGCTGTGCTCCAAATTACTCGTATGGTCCTAAGTGTTAATCACGGAACCAGTGTTCTTGTAATGAATTATTGGTACACCTTGCTGTCAGAAGCCAAACAGTTGGTTGTGCAGAATCATTATAAAATGGGCTATAAGACTATTGAAGCAATATCAACCAAGGTAGAAAGTTAGTGAGCTTGGTCCTTTTCTACCCACTGTTGAGGTCAATTCTATTACTTATGTGGTTGAAAGCACAACAAATAGATACTGTTACAACTCTTTAACCAAAGCTTATGGTGTTAAATTGCTGACTACACACGGTAGAGAGCGTGAAAACCCCAAAATCTCCTGTTTTTCTTATTCTTGTTGCCAATGGTTTCTGAATGTCATTAAGGACAACAAGTACATATGACAATACCTACTCGATGATTTTATTTTTGCTTAAAAATGTGGTAGATTTCTTGCTGACCCTGTCAACAACTATGAGTACTAATTTGCTAGCTCAATGACTCATCATCAGTTCAGTTTACATGTAACTAACAAAGGTCAGCCATGAGAAAAACTATTTGATTTCAATACCTAATTCAAGGAGGTATGATATTTCTATGGGGTTTTTGACTGCTTAATGTAAATCCCTTTAATTGCAGAAACCGTCTGCTGAATAGTTCTAGGTTCACTGGTTCACTTTAAATTAGATTTGAGAATCATTAAGCCAGCTTCCTGAAAAGGTCTGACCTATGCTGGCTGTGTACAGTACAAATGCAATGTCGGACAAGGGATTCTGCAGTTAGAGGTCACATATTTTCATTGGGTTCTGATGGCTGGGGTCAGAAGATGCTCTTTCTGAGTAATTCAGCACAGTTTCAGGCCTCAGCTGTGCTGCTGGGGGTCACTGTTCTTGGTCAGGTTGCCATGGGGAAGGGATAAGGCAAAAGTGGACTTTTGTGCTTCCTTCCATTTGACTGCACAGCTTGCTGCTTAGCACAGGGCACTTTGACAGGAAGTGGCTGTGAGGAATCCCACACTTGTTCCAGTTCATCTATCACAACAAGAGTTATTCTGGAGTGAAAGGATACAACCTAAGGGATGCAGAAATTTTAAAAGATCATAATCAGAGCATGTGCATGATCCCATAGAAAAAAACTCCCCTGTAAAGCATGAAAAATGTGGTATTGGGCTGTTTAGGGATGTTGTTCCATTCTGTTAAGGTTGTGATTTTTTTTTCCCCTCAGCATTCAGTATTTTGCATTTAAGTGGTCACCATAGAAGCAGTTATGTATGCAAATTCCAGGATTAGCAGGAGTGGTTTTGGTGCTGATGCCTCCCTTCTTTGCCACTTGCACAAAGCCTTACGGCTCAGGAAAGGAGCCAGAGTCCCTGATCAGACCAGGACGCTGCTGCTGATCTCATTCTAGCAGTATGAAGCTCCTTGGACAGTGTAGGTCAGTGAGAAAAAATAATCTATGTACATATATATTCTAATGGGAAGGAACCATTTATTAAAAAATAGGTCTACTGATGAACAAATAAAGAGATAGGTGCTCTGGCACAGGTGAGCATAACTTCTACTAGACTGCAAAAGCTGGGTCTTTAACCTGTCAACAGATGGATGAATTGCAGCCCCAGTAATAATGCTGTAAGCTATTAAATGTCTACTGGTCCAGAATTATATATTATTCACTGACTCCCACTCCTCTGGCATCATGCTTTGCACTTTAAAAGGTGAGGACTGAAAACAGTGAATGACACGATGTTTTATGTCCAGAAGAGAAAGAGTATGCTCCTAGTTGTAACTAAAACACCCTACATAGGATGAGCAGGAAGAATTTTCAAAGGTGGATTAGTATTAATCACCAGTAACTACTACAGTAAATAGAGTCTGCTGTATTAAATGCTTTCATAGTATTATTGTCCCAAATAGTTACTTGTGCTTGTCAGGAGACTGTATTTGCTGGAGAAAAGTCGAAACTGTCATCTTGATTGTAGGATCCTTCTTGTCCTTCTCTTATGTCACTGGGATTTTTTTTTTTTTTTTTTTTTTTTTTTTTTTGCATTCTTCAGGTAATCTGGAAATCACGTTTTAGCCAAGTGTAGGATTTAGCTTTCTGCCTTGGAAAGTATAAAACGGGGACTTTTCAGCTAACTGAAAGGCAAAAATGGGTTGTGCCTCACTGGAATGTTATTGTTACTGTTACCGTGATTGCCTCTACAAATGCACCACACTCTACTCCACACACACCTGTATTTCCTTGTTCTCAGAACTAGAAATATCTGCAGTCACTTAGAGGCTTGAACTGGAAAGTGAACAAACTGCAATGCTTCTGTATCCCATGATCTGCCTGCAGCCCCCAGAGCATACACCCACTCACAAATGGACCCAACAGTGAGCAGCTCAGGGCATCCTTTGTTCAGGCAGCTGTTGGGAAGCCAAACTGTGGTTAAGAATACTCCCCATTCAGTGAAAGTATATGAAGAACATCCCCCAGGGTATGAAATTTTACTTTTAAAAACAGCACATAACATTTGTCTCTCACTTGTAGTGCACTAAAATTGCAATCTTCTGAGAAGATCCCAGTGCACAAAGCAGACCTCACAAATTGCCTTTCTGGTCCTTTTCTGTATATGGTTGTGACACTGTTGGAAGATTCTGAATACTTGCAGATTTTAGAGGTATTTTCAAATTATTAAAAAATATGTCAATTCATATTTTCATATTATGTTACTGATTTTAACTTGTATGACAAAATTGCCATACAAATTATCTCAAATGGTGTTTGCTTCATGTTTCTGAGGTCAGAACCACTGGCCTCGCTGAACACATGTTTGGGAGGTCTCTCTCCTGGATAAAAGAACAGGACTGGTTTAGCCTGTGACCTGTAACAAGGTCCAAAGCCACCGAGCCTTTCTTGACTTGGTTTCCTGAGGTTTAGGAAGCCTATCTTCTGTTCTCCCCATCTCTTGCCTCTTTGAACCTAATTTCAGTAAATGAAATCAATAAGGTAAAGTGCTCAGTTATGTTAATACTTGACAAATTTTATGAGATTAATGGTCCCAGTGAGTGTTTCCATTGCAGGAAGAGCAGTGCCATGAGCTCAGCAGTGTTGTTTTCTTGGCTAGCCAGCTCATATACACTGGCTGGCCAAAAGGCACATGCAGACCTCAGTCGTGTACATGTCAGGTAATGGGAAGCTCTGGGAACGTAACAATGCTGATGTGTATTTAGGAGAAAAGTTCAGGGCACATCATTAAGAAAATGTTGTAATATAGCCACCAAGAGGAAAAGGGAGGCAGTAGTACCTTCAGTGAGACCATAGAAGCACTAAGGATGTCTTTGTAGGAAATCACACTCTGAAAGTCCATTGTTCATGGAACAACTTATTTCATTTTGACAGGTAGTGCTTGGATCTATTGATTGTCTCACTTGAGACCTACTGGTTTTATTTTGGTTTGGTTTGTGGGGTTTTTTTGCTGGCATCTTCATAATTCTAACACATGAATTAAGTGTTAACTTCAAATCCTGGACGGATGTACTGATGTCTTTTCCAGTTTTACAGAACTTAGAGATGGAGAAAGGAGCCCTACTACACAGAAGATTTGAATAGGTGGATAAGTACCAGTGAAAGTATTTACATAAGGAAAAGAATTCTATTTTATAACTCAACATGAGAAGCATAGATTACTTTGCACATACTTATTAAGATTAGTCCATAAGAATTCATTACTGGCATCTTACTGGAGAAATTAGTTATTTCTTTCTCAGTCAAAGATAACACATAAAACTTTGTTTGTGCAGCAGACAATTAAGATGGAGGTTATTTCCTAACACTAATGAAAGTTCTCCCTTAGAACCATTGCAAATTTCTATGGACCTCTAACCTGTCATTTTCTTCTGTTTAGTTCATTGTATTTTGCAACAAAGAAAACTGTATCCGGCTGTGCACAGAAAAAGAAAAACCCTTTTTCAGACAAAAGAAGCAAAACTCTTTTGTTACAAAAAATAGCACAACTTCAGAAAAGATATTTCCTAATAGAGATCACTTGGCTATCTGACTGTTTTCAGCATACAGAGGGTTAAGTGCAGTTGAGAATGCCAGACATACCTGTATTCATTCCATTTTGAATAAAGTGACAAATTCCTATTCTTGGTCACTGGAGCAAAAAATTAGCCCTGTGCTTCAGTGAAAGGTCAACATGGGAAGAAATAAACAGGAGGTGAAAGGTCATGACCTGTATCTAGAACAGCAAAAAAAGGCTGAATAAAAAAAAGTTAATTCTACTGTACAATGTACTTTCCGTATAGTCAGGTCCCATTTGAAACACAAAGCACTCCTAGAGTGTTGTTCTGGAAAAATCAAGATTGAAATGTGTGTGTATTTATTTATTTATACCTTTATTTTTTATACAAGTGCCATTGGTTTGGTCTATTTTAAATACTCCTGTATATACACATATTCCTGTGATCTGGGATGCAGTGAATCTAGGAGAAGTTTAACTGATCAGGCCCAGAGGACTCTTTCACTGTCCATGTCTTTTGGTCGCATCTTTGGTGCTTACTGCAGACCTAGAGACCCCTGTAAAATGCTCAGGAGCAGAACCAGTCGCCAACAGGAATAAGAACCTGAATCAGACATTGAAGGCATTGGAAAGAGGCAACAAAAATTGTGTTTACCTCTTCTACTCATGTTTGCGCTCAGTCTCTGTCACTGACGGACTGAAACATTAACCCCATCTGATGCTGGATATCAGTTCTGTCTAGTCCTGGCGTAGGAAAGCCATCTGCTGTGTCCTGGGTCGAGTAGAAACAGCAGAACAGAGAAAGTAAATAAGAGAATATTTATTTAGTCAAAACTGGTGTTCAATGACACCTCATGCACTGGGGGCTGTGAAGAAGAGAGAAAAGCTTCTTCAGAGCTCAGTGCTTCTAGAAGAGGTTGTTGCCAGCAGGAGCCTGTGGATACCTCTCAAATCACTTCCCAAGTGTCCTGCAGGCACAGGTCCTTGGGGAAATATCAATGTCCACTTCTTCAGAATTTTTATTTAAAAAAAAATCATTATAGAAAAAAGCTTTATCTGAATGTGCATATGGTTGACAGGAGGGCCAGCTAGGAAAGAACAACTCTGCCAGAAATCATTTTCTCTTTAAAAAAACAGTACAGAATCAAGGTGTTGAACCAAAGAACACCTCCATGGACAACGCAGTATTGATTTATAGACTATTTGCCTTTCTAAAAATAAAGCATTCAAGGTGGTAGAAGAGCCATTGTTCAATGTGCAGTTCTGGGCAAAAGGATATTTTTTCCTTTTCTTCTTCTTTTAAAACCTATCTGGGAGGGTTTTTAAGTAACATCCTCACCATAAAATAATAATTCACTGGAACCAAAACTCTCAGCAGTAAAAGATTGATTTTGGTTAATTTCCTGTTTCCCAAAAAATTAGGAACAAATGGAATCAAAATAATTGAAACAACCTGTTTCAACATTCTGAAATTAAAAATTCGCCTTTTCATTTGAAAGTACTTTTTATTTAATAAGGTGAGTATACTTATGTGAGAGAAAGGAAAAATGATGAAGAAAAAAAAATCCAAAAGTTTGGATTTTTATTTACAAACTATATTCATCAGAATACCAAAAAATGTCTGCAGAAGGGCAAGATGCATCCTGCCAGACTCTAGTTGTGAAATTTCCTAAATGCCCCTGAATATGATGACCTCACAGAAGTAGGATGCAACAAATACCTTGAGCAAGCCACATGTTCATATTTCATTCTATGGGCTTACACAAGGATGTTATAACTAAGCTTTCAAAAACATATAATCAGGATATTTTTTCTATTTTTTTTATTTTTATTTTTATTTTTCTCATTTTTGTCTAGTGTCTCACCAGTTCTTTGATAATTTGATGATATTCTTTTATTCTGAAATGAATATTTGCCTTCTGTTTGCTTTATTTTCCTTTATAGGACTTGCTTGTGTTTTTGGCTTAATATGTCTCATATTAGCAGCAGAGTTTTACAGTGTTATGCCAGTTGGCACTTCGTATTTCAGCAGGTTGAAGAGCAGTATGAGGTCTTGTGTGAAAAATATCCACCCAAATTAACCAGTTACAGTCCTTTAGTAACTCTTTGTATGTATGAACCACTGTACATCAGGAAACAGAATGGTTCTGATACACCAGTGATGGCTGTCCACTGGCTCCCAAAAATATGAACCAAGTGAGTTTCTGTTGCAGTTCAGAGAAGACAGTAACTATACAAGTGAAACATATGTCAAAAATAGAAAAAAAAGTGGATGGTTCAATTTTGCATCACTGCTTCGCATTAATTCTCTTTGCATGCTGTTGTGAGGTATATTCTCTTTTGAAATCAAGCCATAGTATTTATTCTGGGGTTGGGAGAGACCAAAACAATCATCTTATTTCCTCCCATTTCTGCATGGCAAGTGCAGATAAATGCAAGTAAAATTTAAATAATTTTATATGCTGAGAAGGACATGTGATACAGTAGAATTCTTCAGTGAAATACATATGGATTTCTTTGGGTGTGAAGATACAGGCTTGTATATCTTCTGTATACTGATGTCTATCAAGTCTGTTTGGCTATGACTGCAGAGCGGATGACATCATGTTTATGTTCCATCAATGCTTAGAGCATAAAGAAAAGACTGATGTTCAGTTTTTACAAGATTGAGATGATGGAGACAGAATAGAGGTCCACGAAACCAGAATAGTTTTTTAAGTTTACTCAAACATGCCTAGTTCAGAAATGCTGGTGTCCATTTTTATATAGAACTAAGAAATTATTTTAGTTCTCATACTCCCCAGAACTGTGGCTTAATAAACAAATTCTTCTCTCTTTATCTGTCAGCACTTGAATCCAAAGTAGATCTTGATATGCTTGTCCATGATTTGACTCTTGGAAATGGAAGTGTTTTCTCCTTTTCTGCAGCTTGAGACTATATGGAAACCTTCGAGAATGCCAGGTTGTTCCAATGAAATTTCATGCCTAGAACTTGCAATGCTTCTTCAGACTTTTTTGGCCATGGCACAAGTTCAGTTCTCAGCATTTCAGATAGATACCTGCTGTATGGCACTTCTCACCTAGAAGAGCTAATAGTGCTTTAACATACCAAGGACAGAAGTGCTTTTGTCAGGGAGCAAACCACAGCTAGTGTGTTGACTATTAGATGAGGGTGCAACTGCAACGCTGTGTGCCTTGAGCTGCCTCGGTCCCCTCAGCCAGGACAGGCTTCACTGGGGCTCTGGTTCCTCCAGCACACGCTTTGCTTCCATCTCTGTTGCATACACACAGCAATGGATGCCTAAACCCCTCTGCTTGGTTACAAGATATTGGTTCATCTCAAGCCAATCCCTTCACAAGGGGTTTCTCTTTGCTAAAAGGGTGTCAAAATAAGGTATTAGATAAGAACAAATCCTGAAAGCAAGAGTCAGTTCTTCTCTCTGCATACAGCAATCCAACAGTTGTTCATCACTGAAATCCCAAATAAGGTCATGTTATGTAAATAAAATGGCAATCTTTGCTTTAATCATATTGATGTATGACTGAATTCATTGAGCCTTGAAAGGAAATGGTATGAGAGAAAGACTAAGGTTGCAAGAAAGTTCTGGGGTGATATTCCAGTGGTGTGTCATGGGTAGCACATTCATATAACACTCCTTTGCCCTGTGTTCATATGGCCAAAGGTCTATTACTTTGAGAATATCACCAATTTCTTTGAACTTAATATAATGAATTTTTTTAGTGAAGTTTTACTGAAATTAATTATTAAAAAAAAGAAGGCAAAGTTCACTGCACTGTTTGACCTGCCATCTTTTGTGTCACTGTTCTACACTCCTGTCCAATGCCTAATGATGTTTAAATGTCAATATATTTAGTAAACTGATTTAGCAGTTATTTATTTCAAATATTTCTAGACTTAAAGGAAGAGAAAGTCTGTAGAATACCACAAAAAGAGACAATATTAAGTGAAATGTAAAATTTATATTTTTACTATTAATTTTATGCAGTATTTACATCAATAGTAAAATATACTGACTGTGTCAAACTGGGAGTGTTGATACACAAGTAGCTGTTTTTAACAAAGGTAAAGGTATTAATTATCAATTAGAAGAAATTGCTTCTAATAAGCAATTTCTGGGGGAGAGGCAGAGAAAAAAATGATCAGGAAAAGCTGACACTTACAATGTTCGGTAAATTACCAGTTGTTTTTTTTTTACATCTGCCTTGGATGATATGAAAAAAGGTGTCAGGGACATAATTACTAAATACATCTAAGATACAAATCCTTTTGTTGTTCTTTTAATCATTTGAGGGAGGAATATTAATTCATTGGAAGATTTTTGTTCTTTTCAACAAATAACAAGTAAAATTAACTAACAGCTCAATTATTTTGTTAATGAGGTAGCTCCCCTCCCCATTGGCATGAATTCAGTTTAATTTTTTTTTCTTCAAATGTCTTCTATTCTACTATCAATCAAATCTTTTCAGTGCATAATCAGGAAATCCTAATGGAAGGAAAAACAAGTTGGAGCTGATGACAACTACAGTGGCTTACTTATAACCACTGCCTGTCACGCATGCAGCCACACTAGTGATTACAGGTTGACTGAGGAAATGGAAAAGTAAGTACTTTAAAAGCAAGGTAGAGATAGGGGAGCCAAAGTTGAGGTATTTTATGAATATTTAATTATTTATTCTATATAAGTTAATTACACGACATTTTAATGCATTGTCCCATCTAAGGTGTGTCTTTAATGAACTCAACTTTACAGCTTTGAGAAAAAGCACACCAAAATGATGCCTTTAGCTACCTTCTTCACCTACATTAAGCACTTTAATGAGTGCCTCCATTTTCAGAAGTGGTCTTTCCACTGACTTGAAGGAGCAAAAGCAGAATTATATGATTTAAATGGCAATCACAGTTTCTAAGCAATAATTAACCAATAGTGTGAATAGTTCACAAGCAATTGACAAACTGAAAATTTTTTTGCTTAAAATAGTCTGTGAGTACCTGGAAATAAGAATTTTGACACAAATGTAACAAAAAAAAAAAAAAACCAACAAACGGGAACAATGTATAAATAAATTTAAAAGCTATGCTCACTTACTAGCTAATTCACAATAAATATTTTGTTTGTCCACAACTAATGTCAAACAGTGCCTAGAATGGAATTTGTTCTCGGAAGGAAAATTACTTCTGAATGAAGTTGACAATAACATTCTGCACTAGTTTGTTTGCTGAGAAATGCTTACATATATAATTTCCTGAAGCATGTGCTGTAATGATCCTGTCTGCATGTGACATATGCATGGCTGGTGATAGCACGGTCAATATCTCGGAAGGACAATTGCCAAACACTGGCAAGAAAAAAAAGTGAAAAAAGGGTGGTCAGTGTTTCCGTTTAGACATTAAGAAGCATCCAAATATGTAACTCCTGACAAAGTCAAATGACAACTGATGGGGTTAGATTCTTGTCATTTATTTTAGTTGTTTCTTGCCCTGCCCAGAATTGCTGAGCTCTGGTAACTTAGGTTAAAATACCCTAATTCAAGATCACAGGAACTAAAATTGAATATTTATGTCACTGCTGGTTACTGTAGTGAACTTTATAAATGGCAGAGCAGAACCCTACAACACATTCAGTAAAAGACAATAGTTGCAAATTAACAATATTCTACTCTGTACGTCTGTTAAAACTAATAATGAGAATAATAGTGTGATCTTTGGTATCTGAAAGCTACAGAAGACTAAAGCTGACTCAAAATTCCCAACTTACATTTTTAAGTACATCCCACTACTTTTGTAAAACTCTGTATGTCATCCACTATTTGGCAAAGAAATCAATAGGGAAAAAAAAAATGAAAAGAAATTTGTATTTGGAGCTGAATTTTTTTATTTGGTCTTTCACAAACTGATGGACAGTCTAGAAAGATGGGCCAAGACCAACGGAATGAAATTCACCAAGAACAAGTGTTGAGTCCTACACTTTGGCCACAATAACCCCATGCAATGCCACAGGCTGGGGGCAGAGTGCCTGGAAAACTTTCTAGTGGAAAAAGCCTGGAGGTTCTGGTTGACAGCTGGCTGAACATGAGCCAGCAGTGTGCTCAGATGGCCAAGAATCATAGAATCATCTGGGTTGGAAAAGACCTCTGAGATCATGAAGTCCAACCCTTGATCCACTACCACCGTGGTTACTAGAAGGCCAGTGGCCTGTCCTGTGTCAGAGACAGTGTTGCCAACAGGACCAGGGCAGTGACTGTCCCCCTGTACTGGGCACTGGTGAGGCCACACCTCGAGTAGTGCGTTCAGTCCTGGGCCCCTCGTTTTGAAAAGGACTTTGAGATACTGAGTGTGTCCAGTAAGAAGGGCAAGAAGGCTTTTGAAAGGTCTTGAAATCGTATCTTATGAGGTATAGCAGAGGGAGGTGGGTTTGTTTAGCCTCGAGAAGGTTCAGGAGACAACTTGCCGAAAGGAGATTGTAGTGAGTTGGGGGCTGGTCTATTCTACCATGCCTGCAGTGAGAGGACCAGAGGAAATGGCCTAAAGCTGAGACAGAAGAGATTCAGATTAGATATTAGAAAAAAAAACTTTCACTGTTAGGGTGGCCAGTCATTGGAATTGGTTGCCTAGGGAGGTGGTGAAGTCACCATCCCTGGAGGTGTTTAAGAGGCATCTGGACCTGGCACTGGGTGATGTGGTTTAGGTGTTATAGTGGTAATGCTGGGTTGACATTTGGACTTCAAGATCTTAAAGATCTCTTCCAACCTTGAAGAGTCTATGATTCTACAGTTCTATTACATCTCAGTATACTTCTGGTTTATTTTGGTTTGGTTTTGTCATTTCTCCCATTAGGAAAGAAGAGAAATAAAAGACATTACTGAAGTTTTCATTGCATTTTCATCCACTTTGCTCACTGTTTTGCTACTTTGCAATAAAACTAAATAGAGAAATTAAAAGGAAGAAGAAAATCATTAACATTTCATTAAAAATAGAGAAAAATATTAGTAACAAAAGCAAAAAATTTCAATTAATATAGGACATTTTCTTGAATTTACAATCAAAGCCATAATTTTTTGCCTTAATTCAAGCATAATCTTTTTCATGACACTGATTCTCAGGGATTTAAGTGATATATTATCAAATGAAAAAAATTAACTAGATCTGAAGTCCTTCAGCTGCTTTCAGAAACTAGTTTCCCTGAATGTTTTGCTTAACCTTCCCCTTCCTCTGGAAACAAATTCAGGCTTCAGTGGCTGACCATTAATTTCTCATCCACAGGAAAAAAAAAAAAAAAAAAGCAAAAAGTAGAACATTTTCCTTTATGCAAGAAAGCAACAAATGTGACAAAAAAACCAAACAAAAAAGCTATGCTTCATGGTTCACATCCAATATCTCTACAGATCCATTTATCCAAATTCACATTAGACATTTTGGCCTGAAACTGTCTAAATATATCCTATATCTAAAGACAAGATACTGTGTTTGTCCCTGCTGACAAAGATATTTCTGTACAGCATACCTTTGTTCTAAAGAAATGCTCTTTACCCTAACTTTATCTCAGAAGAAAAAGTTTGAGAAAATGTTTTGCTTCTTGTGATTCTGCCATATATTCGTTCATCAGCTGAGGAAAACAAGAGAGGGAAGAATTATGTGGATATTTCAACTATTATCTGGAAAAGCGATCACACACACACCTTGTAAAATGAGGAATAAAGACTACTTATTTTATAAGTAAGGATGTAGGCAAGAAAGCAAGCTATCTTTACTGAGGTTTTGTGATACAATAAAAAAATTAAAGATTACTATCTCTCATTTAATAATTCTTTAAAAATCTATTATTGATAAACAATAATAAACAATAAAAATTGCATTAATACAATGAATATAATAATAGTTTATTTATGAAATGCATACAGACCTAATTGTTCTTGGTAGAAGGTCCACAAACAAGTACAAATCCAGTTACAGTATAACAATATATCCAAATTTACATCTGAAACTAGGCAGGCTTCTTGGATATGTAGATTCAATAGCGCAGTTAATGCAATTCGGTAGTAACGCCAGGCATGGAAAAAATATGTTGAAAATAGCAAGAATAACTTTTTTTTACATGATTCAGTAACCACAAATATGCCATCATTACTGGCAAAGTGAATCAACCAGCCTCTGGACACAAACTTCAAGGGAAGTATCGGCAGGTAAAATCCACACTAGCAAACATAAAGCTGCCTCTCTTTCACCCACAATAAAAACATATACAATATGAAATGAAAGTGTATGGACCTCTTGCTGTGGGACTTGTCTTCTGATGATCCAGCAGCCTAAACTTTAAAAGCCCTCTAAAGAAAACCTTAAGATGAAAGCATAGACTTTTACATTGTTTCTCTGATACATGTAAAGTTAATGAAAACACTTACAAATAATTTTATTATACATTCATTGAAGGAAAAATAATATCTGGAAAAATCTTCAAGTCCATTTCCACCAGGTATTTTAATAGGGTTTACCTCTATGAATTCTAAAATGAAGAAAACTTGAGGAAATTCATGATCCTTAGGCACGATGGCAGGGTATCCAAAAAAAGTTTTTATAACAACTGGAAATTAGTGCTTTTCATTAAAATTGGGTCTGATATATGTTTCTTTCAACAACATGACATATGGGAACTTTTTTTCTCAGAGTAGCTTTCAGAGGTCTCTAGTCTCTTTCCGTCAAAATGCTGATGAAAAGGATATGTTAAAGACAAGTGCAAATTCTTTAATAGGCACAACATAGTTTTGTATTTGTGATGAGATTAAACACATAATTTTGCCCGAGTTAAGATGTTGAGGATTAGTCCTGTTTTCATGTTGAATTTTCACACTGCCTCTCAACGAGCTGTGAATAACGTTCTGAATAAAGCGTAACTTCAGTTTAGTTGGCACTTTTTCTTTCACTCATGCAGGATGTGTAACTAGATAAAATTAAGTAGTGTCAACAGTGATAAATAACAGTAGTCATTGGTCATTGTTCTTCCTCATACATGTAATTTAGAATTTGAATATTGAAGGACAGATTCAAAAAAAAAAAATTTCAGGTAGATAACATACAAACTGACTGTAGATGTTCCTGATCTTTCCTGCTGGAAGTTTACTCCAGAGGATAGTTTGGCCCAATCCATATAGAATATCTTAATAACTTTAAGAGTGGCTTCTGAAAAAGATAGTTACTCTTTCTACTTCTGGGGTAAAATCAGTTATACAGTAGAGTGTTTTACTCTTGTTCTTCTTTCTCTCTTAAAAAATTATGAGAAGATGAAAGACTCCACATAAACAAGAACTAAGATAAGGTTAGGTGCAGATATGCAGGGACAGAATGTTAATAATGTGGAGCTGTGGACTCTTGAGAATCGTCATTCCTCTTCTGATTGAAGGTGAAGTGCCAGAGGTGGTTTGTTATGGTGCTCTCTCATAGCCATATTGAAAACCTGAGATAAAAATATATATACATTACCAAGAGAAACAACCAGAATACATTAATGAAGGAGTGGTGTTTGACCTGAGAGGTATAATCTCTGATTTCCCTAAAGGAGGCTAGATTTTGATAACTTAGTAAAATGCTATTTAGGTAAAATCATATGCAAAACTTGTGTGCCCTCAAGTGTGTGATTAATTCATTCATAGGAACTATAAAAACATATGGTACTAGAAGGATGGCAAAAATTAGGAATCCATGACCCTACAGCATGTCTCCCTACTAGAATGACTTCAAACTATAAGATCATCTGAATGTTTCACGTAAAGACATTTTACATTGTTCCAGAAACAGCCTTGGGGGTTTCTTTTTGAGCAGTAGTGGAAATACACTTTTATAACATTAATATCAAATAGCTGTGATAGAAAACATACTGGAGGCATCAGATCCAGAAACATTTAAGATGGATGACAGCCAAGTGAAATGAGATTCCTTCCCCAGTCTCCTTCTAGCCTTTGTCCTTCTCCACAACACCCACCAGGCAAAATGAATCAAGGGATTGTTGAGGTTTTCCTAGTGTTATTGTCACTGAATTGAAGCATCAGTAACTGAGGAATCAGAGAAGTTAATTCCGTTTGGGCCAAAAAACCTAAAATTCTGAGCTTATCAACTTTATCATTTTATTGGGAGGTGATAAAGGACAAAATTGGCCAATAAAACAGCACTGTATTAGGGAATACATTGGATCTAGGAACCAATTCTAGGTGAATTGCTTTTGTGTCTCAGTATTCTGCATAAAAGTAAGTAGGAGATGTCAGGAAGGGTTTTCCTCTATCCACTGTTGTAACTAGAGCTATCAGTGTATACACTACCTTTGCAGCACAAATGTTCTCATACCACTATGCAATACTAACATAGACCCTTTCATACCAAAATATTTTTACTTCTATTTCTACTGCCATCAACAGGTTTATCAATCTCCCATGAAACTCTAAGGTTTATGACATGCTATAGTGCAACTTGCAGAGCACAGTCCTTGAAAATGGCTTAGGGTTATCGCTTGAGATACTTGTTGCTATAGGCAGAACTCCTCCAGATGTGGCTGCTTTCTGTGGGTGTGGTGGGTTGATCTTGGCTGGATGCCAGGTGCCCACCCAGCCACTCCATCATCCCCTTCCCAGACGGACAGGAGAGACATTAAGATGGAAAACAATTTGTGGGTTGGGATAAGGCAGTTTATTTAAAGCAAAAGTGAAGTGAAAGATAATACGGTTTATTCTCTACTTCCCATGACCAGCAATGATCAGCCACTTCCTAGAAGGAGGGCTTCAGCTTGTTCTTTAGCAGGCAGCCATTGGAGACAATGAAGGAGCCTTCCTGCTCCTTGTCTCAGCTTTTTTCTGAGCTGACATCATATGGTATGGAATATCCCCTTGGTCAGTTTGGGTCAGGTGGCCTACTTCTGTCCCCTCCTAGGATCTTGCCCTTGACTGAGGAAGGAATGTTGTACTGCTGATGCTGTGCCCAGCAGTAGCTGAAACACCCGTGTGTTATCAACACCATTCTACCTACCAATGCAAAGCACAGCACTGTGAGGGCTACTGTGGGGAAATGAACACCATCTCAGCAAGACTCAATACAGTCG
Organism: Myiotriccus ornatus; assembly: GCA_036023395.1. Lineage (NCBI taxonomy): Eukaryota > Metazoa > Chordata > Aves > Passeriformes > Tyrannidae > Myiotriccus > Myiotriccus ornatus. Next base: position 50,970,511 of record JAYRBT010000177.1, on the reverse strand, counting down.
GTCTCTAGAAAAAGCAGAATTCAAGTTTACAATTCATTTTGGGAAAGGCCTTTCTGAGTGTCATGTAAAAACTAGTAATAAAAATTCCAAAGGAACTCAGCTGAATGTCGGACCCAGCATGTAGTCGATAAGGCTCAGTTATTCAGTACTGACACAGCATGGCAAAGCTATGAAGATATTGCTTATTTCAGCTTCTATTGCCAAGGTTGGGTGCTTGACAGCTCAATCAACAAAGGATGAAAATGGAAGAAGGAATCTGAATCACTGCCTTATGATGAGAAAGATATTCAGAATGATTCCTTTAGTCCTTCCTTCCTTTCAATAGGAGGCTGTATAGGGAGGAGTAAGGGAAGCGTAAAATCCCAAAGTGGTGCCCTAGCAAGAGAGATCAATATGCAGTGGCATCAGCACAGGTATCAATGACCATTGCTGGTCATTTCAGACATCTCACTTTCTTCTTTGTGTAATCTTTCTTCAATTATTTTCCTTCAGCATATTCCCTCTTTTACCTTAGTCTACTAAATACCCACCTACAGAGTGCATATTTTCCATGTGCCTAGTATGCAACCTTTCTCTTAGGCAGTGATTTTCTCACTCAGCACTTCCTCCTCAAATTCTTTCAGTGTCAGGCTCCCACCCACCTCAGTGACTGAAGATAACTATCATCCTGCTATTCAAATCAATGAAAGTAGATACATACCCTTTTTCCTCTTTTCTTCTCACATTTTGGTCTTAACTGGTTGGGGCAGGAGAATAAAGACAGGCAAACAGGAGCCCATTGCCCTTGGAAGTGAGTTTAGCTGCCTCGGTAATGAACATGTCTGTGTATCTTCTGCCCAGTGAAACATCTGATCAACTCTTTTTGGAAGAAAATTGCATCCATATATTTTCAATTATCCTTGAAAACCCATTTTGACCCATTGTTTGGCTTATCCTTGCAAAAATAAATCTGGGTTTCTCAGATGGGACAGACAATCATCATTCAATCTCATACTGTTACAGTGCAATGAGGGGAGAGCCCTTATCCTGCTTGCGGTACAGAAGCTGTGGAGATTATTGCCAGAGGAGGCAACTGTGCAAACCACTTTGGAGGAAATGTTAAACTGGCCTGGTAGAAAGCTTGACCTGCTCTGGTGTGAAGTAGATTCTAGTTCTCCTTAAGTGAAATGTGTAGACCCCTTTTGCACAATTTTGCTTTGATGCTAGATTACCTACCACCATAATAAAGACTACCTATATTTTGTAAACCCAGAGTTGAAATTCTCATTAGTTGTCAACTGACAACTCCCAAAAACCCCCCTTTGTCTATGTGTAACCAGTGTGATTGCTGAAATTAGCTTCAGGCTGTCCTATGTGATAAGTCAGCGTGGGGCATGAATTTGTCTTGCTTTTCTGTTATAGACCATAATCTCATCTGGCTCCTATTTATTCTAAACTCTATGTGTACTACTTAAGTAAAAGGAGAGACTTGAAACTTATACTTGTATACATATTGGCACAACCCAAGCTGCTATTTTTTGTGCTTCCTTACTTCTCTGCTCCATGGTCTGGCCAAGTGAGGTATACTGATGATGTTATTTAAAGCTGGAAAACTATCTATTTTGCCACTCCAGGCTTTACATGAGAACACGTACAACTATCAGAGCCACTACTTACACCTCAGTATTATTTTTATTTGTACCATTATGCAGCAGTTGCCACTCTTGTGGAACCATTTAAAAAAAGGCCACACATTTCAAATGATAACTGCAAAGCCCTAGGCACAAAATGGCAGATTTAAGGGTGCTTTAATGTTTCCTTAACATTACTTCAGTGTATTCATACCCCAAGCATTATTTTCTAATCAAATGCAATACTGCAGAACATGAGAGTGTTTTCACTTGCTTTCTGTGAGTAAATGCATAAACCGAGAATGTTCAAGCCCTGTTTTCAAACAGAGATGCGTTAATGGGAAATAGGAGCAGATTGCCCTGCTGTCCTATGAAGCCATCAAAAGCTGATGAAGCATTTTTCAGTCATCCACAGAACTGACATGCTCTGGATCCCAGCAAATTAAATAAATCTAATTATGACACTTTAATAAATATGTTAAAGACATGTATTTGAGGCCAAAGTCTAAAAGCAACGAGGAACATGTTCCAACAATAAAGCTCTTACACCTGGATGTTAACCTCTTCAATGCCCTATGGACATATGGCTACAATCCAGAAAAGCAGCAGCACCTGTAGTTCTCTGTGAATGTCTGCCATACGTCCTCATATTGCAGAGAAGATAAATATGACACATTTAGTAAGTAGGGAAGCACACTGACTCCAAGCATGCAGAATTTACTGATTCTGCAAGATTAGTGAGCCAGTAGAGATAGAACAAAAATTGTTCACTTGCAGCTTGTTAGATGAGAAAATGGGGATTGGATTTAGCCTCTTCATATCCTTTATTATTCGCTGTTTCAAATACTTATGTGAGCAAAGCTATGTTCCTACAAACATCCACAAACAGCAGATTTGAGCACTTGCCAAAGGAATATAATCAGAAAACAAAACCTGTTTTCTGATAAAATGGAATTCATTTTGGGAGAAAGCTATGGCTCATAAAGAACAGACCATCAATATGGGAACGGATATAACATCACATGACTGGTCACAACACTCCATTAGCGAATCCTAACTATTGAATGATCAACTAAATGCTTCTGCTTTGGATTGTCCAGGGCTTAATTGAGCTGTCTGCAAACAAGGAGCAAGGACAAACTATGGTATTCCTTGTGATGTTCCTTGGGAAAGCAATTCTGTGAACCACTTTTGAACTATACCAGGGTTCAGCCAGTGGAATCCAGGATTGTCTTACAGGAAAATTAAGTTGTCCATGTGAGTCTGCATATACTTTGACAGAGTTTATTTTAATTACATAGATGTTGTACCACAAACAGAATTCTGGGGTTTGAAAATATGGGGATACAAGGTGGGGGATTTATATGGCAACAGATTTTTCCTATCATACTCAGTGCTAGAGAGAATTGAAATTTGCGAATAAATATGCAATTAAAAATCCCACACAAAATGCAAAGAAAAATATTTTTATTGTAGTTTTGTCTGTGTCAATATCACAAAGTAATTACACAAATGTTAAGTGAATTTCACTGCCCTGCTGCTTTACAGAAATCAGTGTGACAATTTACTAACAACAATTAACATCTTTAAATTTATTTAATTTTATTTAAGAGCAAAGAATGCCATCTATGGGGGGTTTTCCAGTCTTTTGTAGATTAGTGTTGTCTTCTGTTTCTATTTCAAATGGACATTGCTGTACCTTTAAGCACAAAATATATATATTAATATTCTCAAAAAAATGCGGAGCCTTGTTTGCAATCAATGCATATTCCCCTTTTGTGTAAGAATAACAGATGTTGATAGAAATAGCCATTGGGTTTGTAAAGAACCCATTTCATGTGTCAGAATAGTTGTGCCTCTTCTAGATGAAATGTCAAAAGCAGGCAGATATCTCAATGTGAAATGACCTTAAGAAAAACCCGACCTCGCCAAAGATGACCTTTTTCCAGCAAGAAACATTAAAATTACAACCATATTGATGCTTCAGCTTCAAAAACAATATGTATTTCTTTTTTAGTGTTTTTCTGTCTTGGCATCCTGTGTATTTTAAATAAAGATGTACAGTAGTCCACTTTATACTGTTTCTGTTGAGTTGATTTATGGTCATGGGTTTGTTTTATAAATGTATTCATACACAGCGACATGCATAACAATATTTTCATAAATGCAGATAAAGATAGAGACACATACATAAATACAATTATATACATTCAAAAGGGTCAAACAATATTATCCTAATTTCTCAAGGGATCTAGCATTTTTTTTGTGTCCATATTACACTGGTAGAATGTATTACTTACTGTAACTGAATTAAATCTTTTCCCAGTATCTTCCTTCTCTGAATTTTTAGCAAATCCCCATGGCCTCACTTTCTTCAAGGAAAATGTACGTTTTATCAAAGTGCTAATCAAACTGACGTGTCTAAGGTTCTTATAAAGTAACACTGGAGAAGTATTCGCATGTAATAGTGTATGTGTGTGCATGTGCCATGGCTGATTAGTGGCCTGTAGTTTCTCCTTTAAACTAGGAAAACAAAGCAAAACAAAAGTAAGAAAAACAAAGCAAAACAAATAAACAAAACAAAACTAAAACCAAAAATATTCTTCACTAAGTACTGGAGATGTAAAATTTCTCTTTTTGGGAGTGACGCAGAATCTCAGTCTCGACTTTTGATCTAAAGTTCACAGTAATCTGAAATTAAAAGCTGAAGTTCCTATACACAGGAGATCTTCAGAAAGGCACCAGATGTTCTGAAAGTTCTCGTCTGTGTACAGGATGATTAATGAAGTACACAGGGGTTTTGGAGGTCAACAGTGTTAAAAGTTTATTCAAACTGTGCCCATATAAACCAAAACTTTCTCACAGCCCCTCCTTTACTGATCTGTACCTCCAACTGCCTTGTCCCTAGTTCCCTTTTTCCCTATCCACAATCTGTGCTCCCTCCTTCTAGATACTGTTCCCATCTCTCTGGAAGACATTCTGTTGACTGAAGCAATGGGGAGTACTCAGCATGTCCTCTCAAAAACTGTGCTGGGAAAGGACAAACACAGTCTCAGGAGATGTTCTGTGAGATGGTTACAGAATAATCTTTTTCGATCTTTTCCTCCCTTTCCTGTCATCTCTCGGTAGAGATAAAGAAGAAAAGTTGCCTCAGCTCCTCTCTGTTTAGGTGATGTTTCTTACACTTATTTTTTCCCATCTCTATCCCATTTCAAAGACACAATTTCTTCTGAAATCATTAGAACAAGTCGCTAAAATGCCCACAATTTATACTTCTTTTCTTAGGTTTGGTTCTGAGTAGGCACTGCTACCCACAGATTTCATAGAATCATATAATTTTTTAGGTTTGAAAAGATCCTTAAGATCATTAAGTCTAACCATTAACCCATCACTGCCAAGCCCACCATTAAACTATGATCCCAAGTGCCACATCTACACCCCTTTTAGTACTTGCAGGGCTGGTGACTCCACCTCTTCCCTGAGCAGATTGTCACAGTGCTTGACAACCATTTCAGTGAAGAAAATTTTCCTAATTTCCAATCTAAACCTCGCCTGGCACAACTGGGGCCCTTTCCTCTTGTACTATCAATTGTGACGTGGGAAAAATCACCCCCACTTTTGCCTCAACCTTCTTTCAGGTAGTTGCAGATAAGATACACCCTGATCCCCCTTTCATCCAGGCTAAGCAACACCAGCTCTCTCAGGTGCTCCTCATAAGACCTGTGCTCCAGCCCATTCACCAGCTTTGTTGCCGTTCTCTGAACATGCTCCAGCACCTCAATGTCTTTCTTGTAGTGAGAGGTCCAAAACTGAATACAGGATTTGAGGTGTGGTCTCACCAGTGCCAAGTACAGGAGGAACATCACTGCCCTCCTCCTGCTGGCCACCTTATTGTGGATACAGCCAGGATGCCAGTGGCTTTCTTGGACACTTAGGCACACTGCTAGCCCGTGTTCAGCAAGCTGTTGACCAGTGGTCTTGATGAATTGCCATTATATCTCATACTACTTATGTTACTACATTGGTAAACCACCAATAGCTGCTAAACTTAAATTTCTCAGCTTAAGGGATAGTGTCCAATTTTTTTAGCTTCCATTTCTCTCAGTCCTTTAACCCAAAACAGAAAGTGCCCTTTATTGTCTTCTAGGGGAAGAAAAATTGCTGAAAAAAAAATTATATTTTACTGTTTCTCTGCATCCTTGAGGGTCTTTAATGTACTCAGCAATTCAGTTCTTGCATGTAGACACATTCAGGGAACACATCTGTTTTGATTGGGACTGTCCTTAGCAAATAATTAATTCAACATATCCAAGTAGAGTTTGTTCAAAGTGCTTGTTACAAGGAGAATTTAGAGCTCTCAGTGAATAATCAAGCCCAGAATATATTAGAGCAAAAGGGCCTGCCCTCTGGCCAGGGCAGAAGGGATGAGATGTTAGCAGCCAGGGTAATAGGCCTGGAGAGGAAGATGGAGATGGGATATAGCCAGGCAAGAAATTTGAAGCTACACTAGCATCTTTGCAGAATCATTTTGTTTTGTTTGTTTCCTAATTTCATGTCTCTAATTGGATAATAGCATCTTTTCTTTAAGAAAGAGTGGAAATTCAAGGGAAACTCAAGAGGACAATGAAACGTTTCTATTGCAAACTTTAATGTGCCAGAACCACATGATATGAGTACATATATATCTGAGTCTTTACTCACCAGATCCTCATTACTTTCAGCTGACCACTTCCTTACTACTCTTATCATTGCTGACTTGCCTTTCACCAACATGACCGATGGCCTGATCTGGCTAGGTTGTTCAGGAAGACTTTCTGCTTTTAAAGGATGCCTTTTTAACCTCAATAAAGCCCTGTACTTCTCTGCTTAACCATAGTTTTATTCTCACCATTTTACTTTGTTTTTGTTCTCAATGATACACAAACCATCTGTGCCTCTAACACAATGTTCTTGAATAGCCTCCAGGCTGTTTCTGTGGTTTTAAAGTTTTTTACTTTGCCCTTCAGGCTGCTGTTAACCATTTTCCTCATAGTTTTAAAATCTGCCCTTTTAAAGTTTATCACTTTTTTACTCCTGGGGGGAATTGTATATTGAGCTGTATGGCAAGGTTTTGGTAGTGGGGGGACTGAATGGGTGGCTTCTATGAGAAGCTACCGGAAGCTTTGCCAGTGTCTGATGGAACTAATGCCAGGTGGCTCCAGGACAGATCAGACACTGTCCAAGACCAAGACAATCAGCAGCAGTGGTAGAGTCTCTGGGATAATTTATTTAAGAAGAAAAAAAACCACAAAAAACCAAAACCCTGTGCAACTGAAGTGAAATAGAGGAGTGAGACCCTGTGAGAGAAACATCTCTGCAGACACCTAGTGGAGAAGGAGAGGGAGGCGGTGCTCCAGGTGTCAGAGCATAGACTCCTCTGCAGCCCCTGGTGAAGACCATGGTGAAGCAGCTGTCCCTCTGCAGCCCATGGAGGTCCATGCTGGAGCAGAGATCCACCTCCAGCCTGTGGAGCACCCCACGCTGGAGCAGGTGGATGACTGAGGGCAGCTGTGACCACATGGGAGAAAAATGGTGGAGCAGGCTCCCAGCAGAACCTGTGGACCCATGGAGAGAGGAGCCCACACTGGAACAGATTTACTGGCAGGACTTGTAACCCTGTGGGGAATCCATGCTGCAGCAGCCTGTTCCTGGAGGACTAAATCATATGGAAAGGATGCCATGCTGGAGCACTTCATGAAGGCCTCCAGGCCCTTTGCCTGGAGGAGAGGAGGAGGTAGAGAATTTGGGAGTGAAGTTGAACCCAGGAAGAAGGGAAAGATGGGAGGAAAGTATTTTTAAGATTTGGTTTTATTTCTCATTATCCTACTCTGATCTGATTGGTGATAAATTAATATAATTTCCCAAATACAAATTTGTTTTGCCCATGACAGCAATCACTGAATGATTTCTCCATCTCCTTATTTCAACGTATGAGGCTTTTCTTACATTTTCTGTCCCCTGTCCAGTTGAGGAGGGAAGTGGCAGAGCAGCTTTTGTGGGCACCTGGCACTCAATTGCCTCCTAGTACAACACCTGATTGTACAAGGATTGCTGTTAGCCAGTGGAGTTCAATTCTGTAGAACTAGTAAGTCCTTGAACTTGAGACGTTTAAAATAATACAGCCTATATTAAAGCAAATTTGATGAAGACTGCATCAAAATTTTTGTGGACTTTGTGATGACTCAAATCTAGCTAGCAGAAAATGCCTGTTTGCTAACAGTAATTTTGCCTATCGACCCTGATATTTCAGTAATGATCAGCTTACAGGAGAAAGAACTTTCTCATGTTTACAACATTTAACCCGGAACGTTATAGGTTTGAGTTCAGCTTTTTATGCTGCCAGAGCTTCTCTGATTTTGAAGCAACCACTTTGTGGCTGTGTAACAACACACCTGAGGGAGGTGACTCCTGGAAGGAAGCCTAATGTGATCCCTGGACTTTGCTTCTCATTGTCATGTGTCTGCCAAAAGTAGCCTCAGCTTACCTCAGCTCAGTTTGCCTGCAAAACCCAGCTTCCAGTGTCAGTAAGCAACATCTAGGACTTACTGTGAAAGACCATGGGACTCTAAGTAGAATGCTGTTGTCTGTTCTTTTTCAGACCCATAACCACATAGAATGAATGAAACTTACAGCTAGAGCTTTTCGGATCAGGCTCAAAATAAAATGACAGACAGGAAAACATATGTTCAAATACAAGTCCTACCTGCCCTTTTTCCTTAGAAGAGAAATTTGGATTTAGCTCAGAACTGACTTCGACAATTGTAGAAATGAGGTAGCCACTGAGGCTTCTCTCTGCAGAACTGTACACAAGAAGCCCTTGCCATGGACTGGGGTCAGTGGCAGCACCCTGGCTCTCCAGGATGTGTGAGCTTTCTCCAGAAACAGAAGTCATAAAAGTCCTTCTAACACAGGGGTCTATGCATCTGATGGTATCATGTTACCTACTGCCCCTTTTTTTTTCATAGTAAAACTATAATTCTTCAATAAATCATGTTTTAATGTGTTATAAAGAACTGAATACTACAGTAATGAACCCTTAACTTTCATATTGTCTCAAAGTTCTGAAATTTGTAACAGGAGGTTTTGTAACTTTTCCCCTATTTTCTGTGGGTATCTTTCAGTCCTTTTTTTCCTCTGGCAGCCTAGCTGGGTTAGGACATGCTGATGTTTCTAATTATTATTCTACTTAACTCAGGAATGAGCTGACTCAAGTAGCAGATTTAAGCAGGAGCATTTCCCTCCAAAGCCCTCTCATTCAGATGTCCTAAAAAAGACAATAAGAACATGTACACATGAGCAAATAAGAGTTGCTATTGTAAATAAGGATTTCCAGATCAGATTTAGGGTAAGTAGGTCCTGATAGTTCTCCTTTGCCATTCAGTAGTAAAACAGTATGATCCAGGAGTAAAACAGTAAGTAGGAGGAAGCTGATGTGCAAAGCCATCTGAGGACACCTGGCAGACATAGGCGCTTGAAGGGGGAAGTGCAGGTGCGCACAGTTGTGCAGTGATTCCAGAATGTATAGAAAATTGACCACTATTTTGTGATAAAGCATAGGCAATATGTGTCCTCAAAATCATGTTATGTGCCTGGGATAAGGCAACAAGCATCTGTATTTTAAAAACTATCTTGAATTAGGCAGGAGACAGGGCTAGAAAGGGAGAGATGAGGTGACATGACGAGAGTTACCTTCACTGTATACGATTGCTGACAGAAGCAGTCTGCCTCTGTTTTAGTCCCTAGAGAAAGTGTATGTGGACGCACTTGATCCAATTTTCAGCTATAAATCAGTATCAGTCAATCCACTGTAGTCAATCAGTTTGTCATTTTCACTTGCTTTTGGTAGTTACCGAGGAAATTGGTTCAGTTTTCTTCTGAAAGTTCTTTTCATGAACCTTCCTTACTATAAAAGTGTGCTGGAGAGAACCAGATTAATTGGGCATGAAATACAGGGAGAGAAAATGAGAAGGGAAAGGAAGAAGGAAAGAGAAAAAACTAAGGGGAAAAAAAGAGGAAACAAATAAATCAGACAAGACTATCTAAGGTAAATCCAAAAGAGGAGGTGTTTCCCAGACCATTTTGGCCTCGTTATGACTGCAGCCACAACAAAGAAATCTGTAGACCCTTCTGGCTTGATACGCAGAGACAAATCCCATCCACTCCTAAGCAGCTGTTGTAATGATGTCAAGAATTTACTGGGGAATGGCAGCCAGGCATGAAGACAAAGTTGGCCAGAAAGCAAAGATGGGATAATAAAAAGAGGAAGAAGAGAAGATAAATGCTATTACCTTAGTAGGCAAAATTTCATTCAAAAATAATAATTAAAAAGAAAGAGTGAGAATACAGTTTTTATAACAGATTCAGTATCGTTATTTTTCTCAAACCCATGTAGAAATGTGCCTCTACTCTTATTTACAGCCTTTGTGTGTGTGGGGTTGTGTGTGCAAGGGCACACACTTTTCTGCCCACCAATGCACTCTAATGGTGCTCTAGGAAGAGACAAGAAAGGAAAACTATGGTGAAATAACTGTTTTCTAGTGATTTCCAGCATTTTCCCTATGAGATTTTATGCCCACTTTTCTGACTAGATCAAAAGATTTGATATCTAATATGTGAAGAAGAGGACAGTGGACTTGAGATGTGGAGAAGCAAATGTTTAAGAGTATGTGGGAGAAAAGGAAGGGAGAAAGAAAATGGTAGATATGGTGTGAAAAGAAGGTGAAAAGAGGCTCTGTACTCCTTTTTTAAAGGAAGACAGTCATTCACATGTTTGAACAGTGAATTTCAGCTACTTTTCAATGCAATATTCTGAAGAAACAAACAGTGTCTTAATCTTCAACAGAAATCCTTCGAAAGGGCAGTTATTGCACTGCAATGCCCAAAAGAAAGTATCACCTTGTGTTATTTCTCTCTGTCTCTCTTTCAGGGCACTACTTACTGTAGGTCTGTGTAAACAAACCAAGACATAAATATGATAAAAATTGTATTCCACATGACTGACCTCTTTTGCTCTATGAAGACAAGTTAGGAATTGCTGGGTATCTGTGGCTTCTGGCACAATGAGTCGGTGGTGTCAGAAGAAGCCGTTGATATTGAAAGAAGAAGCAACAATATTGTCACATGCTGGAGGAAGAATTGAGAAAACAACAGAAAAGGCAAGATATGAAGACTCTGAACATAACAAATGAATACTAGAAGCACTATCACATTATTTCTATCACATCATGTCCTTCTTCTGCAGTTTTATATATTAATGCCTCCTTAGATTGGGATTTTTAATCTGTTCTGCTCCATTGCACAGTTATATCCACCCTGAACTGTTGAAAGTATCTCTGGTTCCCTTAATGTCTAATGTAATTCTCCATTTCTTGAGACATAGCTAAACTTCTTCTCTAGTCTGTAGCAAAGGATCATTTCATCCAATTGATTTATAATTTTCCACCCTGACTCTGTAGTCAGTTATATCAGACCTCTTTGGCCAATCTCTCTCATTTTTAGTTTTAAGGTGGTGATGTTAATGCAAAGACATTTTTATATTTCTGTTTTACAGCTAATGGTGGAATCGTCATTAGCCCCTTTTAGGTGAAACTCTAAGGACCTCTGTTCTCTACTCTGAGGCTCAGGGGCTAGTGATGTGACCTTGGGTAAATTAATCAACCTCCCTGGATTCCAGGTTGGATTTTTATATTGCAAGGGTGACTCGGAAGGAGCTCCAGTGAAATTTGTGGAATTTCAGCAACAAGAAAGGAATTTGAATGGGAAAAACTCGGTCCCCTGTACTTCATTTTCAAACCCAAAGTAGTATCATCATCTCCTTCTACGTTTAATTTGTTTATAAAACACTGAAATCCTCCTGGAAAAGTACCCTACTGATACAAATTACTACATAGATTATTGTTTCTGGAAAATAACTTCCCTATCCCTTATAGTTTCCTAATAATAATGTTCTGGAAAGCAAGCACAATACAAAATGGTGTCCTGATACCCTCTTATCACCAGTGCCTGAGAACTTTCCTAAAGACAGAACAACAACAGTGCACTCAATACATCAAACTCTTTGGTTCTCTGTCGTCACATATTCCTGCATCATATGAGGTTCATGCTGGGGCAGACCAGATGCCTCTTCAGTCACGTCCACTGGTAGTCAGTCTTCAACCTTTACAAAGAAATGACAGGATGGAGTGAAAATACCTTAATGATTTCATGAAAGTACAAAATTAAGTGCTCTTGCTGGTAGGACTTTGAGAATAAGAGTAAAAATGGTGATTTCTTTGCTTAATCATAGGCACTTCTCTGGGGGAAAAGATTTCCTTTGTTTCATCAGACTGGTGTACTGACAGTCATGTATACAGAACTGGCAGGTGCAGTTAAATTTCATTAGTTGAGGGACAAATCTTACTCTATATTTTTGGTGATGATGTGGAAACATTCTGGTCTGGTGGACATAGCTACAAAGCTGGTTGAGATTGGGATTTGAACCTTTGTTTTCTTTTCTGGAAGAGTAGCTAATTTTCCAATTAAAGCAAAATATTTAAAAAAAATAAAAAGAAAAAAAAGAAAAAAAAATAGAAGTGAGGACAGGAAAAAAAACTGGAACATTTGATTTAATTTTTATTAGCTCAAATGAAGCCACTGAAAGACCTGTTAGCTCTGAAATCACAGAGTAAATACTTGGAAGCTGGGCTGGGGTATTTTTGTGTTTGTGGGGTTTTTTTCTTTTTTTTTTTTTCCCCTAAAGATGCCTAAGTTATATCCAAGCAAAGCTGAGCTACATTTTTAAAAAAATGTGAACAGCAACCTTTCAAATTTATTCAGACTAATGAGCTAGTCTAAATTTTGAGAATACTAATTCAGAGAAGTTGGTTCTGTGGTGGGAGAAACACAACAAGGTTGTCACAGCCTGTGAACAAAGTGAATTGGTTATATGACTGACAGTAAAGATTTCTTTTAACATCAGTAAAAGGAGGCTGAAGTGACAGGTAAAAGGACAGATGCAGAATTCTGCATCACTCTGAGAGTTTGTGTACTATCACTAAGGGACAAGTTGATTTGATACCAACTTAATAGGCTCAGCAGGGGCTGAGCAAAGGGATGGAGACTGTAAATGGGTGTAATAGGGCATCTATACTGTATCAACCTAAGCATGAAAGCCATCTAGCTGGTTTTGGCTGAGTAAATTAATCACATTACCTTTAAAGTCAAGCTTGTCTTTTAATCTAGGACCTGCTCAATATACAATATTTCACAGGAAGCATGTGCATAATTTTAGTCACTTTTACTCATCTCCAAAATGAATTTAGCATCATCACAAGGCAGCTTAGATTCAACATCATCTCTGAGAAAATTTAAATACTGGACCAGAAATACAGATGGGAATCTTAAAATCAAAGAAGTGTAAGCAGGCATACAGCATTTAAGATGTTGGATAATCTGCTAGCAAGGATGCTTGCATAAGAAAAGGTGAAGCTTCCACACTTTCCTTGTGCATGGCAGGTCCAGTCTAATGAGCCTCTAAGAAGGTGCTGGCTATTGCATTCAGCACCAGATGAATTAGGATGGGAGGTGTCTTGCCATAAGAAATAATTCTAGAGTGGGAAGAAATCCTGCTGTGCTGAAAGTTGACCTCTTGGACAAATACACTGTAATAAAAAGTGCTATTTGCTACGAGAGCATTGAGAGTTTTAAATCATCAGACTAAAGTACCCCAGGCTTCGACAGTAAAATTTTCATTCAAAGAAGGGCTCAGCTTCACAACACAATAAATTATATATGACTAGGACATATAAAACATTTAAAATATACAGAATTTCACTGTATTTGTGTTCAGTAGACGAGTTCAGCTCTTGAAGTACTTTTTTATGTCAGTCTTGCCTATCCAGATGAAGGAGGGGGGAGTTTTTTTCTCAAAACAAGCATAAGAAAAATGAACTGGCCATTTTCCACCAAGTGTCTGAATTTAATTGCTATATGGAAGTTTACTGTGCGTGGTGTGCAACTGTATGTGGAGATGGGATGGCATGCACCTGTATGGGGAGATTTCAGTGTCCATTTTGACAAAAAGATAAGGATGTCTGGAAATCCTTAGGAAAATCTTGTAATAAAAAAGTTAATCGCAGCGGTGCACAGGGATGTTACTGAGTGGGGTATGCAGCAGTAAATGATTCCTCAGTAGCTGTCACATGAACCTAGTGACCTCCTAGGGAGACTGATTTTAGGCATAACTGCTGAAGGAAGTGGACTGCTGGACTCACTCACCTGTCACACAACCACTGTCCCCACATAGACTAAAACAAAAGCATATTTTGTGATGCTTCCACTAGAGAAAAAAATAAATTAAAAATCAGGTAATGTGATGCAACAGCTTTGAGGAAATGTTTCCTCTTACCCTCCTGACAGCAGCAAGTACCAGAGCCCCCAACATGCTGGCATTGGCAAAAATAATTGCTGTTGAGAAGCCTTGAATTTCCAGGAAAATTAGGAGAAAAAGGTGAGGAGAGAAAAAAAATTCAAATCAGGGAAGGGGCAAAAATAATGTAAATGTGGGAGAGGAAAAACTATTTGTTTGGGGCCAATTCTCTACACACTGGCAAAACTTTCCTGGAGAAAAAACCAATAAGATTTGGACAATAGACTCTTTTAGAGCATAGATGAGCTCATGACTTGATTATAAATCAAGGGCGAGGTCCCTATCTGCTGCAAGTTTATGCACGACCTGTCTGCATAAGGAAGGACAAAGGAAACTTCTATCCATCTCACATCACATGAACCAGAGGCAGCCAGGACCATAGTGTGCTCTTCTGTGCAGGACACACTTGCTGTGGTGTTTCCAGCTGGAAATGTACCCAAATACAAATGTTCAGACACTCTCTGACTCTCTCTGATGGAAGAAGGGAAATAGAGTAAAATGGCTTTGGACTTACCCTGTAGATGTAGGGCTAATGTCCTGCATCCAAATAATTAATAACATATGGAATATATGTGTAAAGAAGTAAAAAATATAGTAAGTAATGGCCAGTCTTCGCGAACGAAGAACCAGGGAAGGTCTTTACACCTTCCAGCCTGCGCATTGGATTTTT
>JAYRBT010000177.1:50927074-50955686 GCA_036023395.1 Myiotriccus ornatus | reverse complement strand
GGGAGTGGCCCTGACCAGGAATCAAACCCAGGCCTCGGTGGTGACAGCGCCGCGTCCTTAACCACTAGACCACCAGGTAAAAAGACAGGAAATATACTCAGAGGGTAAGCTCTTCCATAGCAAGCAATGACTTTTCCCCTCTGACTATACCATGCCCCCCATAATAATACACAGCTTTAGATCATATAGGAACCAGTCTAATAGCCACTAACACATAATCATTGTCTAGCCATCTTAAGACTGGATTAATTGACATTAAAATAAGTTACAAGTGTAATTTACAGTTAGCCTTAAAGGGAGCTGTGAGTATAAGTAAGGGTGTGTCTGCACCAGTTGAATAAGTACAGCAGAAACAACCTTTTACCAGTATGTTGGTCTGTCTTTCCAGTCAAGCAATCCCTCAGGTGCTCACAAAACACTGACTTTCAGCTCCCTTAGGCGTTTCTGAAAATTCTGGTTTTATGTTTAATCCACTGTATGTCTTATAAGTATATTCAGTATATTATCTGTTAAGTACTATTAACATAAGACCAGTTGTTCACTCTTGGTCCTGTAGGTTTTGGGGTATAAGCTCAGGTAAATTTACATCGATAGACCTTCATCATTTTACACAGGGAATATCAGCCTCCATTTCCCAGAACACTGATTTTTAGGAAGAAAGCCTGCCTAGCCGCCTTCATGCACCCAAACATGTCCTTGGCTGTTGCTTCCCTTCTTCACACTGTCTCTTTCTTATACATGGAGGGCACTTGTCACCTTACTTTTCTTCTGAGGATGAGGAGCTTAAATCAAAACAGACAGACTCAAACTATATTCAACAATGTTGGAAATAGCAGCTTTTTTTATGCGAAAGAAGTTTAACTGCAGTGTCTAAGTATGCAGACAGATTCATTCATGTGTGTATAACCTCTTGCCAAACCAGCATTCCAGGGCAGGTATTCAGTTAATCACAGTTTGCACAGGGACTTCAGCCAAACCCTCAGGTAGCTTTGTTATGTTTAAGTCTTTTACTTGCTATAATTCGGTATCCTCCACCTGTGTTCTCCGGAACCTACCGAAATCAAACTGGGAGGCATGATAAGCAAACCAGCTATTTACTCCCTGATTTTTTTTTCTTCCATTCTCTCACGCGAGGTTTAATGTTGTTCCCAATCTATATAAAACATAGAACATCATAAATGGAGGGGGAGATATAACACTGCCAAGAGACAGAGTTCAAAAATCAGTCTTTATGGTGCTATAAATGATTTTTTTTCCTACTTAGTCCTTTTTTGGGGGGAAAAAAATATCATCAGGTGGGATTTCTGCACCTGAAACACCTACTTTAGAACAACTTGTAAAAGAAATTTGATGATTAACACTACTTCAGTTAGGACTTCCATCTGTTTTCTGGGCAATGCAAATAATAGTATGTTCTGAAGGCAGAGCAGCATACAAGGCTTTTTACTGATTATGCACCTCGTATGACAATAAATTGTAAGGATACAAAATTAATGAAAGATTTAGGAAAGCAAAAACGTATTCTAGAAAGATTATTTCACACACACACATACTCAGACACAGAGAGACAAAGAGAAGAATTAAGCTTGAAATCCACTCTGCTCACATTAAACCCAGATGTTTGGATTTTGTGCAAGTGGAGTGTGGAGCAGCTGCAGAGAGGAAATCCAATCCAAACCTCCAGCCAAGCTGACTGTGGGGCCTTCATGTAGCTCCAGTACAACTTCCTTCAGAACTGAGGGGCAGAGGTAGGTTCACGTAACCTTGGACTGGCAACTGTCCTCTCCTCTCCTCGATCGTCACTGCACCTTCTCACTGTAACTGCGGGCACCTTGTGGGTTTCAACAAGTCTCATTCAGGATACATTACTCTGAACTGAATTCTTTCGCCAAAATTAATTTCTAACATATGCATTCAGAGTCAAACTTCATTAAAAAGAATAAAAAGTTGCCCCATAGTAATTATCAGAAAGCAGATTGTTTATAAAATATAATGAAATATTTATCCAGTTTTTGTTTTGCTTCTGAATTCTGAATCAACATTAAAAACATGTCTTGCATTTCTTTTGAAAGGTTCAGTGTCTCCAGTATAACACATTCCAGATTGACAGAAAAGGATAGGGTATTTGTATACATAGATATAGGTGATATTGATATACAGCTGTAGACACACACACATATTGCATTGTTTACATAATTTATTTCTCAGCTGAATCTCTTAAGGGTCCTGATACAATGCAATAACTCCCTTGTTCAGAATTCTGCACACAATTTCCAACAAGTACTTAAACATGCTTTAATTTTATTCCTGGAAATCTTAAAAGCATTTAGAAAGCTGTTGCTCTCTCTTAGAAGAAGAGACCACAATATGAATATGAATACTGGATTAACTATTAGGGCTAATGTAGCATGTTAATAATACAGCAGGTTCACACTGCTGGTTGCTTTTAATAACACAGCAATACACTGAAATTCATGCTACGTGGCAGAAATTGTGTCCACAGTCTTATAATCATATTTAGAAGCTGCTTTCAGACTGCATTGACTCAACTCAAATTTTAGACAAAAAAATAAAAAAAGCTTTATACTTACGTAGTATCTTACATCTGAGGATCTTAAAGTACTTTAGTTTCCCATAGTATTAACATAATACAATAGTATTCTCATATTCTCTTTTATTCATATTTTACTTCTTCCTTTCCTTTTGTCTTCTCTCTCTCACATCCACTACCTATATACAATTATTCCTGCTTCTTTTATCTATTCCTGTATAGATTAATTCCTTTTGATATGTCCATACTGCACGCACTTGTGTATCCAGAATGAGTTTCTGCCTTCAGATTTATATCAAAT
Source organism: Myiotriccus ornatus (assembly GCA_036023395.1). NCBI lineage: Eukaryota > Metazoa > Chordata > Aves > Passeriformes > Tyrannidae > Myiotriccus > Myiotriccus ornatus. The sequence goes on along the minus strand of JAYRBT010000177.1, from coordinate 50,952,834 downwards.
AAAGGAAAACAATTTCTAGAATTAAAAGAAAAATGCACAAAACCTAGCAACACTGTTCTATATCTTAAATGTGCGTCTTTGTAGTTTAAAACATCAAACCTCATTACAGAACAATGGCTGAGATTGTTGGTAATTATGGCTTAGAAGAAAGATTTTAACTTTCTTGACACAGAAAACTCCTTTTTTTTTTTTTTTTTCCCCCTCTCCCCACAGCCCAAGCTGTAATTGTTGAAGAGCCAAAGGGGTGGGGAAGTTCTGGGACCTGATTAGGGAGCAGAACTGACCATGACACCAGGCCCATTCCCATTCCTCCACTGGGGAGAGTCTGATCGTGCAGAATGCTGTCAGCTGGAGGTGGAGATTCAACGTAGAGAAGACCCTCCATATCAGCAGGCACCTGCTCGTGGTCACAGAAGTTAGACCCGATACTTGAAGGCACACCTGAATGACCAGAAGTCAAATTCAGCTCAAAGGACAAGCTGGCCATCTTCAGGGTAGAAGTCCTAGGCAGTTTGGCTGTTATTCTCAGCTGGTTATTTTATGAGTAGTCTCCTGTTTTTTTATTTAGGAATCTGAAAAATGAACTTGTAGATCAGGTGAATGTCTACATAATTCAATACATTTGTGTATAGGAGCTAATTTAAAGAGGGAAGCTCTGTAATAAGTAGTGAGCAGCTCCTGAAAAAGAATTTCTCCCAGAAATAAAGTTTTCTTCTGCTGTTAAATACCCACAGATTGGCTTACTCACAGATTCTACTTTTGCATCAAAACCTGTTGTTTATAGTAACATTACACTGGAATAGTCTTGTTAGCTATAGACGTAATATGATCCTTTAAAAAAATTAGTTTCTTGGTCAAATATATCTATTGTTACATTAGCTTCTACTGTCTGATAAAGAATGATCTATTGTCAGTTTTCTGATTTCTCTCCTCAAAAGTTTAAATGTATTTTTTTTTATTTTCTCGTAAGAATTAATAACTAACAAATAATAACTAGCAATAAAAACATTTCATTTGCTTTTGGGTGGCAGAACATGTCAAACACTATGCAACACGAACAGTCACAGGTATTATATTAAATTGATATGTAACATTTAGCTCTTAATTTAAAAAAAATTACAAAAATACAAACAAACAAACAAAAACTAACAAACAAAAACATAACCACAAACACCCAAAAAACACCAACCAAAAAAACAATAAAACCAAAAACAGTAAAAAAAAAGAACTCATGGAGCCTAGAAAATACCCATGGAATATGATCCCATTTAGAATCTGTTGCAAGAAGAGCCTTAAAATTTGTCTTGAAATTAAAACGCCTTTTATGCCTATTGACAGAGGGGGTATAGCAAGGAGACCTCAGATCAGAATATGTGTATTTAAACAAAGTATTAGGTTTTGTTGTGGGGTAAATCCAAAACCAAGAGAGGTCTATTTTTCTCATTCTGGTTTTCATATTAAAAATAATGTTCCAAGAACAACCATTCTCATGAGGTTTTGGCTCAAGATGGCAGGAATCTTAGGAAAAAACAGATGATCTCACAAGACCTCCGACATCCAAAACACAAAAAAATCTCACAAGTCAGTTTGTGCCACATGCCACTACTTAGGGCCAAAAATCTGCTGAGAACAATCTAAAGAAATATTGGGCTATTGAATCAAAAATATAAATTTCCAATCCCTTTTACTCTCAGACTTAAAATCTAAACAAAATCTGACCACAAGAGGAGCATGGTCTCCACAGAGTAACTCTCACATCTGTCATTGATGACCTAATGGCTGAAAAATAAACGTTCAAAGAAAGAATAGGGCAAAAGGAGAATCCTAGTACAAAGAGAGTAGTATATTTTCCTATCCCAGTAGTTTACAGCATCAAATTACTAATGATGATACAAAGTACCCAGATCTTTATTGTGACAAGATGTGTGGGGAAGAAAGAGGGCAGAAGAAGACAGTTTCATAGTACATATATAATGTGGTGGAACTGATTCTGAACAGCAATTTTGGTCAGCTTAGAACATGACTGTCTTCAGTTCTGTGGTCAGCAAAGGCTGATAGAGTTCACAAATACTATTTAATTTACACACACATAACATCATGCACACAGTTACATATGGATCCCGTTGGAACAGTGTGAATATTTATGTGTCTATTTTCGAAAATAAGGTACTTGTCATGTAGTTGATATTGAATAAAGTCACAGTTAAGTGGGTCTGAGAATGATATAATGTTGTGAAAGGCTTTCAGCACTGTGCTCTCTGGACCAGAACTTCGATAGGTGCAAGATGGTATATATTCACTTATTTCAGTGTCTATTTTATACCAGCTTTGAGCCTGATCTTATGTATTTATTATACACAATCATATTCTCTCATTTTCTAAAAATAAAACCCTATGATTGAGAGATGTTGTCAGTTTTGGAACAGGATTTTCTGTAACATTTTGAAATTTTACTAAAGTGAGAAAATAGAACATGGAGTACTTTTTGTCAGATTTTTAAGTTATGAGTAGAGAGAGGATCATAGAAGAAAATAGTATATCAACTCATGAGTGCAAGACAGATATTTATGACATGATTCGCTTTAGCCTTGTAGAATGAAAGTGGGAGTAATAAAATGTGTGCAGAGGAGTGTGCAAACTGTTGCATCCTCTGAATTCATTGAAGATGACGTGAAAAAGTTGTTTGGATGCTTTATTATGTGTGGATATCCTATAAAAAATGCTAGTCTGGAAGTAAAAGTGTCCAGGGATAAAGATGAGCATGATGGGGTTGACAGTCCAATTAAACTTGAAAACCTCTTTTTATGATACACATTAAAAATCATGTTCGAACCAATAAACAGAATGAATAAACATAGTACCATTGTATGTGTATTATGCATCTATAAAAGTAGAACACAAGACTCGGCTGTAGTATTTCAGTGATGTTTAGTTATTGCAGGAGATATAACTGTATTCCAGGAGAGGTTGAGATAAGATAACTTTTGGGTTAACACATGCCCTTAAATAAGTCAGTGGAGTCTCTAATTTTCTCAATTCAACCTTGTTAGGAGCACTTTATTCTCTTAAAATCTCCTCAAAAGAGAAAGAGATTAAGATGAAGAAAGGTCAATAAAGAACAAATAGGTCTCTACAGTAATCAAAGGAAAAATTAATTTAAGCCCCTGGGTACCACTGTGTTTCCACCCTGTGTTGTCTTGCCCCTTTTTTCTCTTGTGACCTGTACAGAGCACATTTGCTGTCTCTCAAGAGGTGCTTGGTCCAGGCTTCTTTCCTGTACCACCTAGGTCATTGGCATTGCTGCTCCAGAAGGAGTTAAAAGAGTAGTCTGAGAAGGACTTGGGCTGAGACCCTTACATGGCTGAATTAATGAGGGAAGCACGCAACAGGGCACAGCCAAAATCATGTGCAAAGTTATACCCCTTTGAATTACTTCAGGTGGGTTAAAGCCAACATGTGAGATACCCAGCTGGAAAAACTCATGACTTAGCAGATTAATCCATGGAGCAAACAAGATACTTGCTTCCATGCTATTCACCTGAAGGAACAGATGCCTCTAACTCTAACTGTAACTATGACCTCTTGCTCCAGTGGCATAAAAGCATAGAGGATGATGACTTCATATGGCATAGGACAATTTTTCAGCCAACCTAAAGTGAGACACAAGAGACAATTTAGATTATTTTCTAGCTGCAGGTGTCTTGTGTGTAGCACACATAGCTTCATTCTCCCTCTGCCTTCCGATTGCTACTCTGAGATGCCGAACACCACAAACTTCAGAAGGGAGGCGGAATGTGGTTTTTAATGAGGTGTCTCTGTGTTATTATGCCCTGTTTGACCCAACTCTATCAGGTGGGGGATACACTAAATTAGGGTACCAGAAAGAGTATGAAAATTAACTCATTTACACATACAGTTAATGGATTAATACAGTGAATTTTTACACCTATTCCTCACCTGATATTGTCAGAAAATATTTTTTGTCCTAGTGAAAAATATTAGCAAACCAACTTTTTCCATTGTTTACAATATTCTAGAGAAATTTTTCTATCAATATCAAAACAACCCTTAGTCTTTTAGTAGAAATGGGAAATTTTAAACAAAAAGCAATCTTAGAAATAAATAAATAAATAAATTTACCATTCAAGAGAAATCCATTATCTGAGAGAAAAAAAAAATACTGCTTTAGAGTCTCCTAACTGACTACATTCTTCAACCATTATATGACTATTATTATTAATGCTTTTGTTATTACTAGTCCTGGTTCTTTCAAACAAGTAAACACTTCTTAAAGCAACATTATAGAACAATATTTAATTAAATTAAAGTCACTAAAATCTCTTAAAAGACATCCTATAATAGGAAAATATGAGAGAAATGGAACACTGGGAAGGCTTACACTGAATTTTAAAGTCCAACTGACTATTGTGCAATATATAAGCACATTGTGTTGTATGCAGCATTTTTACCTTACACAATAGTTTAAAAATATTGTGTTTTAGCTTTTTCTTCCTCTAAAAATTTCATACAATGTCATGCACGTTAATTGAAGTGGATGTGAGTGAAATGCAACCCTTGGATTTTATTATGTGAATTTAATTCAGGAAAAGGAGGAGGAGGAGGAGGAGGAGGGGGGAAAAGGCAGCTCAACAAATTGACGTGGATTTATTTTCTTCATTTATATTAGGTTACCCAGAATGAAAAGGTGCCCAATGGATGTTAGATATAATAGCTAGAGAGTTTAATATGATTTCAGCTGCAAGAAAAAAACTGGACTAGATAAAAAAATCCATATCTTAATGATAGGTAAATAATCCTTTAGTATCTCAGATGTACATGCTACAGGCAGGAACTCTCTGTTCATGAAAACTCTTTTATTCTTGTATGCCATTACTGCAGAGATATTGCTATATTGGTAGATGTATTCCTACACTGATAAATAGACTGCATAAACAATATGCCCCCCCATAAGCAAGATAATGCTAGTACATTCTACCAATAATAGCTCCCCTGCAGGAGGCTAGATTTTTCCCTTTTTCTAAATGCTAACAAGAACCATTCTAAGGTTATCCATATAATGAAAAACGGGGGTAAAGTGAGTGTGGTGCATAGAAGTCTCTTTCCCTCATCTCATCTATCTCAAGTGATAATGCCACAGATTTCTTTATCCCCATGTACTCTGATGGCATGTGTGTGTTCGTGTGTCTTCGCGCATGTGTATAAGACATTTTCTTATTTAATAAATAAATACGTGCACTTCCTCAGTGTCAATAAAGTTTTAGCTGCCTGTGAGATCCCTGCATATATTGGATAGCTACTTCATTTCAAAGATTCTGATGAAGTCCATAATCCACGGGAATGTAGCACAAGTCCCTGCATGAGGTACTGTAGGGTAAGCTGCTAAGAATCACTCGCAGCTCTGCATGGAGCCACATAGTTCTCTTTGATAAGTTGCCCGACCTGAGAAAGCTGAAAATATGCCCATTATTGTGAAGACTGTTGAAAGAGTATTGGATTATTAGTCTGGCTACTGACAAGATCTTGGAGACTGCTTTAGGTAATACATATTGGTGATCATGCTTTTTAAAAAGAAGTCTCTTAATTTTCAAGTTATTAAAAGACACAGATTTTTTGGATGGTAGACTTTTAGTATCAGAATTTATGTCTGCCTCATGGTAGTTGTCTTTTTTCTGAAGGACATAAACACAGACATAACATACTGGTGTAAAGAGTTCCACATACTCAACTTCTTTCTCGGCTCGTGTACACACAAGTGAACCAAACTAGACCTGGCCTGGGGATACTTCCACTTTGTATGAGCTGATGAAGGGACAGTCAAGGGCATCTCTTTGTTCTGGAGGAGATGGGGTAGAAAAGCGTAGTCCCACATGCGACTCTCGCAGTCAGTTTACATGGATGTGTGGAGGCCTGCCCAGGGAGAGGACTGTAATAGCATGGACCTGGACTGTCTACCTGGCTTTGCATATCATTGTTATTGCCTGAAAGATGTGGTTCTTGCCCTGTTGTGAACCTCAGTGCACACTGTCTGCAGCTGGCAGTTGTCCCTGTGGAAAGCAACGTCAGTACTTGGTATCGCTTCGTGTTCACACCATGCAGGTGGCTGTAGGTCTGGATTTTCCCTGGGCTTTGAGGCACGTTTAATAGAGAGTGTAACCATAACTAATCAAACTCCAAGATCAGTAAAACTTCTCCATGTGGGAAAATTATTTTTTCCTGCTGTATAGGGCATCACATTTTGTCATGAATCAAGGAGAAATAAGAAGAGGGAGAAGGAAGAGTTGGTGCAGAAAGCAGCCACTGGCTATTGCTTTGGAAATATTTTGCTTTAGAAGCATCCACATTGTTATCCATCTCTCTCACAGAAACCACAGTAACAAACATAACAATGCATTATCTTAGAGTCTTTAAAGGAAATGAATCTTGTTTTCCTTAAGTGTGCTTTATTCTCTGCTTATAAAGGAATAGAGGTTGAGAGGAAGAATGTAGACAAATGAATATTTCTAAGTACCATCACAATGGTCTTTCTAAGTACAACACAATGTAAATTCATTTTTATAACATCTATAATATAAGGCCTACCCCAAAAGGCTTTACTGTGTTAAAGAAAGTATTTACAAAAGAATAAAAAAAAATTATTAACAAAATGGAGAGGAAATTCAGAAAAACAAAAGACAAAGCTTTTTCATTTATTTATATTTATGTTACATAAGGAAAAAGATGGATAGTCAAGTAGTCAGAAAAATGGGAGTCTGTTCCAAATGACTGCAGGTAGGAGGAGGAGAAGGTTTTTTCACCCAGGATTGGCAAACACACCAGTATCAGATAGCACTACCAGAAAAGAGACCTAGAGGAAGACAAAGGGACAAGTGGAAAAACAGGGACAAGAATTCATTGGGACTCGATTAAATTCCACCCAGTGGAAACAAGTTTTGACCTCTGGGGTTAGGAACCAAAGTATTTGGATGGATGGAGTATGTAATGCAAAACTTGCTTTCACATAAACTTCCAAGAAGTTCTGATGAGAAATCCAAAACTCAGGCTGAGTTTGCCATAATATGTAACCAGATTCATAAAATTTTTCATTCAGACAAATCTAAGTTCCCTTCTGTGCATCTCATTATTCTGGAAAACAAGTTACAGAGGGTTTGATACCCCTCCTTGAATGGTTCTACACCAATTAAGCTTCAGAGGCACAATTGCCCTGTTCTCTTGTTCATCAGGTTTTGACAACATTTCCCCTTTGAAAACATTAGCACTATGCAGAAAAAAAGATATTCTGCCTCAAAAAGGACTTTAGGAATCCAAAAATAGTTCTTACTTTGAGTAAAAACTGAGTTGTAGTCAAGTTCTCCATGAAGTGAAATAATTAGAAAGTAATAATTTTAGGGAATTCACAATATAGTGTTTACTTAATTTTTAATGTTGATACATATAATATCTGAATTTTAAAAATTGTTTGTTTTCTTTCAAGTGAAAAGTTTAAGTGCTTCATTCCAAAAATGCAGGAATGGGATGTTTTGGCATAATCAGAAGAGTTTCCTCTTTTTCCTCCCCTAAAAAAGTTATTGCAAAACCTGCCCAATCTCACAAAGCTTTTAATTTTTGACAGAATCTCAAATTTCAAAAGAACATAGTTCTACTGCATTTTCTTCAGCCTGCTACGAGTCAATGGTATATCTCCAAATATTAATATTAACTCATAGAACAAAACAACAGAAAATCAGATTTGGCTGTTACTTTTGCTTCTTCCTGTGATTTTCCTCTCCTTACTTTTTGTCAGCAGCAGCAGCAGTTAAAAGCTTTCTGTTGTAGGGCCATGTGCAGGATATGCTTGGGTTTGGTACTGCTGCTCAGCCCAGTGGGTTGTTTGCCCATGCGGTGCTATAGTGCTGGTGGGAAAGCTGCGTGAGCTGTTTGTGGTTCACTGAAGATGAAGCAGATGTGGGCTTTTGGGAAGTGAGATGAGCATTTCACTTCCTCCATTGTTACGGCCATTAGAAATCCTTAGGATGAAATTCTCCCCTGGGGATGTAAAGTGGGACTTTGTTTCAGAGAGGGCAGAGGAAGAGAAACATGAGGTAGGATATGGCCCAGTGCTTCCAATGCAGATCATGTGTCTTATTCATCTGTCAGCTTCCTTACCTGCCTAGCACCTGTCTGGTGGCCAGCAGGAGCTGAGGGTTGCTATAGCCATCAGGGCTGACTGCTTCGGCCCAGCTAATGAGAAATGCCTTCAGCAGGAAACCTGTGGAGTCCTGTGGCTCATCTGAGGCCATATGACCTGTCACAGGGGCAGCAGTAAAACAGCCACCCCAAAGCCAGGATCGCTGTCCTATGCAGCCATTCAGAGCAGTTGTTCTTGGTCATTTCCTTTGTTCATTCACTTTCTCCTCTTTCTCAAGCTTCTATTTCACTTCCACGTCAGAAGGATCAGATTTGCGTTTTCCAGGTCTTTAAGGGCAGCATATGGGTTTTAGTATATATAAAACACTGCAAACTGGAAGAGCAGAATAAGAAAGTGTGAGGTGGTGATGACAGCAACAAGGACGTATTTGCTAACAGGCACAGAAGGTAAAAAAGCTGGAAGATTTTTTGAAACGTTGGTAAATAACAATATTATTGCTATACATCGTTGAAGGAAATATCACTTAGGATTCATGATTCTTAAAGAGTTAATTACATTTCATGAGATTTTCCTTTGAAATATATTAGTAGTACTATGCCTCTCCATTCTATAGGAAATGAAACTACGCAAAACTTTCTCTAGACATCACTGGAGTTCAAAGTAGCATCTAAAAATTCTTTCTTCCTTCATTAGCAAAACAAAAAAAAAAAGAAAACCAAAACACCAAACAACAACCCAAAATGATGTAACTATCACATCATTAAAATTATATTCTAGACCACTGATAAATAAAATCAAGAGTAAAACTACACATTGCTGGGAATCTACCATTTCAAGTGGCAGCAATCATTCAAGGAAAACTGAACGCAGCAGAACTCCACAGCTTTCAAACCCTGAATAACTTGAGAAACATTAGATCCTGATAATGCTGACTTTGCAGCTGAGTGACCTCAAAGCTATCAGAGAACCTAGAGCTCCCACCCTGGTTCTGTGTACTACCTCTTCATTACATTACATAAATTACTGAAAAGAGAAGTTACATAGGAACTGAAATTCTAATCACCCACTGCCTATGACACACATCACTCACAAATTTCAATTACAAGACAGTGTATTCTTGGAATTTGAAAAAAAGAACTAATAAATACAGAGAATAATTGTTTTATTTAGGTCATTAGGTTTCTTATAATATATAATAACATAAAATATTACAATACTCACAAGACACCCACACATTTCTGTGAATTCTTATATGTTCTATGCATTCCTCATGCATTCTTATTATCATTTGAACATTCCTGGGCTCTTGTACCTGCTGCCCTCAATTACTTCAACAAGGAATAGCTTTTTCTGGGTTCTGTTACCATTTCTACCTGCTGGAAAGGAGGGAACAAATGTCACTGTACAAGTAAATGGGAGTTCTGAGATGTTTTCATTTACTGAAGGCTGGAAAACATCAGAAACCTCTGCCTCTTGAAAGCACTAGAGAACACAGTTGTTGAAATTGTCATCGGATTTTGAAATATTTAAATTCCATATGCAAAAACTTATCCATTTTGAAACAGAGTTCACTGGTGTAGTGTCCACATGGCTGGAGTCAGTAACTCCTGGATTATCCTGTTATTTCCATCTCTGGCTCACTGGTTGATCTTGGAAAAAGCTTTCTGTCAGGTCTGAAAAAGCTTCTGTCCCAGTTTCCTTACCTATAAAACAGGTCAGACTGATAAACACTTACTTCTCCAAGGTAGCTCACTGGGCTTTGTGGGATTCTCTGGTTGATGCTTGTAAGTGTAAATGAGTTCTGTGAATGTCAAAATTTCTTACATTATAAAGTCATGACTTTATGTACAGTTCAGGAACTTTATACACAGATTCCAGGGCAGACATCATCCTGAGAAATAGAAGGGCTGGAAGAAAAAATGGAGCAAGGAGGAAAGGATGCATGAATGGGAAAAGGAAATTACTTGTGGGGGAGACAGCACCATGAGAGTTTCTGCTATTAGTAGTCTTACCCAAAATAATCTTCTGTGCTGCGAGTCTAACTAGAAACAGGTGGCAACTTCATATAAGCACTCACAGAATTGGGGCTTGAAGAAAAGAGGAAATAACACATATTTTGGGGGGGAAAGATTCTAGCTGTTGGGAGCACTATGCACTTCATGGTGAAGAAGACACGGTGGAGTATGGGAGAACCATAGGGTCCTGTGTGGGAGTCCTCCAAGAAAAAAATCCCCTTTACAGTCTGTTTTGTCTGAGTCATTCCTCTTTTGAATCATGAGGTTAATTACACTTGCCTTCGGCACTTTACTAACCTGTGATATAGATGTAGCTTGAAATCCCCTCAGCACTTCCTCTGGCTGGTTTTATTGAGCATATGGGGGCAGACAAAATCCTAACCTTCCCAAATATACTCTTACTTGAGGAGTTAGACACCTACCCCTTCTAGAATTGAGAGGATGCTGCCAGACTGTGGCTGTCCCCTCTGAAGAAGGTGTAATTTTCCACAGGTCCCTCCCACCTTGGAAATGTAATGCCTAAAATAAAGACCTCTGCCTGGCCTACCTGTAAAGGGAAATGGAGCTGGAAGAGTAGAGACTGACAATAGTTACATATGTTTTATCTGTTGTGGTGAGTATAACTGTAGCGAACCAGCACTAGCAGCCAAGTTTCTCACTGTTGCCTTCCAGGTGCTCTAACCTCTGATTGCTTCTTGAACAGCCCTCCACATTTACCTGTGTTCATAAGGTAAAGAAGGGAGGAAATTCATAAAGCTGAAGTGTTCCCATAGATTTGCTATGGGAGAACTGCAGTTTCCTTTTTGCTGAAAAGAAAGGTCCATTTTGAAAACAGCCTCTTTAACAGTGAGGTGTGCACAGTAGATGGAAATTTTTGATGATTTCAGCGGGAATTAGGCACCTCTTAATATTGCATTCATAAAACTGTAATCAGCTAAAACTGCATAGGATGTACACTTAACCTTGGAAATTTCCCTTTAAATATATCACCTGAGGAAAGGATTAATCTTGAATTTGAGACATGTGCCTCTCTCATCTGTAACCATGAGGATAATGTTTAATATCCAAGGAGGAACTGAATATCTTGCCATTTTAAATAAAGAATTATAAAATGTTCTAACAAATATCTTCTGCTTTGCTAAAAGAAAATGTGGTTCTTATGCAATAGAATTGAAATAAAACCAGATCAAGAATAAGGATTTCAGATGTGGCAGAGAGCAGAGCATGCAAATACCCTAGGATATGACAAGAGAGCTGCATGATCTTATAGCAGTAGGTTCATGGTGATGACAGCTCTAGTTCAGGTTCTTAAAAAATCTCTAGTGGAAATCTGTTTTATTTTTCTCACAGCTTTTTTCTTCTTCCTCTTTCAGATAAAATTTTTCAAGTCTTTGTTTGAAACCTTACATTCAAACAGAATTAAGAGCAAAAATGAAATAGTGGAAAAAATAGGCGTGTATCAATTGTTTGCAACATTGGCATCTGTGCATTTGTCATGAGTGGAAGGGATTTAAAAATCCAGTGCACCTAGCCCCGCAGACTGTCTTGGTCCTCTGATATTTTAGGCTGCAGCTCAGATCAGGATCCATGTCTTAAAGAGGAAGTTTTAGGCAAGGGAAACAAAAATTCTCCCATCAACTGCATAATTTTCTGCTCTGCACTGTGGTCATCCCGAAATCCTCAAATGTGAAAGACCACAAGCAGGACCTTCTATCAAGAGGTGATCCTCATCTTTTGGTTATTATACATATAAAACATATGACCTTGTTGGAAAAATCTGTCACAGACATGGACCAGAACTACAGGTTATACTGAATATTGAAACAGAATGCACATCAGTCTGCTCTGCTCCTGAGATTTCTCTAAAAGTCTACTCTGAGCTCAGCACCGTGGAAGTTGTCAACGAATCTGATTCAGTTGTTTGACCACGTAACCTGCCTAAGTAGTGGACTGCTCAGGAGTCAAGAGGGTCCCAGCAAAGCTTTTCTACGTTTCTGCAACGTATTTCCTAAACTCCCTCTTCAGTGTGTATGGTTCTGGTCTATTTGCAGAAGCTCCTAATTAGATATATCAATGATAGCTTTAGGGGGCATCAGACAAATTCATTTTTCTTATAGGATCCAAGGAGAATATTATGAAATGCTGAAAATATTCATCTACATGACTGGACAAGGATGCTTGATCTTATTAGACCTTCTAATTTGGTAGATTTCTGCACAGTTTGGGAGAGAGGAATAAAAACATTCTTGTTTAAGGGCTTTTCTGCTATGCATAACTTTTACATTTTGATGGCCTTTGTCATTTATGCTGCATTGACTCTAATTCTCAGGCTTATCGTATCTGTGATATTTGTTTCCAAGTGTAATTCTAAGACTACACTAGATGTTTTCCTTTCAATAAGTTTCTTTCCTTCTTGGTTCTTCTTTTTTGGCCATCTCTAGGCAGAAAAAGCCTGATATATTACTTTGTTCCCTCATGTAATTTGTGACTTTGTTTTGTGGCTTGATTACAATACTGAGACATTCAAATATGTATATGAACTTGACATCAGATACTAACACCACTTAGGTGTTCCTGATTGATAGATTAACTTGTTTGATGTGTTGTTTGGTTTTGGAACATTCATCCCCCAAAAACCAAGGTCCAGTTCCTTCTCAGATTTTAAAATGGCCAGAAAATAAAAATTTTTTTTTTTTTAAAAAAAAAGGAAAAAAAATTAGGCACATGGTAAAAGCTGGAATTAAGTGCCTTGTCAGCATTTTAAAATTCAGTTAAAAATCTCTTTGTGATTTCAGTTTTGGAGGCTGTTGTGTTTTTTGTTGTTGTTGTTCTTTTTTTTTAGAGTTTATATGGTGTGGGAAAAAATTTAGGAACATGACAGTCTCATGAACCCTTGTCCTTCCATTGCGATAGTATAACTACCCCCTGGCAACCACAGCATTACATACCTGTATGAAGAACATGAGGAAAATATTTAATGTATTTTTAGACACCTTTTAATGCTACTCCATAATTAAAGTAATTTGTAGCATGTATTAAATAGTATTACATTGGTTTTGTGTTTTGATTTTTAATGAATTCTGAAAGAACCACTAATAACAGAAAAATAACACCGTGTTAATTAACAGCATCAATTCAGAGTGAAGTTAATGGCACTCTTCACATTACTAATGTAAGCAGAATTTGGCCCTTAGGAAGTGATTTCATATGGCAGTTACATGTTTGTCTCTGAAGTATCAGTGCCAGGTTCTTGTGGATTACTGAAAGATTCAGCTATAGTTGGAGAATGTTTCTGCCCTCTTGAAACCATGGAAAGAGAAGCTGCAGCAGTGACCCTGAGGGTGGAAAACCAAGGCAGAACAGAAAGACCAGGAAAGGGAGATTAGCCCCCAGACAGCAATCAAGCAAATGAGTGAGATTTCAGGGATAATGAAGAGTCAAACCAGCTAGACAAAATCTAGAGCTGAATGTTAAAGCAGAGACCAAAGCCCAGGTTAAGCCACCATTCCTCACATCTCTGCTCTCCAATTAACACCAATTCAAAATGAAGACAATAATGAAGTTGATTTTCCTAAGTGATGCTTTCTCTTTGCACATAAAGCTCTCTGGCCTGCATTTTAGTGTACTGTACAGCCTTTACCTACATTCTCAACTCAGTGTGACTCTTTCAGCCCGTGGTTCTAAGTGAGGGCTTCTTCAAAACAGACCTTCAAAAACAAGACCAATTATCACCTCACCTGCTTGCTTTTGTTACTGGAAAAATTGGCTCTATCCATTCATTTCTGAGCTCCACTGTAATTTGTAATAGGAGATAAAGGGAGAGAAGGAAAATTATTTGTTTATATTAAGAAGATATTTTAGAGTACTGTTTCTAAAGCATAGAAGGAATTAATATTATTTTCAGTGTTCTTATGGTGTTCTCAGTGTTCTCAGTGGTGTACTAGATCTACACAATCACAAGCCCAAAGTAATTTAAAAAACAAACAAAGTAACAAAAACAAACAAAAAAACCCAACTAAGTTTTTTAAAAAGATTTTTCTCCTTTTTCCTTCTTATATATTTTCTACATTGTGCAACACTATAAATGCTGAATCCCAAATGGGTACTCCCAGCTGGCAAGCAATCTTTATTGAAGGAAATTATACTTTTAGAATATTATCTAGCTAAGGGTTTTGAAATCTTTTGGTACCATTAATTAAATAATTCTCTCAACATCTCACTCTAGGTACTATTATCAGTCCCACCTTTTAGGTGAGTAAACTGGGCCTGCCTTGTCCAGCCTCAGATATCAAGCCAGTGAAAGCAACGAGCAAAGAATAATGCCAGACTTCTTCATGCTTTTCAACACTTCAACTTCCAACCATTCTTTTGTCACTGTGCCATACAACATTCCTCTGGCCAGGAGTGCCTGAGGGGAACTTCGTCTTTAATACACTAGAAATTCAAAAAAACTACTGCAATTTGGACATAAATGTTTTGAGGCCAATGTATGAGCACTTTTAATAAAATTGCAATTTCAGTCCATCAAGTTCTCCTTCAGTAAGTGATGAAAGAATTCTTGATAAACTGCCTTTTTCCAATTTTTTTCCTTAATGCTTTGGGACAGAAACTGTTTAGGGGCACCCCTAGAGGTGATGGACACTTCTGGCCAGTCACAAGCAGTGGCAATCCTCACCTTTAAGATGAGTGGCTGGTTACACTCCTGAGTCATGGATGTCCCAGCAAGTGTTTGTCAGCTGTAAGTTTTCAGACACTACCAGTAATAGTTAAATTTCCTCACTCCAGCCTATATGAAACCACTGAGAATCAGTGGACCAGATGAAACAAGTCAGTGGACCCCTCAGGTGGAACAAGATGTTTGTTTAGTTAATTGCTTGAGAACTTCTTTTCCAAAGGTATGTAGTAACTGTAGAATAAGACCTGCAATTTCACAGAAAAATAGCTTTTATTGCTCTTCCCCTTCTCACTTGATCGGGAGTACACCCCTACGTGATCTGGTGTGTACATGTCTAAGGGTACAAACTGGGAATATGTGTTGACAGTAAATATTAAATATATACTTTTCAAGTTTTCTTCCTGTTATTAAAAGATTATGCTTTTTTACTGCTATATGACCCTCTCATTCCCCAAAAGATGTTTTTATCCTGCTAAGTCAATCCCTACAAAATCAACCTACTTCCTGAACCCATTTCACTGTTCTTTCCAACCAAAATTTTTGGGTGGATAAGCTTCTTAAGAAGAGACAGAACAGCAGCCCTGTAGCCTCATACTTCCAGCAAGCATCTTTACCACAGAGAATAACAGAAATACTTTCACTGAATATCTTTACAGGTGAGGCATTTCTTAAAAATTTCCTGATCTATATTTTCTCTCCAAATAAGATGAAAGATGCTTCCTCCTTATAAAAAGCAAACAAAGAAAAACCCAAACAAACCCCCCACAACAAACAAACAAACACAACAACAACAACAAAACAACCAAAAATCCCCAGAAAGAATAATAAGGGCTTCTACAGGTATGTTAACCAGAAAATGAAAGTCAGGATGGTATACCCCCCAATAAACAATGCTGGAAAACTGGTAAAAATAGATGAGAGGAAGGCTGAAGTACTCAACAACATTTTTGCCTCAGTCTTCAATGTTAACCTCTTTTCCCACACCTGAGGGGAGCTACTGGCCTGTCAGCCTCACCTCTGTACCTGAGAAGATCATGGAACAAATCCTCCTAGAAGCTATGCTAAAGCATATGGAGGACAGGGAGGTGATTCAAGACATCCAGCATGGCTTTGACAAGGGCAAATCCTGCTTGACCAGATTAGTTGCCTTCTATGATGGAGTGACTACACTAGTGGACAAGAGAAGGCTTATAAATGTCGTTTGTCTGGACTTCTGTAAAGCCTTTGACATGGCCCCCCACAAAATGCTTCTCTCTAAATTGGAGAGAGATGGATTTGATTGGTAGATTGTTAGATAGATGAGAAAGTGGCTGGACAGCCTCATCCAGAGCGTAATGGTCAATGGCTCAGAGTCCTGCTGGACATCAGTGACAAGTGGTGTCCCTCAGGTGTCAGTATTGTAAAAATTACTGTTTAATATCATCATTATTGACATAGTTGATGGGATTGAGTGTACCCTCAGCAAATTTGCAGATAGCACAAGCTGAGTGGTGTGTTTGACACACCTGAAGGACAGGATGCCATCCAGAGGGACCTGGACAAGCTCAAGGAGTAGGTCTATGGGCACCTTATGAGGTTTAACAAGACCAAGTGCAAGGTGCTGCACCTGGGTCAGGGCAACCCAATTACCATTACAGGCTGGGGGATGAACAGATTGAAAGCAGCCCTGCTGAGAAGGACTTGGGGTTGCTGGTGGGGGAGAGGTTGGACATGAGCTGGCAAAGTGCTCTTGCAGCCCAGAAAGCCAATTATATCCTGGGCTGCATCAAAAGCAGAGTGGGCAGCAGGTTGAGGGAGGGAGTTCTGCCCCTCTACTCTGCCATGGTGAGACCCCACCTGGAGTGCTGCACCCAGCTCTGGGGTCCCCGGTGCAGAAAGAACATAGGCCTGTTAGAGCAAGCCCAGAGGAGAGACAGAGACACCAAGGTGATTAGGTGGATGGAGCATCTCTCCTATGAGGAAACGCTGAGAGAATCTGGATTGTTCAGCCCAGAGAAAAGAAGGCTTTTGGGTGACTCAAGTGTGGTCTTTCAGTACCTGAAAGGAGCCTATAAGAAAGATGGAGAAAGACAATTTACAAGAGCGTATAGTGACAGGACAAGGGGGAGTAGATTCAAACTGAAAGAGAGTTGGTTTAAGTTAGATATAAGAAAGGAATTCTTTGCTGTAAGGATGGTGAGGCACTGGAACAAGGTGCCCAGAGAGGTTGTGGATGCCTCATCACAGCTGAGATGGGAAGTATTCAAGGCCAAGTTGGATGGTACGGGTGTAGAAACCAGCTGATCTTTAGGGTCCCTTCAAATCCAGGCCATTCTATGATTCTATGATACTTTTTACAACTTTTAGAATCCAACGGAATGGACAGTGAACCAAAACAGGAAGAGACACTGGTTCAAGTTTTGCAAGAACAAAGTATACAGGATGCTGGATCCTCAGCTGCATTCATTCTAACTAGAATGCTTGTGCACTTTCCCACAAACCTGAATGGGAACACTGTAGCTCAACTTCCCCCAAACAAAACACTCCTCAGCAAAATGCCCATAGATCACTGCTTTATCTCCTGGCTTCCTCTCAGTTTTGCTTCTTTATATTTTACTTTTCTCGTAATGAACCAGATTCTTGAATCACCATTTGGAACTAACTACACACTCTACTCTTCTTTTCCCCCAGAGGCTGAGAATAAGGATGTGTCCACCAACTAGACTGAAGACTACATGAGATATATGGGAGTTAAACTGTTCCTGTCTAAACCCCTCCAGTGTGCTACCAGCCTGAAAAGAAAAAAAAGGGAGAGGCAGAGACTGTTAAATTTTTCCAGTAATCTGATGAGAAGAGAGAGAGACAGACAGAGAGAGTTCACTTGGTTAATTTTCTAGCCAGCAGCTACAACAGTGCTTCTATTAGGAAATATGAAAAGAGACAAAGAGATATAATAGCTATAGATTGGCTTTGTTGGCCAGAAGAAGTTCTAACTGTGCTGGAGGGATAAGGAGGTACAGAGGCATGCTCTCAAGGGATATTTTTTTACTTTAATATCATCATTTTGGTGCACCTCTAGCTGCACATTCACTTAACACTGACTGAAAATAAAGCTTTTAACATACACTGCCTGACCAGATAGCTGAAATGAAAGCTGGAAAAAAAATACATTGACCTTGTGTTATTCTTCTTTGCACTGACTTTGGGAGATTCAGACTCAGATTTTGTTGGTCTAATGTTTTGGGTAGAAACCTTCCGTCAACAGATATATTTGTTTCATCTTATCTTTACTCTGTTTTTCCCCCTTATTAGAGAAGATGAAAATGTGCCATATTTCTTTGTAGTCTGCCCAGTCCACAGTTGTTAGATTATTTCTCAATCTTATTTGTCAAATCCCTTGCCTAAACCTTCCTTCTTGTTCTACTTCATTCTGAACAAGAAACCACACATCACTTGTCTCTTTCATTCATTCTTAAGCTGAAGCAGTACTGTCTACCAAAGCACAAGCATTTGAGAGTTACACATTTTCACATTTCTCATCCATGTTAAATCCAAGATCATTTTTTCCCCCTTACCGCCTCCCTCCTCTTCTCCTGACTGCTTGCATGGATGAAAATAAAATGCCTTAAGCAAATCCTTTCATGACCTTATATATTGGGGTGGTTAGACCAGAGGTCCTAACATGAGAGAACACATTTCCAGGAATGGGTGTGTGCCTGAGAGCAAGAAACTAGACAGGACTGGGTATCCTGCAAACAGTCCTGGATTTGTCAGCTATCTAAGCTCCATTTTTATTTTCATGAGGATCTGACCTTTGGAGGAGAATCTCTCACAAATTTATGTGACGCACAAAAACTATTGTCTCAAAGATACTTTGCCTTCCTGCAGACATGTACACAGCAAAGAAGGTGAGTTATCAATGAAAAACAGAGAGATACAAACAAAAAGGGATGCATATGTATACATTGTTTTCTGCAATTTTCATATGATTTTGTGCAAGTCAGAATTTACCCGCTCTTCAGTTTGCCCAGATATAATGTTAAAGTTACTGACACCTACAGTATTATGACAGAGTGAGACTATGCTAATTAGATGAGTATGCCAAATGCAGTGGTCATCTAAGATTCCATTGCTATGCTGCACAACTCAGAGAGCTTCACTGTTACAGGCACTACAAAATTTAAATCTTACTAGATATAGGCTCCAAATGTAGTACTTTCTCAGGGTTGGGTCCACAGAGGGATTTGGGGCAAATCAATCCAAATTTTAAGCATTGCAAAGATCTTTAACATCTCACTCATCTGCTGCCAAAGTGTGAGTCTTTAATTATATATACAGTATTTAACTTCTTCACTGAGAGCAATTGAAAACTTCATCCAGCATGCCAGATAATCAAGTGATTTGGGCAATATTCTTGGATGTGGAAAAAAAAAGACCTAAAAAAAAAAAAGACTTCAGTCCCTGCTGCAGATCAAAGAAGTTAAAAATTTTAAAACTGCTCCCTGACTTTTTGGAGAGCAGTCTGAAAGCAAGGGGTTGGGTTGAGAGTGTATTATTTTCTATACGACTCCTCACAAGGAGAGCCTAACCCAGAGCTAGATGCCCAGGTCCACTGTGATTAGGAATCTCAGGAGACCCCTGGTCCCTGAGAGAAGAAATAGCTTCTTATCTGATATGTGCTTTATGAGATGCCTAAAGCATTCTGGTTTTCAAGGATTCATCTCTAGGTTCCTCACTCCTTGCATTTCACATGTTGCCTGCAACACTTGGGACTGAGAATTTCACTAAGCTGCTAGGCACCTAAAAATTGCATGTTGCATGACCTAGGTCCTTTTATGGATCCAGCCCCCAGTTCACTACATATTCCCATGTTCAGACTAAGCTCATCCTCACGTACCTGGGCTCACTGCTAACAGCCTATGACATACAGCTGAGGTCATTCTAATTCCCTCTAGTACAAGGTAAGGGATACAGATGCAGGAGGTAGTTCATTATGGTATTATAATCATGCCCTGCTTATACCCCAAAGTCATTCACTTCCATTAAAGGCCAGGAGAGCGACTGTGAACTGAATCCCAAAATGAGTAAGTAGCACTGTTTGGAAAGAAGGTCGATGAGGTCATGGTGGTATTCATGGTGATGGCAGTGCTCATGAATTCACCTATTATTTTTTATTTCATTGCCTCCCAGAAATCTTATGGAGCTTTAAATAATTACAACCTGTGACATTATTTGTTTAGGATTTTGTTTCATTAACCAACACGCATTCCTACTCATTTCTCATTTTTCCTAAATTCAAATATTTGGTATTACATACAGGCTAAGCAGCTGGGCGAAGTGAGATTAGCAAAACAAGTGGATCTAAGAGGATGTCAGTTTTCAGATATTTTTTTGTAGTGTCAGTGTAGTAATGATTGCAAGGACTGTCCAATAAAATCATTAGTATTTTCTTCTTTAACTCAGGAAAAGACATATATATGAGTCCTGAAGGATGTTGCCTGCAGGCTATGAAAGCAGAAAAGACAATCAAATGAACAAGGAAGTACTAGATATATTTTGATACTTACCTGTTTTTTATGTGAATGATTTGCACTGCACAGTTTTGCAGGATGTGCTGGTCAGAGGCAATCCTAGTGGCTGTGTGCACCAATATATACTCCCAGTTGTTCCTAAACTGAGGCGTAACAAGTCACACTTCAGGTAGACTAATCAGTCATACTTCACTTCATCAAGTGTGTCACCAAAAGCCACCAAATGAACAGCACAGTAAATCCAAACAGCCCTGACTCATCTGCTTAAGTTCAGTTCAGGCTACGTGATCAGGATATAAATTTGGGTAGATCTGAATTATTTCCTGAACTGCTTGTTAAGGCCTAAAGACGAAAAAGAAACTGACCTTAAAATCACATTTTTTTCCTTTGGCGTGAAAGAGACAAAAAAAAAAAGGAGAATTTTCTGGAAAAAGGAGATATGTTTGTAAAGACTGTCAAACTTTAAACCTCATTGATTCTTTCTTCATGAGTAAAAGGGGAGTAAATCAAATGAAGTCACTGAAATTACTATCAACAGTTATAACTGAAAAATAGGAAAGTTAAAATCAAATACATCACTTCCCTCCTGGAAAATACACATTTTTTTAGTCACAAATCCATTTCAAGTACCTTGATAGTTGCAATTCAGCATTTCCTCAAGGAAAGCTAGAAGGCCAACTCCTAGGTATGAAGTATTGTTTAGCTATCTGTCAGATCTGTAGGTAGGGAGACAACATCATTCACTATTAAAAAACCCAGACTGACACACAGGATCTGTTTAGGGGCTCTATAGGAGGGCAGCATTGCTAAATGATGTAACCTAGCAGAGAGAGTCTCAAAAATTGAGTTGGCCAATATTGATCAGATTCAGTAACCAACAGTCAGAAGAAATCTTTTTGCAGATTCTAGTTGGCACTGCAGTCAAGCCTTGTGGTTGCTGTACTTATTTTATAAGGCATTTAATGTTTATGGCTGTAAGTGGTCAAGACCTCAGTTTTATGTCTGGTGGAACCTAGTACAACACAATGTCCTAGTACCACGCCTGGGCACTTGTTCAGTACCATCTGTTAAACAGAAGTGTTCCCTGACAGCCTGCCATTTAACTATCAGACTAGTCCAACACTGCTTAACTGATGAGTGTTGACAAGATCACAGTACAAACTGATATCATTAATTTATTATTACTAATATTACTGGTTTTCTTATTACTCTACCACCTCATTCCCAATCACAAATAGATCCCCATTGTGCTGGGCACTGTAGAAACATTACCTGAAACAATGTCCATAACTCAAGAGCATTACAAATCAAATAAGTAGAAATTAGATAGGCTTTAAAAGACTCTAATTAGTGCCAAGAAAAATGATGTGGTATTTGTATGTCGCTAAAACGTCAGCATTTGCCAACAATAAACTCACTGTATTATTCAACATGATCCTACACAGTTAGAGTATGAAATTATCAGGGTTGCTGTAATTTGGGGAAGTGGGTCTTGTTATACCATCCAACTATTTCTGTTCCCCACATGTAGTCCCATTCTTTGCTCATTCAGCCCAAGTTATATGAATTAATGGTCCAAACACTAGAAACAGCAAGCATGGAACTCATCAGGGCAAATTCACAAACTGTAAGGAACAAAACAAGATCTGGGCCAGTGTGCTCCTTCTCATTTTAAATCAAAACAAATCACCAAATGCTCTGACTTGACATTTTAAGGAAGTAATTCTGAATCATGCAGTGATACAAGTCAGAAACTCCAACATGCCACCAGCCTATTACAGCATAAGTAATAAGAGCAAGTCAAAACAGAAGCAAAAATGGAGCCCTTGTGTATGGCTTCATTCTTTGGGTTTTTTTTGGAGACTTTTTTTTGGTTTGGGTTTAAATCCTTGCTTTGGGACACACACAAACAGTTTCGCATTCTGAAATCTGTTTTGATGAAAACAGAGACAGGAAAAGGGAAACTTACATCTTTAATTACTATCCTATTGTTGGTAGAATTTATAAATTATGGTATTGTTACCTGAGGGCTTGCTGACAGACTGCATCGTTTCTCCTCAGTCTGGCTCTAATCCCAGCTTCTATTTTTTCTTTTAAATCCTGGAATGCAGACAAAAAAAGGGTTTCCCTTCAATAAACCAACTGTCTGAACCCAGATTACTGTTCTGTGTCACACAAAGGATCTAACATTAATCTTCTCAGCTTTTAAACAACAATATAAAATTTCTACAGTATTTCCTAGTCTCTTCTCCAGGTAATGGAGTTTATTTCATACAACAATCCTTATAAAATCAGAGTAGAGCTCAGACTGGGATTGAAACAATTGATTTGCCTGGATATTGTACCCACCACTGGTTAGCTCTTTAAACCCTAATCAGTAATTAGCCAAGGTTTGCCTGCCCAGCACTCAGTTAGATGGAAAATTAAGGACCAGTTATTTATTACTTGAGAAGTGCATTGAAAAACCTACTTGTCATATGCCACTTCCAGTGCCAGTGCTTTGAGAAAAGCAAAAGGACCCAAACATGAATGAACAGAAATATTGTCAGGAAAAAAATTGTTTTTCAGTGGCAGGTAGATAAGTAAAAAGAAGCTATTGTTGAGGGAATCTCCTTCTAGTTCATTATTTGGCATCCTGTGCAGTCATCTATCTCCATCGCAGTGGAATAAATTCCTCTCCAAAATGCAGTGCCAGCACCTTGGATATCCCACAGGAACCACCAGCAGAAGGAGTGTGCAGGGCACGCAACTGTGGCTCCACTGTCAGAGGGGTATCATGAGACTTCCAGTGGTTGACAGGAGATGCTTCACTTCAGCTTGGACAGTGCTTAAAGATGTTCACACCTTTCACTCAGCAAACTCATTCACTCAAACTCACTACTGGGGTAATACAAGAACCAGAAGTTCTGCTGGAGATGTCTTCCTTCGGATGAACCCAAGCCAATGAGAAATAATCACTGAAGGTGACATTGCTGCAAGCCTAAATGTACTTACTCTTAGATCCAGGCCAAATTCCCTATTGCCTCTTTTCATACCTCTTGGGTGAAATGCCTGCCTGGCTTTCAAGCATACCCTTCATCATCTAGAACTCTCATGCCAGATAACACTGTGGAAAAGCATTCAGACAGCTTTTTTATCAGGAAAATGAATGGCATCATCACACAATTCACCAAATAGGTACAGCACAAAAAAATAAGAAATAATGTTTCCAAATACTTGCTGCAATTCTGCTCTGTATATAGAACACAAAATATTAGAGTTATAAAGCCCCTTTCTTTTTATTGGATACAATTCTATGGCACAATAAAAAACTGTGCAGTATTTCCCAGATTTTATGTTCTGATCTTTGCTTTATTCAAATTTTTAGCTTGGATGAAATCATACTTGTTTAGAAGTACTAAGCAACCAAATCAGTTAGACAGAAACCAAATTTGAACCTCACATTTACAGCATCATTTGAAAATCAATGCAGAGGAAATTAACTCTATGACTTTACAATTAAAAAGACCAAACAGACTACTTCAGAAAAAGTTAGTCCCCTAGGGAAAAATGAATGTAACTGTCTCCAGCTATATAGAAGACACCAGACTCAGAAGATACAAAATACTGAAAGGGTTTTTTTCCTTCTTTTTATGGTCTTTGCTGCTACAAGCAGAGAGAGGGGAATTTGGAATTCCCTGGGCCCCCATGGAACTCAAATGTATCCATATTCCTGTAATGCAGTTTCTCTGTATAAATGTACTAACCTCCCACTAAGAAAATTAGCTCTTTAATCACTTGAATCCAAATAAAGCATTGTTATATCCTAAAGGCACTAAAGTTCTACACTTTTAAGAGAGTGTCTGAACATTTCCCAAACACCAGAAGAGTGGGGGGAAGTTCTTTTATTTAATTTTCTGTAATTAAAGAACAAGTCAGGTAGAAACCAAAGCTGTATTTGTGATATTGCTTGCTAAAAGCAGAAGGTCTGCCTTCCACGATTCTTATTAAGTGTAAAACCAACACAAAAAAGCAGCAAGAAAAGAGAACAAATGATTGAAGACTCCTCAGTGTTATTCCCATGAAGGAAACAGTCTAGATTGAGACAGCAAAATATACCTCATACTCTTTCCATGTGCAGTAATTTATGGAATTTCTGGTTAAAAGTTTAGCTTTTCAGGATTGAAGTGAATGCTTGGATTTTTCCCAGAATAACCTGAATCAAACGGTTCCCTCATTCACAGTTAGAATGTGCTGACCGAAAGAATAAATGAGGCGTGCAAAAGTGAGAGGTAAAAGGAGCAGCTTTGGACCATCTTAAGTGACTTTGTTCAACATTTACAAGCTCCAGAATATTGTGCCATCAAATCAGCTTTCTAACATCTCTCTTAAAATTAGTGTACCGCTCAGAGCAACGTACCACAGAGTATGTTCATTGTCTTAATATACTGATACAAAACTTATTATGAAGGAACTGTCTCTTTTCATGGGTTTCTCACAAGTTTTGCTGGTGATGGAATTCATTACAGTCTACTGCTTTTAGAAGTTTTTCTCACTCTCATTTTGACTATTTCCCCTTGACTTCATGCTCAGGAACTCTCTCCTTGCTCCAGAAGTAGAACACTTTATCTTTTGAGCCTGTTACAAGAAAAACTTCCCCTTCAAGTCAGTGGACACGAAGGATTCATGGAATTTTGCTAACTTTGAGGTAGGCTGATCTCTGGCTGAATATCTGCATGTATACTGCACAGACAACCCTACAAGTTGCCTCAGTTGTGAAGAGCTTGACAAGTTTGGTATGATTATAGTTGGGATCAACATTTCAAGATGACATTATTAGTCTGTCAGGTGTTTCATTCATTGAGCACATTAAACTCTCCAAGTTGTCCTCATTAAGGCTATATTCCACTAAGTTCAAGTTAATTTTTAAATAAGTTACTATTATCCTTGAAATCTTTGGGCTTCTCATATACATAATGTTAAACACATGCATAAAAGCTGTAATAAATAGGAGTACTGGCTCTTTTATACTGAGTTGAGGTCTTTTAACTATTTACCATTATTAATTAAAATTTATTTGCAGACTGCCTTAATTTGTTTGGGGTTATTTTTGCTAGTTTGTTTTTCTACACTGTTATTTTTGTCCTTGGTGTGCTATTTTTAGACATTCATTCATAGTGCATCTTGCGCTAGGACCCCTAATCAGGGATCAGGGTCTCATCCCATGGTAGGTGCTGTACAAACACAGAACATAGTTGCACAGAGTTTTAATCTATGTGGAATACATGGATATAGCCAGATCATAGAATCATAGAATTAACTGGCTTGGAAGAGACCTTCAAGACCATCAAGTCCAATCCTTGATCCAACCCCACTGTGATTACTAGATCATGGCACTCAGTGCCACATCCAGCCTCATCTTAAAAACCTCCAGG
>JAYRBT010000177.1:50873308-50926974 GCA_036023395.1 Myiotriccus ornatus | reverse complement strand
AGGATGCCATTGGCCTTCTTGGCCACCTGGGCACACTGCTGGCTCATGTTCAGCCTCCTGTCGATCAGCATCCCCAGGTCCCTTTCTGCCTGGCTGCTCTCCAGGCGCTCTGTGCCCAGTCTGTAGCACTGCACAGGATCATGAGCACAAGGCAACTGTGAGAAAATTCGGAGTATCTGTACTAAGAACAATATCATCTCTCCGTCAGAGGAGCCAATGGTACATGACAAGGTGGTTTGTTACATTAGACTGCAAAGTTATGTTCTTCTTACCTGGCCCCTGGATTGCACTGTGTTGAGAAACATAATTTATAAATATGTCAGGAGACATTTTCAGTGATAAGGACACAAGAGTGGTACCAAACAGACCTGTTCACTTCTTAGTTCAGCTGATGAATGCCACTTCACCTTTGTGTGATGTTGAAAACTGGAGCAGTCTGGCTTATTTGGAAGTGACACATAACAGGCAAGGTTTTTGAGTGAGGCTCTTACATGTTACTGCAATATAAATATTTAGTGAGGATAATAATAACAAGTGTAGATTGAATGTTCAAGTCTCCACACTGGAGTCTACTTAATTACAGTCTACCCCAGTAGATGTGTGCATCTTTGGCTCACAGGATTTCACCTGACTTCAGAAAGGCTTACATATGTGACAAGTATCAAAAGGAGCTGGCTAATCTGGGTGGAGGTTAATTTTCATACCCTTTTCCATATTGCAAAAATTCTCACCTGCACCCTATGTACATAAAAATAGAAGTTAATATCAAATAAAGCCACAAGAAAGAGTGTCTCCTAGCTTCACTTGGGTCTGGATGGATACCTTGAAGGAACACCTGGCAGTCACTTGCATGTATTGCTCTTAAATGTTACGAAGTCACAAACAGTTGTGTATTGAACACGAAAGAATAAAAGTGTGAATATATACATACCACATTCTTAAACACACACTCTGGGAAGTACCTGTCACAATCTGTATCTTCTCCTTCCTTATCTTCCAAAATTGGAAACTAATTTCTTAATCTGGTTTTAGTTAAACTTCCTCTACTGGTTCTGCAACTCATCAAAAATAACAGTTGAATAGAGGGAGTGGAAAATGTAATTAGCCCCTGTCACGATTAATGCTGCTGTTGTACGAATTCACAGTATGCAAAGCAGGTTCAAGCTACCCTAAGTGTCAAGCCCTGCTATGACAGAAAGGAATTGACAATTCTTAGGTTAAAAGGTAAGAAAAACACACTATCTTCTCTACTGCACGGATAGCATCTTTTTGCTTAGTCAGACGTGTATTGCCCTTTACAATTAAAAAAATAGAAAGGAGAAGGATTATCTTAGTAAGTGACAATAGTAGCAACAATAACATCATACATATCTTTTGCACTATAGCAAAAGTATAGTCTGCTATATTCAGACTTAAAAATAAATAAGTAGCTAAACCAAATGAATCTGCAATGTAACTTACTATAAATGTCACAGAAGTAAATATAACACAGACTTAGTTCCATGATAAATGACTAAGCACTCTAGGCATCATTTGCTGATGCTGACTGGTTGCTGCTGATATGAATCAAGAGTAATTTAGGAATCCAAAGTAAAACAAAAAAAAAAGAAAATTAAGATTTTTGTAGTTGCCTTTTAGCAATTTTTTGCACCCTCCTAACTGCAAATAACTTCCCAAAGAACAACTTGGTGCACGTATTATGAAAAAAAACCCATCTTTATCATACCCAATTATGCATTCTCCTTTCACTTAAAGTACTGAACATAGAATACTGGTTTTCATGAACTTTTGCTAAACTTTTTTTAGAACACTCAAAGGGAGAGGAAGAAAGGCCTGACCATTTGTCCAATTCTAAGAAGTCTGAGGGTGAGCAGGAATTAGTACTGATAAATATTTTCATCCAAGCCCAGGATGTTAAATTTTCCTGACCATTCATAGAACTTCTTTAATTTCCTAGTGAAAACAGCAAGTAACTTGGGAGATGATCCTTAAAATAAATTGACGTTCACAACTTTGTCACCAGCAGCTGTAGTTACCCTGTACAAGGTTTTCTGGCATATATGTGCTATAACTGCATCTCCACTGAGACTGTACACGATGATATCCTCCATTTTGGAAAGTGAGCATCTGGATTGCTGAATACAGAATAAATTGGTGAGTGAAAGACACTGCAATCTGTTACTCTTGTATTTATACAAGCATTAAATCAAATGTTGAATATAAGCCTAATATATGGCTTCAGAAGAAGACTGAAAAATCACTGATATTTAAAAGAGGGACCTTTGAAATCTTGTTGTAAGCTTCAGAGTACTCAAATTCATGAACCTGTACCACTTGCTCAACAAAACTATTTCTCTTGATTGACTTCACTATCACAGTCCTGTCTCACTTTGTCAGACCTGTAGGGGCAGCCATACAACAGACTGGACAACAGTGACCTGAGGTGTACTTTGGGGAAAAAATCGGGACTGACACCATTTTTCCCCCTGCAGACTTCCCAATATATTGTACTGAAAGAGGAGAGCAGAATTCTTTGCATTAGATGCTTCTACTGCCAGAGCACTTAGAGCCCCCAGGCTAATTATGAAGCCACAGCTTCTACCATAACCTAGCTGCACTAATACTGCTTTCGTGTCCCTTCCAGTGCATTGCTATCCAAGGTAAATTGGAACATCAATGCACTAACCAAAAATGTCTCCATAGCCACTATTGTACAAAAAGCCAAAGTGTTCATAAAAAAATCAAGACAGATGAATTTTCTTAATAAGTACCTAAAACATCCTTGGCATTTCTGGAGCTATTTTGCTGCTCAAGGGTTTTCAATATGATGCTCTGATGATAGAAGAACCACTTCTATCAAATATTAAGCTACTGTAAATTTACTATAATTGAATAATTTGCCTCTTAGCTTTGGTTCACTAAAACTGTAGCAAGGTTCTCATCTCTAAGCGATCGTTCCACAGTCTCTTTCAATATATGTCATGTCAGACAAGGCTCATATATAGTACCATTTGAGATTAGTAATTCCAAAGCCAAGGAACCTTGTAAAAGATCTGGATGATTGACCATAAAGTATGTAAGTATTTAGTCAAATTAAACTGCTATTAGGGTTTTCAGCTCCATATTTAAACACAAAATAGTTAAATAAATCTTTGCTACTTTAGAGAAGTACTATCTATGAATTCAAATGAATAAAGCAAAATCCATAGGGATTTTCAGGAAAAGGAAGTGGGGAAATATTTGTAATTTTCTGCGGCCACTTCTGTATGACAAAAGGATTTGTACAGTTTTTTCCATCCCTGGAAAAGACAATGGTGACTTGATAGTAACTCTGTAAGATTTCTTTTTCCATGAACCTGATCTTGATGTTAAGTAGGTTTTTAGTCTAGTTTAACTTAATGAAAGAGAAGACCTTGCACTTTCAGGAGCTGATCAGCAAGAAAATAGTGCCCAGGTTTTCCACAAATAACTCTCTCAGAACAAATGAGAGCTGTATCCTCACTCTCTGTGGGGTAAATCCTTTGAGAAGTAAGTTGCTGAAGAACCCAAGCATGCCAAGCAATCACTATAGACCCTGTGATCTCAGCGATTTTTCAGGTGTGCTGCTGTTCTCCTCTATATCCAGTTTCTGATGGAACCTCAAAGCTGGACACTAACTAACAGTAACCTCTTAATTTTCTTTTTTTAGGAGCGTATGTGGGTTTTGTTTTTTTTGTCTCGATGTCTTTGTGTAAAGGAAGTGGCATATGATGTTTCTGTTGTACTTCTGTCAACTCATGTGAAATTCCCATGTCTCTAGTAAGTTATTTCTAATTTCAGGGGTAAGTGTAGGTATTGTATTGATCCTATGTTTTATCTGCCTTAAAGATATCAGTGAGCAGAAGGACAAACTGCATCTGTCACAGGGAATCACTTTAGTTCTTGGAAATAACAAACCTGAGAAAACTAAGAATGCAAGATATTATTTATATCAGAAAAACAACTCATTTATTGCCATTGAATATAATGCATTTTTTAAAAATTAATTAATATTTTTGCAATATTTAAGAACTGTCTGTTTGGAGATGTACTAAAAATTTAGTGGAAGCTTCTTCATTGTAAATGAAAGTATCAAAAATAGTCTGCTAAAAATAATTTCTAGTTCAGTTTTCAAGACCAAAACTATTTGCTGGTTTTTGAGTCAGTGCAATATGTGACTAAATTTGGGGTGTAATAGTGAATATTTTGTCCGCAGCTACACTAACAGTAATAGTGTGTGTTTTACCTAATTAGTCTTTAGAGTTTATTATAAAAGGGACAGTAAATAACAACTGTATTGAAACAACTTTTCTCCTTGTTGCCATTCACTGTTTTTCACTATTAGAATAAATAATTAAAGTACATTAGAAACCATTAATGAGTAGGTTTTTTTCAGGTGAATTTGTCAGTACAAGATGGAAAGAAGGAGGTAAAAATATCAGAAAGGCTGTGTGGTATGTACTTGCATATGTATACACCACGTGCTCCCAAGAGGCCATTTTAGAAGCTGATGTGTAGGGAAAGGAAAAGACTTCCTTTTTTTCTCAAGCAGACCCATACACACACAGGATTCCTGCAACTGTCCAAAAGGGATCTATGTCTTTAACATGAGTGGAAGTTATTGCAGAACAGCTCCATAAATATTGACTTGGAGTTTTAATAAATTAATTCTGAAGGTCTGCATATCCCATATCTGCATATCCAAATGCACTGGCAGGAGTACTGACCACAACCAGTAAATTCATGCTGAATATTGGGAACATATTTTAAAAGTCACTGCTCAATTGCTTAATAAGTGAATTAACACCAAAAAAAAAGTTGGAATGCATTTGCTATTCCAGTTAGAAAAACTGTGTCCAATCAAAGATCACAATTTAAATACTGAAATGCAATCCAGCTGTAATCATGATCATTCTTTCTTGTGCCAGAACCATAAACTTTAAATGTTTTCATACTCTTGGGATGCAAAGTAGTTTATTGCTACTCTTCATCTCTTTTTATTTATCATAATCAGAATTGCTGTATTTAACTCCTAATCCTTCCAGTCTGTCTGAGGGTTAAGCGAAGCTTATTCTACTACTACCATGTCAGGTTGGGCAGAGTACAGCTGAGTACAGTTGAGTAGTAGAGAAAGTTCATTTACCAATTATGTCAACTGCCTTTTTATTAGATTATAATTTTCTGACTGATGTTCAGTGGTGTTAAGCAGTTATCAGGTTATTTGCTTTGCTTTATAAAAATACTTTTGCATTTATCCATTAAAACTCTGCTTCTCATTTACTGCAGTTTATCGTAGTTCATTTCTTACTTCCTTTTTTTTTTTTTTTTAATGTAGGAGACTGGTTTTAAAGGAGACTGTGGAGAGCACTGGTGCTGTTTCCATCAGAATTTTTCAGATCCTGCAGCTACATTAAGTCAATGAAGCAGTCAGTCTTGTCTTAAGCAATTTTGATCCAATCAAGAACTGTTCTCTAAAACCCTTGACTGTACTGTGCTTCTATCATGGTAACATTATGACTTTTTTTCTTCTGAAATAGCACATATGCTACTATGCACTGAGAAAAGTCTGCAAAAAACCAGCCAAAGGCCAAAATCTGCTGCCAGTGATGCTGCTGTAAAGCTCGAATCACAGCCATTGACTTCAGTAAAATATCTCCAGATGTACTCTAAGGTACCTGAGAGGAGAGTTTGGTGATACATGTACAGCCTTGTGACAGGATGCAAGGTCCTGCTGACAATGCCTTTTTTCGTGTTTTTTACTGGAGAAAGATTGAAATAGAGTCTTATGTTACCAAAGAGGGGAAACCTACCACACTACTCTTAGAATGCCAAGTTCTCCTCTCATGCCTCTTAGGAAAAATCTGAAGCAACTGAAGTTGTTGCAATTTTTTCTCTCTGTATTTGGCAGCCCAAAAGGTTAGAGACTTCAAGCCAAATTTATCATTCTCTGCTTGGTAAAGACTGAAAAAGAATCAAAGCTTTTGGACCCTGGCTTTTGGATGTCTCCCTGTACTTACTTCCTTTTGGAATAAAGCAGGACAGAGCATGGACAGTGTCTGTGCCTAAAGGTGCAGAGCATGCACTGCAGAGCTCCCGTGAAGTTTGCATGTGTGGACCTCAAAGCTCCTGATTCAGGTCTCCATCTCTACTCTGAGAAATCTTGTGGTCAAATTCAAAAAGGAACATCAGAGACTGACACAGGACTCAGACAGCATTGAATTACTGGAATTGTGATCTGGAAATTTCTAACTGAGACACGGAAGTGCCTTACTTTAGAGACCTCAAGGCATTCAATAGCATCTTACATGTATTTATCCATTTATGTATCTATTTATATATCCCTCCAGATATTACCTAGGGAAGATTGCAGATACCCAGGGATTATTTCTTATGGGTTTGGATTTCTTCCCATCAACCAAATGCCAACCAGTGTCTAATTGCCTAACTCTCTTGTTTAATTTTAGAATATTTAAATCCTGGACCTTTTTTTTTTTTTTTTTTTAATGCACATGTTATAAAATGTGCTGAATAAGGATAAACAAAAGTACACATCTAAAACTTTTTTAAAAATGCAACTTACACAAATAAGCATTTCTAAGAGAAAAAAAAAATTCTTGTCCTTGAGTTGTAGAAGTCTTGCTAACACTTACCTAAGCAAATAAAGTTTTTTCTATACAGTCCAGAATTGTGATAGCTGAGGAAGTAGAGATATCATATGAAACAGTTCCAGCCCTTGTTACCCACAGCCTGCAAGCCGTTTGTAATACAATTTAGATGCACAACTGTAATTGCCCATTATTTTCATTACGATATCTTGAGAAAATGGCTTGATTTCTTTATGTCTGTTTTTATACTGATACATGGTAACAATGAACTATTTCCCCATTTGAAAAGATCTTTACATGATTTAATTTCTGGCTGTTCTTCATGTACTTTGAGATCTTTAGAGAAGAGAAAAATTGTTAAAGTATTATGTTTGTGTTATCAGATAACAAAATCTGACAGGAACCTTGCAAGTAAATGCAAAGAAATTTCCAGTATGTCTACAAGGAAATGTCTTATACGTAATTGGATTTGCATTCTTGGGAAGACTCTCAGATCAGGCCTAGGATTAGCCAGTCAAACACAGGGTGAAGTAATATCAAATTGAAGACTTTTGTTTTACGTCCTGCTGTTGAAAAACTGATTAAATTTAAACTCTGTTTTTTAAAAAATTACTCCTCTCTGTACATTAAGTATCTGTCTCCATTAGAATAATAAATTAGAATCATGGAATGATTTTTATCAGAAGGTACCTACAGAGTTCACCCAGAGTTCACCTGACCATGCTCAAAGTAACGCTAACAGATGAGTTTTGAGGTCAACTTTGAATAAGGACAAAACCATCCAAGGTTTGATTGTTTATAGTGGGTTCTTCTTTGATTCAATTTAATTTTTTATCCTTTGAGATTTTTGAATACTTCTATTTTCATTCCCGGACCCAAATCCAAACAAAAAATATTTTTTGAATCCTTTCAGATGATCAACTGAGTATTAAGAGCAGGTAGGAAGGAAAGAAGAAGGGACTTTAGATACTCATTATAAGATTTAAAGGCTCATGTTTTTTGCTTTTTCTCAAATGACCATTATGTTTAGGTAGAGATCAGTATTAAAATGCAATATCAAAATCTTTAAATCATCCTTATAAAAAAATTTATTCTTCCACAAAGGAAAGTTATAATATTCAATTTCATTTTGATGTGGTGCAAAAGGGCCATTGAGAGAGGATACTGTTCAGCAGTCTTGAGTATTTCAATTCTTGCACTGAAAAGGGTTAATTGCCTATTATACAAAGTTTTTGAGAGAATGCCATTCTTCTATGTCAAATCCTTTTTTTATCATTGCACTCAACCTTATTTTAATGACATAGAACTGGACAAATGGGGAAAAACACCCATGGCACAATTTCTACCAATGAATATTTCAGCAGGTGCCTCTTGGCTAAAAGTCTAGATAAAAGCCTTGCTCCAGGCAAATTAAGAGTGGAAGAAAAGACTTCTAAGTACTGAGAGCTTATGAGAAAAGAACGAGCATAGAACCCCAGACATGATCCTTTCAATCAAAAATCTAGAGATCAGAGCAAAAGACAATTACAGTAGCTCCTCCCTTGTGTTGTAGTCTCTGTTTTGCTGCTGTGTACAGCAGAAGTTTTCAGCTAGGAGAAGTGCTTAGTCTCCTCTTTCATTTTATATGTTTCATTGTAGCTGTTAACAACATAATTTCCTATTTTTAGAGCACAAATGAGTGTCTTACAGGAGGTCCTCTAAACACTAGATGTAGGCTTTTACCTTTAAACTCCTCTGAGATGGTTTATTCAGAAGACTATGGAAAGAACTGTGTTGCTGTAACACATTGACATTATAAAATAAATCCTGACAGGAGCTAAAAACTGGGCTTAAGCCTGCAAATGTATGGCCCTGGGTAGCCTTTCTTCTCTGGGTTTTCCTTAGGCTCTGAGGAGCTTCTGAGTGCTGCTGAAAAGCACAGAGGTGGGATCAGAACTGCAGTAGCAAAGGAGAACTGGCACAGAGAAAGGAGAGCTGAAAGGGGCATGAGTTGTAGCAGTGGGGTTCTCAGGCAAAACAAAAGGGAAAGGCACAGACAAGTGTCAGCACCATAAATACTGTGGGGTAAAGCATGGTGAAGCTGGGAAAGACTGGTCAGTAAAAACTTGTGAGTAAAATAAACAACAAATCCCATCCTCAGCTCCAGGATTTCCCCCAGGCTTGCAACTGCTCGGCAACTGTCTTGCAATGCAGTCTACAGTTTTGAAGACCATGCTAAAACCCACATCCCTCAGCAGCCTGGGCATACATTGCACCCCAGCTGTGCCTCCACTATACAGACAGAATGACACTTGCTTTCTTCTTGTGATTTGATATGCAGACATTAACTCTTTCCATTGATTTCAAAGATGGCTCCATTAAGAAAAGCATAAATTGGAGGAAAACAATTAAAAGATTAGCTGAAACAGTATGAGTTTCTTGGCAGACTTAAAGTGTCAAAACCAAATCTTCTACTATCCTTACCAGGAATCATGAGAAGATGTCGGGTTTGCCCATATGTTTTTGCACCTTTTTTTTCCTATTTATTTACTTTTCTTGTTTTCTTGTTATTTGATCACTTCCCTGTCCATTAAAATTCTCTCAGACATATTCTGTGTCACTTCTTTTTTTCATATTTTCCTCTTTAGCTCTGTCCTTTTTGTTCATCTTTTTAGCACCCTTCCCCTTTCTGTTTTCATCCTAGTAGCAAAGAAATTATTTTAAAGAGAAAAGTCTTTTATTTCCATAAAAAAGACACAAGAATTATGTTGTCTCCTTAAAACTGTCTCGCAGGGCAAAACTTTTCTCAAATATTCAGCTATCAAAATTTCTGTAGTTTGTTTTGCTGAAATATGTCAGAAATATGAGTCCCAAAGTGACAAATCTTCTCACAAAAATTATTGTTCTGTCAAAAACACCATTGTCTTAGGAAAAAGATATTTGAGCATGACATCTTTGACCACCTCTACATAATACTCTTGCCACATGTCCATACCTCAGAGTTCTTTCCCTTGCTTTCAGCTTCTACAATCCTTTCGGTATTCTCTATATTGTCACATACTTCTGCAATCCTATCATCCCTGCATCCACTACTTTTCTGTGCTGTCCTCTCTGTACTGATCTGCCACTCTGCAGTAGAGTTGGACAGGAATAGCTGTCTGGAGAAGAGAAGGATCATACCTTCTTGTTTGATGCCAGGGAGTATAGGCCTATTTCTCTCTATACCGTATTAAATATGTGTTACCAAAGTTAAAAGTTGCACACAATGTCCACTGAAATCTGTCAGCAGTGTTTCAATTCCTAAGGGGCAAAGCTGAATTACAGAGGTGTTAGATAGAGTCTGCTTTGGAAGAAATTTCATTTTTCTGGAAGCTAATGAAGTCAGAGTCATTTAGATGGACATTTGACACTGCGTAGTTGTAAGAGTCAAAACAGTCATTAATTTTTTTACTTTTAACAAAAGCCAAGATCATAACATCAGTTTCAACCAAACATAACTTAGGAGCTAACCCACTGAGAGACAGCAGAGTAGCTGTTCTTAAATTTTAATTTGTTCAAAATGGTATTCTTGCTATTGTTGGTATTCCACAAAAGAATCACCGAAGCTTCAGCTCATCAAACTAAGCTAAGGAGTGTCTATTTTGTCTTCCTCAGCAGTGCTCTTCAATTAAGTCTTTGTGAAAGTGAACCAGTGAAAGTCTCCAGCAGCATGGAAAACAACTGATGTTTGTATGGCAGCATTATCAATAGCTTCTGTGATTATTTCCATGATAAATGGCCCCCGGGTACATACCATGAGGGAAGCTTGGTAAGGAATAAAATAAAAATTGCTAAACTTTGATTTGAAAAATACTGATTTTTACCTGTGGTTTTCAGAAATTCTTTTATAATTAATAAGGCTCTAAGTACTTAGTCAGAAGCTTGCCCTTCAGCAGGAGGAGTGGTCTTGTTAACTAGATAGTATGGATGCCAGCACAAGAACAGAGTTAAACATTTCTGTTTCACAGGTATAATTTGACATCTAGCCATTTCACTGACAAACTATAGACTGTAGTGCTATAATAAAAACTACAGTCACTGCTCATGACCCCTCAGTCTACAGATCCACTCTTATGCCATCAGCAGTCATGGATTCCATTGACTCTTATTGTTAATATGTCCAAATAGAAACACACCTGAAAATCAAGCCGTGTTATTAACAGTATGCCCCTCAGAGTAGTTTTGGTGCCCTGGCCCTAGTCTGGGTCTATTTTTTGATGCAACTAAAGTTTACTGCCCTCTGTCTATGAAACACTTCTCAGGTCCATATCATCATCTTACACATTATGGTCCTATACTAGGGTAAGCCAGAATTCACATATCAAGTTAACTGAGAGCAATGAACTTAGAGAAAACACAGTGCACCTTTGTGAGGGTAAATATGTTTTTGACTGTATGGAGAACAGTACTACAATTGTAATCACACAGAGCTTCCATTCCAGGACCAGCAAGAGAAGCAACATAATATACAGCTAATCATCTATTTCAACCTTTCATGTTTACTGCGTCTGTAGGTTATAATGGCATTCCTTAAAGCCTAAAATAACAAGAGATGGTTGTTGAGACAGAAGAAGGATCTCAGATTTGTATGGTTTTCCGGGTGCAATAGAAACTTTTGATTCATGAATGAACTACCTTACATTTATTAAAGAAGAATGTATATGTTTTTAAGAAATAAATGTAACTGGTCTTTCAGGTCCAGCAACTGAATGTAGACTATGGGTGTTCAGTTGCACAGAAATTATTCCAAGCTAAATTTTCCGCATGTGTAGGTAGCTAAAGTTGTAGTTACATGCCTAAGTTTTTAAGTATATAATGTCCACTTGATACCAAGCAATTTCTATAATAAACTTTGAACAGGCACTTTTGTAACTCCTACAAGCTACTTAGCTGAAACTTTAATTCCTTTGAAAAGAAGCAAACCAAAAACCAACAACAAAAACACCCAAACATGCAAAAAAAAAATTTAAAACTGTTCCTATTTTAACTGTAAATCGAGTGGGTTTATGGTCCAGTTCGCTAAAGTGCCTTGACAGTTCAGGGGTTAAAAGCTCTACCCTTTGCTGACAGGTGTCCCTGCAGATGCTGTTAGGACTAAACACAGGAAATATGCTCGTTGTCTTCTGGCTGTTTGGAATGGGGCAGACAGCCTAATTGGAGAACAAGCCTTCTGAAAGGAAAGTGTTAACAAGCCTAATTGTCAGCACCAGTCTGATTAACTACAAGGTGAGGTGATATAAACCAGAAGCAGAGAAAGAAGCAGGAAAAAGTGCAAATAAATGTTTAACTGAGGCTAGAAAGGTTGTTTCTCAACTTTTATTTTGCTGCTATTTCTTCTGCCAGGGCTGCAGCCTAAGAGAAGCATTGCATTGTCAGAGAGCGGAGCGCATTAGCTGAGAAACCAAGCTTTGCCTTCAGATACTTGTGGTTTGAATAAAACCTGATCTTTACCTTGTCAGGCAGCTGGCAAGTACTTGACCTGAAACCCCATTTTTCCCCCTTGCGTTTCTAACATGAGTCAGCAATAGAGACTAAAACTGGTGACTAATAATAATGGCATTGGAAGAACTGACTGAGGAGAACTTTCATTAATACTTTCTAATTATCTCTTCCCCTACCATTCTGATTGCACATATCAGCTCTTACTCAGCCCTGAGATTGCTGAAATATGACTGCTTTCCATCTTACTGCCTCTAGCTCAGCTGCAGAAACAGAGCATCATAGTTTATACAGGTAGAAAATCTTCTCCCTAAATGAAGTTAGGCAGAACTTTCTGTCAGGTATTTACTAAATCTGTTAAATGACAAAACAGTTCCAAAACTCCAGCATAATCATTCAGTAGGTAAGCAGTACAGGAAAATTTATGTTTATGGAGATAAAAAAGATCTTTGATGTTATACATCTGGCCCATATGACAAAGTTCCAGCTCCTCATGTGGGAGAGGGGCCTACAGCAGTGCAGAGTCCATTTTACTACTGCTGTTCCACACTGTGACTTAAATGAGTTCTTCACGAACCAGTGCTTCTTATTCTGGCCTGCAGTATGCAAATAGTAGTCGATATTAGCTATGCCCAGCCATCTCAATGAGGGAGTTTCATTTATTTACCTCAAAATACCAAGCTGCTTCTTTTGCTCATTCCTTTAGTTCAAATAAGATTGCTCCAGCTGGATCTCGGAACTGGGGCTTCCCCATTTACAGTGAGCTGATGTAACAATAGCAGCTTGAGACCATAAAGAATCTTACCTACAGGAGAACACCTCCTCAGCCCCTTCACAGCACTGTACCGACCTGTAATGGCCACTTTTAGGCCACTTATGTGGAAAAGGAAGGAAATGGATATCCAGACAGGACTTTTCGCACAAAGAGCTGTTCCTTACCTCCTCAGTGGAAAAAGCAGCAGGCTGGTTTTGGCACAAAAGGTGCTATTTGGACTGCATTGTTTCAGAGTTTTTCATCTTTGATACTAATCCCAGCAACATGTATTTTCAGACAATAATTCTATCTTTCTTGGTACTTCCTTGACTATGCTAAACAACTTCCCCCCCCATCCCAATATGCTGTCATGTGATAGTTCTTGAATAGCTCTCTTCTGCATCCGTTCCCACTGCAGTTGAATAAGGCTGTTCCAGGGCTCTTGGAAAAAGATCAGAATTTAACACAATATGTCAGAATGGGTTTTCTTAAAGTCAGTGAGAGCTCATCAAAACCTTAATATTTTCCTAACTTCATTGGCTGTACTTTTACTGGTATATACCAGAACTGTAAAAATGACCCTCTTGGAAAAATTCAAACTAGCCTGCATCCTGACTCACTGTGGGGAAAGGCAGAGCCATTTTGGTCAACTCCTCAGTGTCTGGTGTGATGTGTGAGAACTGACTGACACATGCAGAATGCAAACTTCTTTTGAATTAGAGTAGTTGGAGAAGAAGAAAGCAGGACTGTTGAAAAATGCCAGTTATTAGAGCTGGACAAATTTCTGCTATTAGATAATGTAATTATTCCCCAAACTGTTCTTAATTATCAGGTACACAGATAAATCGGCATTTTTATTCCTTTTTTAAATATTGAAAATTAATTGAAATAAGCTTTTAAGAACGATAATTAAACAAATATGCTGTGAAACAAGGCCATGTGCAATTTCATTTTATGTGTAAATTACATGTAGGCCCAAAGGGGATGCAGTCTTATTATACAGTTTGTTCCTCCATTAGCATTTCAATAGAAAGACTTTTCCTTCTCTTGGTTCAGAGGAAAACAAGGAAAGCAAGAGATATATGCTGGAGCTACACACAGATCGAGGGCCTGGAAAAGTTCCATTATTCTTCCTCTCAACCCCCAAAGGCTGAGGATAAAACCCCAAAAAAAGAAATGAAAGAGGATAGGGTTGTGATCTCTATAGATGAGAGGAGATTGTAGAAGTCTGAAGTGCAACTGATTTCATTCTGTAGTAGACTGGACTGTAACTTGAATAAGGTCCTAAGTCTTGATACTGAAATGTTAGTTCCCTGCTGGAATCTGTTCATGGCAGGACCTCAGTACAGAGTACAAAACCCAGAAGAAACAGTTATATTCAACCTCTCTGCTTTTCCAGCACCTACCTTCTTCAGACAAATAAAAGCAGAAGCTACAGAATTGTAGCTACTAATCCAAAATGTTTAAACACAGAACAGAACAGTTGTATTTATAGAAAATATGAGAAAATCAGCTTCTGGGGTTTTCAGCTTCAGCTATTCCCCTCTCACTAAGAAGTTCCTGACATCTTATCCAGCAAACTGTGGTGTGTTTAGCCATGTAATCATTATCTGTTTGTGATTTTGTGCATTTGAGCTTCAAATATATAGACTGTTATCTAAAGAAACAAGCTATGTTTTTGTTCATTTTAAGTTCACACTGTCAAAGGGACATACTTTGTGTGTATCATCACGGATGATACGGAGACCTTATTTGGATCCATGTTGTTTATATACTTTCTTAATGTTTGAACAAGTAAACCCAAGGGAAATTGTGTATTACTGTTGCCAGTTATAACTTGGATATAATCTTTATGAAATTAAATATGGGACTGAAAACTGTAATAATGTGATTGACATAGTGTATTTAGGCACCTGATAAACATCATAATACCATAAGTCACTCTTTAACGCTTAGCACAACACAGTGCAAATTGAATAGATATTGAACATACTAAGAGTGGCAGATCTGATAGGGTAGGTGTTAATGTGAAACATCAAATGATTTTTAATATTAATTCAAGGCAATGTCTATAAGTCTAAAGATGCTAATATTTTTATCAATGACCTGGAAATAAAAAGAAATATATATATCCTGGGTTGCATTAGGAAGAACATGTCCAGCAGGTCAAGGGAGGTAATCCTCTCTCTGTACTCTGCCATGGTGAGACTGCATCTGGAGTGCTGTGTCTAGTTCTGAGCTCCTCAGTTCAAGAAAGGCAAAAAAATACTGGAAAGGGTGCAGTGGAGGGGTACAGTAATGATCAGAGTACTGGGACATCTTTTTATGAGTTAATGTGGAGAGTTCTGGGTCTGTATAATCTGGAGAAAAGATGACTGAGAAGGGATCTTATCAATGCACACAAATATCTTAAGGATGGGTGCTTAAGAGGATGGGGACAGACTCTTTTCAGCGGTGCCCAGTGACTGGACAAGGGGCAACAGGAACAAACTGAAACACATGAAATTCCACCTGGATATGAGGAAAAATGTTGCAGTGGACCTGCAGTATATAAGAAGGGCAGAAGTTTTTACTGTTGTTTGGGTGAACATGCTTTCAAAATGGCTTTTTTGTAGTCTTTTTGCTAACTCACCTTTCTTCTTCCCAAGTACCCCCTCATGTTATCTCTACTCAGGAATGTCTGAGGACATAACTGGAAGTTTTCTCGTTGGTCTTTATTGATTCTCTTCTATTGGACGTTAACCCTTTCTTACCACTGGTGGGTTTGTAAGACCCCCTGAACTTTTGATTGGTTGTTCTGTGATCCCCTCAAAAGCTATGTATTTCCCTATCCATGAACAATAAACTCTCTCTTGTTCGTCGTCCTCTCCTGTGGTCTCTGTGGGCTCCCATCGGGACCTCGTGGTGGGGGTAGGGAGGGAACACTTTCCCCTCCAGGTAATGGGCTAAAAACTCCAGGTCCTGGAGCCCTCCCTTTCCCAGTTCACCATCGCAGAAAAACTTCATTATTATGAGGATGCAGAGGATTCCAGGGCTCCCAGAGAAGCTGCAGAGTTTTGTTTCTCTGGAGTTATTCACAATCTGTCTATACATGATCATTTACAACCTTCTGTACCGGAACCTGCTTTAGCAAGGAAGTTGGATCAAATGATCTCCAGAGGTCCCTTCCAATCCCAAATATTCTGAGATTCTGTGAAAAATAATTACTGCTGAGAAAAGTGGCAGCATGTGCCATAATGATTAGGAGAGGGCAAGGTGGGTTTACTCAAGTGATATGTAATTTAACAGCAAAATCTGCTGTAATCTAGAATAAGCAACATCACACTGAGAAATGGGCGGCATAATCTGATTCTAGTTTCTCAGGAAGAGATGTAAGAGTCAGAGTGGAAAAGCAAGTAAAATTATATACATGATGCCATGGCAAAAAGGACTAAAGCCCTCCTTGGCATACAAGTGACAAGCTAGATACAGGGCTTGGCATGGGGAGGTGGTTATGTGTCTGAGTAACATACTGGTTGAAAGGATGCTGGATTATTGTATCCTGTTCTTGTGTCACTGTTGGGGCAAAAGCTGTCCAAAGACTGAAGAGGTATTAAAAAAAAGGAAGAAAATTTATCCTGAAGATGAGAAAAGCGTTTTGAGCTGAGAAACTTTGTTTATCTAAAAGCTGTTTCAGAACTGCTCTGAACTACCTTCCTGGAAGATGATTCCAGCTGTCACTGAACAGTTAAATCTAACAGAGTAGATCATAACCACAACTAACAACTGGTAAATGAAGCCAGATAAACTTAAACTCAGAAGATAGCAAAGTATTTAGTTGTCAGGGTAGCTAGCCAGAACAAAAAACTAGCAAAAGCAGTTGAAGGATACTTCATGTGCCAATTTTTCTGGATCAAGGCAAGATGATTTGCTGCATTAATTCAAATATGTTATTTTGATTAATAAAGAGATAATTAAAAATAATATAAATAAAAAAAATTAGCTTGCCTGATATGTATGAGAGGTCAGGCTAGATGATCTGCTTGGCCTTTTCAGGCCCCAGTATGTTGAAATATATGAATTATTTTTATATTTTTACATACAGGCACAATATGAATTTTTCTATGCTTCTCCACTGGGGAAAATCCTTCTCCAAGTACCTGTAAAGAACATTGCTACTTTACAGAAACTAAAGACAGATCTAAAGATAATGATTAGCAGCCTTACAGATGTACTATACTGTGCACAGAAGACTAGACAATGACTAGGTAACTGTTGACTGCTGTTTACTGCAATAATCATCACTGTCACCTTCCTTCTCCTCCTCTCACATTGTATCTACCTGTTGTCTTTCACTTTATATTTGGATGAAGTGAGACAGCAACTTTTATCTTTTCTTCACTAAAACGCAAACTTGATCTCTTCCTGGAACCTCTTGCTATATCTAAGGTATAAATAAACAATAATGAACAAATACATATGTACTTTTACCTCTAGCAAAAGGT
The DNA here is from genome assembly GCA_036023395.1 of Myiotriccus ornatus. Taxonomy (NCBI): domain Eukaryota; kingdom Metazoa; phylum Chordata; class Aves; order Passeriformes; family Tyrannidae; genus Myiotriccus; species Myiotriccus ornatus. Next base: position 50,909,656 of record JAYRBT010000177.1, on the reverse strand, counting down.
ATCCCTTCCCATGTCAGAGGGGTTGGAACTAGATGATTTTTGAGATCTCTTCCAACCCAAACTGTTCTATGGAAGAAGAGAAAATAAGATGTGAGATCTCTTTTATACATTGTCTTAGATGTTTCTTCCTTTCCAGTGCTTGATGCTGCTGCCAGAAATTGAACAATCCTAAAATACCATTTATGTTTGAGCCACACAAAGCTATTCAACTCACAATTCTTTTCAAGTCTCCAGATCATTCTAATATGATTTATGGTTTGCTTGGCACTTTCTAGGAGTACCTGTGCTCTCCAAACTTTGTCATTTGTATCATTTATGCAATAACATAAACTGTGCTGAAGTAAAGTAATACATCACCATGTCCTGTCAAAAGCGAAAAGTGGCAGTAATGATGCTTATAATAACAATAATGATACCATAAGTTTCCCCCTTCCCAAAGCATATAACAAAGAGCTGTATGAGAAAGCAGAACTTCTGTGATATCTTCCAGCTTTCTATGCTGCTGTAATTCAGTGATTTTTTCAATATAAAAATGCAGCGTATTTTTGCCATTGTTGAAGTTGACTTTTCCACAGTTCTCTTCAACTAATAATTTGTGTATATAAAGGTGGTTTAACCAGGTGTACATCAGCTTGCATATGTTGTACTTTCCATTCTTTGGGGACCGAATTTAACCCTTTTTTTTTCCAAAGGCTTTGTGATTTTAAAAGTATGGAATAACCTTACAGTACTTTTGTCTATGAACTCACAGTTTGTAATCAACATTCCTTCTCAACACTGATGTAATTTAAATATCCAAATTTTTTTGCATCTAATGAATGACTAAACAGAGTCATACACCTTCTTTAGCTGAATGGTCAAACAGCCTGCAATGCCACTTGCTGTGTAGGTGTTTTCTTCATGAAAAATTTCATTGATCCAGACTCCATCATTTGTGTCCTCTCTGGAGAAGGGTTAGCTGTTAAGATCTCAGATATCCTATTTTCCCACAGATGCCTTTCTGTTGGCTTCTGAAAGAGGACAGTGAAAGTAGATGTGTTCCTTTGTCTGTCTCACTGAAACGTTCAAAATTATTTCCTCCATTCTCTTTTAAAAGAGTTGTGGAGATGCTTAGAGTTTGAGTCAGAAGCTACAGGTGTGATTTCTGACTGTTTCTGCTTAGACCTTAGAATCTGTTCTGTAGAATTCCCGTCTCTTGCGTACTCCAAAGACATTCTCTCCAATTACTGCTAGCAATACCTTTTTCTCTTCTTTATGTAATCACTGTACACTGAAAACAGTCAGACATTGATATTAAAAATATCATTCTGGATGCATAATCAATTAGTTTAGTAATGAAAGACAAAAAGCACTTGCACACTTTCACTAAAAGACATGTGTTGTTTAGAGCTGAAAATTTTCCTGAAATGTATACCCAAATATTTATATCCCAGCTGATTAAAAGAAAAGCTCTCTCAACACCTTTTCAATACTGATTTTGAGTAATTCTCTTATTTCTGTTTTGAATGGGTTCCCAACAGCCTGCTCCAGTAACTCGTGCCTCCTACAGTGGGTCTAGTACTTGTCCTTTCTCAAAATCAGATTAATGGCTGTGGTGGGTGGAAAATAGCCAGCCTGATTTAAAGTAAATTAAATGCATTTACAGATATCAAATAGTTAGGAAAACAGCAAACCTTGGTACTTACACTTATGCACAGCACACTGCATGGTCTAACATTTATGGTGTATCACAGCTCCACTGCCCTCTTTCCGTGTACTAGACCACAAGCCTAGACCGCAATGATTTCGTTTGGTTTTTCCATTGTTCATAATTACTCAAGGTAGATATGAGCACCCTGCCGACCTTCTTAAACAGTCTACTGCTTTCCAGGTATCCAAAGGTGTTTGTCAACAGGCCACCTGATGTAAGGCACGGCGCAATCTGGACTCCTCACCATCTGTATCAGCACCTCTGTAGGCAGTGTTGTGGTTTTCACAACACACAGGTGGGTTACACCTATGTGTTTCCTTTGCAGGGAGGATAAGGAAAGAGGTTGTTCCTTCTGATTACTTCCCAGTTGTGGAGCCCCAGGACACACCCCAGAAGAGAGAACTGAGCAGTATGCCCAGACACAGTAGTAGTGACAGACCCTCTCACTGCGTATAGCTGTATATCAATGGTATGTGGTGGATCCTTGACTACAACATTTTCTCTCAGGCCTGGAGCTTAGCTCTTCCCAATCACACTTGTGTAAATTTGATGCCTAGTATATATAAAGCCCTCAATTGCAACATTATTTAAAAAAAAAAAAAAAAGGATAATTTTGGAGTAGTCAATAGGTTATTTAATTTCAGTGATTTTCAACATTTTGGGTATGTGCTGTTTTTGGGTACAGTTGGCCAGTGTACAGTTAATTTTCTTCACAGTGGCTAGTATGGGGCTATGTTTTTGATTTGAGATGAACACAGGGTTGATAATATAAAGATGGTTTTATTATTCCTGAGCAGTGTTTGCACAGAGTCAAGGCTTTTTCTGTTTTTGTACTGCCACGCTGGTGAGGAAGTTGGGAGCTCATGGGAGGCTGGGAGGAAACACAGCTGGGACAGGTGACCCAAACTGACCAAAGGGATATTCCATACCATATGACATCATGCTTAGTATAAAAAGTAGGGGGAAGAAGGTGGGATGTTTGGAGTGATGGTGTTTGTCTTCTCAAGTAACGGTTACGTGTGATGGGGCCCTGCTGTCCTGGAGATGGTTGAACACCTGGCAGCCCATGGGAAGCAGTGAATGAGTTCCTTGTTTTTTCTTGCTTGTGCACATGGCTTTTGCTTCCCATATTAAACTGTCTCAAATCATGAGTTTTTCAGCTTTTACCCTTCTGACTCTCTCCCCAGTCCCACTGGTGAGCGAGTGGCAGCATGGGGTTTGGCTGCTGGCTGGGGTTAAACCACAACAGCATAATATGCAAAAAAATCAAGGACAGGGTACTGAAAGCTACAGGGTTATCTTCATAATTAGGTTGTTAAAGAGTGAAAATTGAGTGACTTTGAGGCCAGTCCTTGCCAACATGCAAAATTCATCTATTTATTATAAAATAAAATTTCAGAGTAAAACATAATTTAAAAACAAATATGATATATGATGGTATTAAAACTGAAAAGAGGAATAGAGCATGTCTCCAGATATATACGTACACATATATACATAGAGTTTATGTCTATAGTCTTTTCAGCGAAGAATCTGCCAGTCCGTGCCAGGCTATTAATTATAAATAGATCTTAACCGAAGGATGTATGTTGTGTCTAGTTTTAAAACATATGAGGTTCAGATATTTATGGGCAGAAGTTTCCACAGTCTGCATGAGCAAGACAAAGCACTTTCAAACGAGGACTTGACACTTGCGATATGCATGCATGTCTCAGTTACACAGTAGTCAGAGGGGTAGGCATGCAGAGAAAGAATATTTTATAAGTCGATATCAGTAAACTTCAAAAGCAGGCCCAATGATGGAAGGGAAAGCAGTTCATAAGGTACAGTGAGCAAGAGCACACCTTTAAAAGCTTGGCAAGCAAAAGCCAGAATGTGATAGATGCTGTGATTCAGAACCAGAGGCCAATGCAGCAGAGATACAGCTGGGGTGATGTACTGCCTGTTTGTGCTGCCAAGGTCTCTGTGTGAATAAGATGAAGTTTGGAGATCACATTTCTAGGAGATAGTTCAGCAATCAGTTCTGGATTCCAGGCCAGATTAAACTGCCAAATGAGTAAGTGATCTCTTGGATTATTTTAATTTGAGTTTATTCTGTGCAGGACCCTAACGCCATTTAATACATATTTTTATTTTGTGTTTTTACAGGACACACAACTCTCTTTTGCCCCTTGAAACACTTAGTGTGAAAGATCTTTTTGTGAATGTTCCCCAAGAGAAGTTACAATTGATTTAAAGGCATACAACTAAGAACACAATCCAGAAGAAAAGTTGGTTATGTGCAGTGTAGGGAGTAAATCAGGTAAATGTCCCTTTACGTGACATTACCAATAGCAGCAAGTCACCAAACAGCAAAGTTTTCTAAAGTTTCTAACTAAAATGACTATGCTCCAGTTGGTAATTTAGCTACAAATATGAGAGGAACATGAAAATATATCAGACATTTTTAAAGGTGCAGTTACTGCAATCCAATAGAAATCTTTAGGAATCATCCCCAAGAGAATGGACTTAAATCATTCTTATGCAGAGAGATTGAAGTTTCTTAGTACAATAACTTCACTTTTTCTTCAGGTTGGGGCATCCTGTATGCTACTGAATATAATCAAAGTATCATCAGTTTTAAGGACGATATCCTTGTTTTGTGAAAAAAAAATCTGACGGATTAAAAACATTACATTAATTTTCATTAAAAACCCCACTTCATATGGCATTTCTGGAAAGATTTTGTTGATTCACTAAGTGGTTTTTCCAAAGGTTTTATTTTTGTTTTTTTTTTCCTCTTCATCCAGCTTCTCATCTGTACTCAGGGAAGAAGTCATTTCATCTAGTTGTTCTTGGTGACATCATGATATAAGTGGAACAAATCACCAAGAGATTCATCCCCTTCTGAGACTGGTGAAATGAATCATGCGCTGGAGATGTCTGTCTCTCTTCACTGAATACAGAGGCAGCTGAGATAATTGGCTTAGACTAGATGCCTAATTTTTAAATGATTAATGTTAGATGAGGTGAATCTTACCTTAAGAGGGTATTTTTAAGGGCAGTCAGTGTGTATACAAATGTAATTAGTAATGCCATTATGAAAGTCCTTCATTTAATCAGAGATATTCAAATGTGATGCTTCTCAATGATAATCAGCATTCAAAATCAAATACCTTCTTAATATGCCAAATGCTTATTGCAGGAAAGTATGGACTTGGATCCAGTGTCTCTTCTTTCAACATCTTATTTAAAGATGAAAAGATCTTTGTGTTCCACTGTTCCACCATATCTTGTGATACTTTCACTGTAGCCATCAGTCCATCTTCCATGCTGCAGTCATATCCAAAGCTGTTTTATGGACCCAAAAATGCAACTTTGTGAAAACTAAATTGTTGTATTCTGCAGCTGTGTTAGAAAAGGTGCTCCAGTATTATGAGTGAAATAACTCATTTATCCTTTGTTCAAGTTAATGCACTGAAGTGCTTGATGTAAGTGAGGTGTAGTCCAAGGGCATTTTTAGGAAAATAAATAACTGAATAACTTTCACTAAAAACAGCCTAAAATTTGTAAGAGTGCCAAATACTTCCACACATTAGGCCAGGACCCAAAAGGACGCCAGTTTCCCCATGTTCCATGATGTAAACTGTATATCAACTCAGAATCAAAATACCTCTACTAAGCTTTCTATTCATTTATTTTACTGAGGGCAAATCAAGTACACACATACTTAAGAACTAAGAAGGCTTTCATTTTTCTTTTGATTCAATTTATTCAATTTATTCTATTACTGAATAGTGCCAAAGGTAATTTTGAAGCGATCAGGTTAAAATTTATGTGAGCTAAAACAAAGAGGTGGCTTAATTGAATAAGCACACTTAACTCATTAACCCTGTGCCACCGGGACTAATCAGTATGAACTCAGGGCCACTAATAATCACAAAGGTAGCAAAGTTCTGCTTCTTGCTCTTGCACAGAAATTAAGAGGGGTAAACAAGAAAAGGGAAAACAGAGGTGGTCGTAGGTATTCCTGGAGTAAGAGGAGAGACGAGCACAGGTCTGTAGGTATTCCTGGAGTAAGAGGAGAGACGAGCACAATATGAAGCAATTAGTGCTTGGTTTTCCGAGAGAAATTCCTGCATTTAAAATAAAGCTGGTTTTGCCTCACTTTCTAAAGAGAAGTTATTATTTAGAAAGTGGAGCAGGCAGCTGCTGTTTTCATTGTCATGAGTTATGGGAAAGTGAGAAAGGTTGGGTAGTTTCAAACAAGAATGAAGTAATAGAGCAGATCAAAGACCAGTGACCCCATCTGACCTGGCTTAATATAAAGAAGGATTGGAAAAGGCTGGTGTTACAGGAGTCTCAGTTTCCACCATTGCTCAGGATGCAGGAAGGTGAGAGCTGAGGGGAGCAGTGGGTCATCTGTAACTACTTGGAATTCTCAGTGGAGTGTTTAGTGAGCTGTGAATGGGTCATAACTGTTTCTTTAAATGCCAGTTGGACCAAATCAGTTCTTAATCCTTCCAAGACAGAGAAGGTCTTGCAAAGATCATCCCCTCTGTTAAAGGCAGAAGCAACATTTCATGAAAAATTTCATAAGTTCTCCAAAGCTTAAAAAGTATGATATTCCATAGTTTGCAAAATAGTTTGAGAGTACTAGGGGGAAAGGTATTATTTAATGGACGCATTTGAATATCTACTACAGATAGAGGAGTATCTGGTGCATGTAAGAACACTTAATGTTTACAATAACATCATTATCTCCTCATGAGATTGCCCTGTCCAAGATCACAGCTGACAGTCAGCTGTGCCTATGCTATCCCTAATTGTGATTCGGTCTGAAAGACTCCTAGTAAGGAAGTTTGTAAACCACGAGTATGAGACCTATTACTGTAGACCTTCAGACTGAAGTTTGCTGGGTTTCGGGGTTTCGTCTTAATGTTCAAGCCCCAACTCCCACTGCTGCAAAAAGAGAAGCTCACTTCTTTCCCATCTCTGGTTCTGGAGCTACAGCTAATATAGGTTGAGAGAGGGTCAAACTAGCAGCAAGGAAGCTACTACCACTGCTGCTGCTGAAGCAGCTAGTGTGTCCAGATGCTGGGGTGGGGGTTTTGCTTCAGGTGGGACAAGACCTATAAATCACAGTGCTTGTGACTGATTCGAACTAGGAACAAAAGATAAATTGAATTAAGGAGTTGAATGAATATATTATGTTCCCCTTCTGCCTGCTCTTAACTAAACAAACTTATTTTCTTTCAACAGTCATCATGGGTGAAAATCTCTTTAGTCTGCCAATCTATTCCTGAAGTCTACATACTTCTGTGTACTCCCAAAGCTGGAGAAGTATAATCAAAGAATTACCTTCTGTGCCTTACACAGGGTAGACACCCTAGAAAATTATCTCTTTGCAATGGCATCGCATTACTATTTTTTGTTTAAATAACAATTACTAATATAATAAGAACATTCAGGAATTAAATACAATTTCCTACCCAACTTCATTCTAATTATTCAAAGCTTCTATCTTGCTGAACATAGGCTTGATTAAATACAGCTTTTCCTGCACTGATCATGACTCTCCACGATAGAATCACAGCTCTTGTGTAATGGATGAGGGATAGCAAGGGTAGGACTGATCAGGTCAGGAATCAGAGATCACTTGGTGAGTGGCCTATGAGTTCTTATCCTTTCCTCTGAGGTTGGTCACAAATGCTGCATCTTTAAAGTGGAAGTCTGCTCTGTTCCCAGTGACTTACCAATAAAGATTAATTATAAATGAAAGCATTTTTAGATAATACTTGAGATAACACAGCACCAGGAAAGGAACACAGATTACAGTTTAGAATCTGGAAGGTCCTCAGTTCACATCCCTAAAGTGGTTACATTTCTATATGCTTAGCCTGATTAGAAGCAGAACAGTGTGTCTTGGACACTTCAGAACTCCAAATTCTGAAGAATGACTGACAAAGTAGAAATAAGCTTAAATTTAGGGGGAAAAAATCCACCTGTGTTTTTAAATTTTATGTAGAATATGTATTTATAGTGTCTTTAATGGTCATTAGCAACTGAAAATATAGAATGTTAAAATCCATCTTTCACTAAGAGATGCATGTTACTGACAAGTTCAGAGATTTTCAGATATTGTATCTAAACAAATTAATGCATGTCTGCAAAGTGAGTCCAGATAGATACAGTTGCATTTTAAATTTTTAACAGAAAACATAACATTATTTATTTATTATTTTAATATTGAAAAATGCCAAGTACATCCTTCAATAAAACTATTTTTTATTTTAAGACTGGCATGTTAAAAAGATTCAGCTGTGGCCAGTGTCAGTGTGTGTGCTAATAGGATGGTTGACAGCTCCTGTGGAACATTTTCAGCACAGATGCATTACTGGTTCATGAAGCATTCCCTCAAATATGATGAGTGACAACAAACCTGGAAATGGTGCAAGACAGGCGCTTCCAATCTATAAAGACAGCTCATGTTTGAATTCTCCAACACCAGACCATTATGCAATCAACCAGCACTCCATCTGTACCGTAATCTCATGTCATAGAACTGCATTGTCCTCCTGGAAAGTGAGATGCATAACATGCTTTCTAGGACCAAAATAAACTCCCTTAAAACTGTAGGATGTTTGTTTTGTACCTTGCATATGTTAAGACAGCACCTAATGGGTTAACAATTTTCCTTGGTTTATGTGCCTTTGGGTTACGCTTGGACTTATTGAGCAGAATACCCAGAGGTCAAATCTGAGTTGGTTTCTTAATTTTCTTAAATTAATTCTAATATTTAAATTGGTAACAGACTATACCGAGTTTTTAAGGGAACTGCAGGCATACTACTCCATAGTTGTTCTTAGTGTTGACTGAATCTCTGGCACTTAATCTTTGCTAAGGAAGCTCTGGTGGGTGCTTTATGGTTCTTCAGTACTTATTTTTCACCTTCCAGCCTTCTGTTTTCCTTGCAGAAAAACTTTTTAATGCTCTATAACCCACCTGGTTTGTGAATGTATAATGGGAATACTGTTTTCCTCAAATAGGATGCCAAAGTTACAGCATTAAAGAAAGCCTTGAACTGGTATGGTGTGGCAGTTGAGCACCCTAAGGCAGCTTTAGGAGGATTTGCGCCACTTATCAGTTCACACAAGTGCCTTTAAGGTGCTTCAGTAAGGCAACCATTTTAGGGATTGAATTCATTTACCTTAGATTCCCTTTGGACTTGGTGAGAGAGCGAAGCACCTGAGGAGGTGGTCAGCCTCAGGATGTTTTTACCCTGCTTAATGTGCTGCTGTGCCTCACTGCTTCAGCAGTGCGCCAAACAGGTGGAGTCCCAGCTTTCTTCCATGCTGTGTTGTAGATCTCAAAACCAGACATGAGCTGGTAAGACTCAGAAACGAACAGTATCTTGCACCTTTGCCGTTCATCTGCACATTTACATTTCCCTGCCTCCTTCAACCTCCATCTGCCCTTTCAGCATTCAACATCAAGGATCTTTAAAGAGACACCTCTGATGTCTTTGCCTTACACTGGTTGCTTTTGACCACCGCAGTAACAGTGGGAGAGGCAGACTGGATATACATAGTGCTGTGTTCTGTCCTCATGGCAGATGTATTTGCCTTTGAGAAAGTGAAAAAGCACAAAGGTCACCCAGAGAACCAAAAAACAACAGCGTGGTTGAGGTTGGCAGGGATCTCTAGAGGCCAAATAGTCCAAACCCAATCTCAGAGCAGGATCAAATAGAAGAGATTGCCCAGAACCATGTCCACTTGGTGTTTGAATATCTCCAAGGATGGAAACTACACAACCCCTCTGGGTTAACTGGTTCTAGTGTTTCATTACCCTAAAGGTAGAAAAGCTTCTTGCTTATGTTTAAATGTAATTTCCTGTACTGTAATTAGTACTTGAGATTTTCACCATATAATCCCAACTCAGTTTCCCAGAAAATGTTTCTACATCCAATAATGTGCATGAGGAATTTGCCCCCAGGTTTGTCCATAAATCTATTTGCATACAACTTTATAAACACAATTATTTTACCTAGGACTGGTTGATTGTTCTGGGTCTGGTTGGTTGGTGCCTCACTATCCTATTTAAGAAGAGGGGCAGGTGATTACTGTAGCTGTGCTAAATTAAGTCAGAGCCATTACACTGCTAGCATATTTTTGGGGATAGTACAACTGGCCAATACTTTCAGGGCTGGAGCTCATTACTCCCTTGTAAGATCCATCTTCTGGCAAGAAAGCCCCTTACCTTATAGATACAAACATAAGGCAGAGGATAGACAAGCTTTGGTAGATTACATTTCTTTCTTCGCCATAGGAGCAAAGGTTAGGATCTTCAGTGTTCTCTTTGTATTCTATGTGCTCCCTGGCTTTTCAATACTAATTGTAAGCAGGATCATTATGGGCTGACAGCGCATGAATTCTTTGAAGTTCAGTAAGTACTGTCTCATAATAGAAAAAGCATCTGAGTTGGCTATTCATGTTAGAGGACAGTGTGCCGGTGTGCTCTTGAGCTGGAGACAGAACGGTGGTTACGACGCCGGACGAGAGCCAAGGGTGTGGTGCTGAGCTCTGGCAAGGTTAAATGAGGAGAGAAGCGGTTCTCAGCCTAGAGGATAGGTGTGTGCCCGAGGTTTCTGAGAAGTTGTTTGGCACAACTTGGAGGAAGATTTTGAACCATTTCAGGTTGGCAGAGTCCTAATTCAAGAAAGGAATGGAGATAACTGGTAAATGAGTTTATGGGTGAATGGATGATACACTGCTGGTAAAAGGGCATTGGTAGACAGATTGGAAATAGATTGATTGACTAGGCCTTGTTAGAAAAAAAATTGTAAGAACCATGGCAGATTAATTATTGTTTTCTCACCTCTTTTCCATTTTCAAGAAGCCATTTGCTACCCTGCCATTTTCATATCCACTTCCTACCTTTCTTTGGGAAAAGACAGAAAAAAAAGGAAGGAACTTATAAAGTCTGTTTGAAAAATAAGCATGCATGTGGTTTAATAATCTACTTTAATGTCATCTATGTACCATAGACATGGGGAAACAGCACAGTCCATGGAATCCAGTGTGATTTACAGCCAGCTTAGGGTCATGTTTCGTGAGGGTTCTATTGCACTCAGAGAACAATTAAGATGCTTTAAAGATTGCCTGGCTCTTTATTCTTCCAGTAAGTTGTTGAAAGGTTCATATAAGGCTGAAGGTGGTTGAATAGGCATTTTCAACATTCTAAGTTTTGAGGGGTTTTGTGTTTGGAGATTTTTTGTTTGTTTGGGGGGGTTTTGTTTGTTTTGGGGGGGGGGGATATTTTGTCTGTTTTTTTTTTAATTAGTTATTTTTTATTTTCCCTTAGTCAAGTACTAAAGACTGGGAAAAAGCAGGAGTTCAAAATAAAATAACAGAAGAAAAGAGAAAAAGGGTTTATAAATACCACTGAGGTGGTGGATAACATCGCTGTACTTTAAATAGATAATGTATGTTTTGAAAGGTGGCCCTTACAATTTTGGGGCAAGTTATATCTCTGAGCTCGGTTCCTTACATATTTTCCTTTTGAAAATTTTTACTGGAAGGAATGTGGTTAATGCTTTACAGCAAATATTAAGCTTTTCTTTCACTTTCTTCTCCTTTTTGTGCACAGAAATTCATATGCTATGCTGTTCTAAAAGAACTCTAGCTTATTGTTTCCCTTTAGAAGACTTATGCAGGAGACTTTAAAACAGGTAGGCACCTGGATGTGTGTGTTCTGTTATTTACTGTATTTGTTTACCATTTGGCAGTTTGCATTCTTGTTGCTTATTCCTTATTCATGGTTTGAGTTTGAGGACTAGAAGAACAAGACGAAAGAACAATAAGAAATTGTTATAAAACAATTTGCCATTGACTTTACATATGAATTGAACCTTGGCCGAGTTTTCTTTGGTGATTTTCCTACTTGAAAAGTATTCAGGGTTTTATGTTAGATATTGTGTATGTCTTCTGTTTTATGCTAAAGTTTCCCCAAATTTTGAATTTCACTGTAAAGATACAGTACATACTTGTGTACATAGTTTCCTTATTGAAAGCAAAAGTGAATTTTAGATAATTCTTCTTGTGTTTGTGAAGACCTGGAACATGATTTTGTTTAGTCCTTTTATTCTGTAGTCTGCTGCCCAAACTCTGATCCAAACCAATTGTTAGATATTCAGGCTAATTTTAAATGCAGCACACTGCTTTAACAAATCAAAACGTGCTGGTGGAGGACACCTCTGCTATGGAAAAGACCTCAAATACCTGAGACTCCACATACTTGTCTTTACAGTGGCTTTCTATATAATCTCACAGAGACTCAAGAATGGAAGTCTGGAGCCAAATAGGATAAGAAACTAATTTTCCTTATCAAGATAAAATTAAATAAGGAATAAGAAGAGAAATATAAAAAGGGTTCTCAAACAATTTTGATGACAAATGTGTGGATGTTAATCAACACTCTTCCTTCAGCAATTCCAGGATATTATTTTTTATTTTATCTCTTGAAGTCTTTATTTTTCTAATAATAAAATTATTAAAACGACAAACCAGAAAATTATCGTTAAATAGGACATCTCAGTTTTCATTTAGAAAATATAGAAATGGAACATTATGACAATAATTGTACTTTTTCTTCTTCTTTCAGGTTGAAATAATTCAGGACTAATTCCCCCCCTCATAATCCTATCGTGTTTCACAGATTTACTATAGAAACCACACAGAGGACTTCTCTTAGACCAACATGCAGGTAAAAATTACCATGCCAAAAAGACGAAATAGAGCTTTTCCAGGCTGTCTTCTAAAATCTGGAGCATGACCTCCAAGTTTTCACCATTTTACTACTATGCTATGCAACCCCAAACAGGTTATGTTGTCCACATCACTGTAGTACGTGAAAGTCCCAGAGCAGTCTATTAAGCAACATGACTGACATTGTCACATGTGGTTTGTTCTTCCACTCTCTGCCCAAGGGAAGAAATGGGGTGTGCGGTTTTGTTTTGGTGTGTCATTTTCACACATCCATCATCATGTAATACTCATCCTGCTATTAGCCAATGCAACAGTAGCTTTTGTCCTGGGAAAACAAACTTCCCATGAAACTGGTACAGCTCCTGAAAACAGGGCATCTTCATTATCCCTCACTTCCCAGTTCTTGCTTGTCTCAGCAGCACCCCTCTGTCAGCAGGCAATAACACTGAAGTCATGCCAGAAGTTGGCACATTCAAGCAGCCTGGCTGTGCAGTACTGAAACCACCAGACTGATCCAATATCTGCTTATTAGAATTCACCATGGAGGTGACCATACAAGGTGTTGACCAGTTGCTCTCTGTCTTTATTGTTAATGATTGGCTAAACAACGAAAAGAACAGCACCTCTGCCACCCCACAGATGCAGTGGTGGTGGCATCAACATTATGTCTTCTGCCTCATGGCAGATGCTTTCAATGCTGCCTCTCATTTGGGGCTAAAGCATCACTACCATTATTCGTCAAGGTCACAGGTGCACACACTTTTTTCAACATAAGCATTGAAATGGTCTGTGAAGTGATCATCAACCCTTGCGGAAGAAAAGAGAGGAAGAGTCCTTGCTGTGTTGTTTGTGTTTCTTCATGATGTTACCAGTGACTTCCTTTCCCTGGAAAAGGACCTCATGAAAGTCCTGACTGAATTTTCCACACTGTGTATCTGGGTTTTTTTTTCTTTTCTTTACATTTCGTGCACACAAACTAGATAAGAAGGATGAAAGAGTTCCCTCCTCATTAGAACATTGATACAAATGGAGCATTGACTTATTCAATATTCTCTCGACATTAATGGCACTGCATGGATTAGGGGTCTTATAATAATTTATTAAGATTATACAGCAGCTGTTTTACCTTCTCCACCAACATCCCATTAGGATGCATCAGGCAAACATGGAGTGAAAGATATAAACTTTTCTGTGTTTGCAAGTAAAGAGTAACACTGGAAGCAGAAGGGCAGGAAGGCAAAGTGATTTCCTAAGGATACGAAGAAGGACAGTGAAAAGCTGGAACTGCAGTACAGTTTTTCTCTTGACCAGGTTACTGTCCTGTGTAAAAAAAAAATTCAAAAGGGTCAGACCCAGACCTCAGAGAGATGTGGGAAATAAGAACAGAAGGGTGAGAAACAGATATGGTGCATGGTACTTTCAAATTCAAATGAGAATATGTAACTGCATCTGATTTCTTTAGAAGGTGACATGGGTAAATAGAACAGTTTGAGTTAGGCAAAATGTCCGTGCTGACACCCTCAAACTGCATAAGCCTGCTCTCACTTCAGGTTTAATCATTTCAGAATCACTGATATCATGGATGGCTGGAGGGTCCTTAGTGTTTCTTGTCTCAGATTCGTCCAGGGCACAATTTCTAAGAAAACTGGACACAGCATGCTTAATTTTAATGGAAAAATCATGTTAACTTTGTTCTGAGAAAGTACCAGCCAATGACAAGTTTTTTCTATTCAGAGATGAAAATGTTGAGTAGAAATGAAGCAAAGAAAGAGAGGTGATTAATATAGTAAATGTCTAGAGGCAATTCAGGGCAAATAGATAAGACAATAGCAAACAGATCCAGCTTTTCCCTACTAAATCAGGCTACCTTGATATTAGAGGGATGATAGCACTGTCAGAGATGTTTTGACCAAGTATCTGATCTGTCATGTGAGGAGCAAAGAATGCTGGAGTCAGGCTCGACGGATTATGTATCAGGCTTCTTGTGCTTGTTGCTGCTTGCACCTGGGACCTTGCCAGGGAAGGAAGGAATGAAAACATCTTCACTAGTTATGGGCATTTCATAAACGAGGGAACCTTGCTCTGGGTGTGGGTGGGAGAAGACTTGCAGTTGCCCTTTGTGAAACACTATTTGGAATAGGAAAAGTTCCTGTTGGTTTCAGCATTCTGTGGTTCATGGCTGAAGAGAAATCTTAGGAAGTTTAGCTTGCATTATTACTACCTCATGGATGGAGGTTATTTCTGCTTGTTAGTGGAAAACAGGCTAAATTTTAAATGCATAGTTGCTGCAATGATTACTTTGCATATTCTGCTCCTGCATTTTGGAAATGAGTTACAGGCATCAGTGTCTGTATGGTAGCACAGGCGTGTGCTCAGCTTTAGTTTTATAGGATATCTGGAACTGGCAGCTGAGGGATCAGTAAGAAACTTTTCTAGTGGAGAAAAGGCTGAGACCGGCCAAACTAAGCTTGTCCTGACTGACTTCTTTGAACCCCACTAAATTTAATCCACATATATACTTGCGGTAAAGGGCAACACTCCCTTCTCTGAACCCCAAAGCCCTGTCCTTGATGACTGACTCTGCTCTTACACCCTTCTAAACTCAGATTAAAAGAAGGGCATGAATCAGGGCAAGGGGAGAAGGAAGGAAAGAAACCTAAATAAAAATTTCCAGTGCAATCTTGTGGCAAAAGGTCTAAGGTGGTACTGTGATCTATAAACAAGGGACTACTGAGAGACAAATCTTGTCCTCTCTGAAGTCAGAGACAAAATTCACACGCTTTGGGATTTTTCCCTCTCAGCCTTCAATGTACCAATACTATCTTCAGGATAAAATAGAGGGGAAGTCTGAAATCAGATATTCCTAGTTATACTCAAGGCACACTAAATGAACCCTTTGCAGTATGTCTGAATGAGAAAAAAAATAAAAAATAAAAAAAGAAACAAAACAAAACAAAAACCAAACAACAAAACACCACCTAGATGGTATTATCAAAATTATATGCTTATTACAGGAAAGTCCCAGATTTTTTTTTCCTGATTTTAAATATGTTAGGCATGAGAGAATTTTGGAGAACAATAGGGCAGAGTGTTTCTTACATGCATTAAGAAGCAAGCTTCTGGTGTCCATTTTGTTTGTTTAAAATTTTCTTGCTCTAAGTCTAGTTAAGCTTGAACTGAACAGAGTTTTATTATTATGACTTCTGTGGGAGCAAGTTTAGCTTTTGGCTTGGTTAAAGCTGATTTGAGGAAAAATAGTCTTCCTAAACCTGGACCAACACACGCTCATAGCATGTAATGTTAGCATGTAATGGTGTGTTTAGAACCTTTACTGGAGGGACAGTTGCAGTGTATATTGGAACATTTTACAGCTGCTAACATAATCTCTTTATTTATAACTGTAATAAATTTGCTTGTTAAAATGAGGTTTTTTAGAACTATTTTGCTGACAGAAATGAGGACAATATGAATACATGTTAGCAATTAAAAAACATGATATTTTTAAATAACAAACCAGAAAAAAGTTAATATTTAAATTATTTTATTTTGACAAGCAAGTGTATAGGATTTTTTTTGTCTGCAAGATGCAAGACATCTGCAAAATCTGACAGTAAACCAGATATCATTTTTCATATATTTTAATTGGATTCAGTGCTGTTGATTTAGTAGTATATTTTTTGTGTCTCATTAAAAGATGAAAGAGACTATGAAAGCTGTCTCTTTATTTTAAAATAAATACTTCCTGGACATGCCTCTTTAGGTGGAGCAGCAAAAGGAAATAAACATGATTGAAATGTGTTTTTCAGAGCCAAAAAATCTTTCGAACAATTTAGAGGAACATGACAGTGGCTGAGCCCAACTATGAAAATTTTGAGGACAGGTATAAGTTACTCTTGCTATTGCCCAGTTTGTCAGATCACAAATCTGACCTCTGCAGTGCAACTGGACCAAGCAGTGCCTGGTAATGGGCTCTCAGGAACATTCTCTGTGCTGTGCTCCCTGCTGAGTTCTGCCATCCCAAGGTCTAGAATTTAGGCTGCTTCCTGGCTGGGATATAAGAAGAGTGGATTGGATTAGAGGGAGGATGTGCCAAACCTGTCCTTTAGCCATTTTTGTAAGTAAAGGCATCCAAGAAGGACTGACTGGTGGATGAGCCAAAGCAGAGCATCTCTAAACCAGATTTATGGTGGCACAAAGGAACATTTTTGCTTTGTTTTCCTCCACCTTTCATTTTCAGTGCTGTAAAGGGGGAACACTGACACTGAGCTGTGCTTGGGCATCAGAAGGTCACGTTTCACTTACAGTTTGCTGAAATGTCTTGCCAGTTTTCCAGATGTCATAGGTACCCAGCTCTGAACCAAATGTTATGTACTTGAAGTTTTACATGTCACGCTCAGGTGAATGATCTCTGCAGAAAAAGGCATTGAGAGGCACCACTGTGCTACACTATCCAGCTTCAGTTTTGAGGGATATCTTGTGCCTAGACAGTTCAAAACATCAGCAGAATAATCTCTCTCCCATCTGCCCACAGAAGAACAGTCCAAGCCCAGGTCTACACAGTCTTTCTTCAATCTGGGTACGTAAGTATGGGATGTTGGTGGTGGGGACAAAAACAAGCCCTCATTCTTAGTTCTCTTCCCCTAAGGGCTGTCCCAAGGTCCACTGGAGCTGATGGAAATGTTTATGCATGAATATACATGAACTCTGGTTTAGGTCTTTCCATATCCACAGAGGCACAACTCATTCTGGAAAGGTCAAAATCACACCCATCTACGCCATCTTTCTTAACAGCTTGCTGCACGGATCTGGTGCATCAAAGGCTGTACACAGAAAACTCTTTTAGCATTGATGACAGCAAAGTCTGTAAATTTAGCAAAGTTTCCAGCAGTGACATGGAGATGGAGTAGATGATTTAAACAGGATTTTCCATCCTTGATTCCAACTTGTCCATTTTTCTGCTGAAACCTGTGAACAAAGTTAATAGCTGGAGGCCTGGTAACTTGGCAGGTCTGAAAAAGGCTGGTGTGGGGAAGCCTGCATGGGCAGACCGCAGATTTGACATCCAGGTTTTGATCAGATCTGAACAAGAATTTTAATGAATCAGCACAGGTATTTACCACCGTTGGACAGTTACACTGAACATGCTTGGGGCTGGTTAGTATCAAGATAGGTACCTTCCAGAGGAAAATAAGGAAGAAAGAGAGTGAGAGGGAAGAAAAGAGATACCACTCCTTCTTTTAAGTGTCTGATAAACTAGAGCCCAGACTTCATTAAAGAATACATCTCTGTTAAAATCCTTCTTCCAGATAAGACACATGTAACTGAGGTGCAAGATCATTTGTATTAATTATGTTGAAACTTGCTTACTTAATCCTGATACAACTCATACAGAAGATATTAACAAGATGCTTTTGCTATCAAAGAAAACTTTTTTATAACATAGCTAACAATGAGAAACAGTATTATTAGTACTATTATTAGCAGATGTTTTTGCTGTGTCTGTACCTGTGAAATATTCTTGAGTTTCCATCATGTGGTAGATTGGTGAAAATCTGAGGTTAATTGTCAGGGCAGGTTCTTTAATCATCTTTTTGTAAATTTTTTTTTTTTTTAATTTGTTTTTCACTTCAACATAAATAGTTCTTGTAGAATCTGCCCCTAAGAAGGGTGCCTTATTAATAGCAACAGCAAACTGATAAGATGATCAATTATTTTTATTTTTATTTATATAATTTTTTTATTTTTATTTATTCACTTTTCCACTGGTAGCCCAAAGCAAGAGAGCAGTACTATTTCCTAATAATTTTACAAATGTTAAAAAAATGCCCCCACAATGATTTAAAAGCCTTGACATGCCTTACTTCATAACTTTATGGTGCTAAGTTCTGTAATGGCCCAGTCTACCTTCAGCTAAATTTGCCTATGAAATGCTTCCCAGTAACTGAGGCTCTGGCAAGATGTGGGAATAATTCCATTCCCTGTAGACCACCAAAGCATTTTCACAGTGCTATGGTGGACTCAAGAGGTAAAGAAAAGCAAGGCCAAGCAAGGTCAAAACTGAACAATTCCCCTACATACTGAAGTGAGAATCACCTCAAGTAGACTTTCTTCTGCGTAGCCCAAGGGCCAACCAACTCCTTAGACCCTGTTCCTGTCTCCATTTGTCAGAGGTACCTCCTACGCATTCAGCTCTTTGGTGCAGAGCAGAGTCCATAGTAAGGCAGAAATAAAGCTCCTGGGGACATGGCAGAGCAGATTTGCTGCTGCTGGTCACAGATCTTGTGGGCTGAAATGTGTACCAGGGACCTCCCATGGGCTCAAAAGCAGACAGAAGTACTGGCTCACTCTGCACCTCTCGGTTTGAGGTTAAGCACAGAGGAAAAAAGTCAGGGGAAGTAAGAAATTGCTAAGTTAACTTATACAGGAGAAGAAAACAAGGATGACACAAACAACTTTCCAAATATCGAGAATGGAGAGACTGTGGTTTGTATATTCACAGTTAACTAGCAGTGTGTGGCTAACACAGTTTGGAATAAATGGGCAATGTAAAATATACATGATTTGTTGGTTTCTCTGCACAGCAATTTCTTTGATGTTTGCTGTAGTGTCTATTTATAAAATTTGTGCTTGCAGGCAGGACAACATGTGATTCCTTTTTCCCCCTACAGCATTTCAAGGATTTTGTTTCATTATTAGATTTTCTTTAAAATTGGGATAAATAAAAGAAGAGAAGCCTAGCCCTTCTAGGCCATTTGCAAAGATCCTTTGTGCATGTTTTTAGGCTGCAGGTTGATAATACAGCTACAGTTTTTGCTCTGAATAAAATGTTAAGACATTACAACAAATGAGATAATAGACAATACTTTGAGTGTCACTGTCCCTGGATGGAAGAAGAAATCTTTTAACCCTATAGATTGGACCGTCCTATATAATGATGTCAATTGCCAATATAAAATGTATTTGATATATGTCTTTATTGCTGTAGATCTCAGCAGTGTCAGATGAATAAAGTGATGAGTGGCAGGGGAATTGTTCTGTGTAATAGTTAATAAAAAAAGGAATTGAATTAAATTAAAAACCAACCAAGCCTTGTCATTATTTTGAAGGAAGGAAGAGAACAGGAGAATCAGGGAGAAAGAAATGTTAGGAAGAACTGAACTGGGAAAATGTCTTTTCAGAAATTAATAAAAAAATAAATGAAAGTGTTTTGAATATATCAAGGTGTGCTTAGAAAGTAGTAACAACAGAGCAAGCGGGTTGCGGGGGGGAACCCAACAAACCAAATATTTTTAACAACAACATCATAGCAAGATACACACTTAAGAATACTTAGAGCTTGAATGTATAGCTCTTCTGGGAAATTACACACTGGAGTTGATGCCAATAATGCCCTCTTCTGGCGATGCTATTGCAGCTAAGGCAACGTGTCAGTCATCTCAGGACCCTGCATCTTCAGTGTGCAGGGTGAATTCAACTGCAGGCAAGGAGAGACTTTTATCTGAGTTAAATGTCACAACCCCCTTTTTTTCCCCCCTCAGTTCCAAAGACTAGCTGTAGGTAAATTATTTTAATAAGGTAAGAGATACCACAGTACAGTTTTCTTTTCTTTCTTTTTTTTTTTTTTCCTTACCCCAAATAATGCTCTCTATGTCATCTGTATATTTATGATAGCTCAAAGACATGGGTGTGTGGATCTAATTAAAAATGTGAAAGGGTTTAGCAGCCTGCTGCTTCCCTGTGAGTCTCTTGTTGCCAACTCTTGGCAGCTCTGCTGTCACTGAGCCAAATGTTTAGTCTTCAGCTGAACTACTGCCAGTGAGCTGCGCTGCATTCTGGGACCACAGAGCCTCGAGGTACTGTGTTAAACTATCTCACATAAGGATGTGCAGTGAGCTGGACTTCATATTCAATCACCCAAAAGAAAAGTGAAGGAGAATGCCCACTTTTGCCTGGTGAGCCTTAGCGGTGCATGAGACACAATGACCAAATCCTTCAGGATTTTGCATCAGGGAAAAGAGATAGTTTCTTGAGGTGGATCAATGCATGCATTCATTTAATGTGCTTATGAAGCAAAGGCAGTAGTTATATTTAGCAAATTTAGTTTAAATCAGTCTGCTCTTGGTATGGAATTAAAAAAAAAAACAAACAAAAAACCTGGCTTTCTGCAATGGGACTCTGGCCTCCAAGTAAATACCTCATGCAAAATAAATATATTCCAACACAACTTCATGTATCCTTAACAAGTGAAGGGCAGTTTGGTCCAGAGTAAAGAAAAAAAGTTTTGCATATGTGCATTCCAGCCAGCAGCAGGAAAGCTATGTTGATAGAAACGTGCTTAGCACAGTTGCATTGCTTAAAAATTCAGGTATAATGTGGAGAGAGATGGGGTTATAGGCTAAGCTGGCCTGTAGGCTTTGATCAGTGCTTCAACTCACTTAGGGCTTAGAGTGGACTGGAAGAATTGCCAGGTCTCATGAGTCAATGATGGATTTCCAGCAGATCAGAATTAAATTCTCCTTTTAGCTGTTCTCCCTGCACTCTTTTCTGCAAGGGAAATTACTTCTGCTAACAGCAAAGCTCTTTGTGTCTTCATGACATTTTCTTTCTCTTTTCTATTTCTCTGCTATTCCATTTCTATCCTTTGTTTTCATACTTTTTTTACTTTCATTCCATTTTTATTTCCTTTCCTTCCCTTCCTTTCTTTTATTTTTGCTCCTCTCCTAAGATTTTTTGCTTCATCTGCCTGGATTTCACATCACCCTTTTTTCCCTTAACTTTTACTATCCTCCTCTACAGCTTCCCTTCACTGTCGTAATGTTCTACGTGAGAGAATGAATGAGCCACCTCTAATGTTAGTTCAGAGACTTAGCAGACACTTTATTTCTGAAAATATTTTCTTTATATGTTTTTGAAACCAGCACAACAGCAAAACAATAACTAGGTGCTGTTGATTACACCGTTGCTCCAGCTCCTAATGCTGGGTATTTAAGAATAAAACTACAGTAAAAAAAAAGGGTTGGCTTCATATCAAATGCTTGTCTGTATTCATTCATAATGCTAACTATAGATTAGACACACAGCACTAAAGGGGCAGAGAGAGAGGGAAAAAATAAACATTTACACTAATGATCACGCATTTTTTGTAAAAAGGCATTTAAAGAAATAGAAGCTGGCATAAGTGTGCAACACACCTGAACTCTACCTCTTTGATCTTTCCTCTGGGGTCCTTTTTGTTGTAGAGGGCCAGCTCTGGGAAGGAGGCAGGACTCAGAAGCCGCTTGGCATCCAGCCCAGGCTTTGTGGGCCACTGGAGAGATGGATAGCTAGGTGCAGAAGTGCCCTGAGGCAGGTGTTAAAATGTTGTTCTTAGTTCCTTGGTGGTAATCATTGCAAAACAATCCTGTCTGCTCTATTCGTATCAACAAGCTGCTTTCCATGGCTGGTTGCTAAGAGACAGGACTGTTGCTTACAAGTTGCTTAGTGCCTTAGACTTTCATAATTTATAATTTATTATCTTAGCATAAAAAATTGTCGATTTTTTTTTATTTTATTTTTCCACCAACCCAGTAATTGTCACATAAAACAAAGGTCATGTATCTACCAGAGTAGCAGCTGCTCTTATAATATACTTTGCCTTTGTATGACTTTTGTTCTGTGAAAAGAAAATGCTATTATAAACTATGAATATTATTTTTGTCCATTAACATTGGACTTGCATTATATGACTGGTTAGGCCAATGGATTCCCTCAAGATTTCTTTACTATTGAAAACATGTTTCTGCCCAACCAAGAAGAAAATGAATTGAAATTATTTCAATTATCACACAGAAGACGTCGTCTCTTCTTGCTCTACACTTCAGCACCTAATAGTTCAGCTCAACAATACTACTTTCACAAAGTTTAGTGGTAGAGATGTTTAACCAATGCCAGAAATTACTTTTGTGCATTGGTCTAGCTTTCTAAATATACAAACCCTACTTTGCTAAAGGGTTTTGTACTGAACACCAGTTATATCAGCTCAGTAAGGAGTAATGCCAAAGTGGAAATGAGAATAATTTGCAGACTTGTTAAGTTGCAAAATAACTCTGTCACAGTTCACCAGTTTAAGAAAAAACAAAAATCAAAAAAACAACCAACCAACCAAAAAGCAAACAAAAACAAAAAAACAAACCAACAAACAAAACACACACACACACACATTAAAAAAAAAAAAAAAAAAAAAAAAAGAGAGAGAGAGAAAAGAAATTATTATTATACTCCCTGGTGGAAATTAAGGATACCAACTTTGGGTTAGGATTTACTTTACTGTTTAATGGAAGAGGTGTACATACATCTGATATTGAGTTATTAGACTAAAACATACCCAAGAGCTCCACCAATACACAACATTGTTACTGTAAATGCCTTAGAAAAACGAAAGCTAAGTTACTTTTTCACCATCATTTCAGTGAGCTCTTTATGCCAGTTAGAACCAAGAACTGCATCAAACAGAGCTCTAGAAATGGCTCTGGAAATGGTCTGGTACAGACAGTGCTCTCGCTGCAAAGCTTGTGAGGGAGTGTCTACCCAGCAAAGTCAAGGCAATGTTTTCAAGCATACCCGACCTTTTTCCATCCAGCAACAGTGAAGCTGGGCTCGCAAGCACATGACAGTACAGCCAGGGTCAAGGCATGTATCACCACACCTTGCTGTCCTAGAGAACTAATGTAAGTAAAATTATGTGAACATGTCCTGTAGTAACACCTACATTTTTTGTTGGAGGTATATTCTTGGGTGCTTCAGCAGCTTAATTCCCGACTAGTTATGCCAGCCAAGCATGTGCCAGCCAAGTGTGTTTTAGTTAATCTAAATGTATTCTGGAGTTGGTGCTCTTAACTGGTAAGGTTACTTTGAGGTTACTCATGGGGCAGCCATGTTGATCAATGCCTGAGATCACTCAAAAGCCCATCCAACCTATAGTCCAACAGTCCATAAGAAATTCAGTTTTTCTCAATAGTGTGATGAAAGGTACTACATTCAGTTTTGAAAGAAAATACAGATACTTAAATAAATGTGATGCTAAGAATTTCTTGTGTGTTCTCGAAATTCTCTGAAACACTGCTTACTAATTCTGATGTAAATATCTCCCCCTTGTATAGTTACTTAAGGAAAATGGGATCCAAAACAACATAAAAAAAAGCCACAGAGAGATGTTATTCTGGTACTTGTGGAGTTTGAGTGTCACAGAGTTGATTTAAGGAATCTGAGTGAAGAGGACATGCTCCTCTTATTTTCCCTGTTTATTAATATCTTTGACAATAATACAATATCTTTGACAACAATTCCCATAAAAAGGGGTATTTTATAGGCATGCAGATATAATGCCATGATACATACCTCTTTTATATAAGTTCATGTTAATTAATTATACTGCTGCAACCATTCACTCAAATATCAAAAGAAATTTTTAGGGAGAAAAATATAATTTATTCATTAACCCTCCAAGAAGGGCCCTCCTGTTGACCCTGCACATGTGTCACGATTCTCCACAGAACCAGCTGGAGGATATTTAGATTAAGGAAAAGGTAGGGTCATCTCCTAAGGAACTGACCTGTCACAGAAAATTCTGTCCAAAATTTTCCGTCAAAACCAATATATATGTACCCTGTCTTACTGGGGGAAAGGGAGATGGAGAAGGAAAGGATATAGTCAAATGGTGATAACAACTCACTATTTCTTAGGTAACATGAACTGGAAAATGCACCAACAATAGTATGTCTACAGATGGTGCCTTGACCTTCTTAAAGAGTCTTTAATATCTTTGAAGGAGGATTTACAGATTTTAAACTCTTATGACTATTGCGAAAAGAAACAGATTTATGGTTGGCTGCTACTGTTAAGGTTCTTGGGTGAGCAACAGGCACAAAATGCTCGGAAATCATTGTAAAAGCACAAATGAAATGAGCTGCAAAAAATGTAGTTGAGTGACAAATCTACCATTTTAGTCCCTAGGTTAAGTTTGGCGGGAGAAAGAATCAAAGATATGATCTTACGACTGATTTTACTGAAACCCACATGTGAAAATATCCAAATGTTTTTGAGGTATGGTTGTAAGTTATTCACTCAGGTATGTCAAGTCCATCTGGAACTTCATGTCTGGAGCTCTGTCAGAAATCTGACAAAATATCATATCATACAAAATCAATGAATATTCAGCAGACTGGATCTTGGGGTTCAAAAAGGAAGGGTTGATGGATCATTATTTAGGTACAGTTCATGTATTAATAGGTTCATTTATATTTTTTCAGAAAGTAATAACTGATTAAACAAGGCATGTGAACTTGTTAGCTTAAATAATCAGAAGAAAGTGAAAATACTCTGAGTTTTCAGCAGGTCAGTTAGAAGCTACTAATGTGTTTTAAAGGTGGGGGGTCTTTGGTTGGTTTTTGGTTTTGTTTGTTTGTTTTTGTTTTGGTTTGGTTGTTTGTTTTGGGGTGGAGGTTTGTTTGGTTTTGTTGGTTGGTTTGTGTCTGGGGTTTTTTTGTTTGTTTGTCTGGGATTTTAGCCCCCCATTTAAGCAACGTGGTACCCTATTTGGACTAAATGTCATCATAGTCTGGGAAGAGGAAATTGGTGTGAAGGACTATAGTGTAAACATGCTCCTGTGTCAAGAAAGCCCTCCCAGCAGCTTACAGCTTTTGGGTGAACAGGCAAAAATATTTTTGTATTGGTTTTAGATGCTCTTTCATAAGCAACTAGTATAATTTATCTAAAGTAAATAAAAAACTTGCTGATATCGAAAGAGTTTATAATTGAAGGATTTGTTTGAAGCTTTGCTTTAATGGATTAACAAAACAAAACTGAAAATACAAAGCTCGTCAGAAATTATAGCTTCTGATTAATTTGTCTAAGGGGTTACAGGAGCTCTCCTGAGAAGACACATGGTCCTGTGCCACCCAGCAGTAAAACTCAACATCGTGAATGCTCAGTCGCCTCTTCAGGGAAAATCCTGGAAAATAGCAGGGAGGGCTCTTCATTGCTCCCCTCTCAGGCAGAATGCCCACTGAATTCAATAGGATTTTTACATGAGTAAGTCAAGCAGGATTTGGCTCTGGAAGGACATAACAAGATTGAGCAGTCTTGGTTCTCAGTAATGGCATCCCATTGTGCTGTGGTACGGTAGAACACGTAGTGCTGGAGTGCATTCTGTCAGTGCCTCTGTCTTCCAGAGGATATTGTAATATCTCATTATTGAGAACCAGAAGAAAGGGATCTGGTAGAATTAGGACTGGAGATTATTGTAGGGTTTTCAGAAGTACAAAAAAAAAAAAAAGAAATGTAGCCATTATGAGTATAGGATATTAATAGCTTACTTTTGCTCTGTGAACTGTCTTTAATTCCAAACACATTGAGGCAGATGACATGTTTTTCAACAGTGTGGCTCCATTCTAACTTATGGATACATTACCAAAAGTCTGACTGAGAAGCCCAGCTTGTGAGATGTTGATTGCCTCCTGTGAAGACCTAAGTGATTTACCTCTCCCTGATTTCACCATCTCTACAGAGCTGGTGTGTTTTGTTGGTTTTTGGAAGTGAGGCATCTGAAGCAAGCCTTAGAAAGCATCCTGAGAATTTGGTTTAGGCAACAGGGTAAAGTCTGGTGTTTTCCCTGGCTCAGCTTTGTGCATTCCTATCAGTGGACACTGGACATTTGATCACAGTGTGGTGCAACCACTCTGTCATAAGGTGATCCAAGCCCAGGAGACCCATAAATCCTGCATGCCTTGCAGCATGCAACCTCCAAAGCATTTGTGGAAGGGCGTCAGAGATGAGATAGCTGATGCAAAGCACAGGTTGTGCACGCCATGTGAGCATGCCCTGCCCACCCATGGAGTGGGCTGTTGTGTGCCTTGTGCACACACCAGGGAGTAACTTTGGCCGTGCTTACTCCTGTGTATGATTTAGACCTTAAGCCTAGTCAAAGACTTTTGTCCACATGATAGATTAGAAGGCGAATCTGAACATAGGCTGGAACTTTAGTGAAAAATATTTGTTTATAATATGATTTAGACACGTCCAGTTTGTAGCTACAAACATTCCAGTCTTATTATTTGTACAAATTCTAGACCAAATCTGTCTCAAATTCTGGGTTTTATAGTGTAGCCAGTTTGCTCTAGACCTGTAAGAGATACTTGCTGAAGAATATGCCTGGCTTTGCTAGGTCATCTTGGTATGAGTGCAAATAGGTTCCAGATTAAGGGGTATCTCTGGAAGATATGACCTCACCTCAGCCTTGGCCATGCTTATCTGGTGTTCTGACTATTTGAAGAGGGTCTCAACAGGCAGAAGAGTTGCACAAGGCTTCAGAAAGCTGCCCTGTAAGCAATACATCAGAATGCCGTAGTCAGAGAACTGAGGTAATCCATGTGGGTTTTGTGTCACCCTGATACAAACAAAAATCAATGCTTGTCCTGTTTGGGGTGTTTGTCAGTTGATACAGTGCCTGCCATTCTGCGCTCAAAAAGAATTACATTTGTAAGTCCTTTGACACACACAGAGAATGTTTTTGAAAAAAAAAAGCTCTGAAAGGTAATTTATACAGAGTTTATATGCTGTATACGGGATGCAATCCATGTGTGTGTGCACATACGCAAATAAAATATTGGTAAGCTGAAAAGTGGAAAGTACCAGTAAGCAGTGAAAACCACAAGGGTCAGTATGACTTAGTGATGTTATTAAAAAAAAATACTATCTCTGAGTTTACAGAGTCTCTGAGACTGTCAGTGTACCTGGAAGGCATAACATGAACTTTTATTTAACACAGACCTGTCTCTGATGTGCATTATTAATTGATATTTATAGAGAAGTGCATTAAGAATTATCTGGGTATAGGCCCTACTATAAAGCTATAAATATATTTAGCTAGATTTTATAGTTCCTTAAGATCAGTCACCAGAGATAGAGAATGATATATATTTGATATGAATTCATAACATCTGTATTTGTGTCTAAATAGAGGAGGAAATGCATCTGTCTTTAGTAGATCTCTCTTTTTAATGTTTCAGCCTGCAAGAAATGCACATTAATAGCAGCTTGTTCCCTGAGGAAGGTTTTGAACTAGAGTACTTGAGAAGAAACTTACAACAGAGCAGCCTAAAGTGCCACCCAGTCCCTTTTAATTAGCACATATAAGTCCCCCTACATCCAAGATATGATTGAGAATTTCTGCCATTTCATTTTAATATCAGTGTTATATGCTAACGTTTGTCAGACTAAGCTAAAAAGCCACTTCTTTTTATGTTGTTTCCCACATGCAGAGCAGACCTCTTACATTTTTGTTGGCTGCTAACGTACTAAGCGTTTTTTGGCAGCGTGCGGTTCTGGATTGAAGCCATGCATGCAAGTCTTCCACAGTAAGTATGGCCCAAAGGATTAGAGATCAATGGATTTAGTTATCTGGTGAAGTTCCCCTGCCTCTCTGGTGCTATTAAAAGGTTTTGCTATTGTAACGAGCACCAGAACTTTTCATTTTAAACTTGCCCAACTGAGGCTTCCACTTAGGCTGTAGAGTGTAAGAAAGTTACTGGACTTCTGCAGCAGCTTTACTGTCATGCCACTGAAATGCAAGTCCAAAAAAACACCCAAACAAATATTTCATACACTGTAAAACAAAAATTGTGCATAAAGGGGGAAAAACCCCAGCACTGCAATGTTTTTTCTTAATGTAATCAAAGGATGCTGTGTTAGAGAAAATTGCCTTCTAATTGGTTAATAATCAAATCCTGAGAAACGGAGTAGAGACTGTTAGAAAAGCTCCAATGCCTGAAGCACTGCCAGCCTGAAGAAAAGGAATCCTCAGTCCCAAGAGCTCAGGGGCCTCCAAACCACAGACCTGGCCTGCAGCTGGGCTGCTGCTGGCTTCTGGCTGAGGACTAGTGGACACTGCTCATTGCTCCCTGCTCTGTCACTGGCTCTGAAACTTTTGTGTGCAATCCAAAGCTACTGATTCAGGCCCCAAAACACCTACTTCCTCCCCCTTTCCTCCACAAGGCAATGAGAACAGCTGCCACAGAGATTTTCTCTGCAGTGCATGTGTGGAGATTCCTCCTGTGTTTGGCATCCCTGTACAGCAGAAACATATCATAAAGCCCTTCAGGATTTGGCCCATGCTGTGTGTGAATATCTTGACTTCCAGGTTTAAGGGACTAAGCATTTTGTTTTGTTTTGATTTGTTTTGTGGGTTTTTTTTAACCTTGGAACTTCCTGAGGAGAGAAAAATCCATAACCAAGCTGATTTAGCATTGTGAACAGAATAAGCCATTCCAGGCTTTTTCCTTTATAGCAATCATAGTATTAGTAGGTAAAAAATACATCTCAAGTTTCTGTCCACCCTGTGTATACAGAGAGTTGAATGTAAATGGAAACTCTTCTGCACTTTCCCACAATCTTTGCAAAGGGCTCAGTAGACTCTGTTCCTGTAGTTACCAATCTTCATAGGGCTAATCTCTACAAGAAGGGAAATTAGAAGAAGGAAATTATCGGAAAGTAAATTCAACCTTCCTACCTTTTTATTAGTAAGCTGCAAATAAGGACATATACTGCACTGTCACATGACTGGATGGTAAAAGCAGATAAAAACTCATTCAATGAGCAGGACAGATTCCAGCTTGAGCCATAGGTTGACACAGTATTGATTCTCTTTGGAAACATTCTACTGTCCAGACCTGCAGTTTACACTGCACTGCATATTAATGAAATTCTTTGCAGCTGAAGTGGCCCACACACACATGAACAACCCTATATCATACCAAGGTGGCCCTCCTACCCTCTGATTAAAACAACAGTCACCAAGAGTAAAGCATCCACACTCCTTAACTCAGTCTTACCAGGGTGACAGCCAGCTCAGCTCAAACACTAGCATCTCTGCCACCCCAAAGTAAAGCACAAACCTGCCAAAGGAAGCAGAACACATAGTGAAAGAGGGCATAGTCCTGAAGGGGTGATCTGGTTTTGATAAAAAACTCACTGCTGATTTCAGGATTTTGCTGTCCATGAAAAATGTCCTCGATTGCCAGCTGTCCTGAAAAGCTCTTCAAACATAGTAAGTGTGCCCAGAGACAATCAGGCAACCAGGCTCCCTAGGGAAGCCACATATTTCTGTATTGCAGGGAACAAAATGTAAATGTACCCTTCATAAGGGAAGCCAGATAAAATAAGAGCTAATCCAAACACCAAACCAAGTCCAAAACCTTTATAAGAGCTCAGATAAACACCCTCTAATTTATCCATGTAAAGTGTTGTCCAGGCATAAAATGCTCTAATTTTTCTGTTATCCTAGAGTCCTAAAAAAATCCTGTCCTTCAAGCATCTGCCATTCTGAGATGATACAGGTACTTTGGAGTTTCCACTCATATGAGCTGAACTTTTGGATCCATATCTAAAGTGAATTTCTGGAACCTCTGCAGTTTTAAAGGCTCACCCTTCAATTTTTTTGTGTGTGCTTCTAGTTCTAATCATTTATCTATTAAGGAAATACTCCTAGAAATTTTCATATTAATTTCCATTTTCAGGTCTTCCAAAGCTCTGAAAGTTGTTGCACACATAACTCTCTTTCCTGTAGCTAGAGTTCACTAAAAGTTTTCCTTGTGACAGTCTCTGCTACTGCAGATGGTTTGAAGCTGGGGAGGCAAATGGGGATCTAAATTTTCTTAAAATTGGAGCTGGTCTGTGTCTGAGTTTACCCCAGTGCAGTATAGATGTAGGAGCCAGTGAACTACATCACATCTGAATTCTGTCTGCTTGGAGGAGCAAGTGTGTCTTGAAATATCTGTTCACAGCTATGACCCTTTTCCCATTTGTGATTCCACTCCTAGAACAGCACCCAGCCCATTTTACAGTTCTCTCATTGTCAGCATTTGCAGGTGTCTCCAGGCAGAGCTTGTCTTTGGTGATCTCTTCTACTTCATCTCTATTTTAAAAATAAAAATACCCTGTATTTTAATAATCTTTTCAACACTCTAAGTGAGCTAAGTGGTTAGCTTTAGCCCTCCCTAACTGAGCTCACAAACACCTATGTTTACATTTTTGTTTTGAGTTTTTGGTTTTTTTTTATTGTGCTTGCCCATTTCCTCTTGCTTTTATTGCAGTGGTCTCAGAGTCCTAAACCATGCAAACAGACTTGAGAAATGTACAACACTGTCAGGGGCTGCAGAGGGAAAAGAAAGCCAGACTAATTCAGCCTCCCAGCCACTTGCCTCAGCTCAAGTGTGGCTAGGGGAAGAAGTGTAGAATTAGGGACGTGATGTACATGATGGCTAGAACTGAGGTTATTGCATCACCTGTACTGTCATAAAGGATTCCTCCCATTTCTTCAGAAGGGTGGGAAAATGTATGTTATAAAAAAAAAAAAAAAAAAAAAGTTATATAGTGTTTCTAACATTTCTTTTTAAATCAAAATGTTTATTTGGTTCTTTACTTAGTGGCATTAACAACTTTCAGTTTTCTTTTGTTTCTTGCTTACCAGTTGGGGAATTGTGTTTAATTTAAAATATTTTTCAACAGCTTACAAAAAAAAAGCTAATCTAGAAGCAAATGTCCAAACTTGTTTTCTTCTAATAAGTGACTCATATTAATATTATTCTCAATCCGTGTTTATATGTTAATGCAATCATATCTGTGTCCTTCTCCTGATTTCCTAGCATGTCTTCTTTCACTACTCTTCTTGTAGCACTCCCCAAAGGTTTGCCTATATCAGTCCACAGTGACTGATTTACACACTAGAAAGTCTCTGAAAGCATAAAGATGCATCATGCATAGTACTGTCTCAGTTTAGAGCAGGGACAAGCACAAATTAATTCCCATGATATTTATGGGAACTTAAACATAGAGGGGCAGAGAATTAAAAACAGGGATGCTCCCTAACAGGCAGGGAGACTGCTGGCTAATATACTCCCTTGGATGAAATCTCACCAGGAAAGTGTTTGGAGCCTAACCCTAGACTTCACATGCCAAGTTCTTCAGTCTGGTGCTATTCTAGATGTACCAGTCCAATCTGTGGCAGTGCGTGACTCAGCCAGACCTCACACAGCTGAACTGAGCTTGGAAGCCTCTGCCTATGAATTCCTGGGTTAGACTTCACTTTCTCTGCCTGTTTTCTATTAGCTCTGTGGGTTTTCAGGCTTTTATGGCAATCCTCTGACTGAAAATTACTGCTGCCCAAGACAGCCTGACTGCCAACAAGGTTGCAAACACAGAAGATCTTTTTCAGTAATTCTTTTGGCCATGAAAGGTTGGTTATTTTCGAACTTTTCATTAAATGTACATTTCTGAAAGCTGAAACGTTAATTTCCATACGCTCCTCTTTCTCTTTTTCTCTCTCCCTCTCCCTCTCCTTTTTAAGCTGACATCAAGAGTTCAGGCACAGAGACAGAGAGAGGGAGAGGGAGGGAGTACAAATATATTTTTCATGTAACTCTACTGAAGTCAGGGAACTTACACTAAGGAAAATCTGGTGCTGCTCTGTTTATTTTCTTATACTTGGTTTGACTAATTTCATGCCACTTAAAATTACATTTAATTGCAGCAGTTCTCTATTTCATTTTCAGTCGTGCTCCTTTCCCAACATGTTCCCCAGGACAAGGCTGAATCAGTTAGGAAAAACATGAATATTTCTGAATGTGTGGACACTTCTCACTTCTCAAGCGTGGGAGGAATATTTTGCTGCCCATCTACTCATCACTCAAATGTCCCCACCAGGTTATTGAAAGGAATTAACCTTAAGAATAATTATCTGAAAAGAATTCTCTTCCTGTTTCAGAAAGCACACCTACTACCATAGAAGCTTTTTTACTTGGGTAACATAAGCCCAGGATGGCTTCAGTTAATAAACTGAGGGATGCCTAAATCCTCTGAGACACACACTCCTCAGTACTCCATTGATTTGAATTTGCATTACTGGCAAATAAAACTACTCACTCAAAACTCTCACTCTGCTCTAGTTGCATTTTGAAACAACAGCTTGTACCAAACGAGACATTTGTACTCTGGAAGCTGAGGCCCTGACATGCGGCCAGCTCCACCTGGGCTGGGGGAAACACAGATCGAGGATTTTGCTAAAAAGTCTCTTGCTGAGGTTCCTTGGCACTCATCAGGACAACCTCTTCGACCACAGTCACTCTCACTTTCACTTCCAAATTCAGAAAACACTTACATGGTGGAGATTAATTCTATTGAAATTAATGGCCAACGAATTTCAAAGTCACATGTAGGCATTCACATGCATGAGTAGTCACATAGGAGATTGCTCATACACCAAGGAGCGAAATCATGCCACGTGACTTAGGGAAGCACTCATAACTCAGTTACACATCTTGATTACTGTGCATGGAATATTTGGAGACAGCTGTTCATGATTAACCCAGAAAGGTTTTAAAATATTTACATTCTTCCTTGTGGCCCTCATTCAGCAAGGTACTCAGGCATATATGCAACTAAGCAAACAAATAGCAGAGAATGGTAGGAAAGAACAGTGTAAGGAATAACTGAGATGCTTTACTCCTTCTGTCAGTGAATATCACCTTTCAATGGATAGATGGAAAGAAATTTGGTTGTAAAAAAATGTACAGGTAAGGAGAGCACAGTGGTCTTAGAGTGGAGTGTGGTGACCTATTCACAGGTCAGTGCTGGTCCTTAGAAATGTAGGAAAAAATCACACAAGAGTAGAAAACACCTGGGATACTTTTCAAAAGGAGACCCAGTTTAATATATTTTTAATGTCAAAATCCTTTGTTGCAAGTAAGTTTTGCTTCTGGATTTTTCATGAGCAGGAAAAAAAGATACATTCATTGGATGATTTATGCATTTCAAATTATTTGTTCAGCTCACTACAGAATGAATTGATACGCTGCAGAAATCCATATTACATCTATTTCACCTTCCTGTAGCTTTGAGGATACATGGCAAAACAGCTTTGCTTAATGCCATATTCATGTGTCCTATGGGAGAATAACCTTTTTTTTTTGTTCTTTTTATGCATCTGTGTATTCATTAAAGACACATGCAAACACACAGAAGCACTGAAATATGAAGAGATCCCCAAAAGCAAAAAGCTGAGTTGGAACAGGTTTCTGAATTTGTTTGCAAACCTGAGACAGTGAACAAGTCTCAAAAAACAATACAGCTAGGTGAGACTGCAAAGTTTTGGAGAAGTTCTTTGAACACATGTAAACATGATGTGTGTAGGCAAATGTTTAACTTGCCTTTTTTACTTCTACAAATTATATTATGAAATCAGACATCTCTGACTTCTTAGGAATGTCAAATCAATGTATTCCTTCAAAACAGATAATTGCAGGGAACTGCTCTGCTTCTCAGCTTCTATAGTTTTGATTGTTCCACTTTCAGACTGATAATGATCAGACGCTTCAGTTGTTTTAGCAGTTCATTTACATAATACAGGTAGTTTGGGAAACATCACCTGCAGCCCCAAATGTAGTGTGTTAGACACTGCAGACTCTGAACAAAAAAGAAGCAAACACATCGAGTTTATGCAACTGGAGGACAGAGACAAGTCTTGCGCTTTCATTCACTGCCCTTTGATCACAGGGACCTACATTTTAATCCATCCTAGGCAGAATCATGGAAAATGTATTTGATCTGATAGCTGTATCAGCACTACTTTAATATGCTTCTTTCTCAGACTCAGGATTGAAGCATCTAGATTTAAAATGTCCTTCTGCTGCCAAAAGAGATTGAATTTGACAGATTAGGATTTATGAGTGCTGCTCGCATGTTGCAGAGGTCACCTGATATGGTCACTCCTATATTCCTACAAGGGAATGCACTGTAGTGGTTTGGAAGCAGCAATATGGAAGATATAGTGTGTGTCTTGTTACCAGACACATAATTAGGATCTTAATGAGAAGCTTTCTATTAACATTGTATTAGGGCTAGTGACCTAGAGTGATACAAAGTCAATGGACCCATTACATTGTGTGCCATACTGTACAAAGTCCCACTGAGAGCCACAGAATATTGAAGGACCGTCCATATGATGCCCTCAGGGTCTATTCTCCCTTTGATGCATATGTATAACTCTCATTAATGTTAATAGAAGTTACATCTGAATAGCTAGGGGAGAACAGACCCTCTGTTTAATATGAAAGTGTACTTGGAGGAGATTCCACAGGAGCTTTGGGATCCCAAACAATGTCAGTGAAGTTACAACAAATCAATAGGTGAGCAACAAGGGAAATCTACTGGATGTTGTGCAAAATACACATTGCGTGCCTAAAATATACTGGACATACAATACTCCCATCTTCCAAACTTCCTCCAGAAGGAGGTATATTTTATAATGGAGGCCAAACCTGTCATATTCTTTATTCATCCTTTCCTCTTATGTAATAGGCTCATGAAATTATCCTCATTTTACAGATGAGAAACCACCTCATCTAACTTTCATAGTCTAAAGATCAGTTTAATCTACTTTTCTAGACTCTTTTTATGATTCACAGGGACCATAAGCCACCTAAAGTAGGTAATAGATTCTGGTTGTGTTGAGACAAGATGATTCAACCTTTATGGGTGCAAATTTCCCTCTACTGGCTGCACAGGAAGTGTGTGCTCAGCTGACTCATAAGGTGTTTGCAACCACTGTGCAGTCCTACAATATGTAAGTGGCTGCATGAGGACCTGAACCTTGATTTTCAAGGGTCAGCCCAACTGCTCTAGTCACCATACTTCTTTCCTTTCTTGGCATCGACTCCAGATCCCTGGAATTCTTCCTATCTTTGAAAATTGAGTGTTTGCATGAAAATAACCTCTCTGATAGTGGGTTTTCTATGGAGAGCAGCATATTCTCTGTACAGTAGTAAGCCTAGCTGCAGAGGCACTACCTGGCACATGTACGATTACAATAATTCTCTATATGTATACTATGACGCAAGGGTTTAGATTTTTTTTTTAATTAAAGAGTGTACCTCTAAAACTCTAAAATTTCTCAACATCTACCTAAAGCCTCTTATTGAAAACCCTGGGCAGACCCCCTTTGACTGCCAAGAAACAGGGAGAGCAGGGGTGTTGCCAAGGGGCCAAGGCAGGCTGTAGCCTCCTCAGTGTGGGGGGACAGTCCCACCACATCCAAGCAAGAAGAAAAGAGTAGATGCAGCAATGGTTACTGAGTTCAACCAGGGCTCATCCTTAAGTCCATATAGGTGAGGCAGGTCCAAAGTCAAGCCAGAAAGCCAAGCCAGTGCAGCTCAGGAAAAGGCCAAAGGAGAGGGCCTGAGCTTAAAGGCATCTCTCAATTAAAGAGGGACAGGCCTCCATTAAGGCTGCAGGACAGACATCTGCACCGTATCTATGATGGTCCTGGGTCTAGGCAGCCATGCTCCCAGGAAGGAGTGGGCCACTGAATTCAGGGTTCTGGCAGCCATCACATCACAATGGAAACTTCAGACTTAAATTTCTAAAATGCTTGTGCTGTTACATTTTACTTTGTACTTGCAATAAAAGTGATCAAAGTCACTCTAAATTTTGAAAGAAAATGTGGATCATATACCCAACTATGTGGCTAGAGGAAGCACCTATTGAGACATGCATCAACCAAGGCACTTTTAAGTCATCGTGAGAATGAGTCAAGGAGTCCTACATCCCTGAGGCTTTATGCTACATTTCTCTTCTGCTAAAACCTAGGCTGGCAATGAACCACTGTGTATTGTGTCATTAGACCACCTTGGAGCTAGGACAGACACAAGGATAGAACTGAATTAGTGAAGGATGACAGAATGGGAAGGTATTTTACTGTCAGGTCTTCTCCATACCTTACCAGCAGATCTGGCTATCACTTCATTTACTTATGACTTATCTGTGATTGCTCTATGACCATATTATCTTTTATCAGACCCTTCTCTGAGTCACACTGCCCTGTTCTGC
>JAYRBT010000177.1:50826296-50864389 GCA_036023395.1 Myiotriccus ornatus | reverse complement strand
GAGGTTTTTAAAAAGAGATTGGACGTGGCCCTTAGTGCCATGATGTAGTAATTGGAGTTAGATCAGGGGTTGGACTTCATGATCTTGGAGGTCTTTTCCAACCCAATCTATTCTATGATTCTATGAAAACCATCTCACAGGTCATCGCTGAATGGTAGCTGAAAGGGCACACTGCCTAATTACATTTGAAAGCTGCTGGTTAGACAAGCATTTCAGTGGTAAAGATACCTAAGGAAAGTGGGTGATTAGCTTTACAAATTGAGAATCATGTTGAGATTTGTATGAAATCAGACCCTGATACTCTCTTCCTTGCCATAATGTAATTTATGTATTTGATGGCCTGGTCCAGTAGAGAATACCTACTTATAGTATAGCCCACTGGAGTCAGGTGCAAAGAAAAAAAAATTAATGTAGACTTTGTAAGAATTTGATTTTCTTTCCTAAGTAACAAAGAAAAGAGTATCAAATACTAACATTGGATTGACCTTAACAATAAATATGCCAGTGTATTCATATATTGTTTGGATGTAATAGCAGACTACCCTGCTTTAAATAGATAAACAGGTAATCGTTAGGCCTGTCTCCTACGGAAAGTCATATGTTATACAAACACAGTCGTAAAACAATATTTCAGGCTTTATTTTAATCAAGACTAACGTTAGGACATATACACTCCTTTGTCAAGATTGCTTCTGTCTGCAGGCAATTGCATTTTCACACCTGGGAGGAAAGGAACATAAAGGATACTGAACTGCCTAAAGTTTTTTGCCTATATTATTCTTTCAGCCATACTCAGTACATGCAATCCACTGTGCTGCAAAACTAAAAGTTGTTGTATGTAAAGTCTGGACTGAAACAAAACCCATTTAATATATGCCAATGAATTGAAATCTGGAAAAATCTTAACTCTAGATGCTCATGCCCATTTCTACAAACAGCTCATGTAATTCTAAATAGGATATGGTCGTGAGTGTCCAGACTTGAGAGAGGTCAATTTATTGCATTGGTAAAGGACATGATCTATTTTGTGTCTGTATCAAACTCTGTTATAATTGTATCCACTTTTCAAACTAATATGTCAGCCTTTAGGGAGCAGAAGGTATCTTGGCCATGTGGAGGCCTGCTTGAATCCTAATCAGGATTCCTTAGGATTATGCTATTTCCTCTTTGTCCACAACAGCAGTGAAACTGCTGATTCCCTCCAAATCTGGCAACAGAGAAGTGTGAGCCTGGAGGCAATAATTCAGGAATGAAAGGTGAGATTTTTGGATTTCTTTTCTTCACAGAAATATTGAAAGGTGGGTGGAAATGATTTTACCTCAGAGGATTTGTATTCATGTTTTTGAGTTTGTCCTGAAACAACCAGCAACATCCTGGAAAAATAGGTGGGCACACTGACAGTCATGCTGACTCATCCTGGGCTGTTGTTTTCCACACTTCCCTCTATCAGTCTGTTTTACTGTGTCTTATATTTGGGCTGCAAGCTGGCCAGGGTGGGGGCAGGGGGGCAGTGGTGGTGGTGGTGAGAAGGGGGTTTGGAGTATCTGATCTGTGTTTGCACATTGTCCAGGATAAGGACAGTAGGGTACAGTGTTAGACTATCCCGGGGGCTACTGCAGCATTATCTCTGTTGACACCATATGCAGGTGATTAAAACACAGAAAGATCCATGACTATTTGGTGCTGAGTCATTTTTCTTCCTCTTGATTTGAATGAGAATACTACAATGAATCCAGGAAACTCTAAGCTTGCAGGGTTAAAACACACAAAAAAGAAAGTTTGTTTTCATACAGCATAAAAATTAAATTATGGAACTCATTGTCATGTCAAGTAAAGATAGCTAAAAGTAAAAAGACAGTTAAGAACAGTTTAGATAAATTTATGGATAGACATTGTTGGTGTCTATTAAGCTCAGTGTGGCAGACACAAGCCCAGGCTTCTGAAATTCCTCAGATTATGTCAGCAAGAAGTGGGCCAGGAATTCCTGAGAGAGGGCTCTTTGCATGAAACCTGTCCTTCTTTCCTATGTATCCTTTACTCAGTACTGTTACAGAATCAGAGAATTTGCTGAGTTGGAAGGGACCCATCAGGATCAAGTCCAACTCCTGGCCCTATGCAGGATACCCCAAGAGTCACACCACAGGCCTGAGAGTACTGTCCAAATGCTTCTTGAACTCAGACAGGCGTGGCGTTGTGATCACTTCCCTGGGGAGCCTGTTCCAGTGCTCAACCACCCTCTGGGTGAAGAACCTTTCCTTGATATCAGTCTGAATCTACTTGAGTCCTGTTATTGGTCATCAGAGTGAAGAGATATATATTGTCCTAACAGACCAATGTTCAGACTTTAGCCTGAATCAATATCTGCTCCTATATACTCAACTTCATGTACTTAAGATTTAGCTATATATAACCAAGAGAGGGAATTGTGGTTTTAAAACTGGATTATTTGCCTATTTAAGCCATGGTCTTGATATTTTCTTCATAATTGTGATTATTGTACCATGAGTGTCAGAGAATCACAGTACAGAAAATAGTTGAGGTTGGAAAGGACTTCTGGAGGTCACCTTGACCAGTTCTGAAATCCTGCAGAAATAGGGCTACCTAGAGACAGTTACCCTGGACTATGTCCAAAAAGATTTTCAGTATCTCCAAGGATGGAAACTTCACAGCTTCTCTGTACAACCTGTGCCAGTGCTTGGTCATTCTCACTGTGCAAAACTCCATATCCTGTTGTTTAGACATAAACTCCTGTCTTTCGGTCTGCTCACTGTCTTTGGTCCTGTCACTGGACATCACTGACAAGAGCCTGATTCCATCTTTACACCCTCTCTTCAGATATTTGTACACATTGATAAGATTTCCCCTGAACTTTCTCTTCTCCAGGCTGGACAGTCCCAGCTCTCTCAGTATTTCCTCATGAGAGATGCTCCACAACTTTAATCATTCTCATGCCATTTGCTGGACTCTCCCCAATAGCTCCATGTCTCTCTTTTACTGGGGATATTTGTCTCCTACTGGGGAGCCCAGAACTGGACACAGTGCTCCAGGTGTGGCCTTACCAGTGCTGAGTAGAGGAGAAGGTTCAAATGCCTTGATCTGTTAGAAATACTTTGTCTAATACAGTCCAGGATATCTGTACATCTGTGGCAAGGGGGTATTGTTGGCTCTTGTACAAAATGATGTAGATAATATCTAAGAGAGGACATTGTCTTAGACATTCCAGTGGGCTTTTTCTTTCCATGTATGGCCAATACTGTTTTGGCAATGATAATGTAAATATGTATATATAGTGCTGTGCTGTGCTAAGTCACCAGCTCAGCCACAGGATACACGTCGAATGGTCAAATATTACCCAGCAGCATAACTCTAGAGATACAGTGAGCTGCTCCGTCTTTACATATGTTTACTGCTTGGTTTCGGTGAGGAGACTGCCAGCAAGGCTGACAATTAGTGCCAATTGAGGTGGACTTTTGAAGTTGGCCAGTAATTTAATTGCCGGCTAACGGGTGCCACTTGGAAGTCTGGGAACTTTGTGGTCTCATAACTCTCCCTTTCGTTACCACTCTAGCCTTGCCATTTCACTGGGTTGTTTCATCAAGGAAAGCAATTATAAAAGCTGATAGCAGTTTTCTCTAAATTGTTGGCAGGGAGCCAGCATTATGCTAGGGAGGTGCGGTGCACTGCATCAAGTGGTTGCACTGAGTGACGCTCTGTAATGATGTGATGTGGCTATGTGATTAAATACTGGCTTCCTGCCGAAACATTCTCCCTGGGAAACAATTGTCACTGCACTTAGCATCTCTCCCCATTTCAGTGCAATGTGCCCTGCTTTTACGAGAAGGGAAAGGCTTTTATTGCTAAGGGTGAAAACCTGATGTCTCTGACTGGTGCCTTCTTTAGCTAAACTCTTCCTGAGGCCAAGGACATGAAGGTTTGGTCTCAGGAAGGTTTTGTCTTTCAGTCAGATACCATTAAAAATAATGAAGAAAGCCTATAGGAGGGAAAACACAATTTATACTGTTGTCTGTCTAGTCCTTCTACTTGTTTTCGTCTCCCACCCTCTGTATTCTTTCTACCACCCTTAATCCAAAGCCTACTCCAAACACTTTCTGAGTAAAAGACTGTTTTTTAAAACCTGCTTCCATATTTGCTAGGACTCAAAGAACCATTCAAATTGGCTCTAATACCCTGCAAAAACATGGGGAAAGCCCATTTCTCTGAGATGCAGTGCTCCCCTTTCCACCTCTCCAATGACTAGTCACTCTCAGACACTCCAGTCCCCTTCCAGTCTGGCTTTTGAACTATAGAAGATGCCTGTATTGGTGAGAAAGAAGATGAGTTTCTAACAGATTTGATAAGAGACAAACTTCCTTCCGGGTAAAGATGAGACAAAGCCAAAATAAAACCAATGGTCATCTACTTATCTTAAGTCCCTGGAAAACACTGGCAGAACAAGAAGTGTCCTTTGAGTTCATAAGAAACCCACATGCAAGGTAAATCCAAACCTCTGGGAATTTCCTAATTAATCCCTATTGACCTATTAGCTGTTGGGGACAAAGCAGCTACTCTGGACCCCCAGGAATCTGTGGAAACACATCTTTTGCACTGAGCCAAAGAACTCAGGGGTCCTTGAGAAACTGAAATCTGACCCGGATAAGCAAAAGAGGGGGACACCTCTTTTATACAGCTAGCACCATCTAGTGACAGCTGCCAAAGGGACCTCCAGTAGGTGAGAACACCAGAACCTACCTTAGCATCTATTTATGAAACTAAGAGAAATGCATAACTTTATGAAAAATAAAGGGGTTTTACCTGCCTGCACTGTCTTACCTGTATCAAAACAAGTTCCACATGCACAGCTTTATACTTACCTTCTGCAGACAAAAGGTTTTGATCATATGCAGTCAGTGAAGTCTCTCCACAAACACACATCTGCTGCGTGCTTCCGATATGAGCAGGCATGTCAAAATTGCAATGCACACTGCTCACATGTTGAGCTGTGCAATCAGTCCTGGAGGCACTGATAGGCATGTGCAAATGTACACTACAAAGATAAGATCTGAAACAGAGCCATAAGAAAACCTCCAAGGCATGGATGCCATGGCATGAAAATCTGCCGTTTACACAGGTACAGAAATGTGAACAAACCCATACTCCATCAGTGGGACACAACTGTGTCCCTATAGATTACTGAACTCTGTTAGATCAGTTAAAAAGTACATTTATATGAACACACATGACTTCTGATTCTCAGTGAACAGTCTCTCTTTTATCAAGGGGTAATTGTGAAATGTGAGGGCACATAACCTCTCAGGATTATGTTACTAACTGCCACCTTCGAAAATTATAGGTACAGCATACATTGAGTTAATATTTTTCTTGGCAAGTTTTTTGTTTTCTCCTTGCAGTATTCTCTTGAATATACTTTACTAAACCTGCATTGGTATCAATAAACATGTTTTTTCATGCAATGAATGAGGCAACAATTTTGTAAAACTTCCTTCACAAATAAACCTAACTTTTTTTCTATGTTACAGATCTTCTGCTAGTTTACATTAAATTTGAAAAATATCCTTATATCATCTTAGAATTCAGTTCCTTCTCTCATGCTACTTCAGGAATTAAAAGGCACAGTGTCCATACTCATTAAGAAAGTTTGGAATATCATAGAGTTTCTGTCACACTTATGGCTAAATAAGTGAAATATATTATATTTACAAATATTATATTATATTTACAAATCATTGTAAGTTTCATGTTGCCATTATCTGAAAGAAAACTGAATAAACAGCATATAAGTACATTACATAAATTCATTTTCATTTCATGTTACTCTATCACCTTTCAGACAAATCCATTGCTCATGACAAAATAAATCCTGTCAAACAAAGAGATTTCCCACATCTTCAAAATAGATCAGATCCTTAGATAGAGTTGACTGGCATAATATACCCCATATGGGAATCAGACTTCATGTTCCTAAATTTGAGAATTTTTTACAGGTTCTAAATAAATGATTTTGTGATTATTTTGAAATATTCTCTTTTGATATTCTTGTACAGTTTTTATATGGAAAAGAATGTGACAAATATATAACATCAGAATACAATGATGCCTTAACACACTTCAGGGCATAGATGCCCAGACCAGCCCCAGAACCTTTAATATTAGCTTCAAAGCCCACAGTCAGTCTGCTGACAGGTTACGATGCATGAGGGATTTGGCCCAAATCTCCCCAATACACTTCACTTGAGAAAGATGTTCAGTCATTTCTAATGTAGACTTTTGTAACTTTCTCTATACTTTGGTCACTATCTTTTATGTTGAATGTAATGTCCATCCAGAACAGGAACCTCCAGACACAAATGAACCAAAATAACCATTTATGGAAAAAAAACATAATATGGATTGCTATATTTTTTTCTGTCTTAGGAAGACATTTGGAGAGAGGGAGTACCTTCTTTTTTCAATTTTACTCCATAATTGCAAATTAGTGGCCTTGCCAAATTGAGAAATATAACTCAGCCTCTATCAGGACTTCACAAGTACATGCATGGATGATTTTGAAGGCAAAAACTGGGGAGGTGAGCCTCCAGCTCTAATACTCTCTCATGTCATAGTTGTTCCTTGTCATGCAACTGTATCACTCCCTGCATTGTGCATGAACAGGACTGTTGTTCCCTTTGTGGCAGAAAAATTACCCCTTGGTGCCAAGCATTTAAACCAGGTGTCAAAGAAAAAAAGAAAAGAAAATTATATCCTACTTGACACTGGACCAGAATAAATTCATTTGCTATTGATTTCCTTATTCAGAAGCTTGATCTTCTGTACTCATTTCTCATACACAAATGGGAACCAATATGCCTCTTCTGCATAAAAAAAAAGAAATTACAGTACTAATCAAAATCAGATAAATGAGGCAAAAAGCTCAACCCTGCCCTTGTGCCTAACTAATTATTTTGAACAGCTCTGGTCTGTTCACCTCTGTGCTGAGTTGGTAATGTATCCCCCTTTGGTCGATTCAAGATCTCTAGCAACACCTATGGGAGAGTCTTTAATTAATCCTCTGTTACTGTTGTAATTGCATTATCCTGAGGGAAAGCCTGACTAGCTAGGAATATTATTTTAAACGTATACTGTAAACAACATATGTCCTCAGGAGAGTTCAGTTAATACAACCATTTTGACCCTTTCACTGCTGGGTGCTTAACAGTTTATTTTCATAACCACAAAAAAGTACTTTTTCCTTTTCATGTGGGGCTATTTCAGCTTTATGCTAAAAAATGTATAATGCAATGACATATCTACCCACCAAATAAAATAATTGCTTACAGGCTGCTTAAAACATTGCCAGCTAAAATAAGAAGGCATTGACATTTTGATCTGTTCCAGTCTACTGTCTCATTATGAAACACAGCCCTTTGTGAAAACAGATATCTCTAACAGTGACATAACCTCTGCTGTACCTTCCATACATGCTGCAAAGCAGTATGATATAGCCCAGCAGAATCACCCTACCCTGCTCTCCTTATTTCTTTTACACATTTGACATAAAAGCAGGATTACACATCCTTTGGAGCAAGACAGGAGGAGCCTGGAGTGCCACCCCCAGACTCACAGTTCTTCCATGAATTTTATAAATCGTAATAAGTCGGTAAAATGTCTGGGTCTAAATATTTTAATTTCTAAAAATATGAGAACTTTTTAAGTATTCCAAACTTTCATTAAAATTATAAAGTGATTAATGTTGTGACATTCTCCATGCTTTATTTCACAAGCTTTCTGTTGTCCAAAAAGAGACACACAACTTCTTTTGCTTTCTCCAGGTAGAAATGGGCAAAGTATTGTCTGCCATTTCACCAGCACTCTGGGTGTCTGTGTAGTGTCAGAGATTCTCCTGTGGAAAGTGTTATGTAAGTGCGATGTACTTTTGGCAAGGACACGAATATAAAAGCTAAATGGGACTTTGAGCCTGGTTTTTTATTAGATACCTTGACCATATTTTTTTATTTCTCTGATCTACAGATATCAGGTATGACAGGTGCAGTGTAATGAGATCAACATATTAGATTAAGTGTAGAAGATTAAGGAAGGTCAGTCTCCCGCACAGTTTTTAAAGCCTTCACTTATTTTAGGCACTATGCAATCATGTCTCTAGAGTATGGGTGGATTTACCTTGCTTTCTGATTTCAAGGAATTATATGACAGCCCCAACTGGTCACTGATTTGTGCACATTTCTCCTCCTAAATATTTTTTTTCTTGTTTGTGAGACAACCACCCTGTAAAGAACAGCTAACTTGTGCAGCCAATGCACTGGCTCAGTGAATACTCCTCTGCACTTTGAAGTCTCAGCCTTTCCCAGGATCTCAAGATGTTCTTAACACACATATTCAAATGAATGCTTAAGCAAACCTCTTCCCCTTCTCTTGCTCATTTTCCTTTTCTGAAGTGTGTCAATAACCTTTCCTGAAGTTTCTGAATGAATATTGTTTGCAGGACAAACACTAGGAATTTAATCTTCTCAGTGGACCAGTTTCGGAAATCAGACATTGATTGGATTGCACTCAGAAAAGTATGAGGAAAACATACAACCAGAGACAAACAAAACACAAGT
The DNA here is from genome assembly GCA_036023395.1 of Myiotriccus ornatus. Classification (NCBI taxonomy): domain Eukaryota; kingdom Metazoa; phylum Chordata; class Aves; order Passeriformes; family Tyrannidae; genus Myiotriccus; species Myiotriccus ornatus. The sequence goes on along the minus strand of JAYRBT010000177.1, from coordinate 50,855,774 downwards.
GGTACAAACTCATTACCTAGAATGGACGAATTAAAGTCTCTTAGGCTCAATAGGACTGAGTAGAGCTCTTCCTCATGGCTCTCCCCCCACAGGTATTCTTTCCAAGAAAAACAAGGCAAAAAGAAAACAACTTCAATGACTTGTATAATGCCAGAAAGACACAGTATATCGGGGGGAAAAAAGAAGCTTTTGTAGTGAAATCATGTTTTCCACAGTGTGAGAAAAAGATCATGACCACAGCTAAATCATACAGGATTAGGCCATAATGTATGAAAAACCTTTTTTCAAACAGAAATATTTTCTCTGGATTTAGGAGAAGGTTCAACTGTAATTAATTTATAAAAGGAAAAAGCAAACAGTACATTTCTTAAACTAACAATCCTGAGAAGATAGTATGTGTATCTCTCTTCTGGAAAATTTATTAAGCATTAGGAACGAGGAGAGACCAAATTGAATCTCTCTGTTCTTGCCAGTTTTTGCTGCTGTGGTGAATTATCACAAACTTCATAAATGTAAGTGAAATGGGACTCTTGAAGTCTCAGTCACTTTATTTCAACAGAATGTAACCATATTCCAATTTGCACTTGAATTAATGGGAGACTACATAGCTTTGAAAGTCTTAAAGTGCATGTCACACCTATTATAACACATTTTATTAATCAGTGACTTACATTAAGAAAGACCATCCATCCCAGCTTTCCGCAACTCTTTCAGGGGAATAAAAAAAAAAAAAAAAGAAAGAAAGAAAAAAATCCAAAACAAACCATTTTCATTTGTTCCTTGCATACAATAGCTGAACAATATCACAAACTGATTCTGTTAAGCAGACACATTAGGAATGTGATACGTTGAACATTTCAGCTTTACTTAAATCAACTTCAATAATAGTTAATGTTAGATATTTTAAGAACACTAAATGTTACTCTTTTGATATCAAGGGCTTATTTTCTTCCACTCTTTCTCTCTACACATCATCCCTCATGTCCAAGCTCCGTCAGAACAAACGCATCCTATCTCCCTTTGATGTTGTCAAATATTAGGATTGGATTTTGACGATGTTGATATAGTGCTGTTAGTCAATATTCATAGGTATAACATGAAATGTTCAAGAAGCCCCTGATACATAAGAGGAAGACTAGTTATGTACACTGTGTATCAAGGAAAAAAAAACGGATTTTTCACATACAGTTCAGAGCAATCTAGGCATCATCACTTTGGGTGCCCTGCTGCTGGTATATTTTCATGAAGTACAGAAATATAAACAGTTTCCTCCTGTTCTTTCCATCTGAATGCCTGGGAGAGCAGGACCATGCAATTGCTATGCACTTAATAGCAATAGTATTAATAACTTCTGTGAGCATATATTATCCATATTCATTATAGCAAATATAGACTAGAGAAACTATAAATAGAAATTGCTGTTTTGCTGGAGTGCAGTGGGAATATTGGATCTACATGAGGAAAAGAGCAATATAAAAGGATTTGAATTGGCAATGAGTCCAAATCTGAGAATGTTTATACACATGAGCTTTGTCTGATAATATTTATGTACAGGAGGCACAGCAGTCCACAGAACTCTTCAGAAACTTTAGTGAGCCATTTGGTACTACTTCCAAATAAAAAATAAATAATGTCCTGTAACCTGGACTCTTTTTATAAATTTCTTATTTTCTAAGACACACCCGTATCATTCTTTGCAAAAAAATGCAATTTTTTTTTTTTTTTTTAATGTTTGCATATAACTGTTAGGTTAAATTCTACCTTCCTAAATATATGAATGGCAAGGACTCATAGGTGATAGTCTATGGCAAGTAGAGCTGGAAAAGATTCAACAGCACAGAATGTCCCAATTCTATGTTTACACTGGAGTGCTTTGTCCGCTTCAAGTTAATTCGAAGCAAGCACCCAGGCTCCTGTCTCACCTCCTTTGGGAGTTGAAGAGACTTTTCTACCAAAAAAAGCTTTCTGATACTAATGTTAAACCTTCCTATCCTTAGGTTCATCTCCTCTCTCCTCACTTCCAAGTAGCATCAATAAACAAAAAAACATACAAAGGTCCTGAACTGTCCAAGCTGTAATTTATAGCACTTTTCATAAGATGCTGTACCAAACAAACAGACTACTGAGACTGATGTAGATGCTTTTAATTTTGTTTACTATTCACTTGTTCTTTCTATGAGGCCTCACATAACATCTGTGTCTGACCTCGAATTAAATTAGATTCTCACTCTGCTTACATTTCCCTGATACACCAAACAAGTATGAGAACATGGAGCATGGCATTTCGGCATCTTTGTCACCTCTGCATACAGCCCCAACTGAACAATTTTTTTTCTTCTTCTTGTGGAATATTGACAAGTTGTTCAAATCTCTTACATCAGACAAATGGACTTTATTATACAAGAGACCGCTTCATAAGTACAAACCTTTCGGGATGACAAAAAAAACCCCACTGAATTCTCCACTTTCCGTCGAAGCTGCCAGCAATTTCCTGGCTTTGGCAGACTTACTAACAAAATTCTGTTAGTGAAGGCAGAAACTCTAAGCCCAGGTCCAGTTGCTGCCAGTCTGCCACACACAGAAAACAGATCTCAACTTTCCACATCTGATCATTGTTTGAAGGGCCATTTAAAAGCTTACACTGGGGGGAATTTCTTTCTATAATCAGAACATTTAATCCTGCTGATATCCAACCCATGCTGAAAGAGAAATAAGTTTATGGCAAAGTCACTTCATATTAAACTGTCGTGTTATTTTATTTTTTAGGTGAAAAACGAGGTCCTGATCCTAAAAGACATCCATCATCCTCAGAACGTAGGACTTAAAACACATTGCTGAAAATACTTAGCACCTTCCAGGTTAGAGCCCTTAATGCTATTAAAAATGTTTTCACTTGCCACACATTCAGGAATATGTGTGCTTTAACCAGTCTTAGACTTTCCAGGAAAATATTCAGTACAGATTTACAGTGATTTATAATGAATAAATTACCCTGTTCAGCTTGCATTGCAAAACTGCTGTCAGTGAGTGAGACTGGAGATGGAGATTATGGCAAGTAGACAGATCTCTAAACACAGCTTCCCATTCAAAGCCCTCACCTTTAACAGTGTTGTTTGAGTGGTCAGATAGTTCTGATAGGTTCAGAGATATCAATGGATTATTTTATGAAGTCATGAATATCAGAAGACAAGAAGGGAATATTAATTTCCAAGAAGAAATATAAAAATAATTTAGAGAGAAAAGGTCCTTATTTTTTTCTATAGAAAATCACTCAGCCATTTGGCTTGATTTTTTTCCCTGAGGGAAGCTACAGTATACATATTTCCTTTAAGAAAAAGCTATCTTTTGTTTCCAGGAATGTTCTCTTCACGTAGAGGTCAGGGAACATGGCTGCTGATCTAGACCTATCCCACAGGTTTATTGACAACTCATGGCTTTTCTCTCTGAAGAAGGCATGCTACATTTTGTTCCTTGTTCGTGGCACAACACAGGAGGCAGGTATCTGCCCCCGTACTTGATGCACTGCTATTGATTACACTGTGTGTAGATAAAAGCTGTGATGTGATTCAGTTGTGCCACTAACTGGGTTTAAAATCATTGTAGTACCGTAAGCTACACAGCACCTAAAAAGACTGATAGCTAAAGATGGAAGAGGACAGAAAGAGCTTCAGAATTAAAAATAAATCCTGAGGCTTCTCTGGCAACAGGAAACTTGAGCGAAACAGGCTAAAGAGACATACAGTGTCTGGAGGAAGAGAATGGCCTGGAATAAAGATGCAAGATAAATATTTATAATATCATGGAAAACCTAATTTTAAGGGAATTGAGTTAGTACCTTAACAAATCTGCCAAGGTTAATTTTTTTTTCCCTAAATTAAAAAATGTGTTGGTGCATTAAAAAAATGTGTTGCTACAGAGAGGTAGGTAGCTTTCCAAATGTGTGTAAAAGTGTAAGCAACAAATAGGAGGAGTTTGAATATAAAATATAAGTGCATTAACTAAGCATCTCCCAAACTGTTGTGTTCTGTGGGGTTTTTGTTGTTGTTGTTTTTATGGATACAAGAAAAAAACAAGTTCAGATTGTTTAAGGATCAGTGAATGAGGTCCTCAAGAAATCTTGTCAACTATTTGGCTGAAGGATCACAAATGTTTAGTTCATCTGGGCTCAGGGTTTGAAGAAGGATTTTTTTTGCAGTCTTTTTAATACATTGGAATTTTTTTTTCTGGGTTGTCTGTATCCAAAACTGTCAAATAAAACCCACCTTTCTATTTTTTACTCATCTGAAACACACACAGACAAATGAAAATGGAAAATAAAGATCAAGATACATATAAAATCTCGGGGTTTATACTTTGTAAAATACTTCTATCTAAATGCAGATTTCTGGAAAAACATCCTAGAAAATTTACATGCGGCATGCAAATCCATGCTGTATGGAGAATTTCCAGTCAGAGATTTTTTAAATAGAGTGAGGCTTGCATTTTGTTTTGGTTTGAGTATGTATGAGATCTGAGAAGTTCCCTCTTCTCTAGTTATTCATGTCTCAAGTTCACTGTAGCCCAGTGTGAAGCTTTTCTGTAATAGCCATGACTTGTATGTGGGCTTAAATAGAAATTAGTCTCATTCTTAACATGGTGATGAATTTTTTTCTATACTTACAACCACATTCAAAACCAGAAATAACAGTTACAGAAAAAAAATAGTAAAGTAATAAAAATCAAAAATTGTACTCCTCAGAACTACCTTGGCTTCAAAGCACTTAGACCAGGCTCAGAAATAGTCCCAGCTCATTTTGTTATTTAGTATTAGTGGTGCGAGACTCTATTTTGGCATAAGAATCTGGAGGAGCAACACCAGAACACTTGGCAATTTGTGAAACCACTGGACTTTCCAAAGTTCTCATTTGCATAGTAATACCAACAGTGCCCTTCCTGCTGGTACCTCTTACAGGTTACTGCAACCAACAATCACTCCATGGAGTCTTTGCCAGCATGACTTATGCTTCCAAACTTTTCTTGACTTTTTATTCCTCAGATCTCATTCGAGATAATGTTTAGTCGTCTGGGCACCATCATGGCACTGGAGTTTCCTGGTTTCTATTTGCTTTGACAGCTATGATCTATTTGCTGGCTTTAGTTATTTTGTAGAATGACATAAACATCTGCAATAAATCGTGGGCATGTTGACCTAGTGGTCCATACTAATGAGCCACTACATTTTTTGATATACAAAGACCTCTCATCTGCAAATCAGGACTGCAAAATTCTAGTACTGAGACCTCAGTTAGCCTCCTCAAATAACTGCAAGAAAAAATTGAGGGGCAACGAATATGCTGAAATACTTATGCTGAAGGATTGAACCACTTTTAAAGCTACCTCAAAATCTTCTTGAAATTTGGTGTAAAGAAAAGTGTAAGCAGTCTATAAGTAAGTTATCTCACTCTGTTAGAAACTATCTGATGTACACAGGCCAAGCAAAAGCAACTTCTATCAGAAATACTGGTGGGCTGGGGTACGGTATACTGTCAAGTTAGGGAAATCAAATCCAAATCATAGATAAAAAGGTTTTGATTTATGATAAAGTTTGGATAATGGTCTGAAAAATCCCTGTAAATTGATAAAGGTTGACTCCCTCATAGTGCCTGTAATCATTAGAACTTTCTCTGATCATGCTATCAGCTCCTGCTGAAGTGTCCCCAAAAGCCTTAATATCTTCACAAATTCTAAGTGTAAGATACACAGAAGAACTGGGTTGGTCAGTGATGACTCTGAAACACACTCAGTATTCAGACAAAAGAAAAGAAAAAAATAAAAATAAAGATACTATATGAAAGAAACTTTAGCTTAAATGGTTGAAACTTTCAAGCCCGAATTCAACAAAGCACTTAAGCATGGCTTCACTATGGCATAAACATATGCTTACATAATTTTGTTCAACATAGGTTTACAGTAGAGTGTAATATTCTCCTTCAAACATCTCAAATAAGAACAACAATTTTATTAATTTCTTTTTTTTCTCCCCTGCTTCTTTAATTAAGGGTTCTGTGACTCTGCAACCAGTACAGCTTGTGGTACTGCAGCGATATAATAAGAAATCCATGCCCAATTGGACACGATAACTTGACAATTTTGCTTTGAGTGTGAAAGTGTTCATACAGCTCTACCAACTAACACCACTGACACTCGCTTATTCTATCTCACACTGCAGCTGTTTGCATGCTGTTTCTTCTCAGCTTCACTGCTGTTCTCTACTTTCTGACTAGCAAACTGGTGTTGGACCCAACTGCCACTTGAATGCTTTTCTCCTCCCTCTGCCTGCAACAAAGGCAGCAAAACTTAGCAACTTTTTCCCAGATTTAGCACACTAATCCCAGTCTACTTCTATCAGTTGCTAAATTAAAAAGATGAAGTGAGCTTCATCTCTAGCACCTGGTGGAACTGCTTCTGAAGGGAGCATCATGCTGTAACTGAGAGCAGGTTTTGTCCCTCACTGTTTAATAAATGTGTCTGCTCTGACACAAGCTCCAAGGGACTAGCTCTCTTTATGACTTTATTGATAGACTAATATCCCAAATGGACAGATAGACAGAATGACCACCCTGAATAGTTTCTTTTCAGAGCACTAAGGGCATTTTTTAGGCTAAATACATGAAACTGCTGTACAATTCCGTGTGAGAGAGTGTGATTATTGCTGTAGAGCATCCACTACCTATGCAGGTTATACCTATTCTGCTTCTGAAAACTGAGAGTCAGAAAAACACATTTTATTTCCCTTTTGGACCTTCTGCAGTGTGTACAAGCAGTTATTTTTTAAATGACACACACCAACTGTTGTCTTAATATTTCCACCTCCACTCCATTTTCGCACAATGCACGCACATGTACACAAGTACACACACTCTGCAGCCCTTGGAATCCACAGTGTGATTTGATTTTACTTACAGAGGATACTCTGCCATGACTGTCACCAAAGTTATATAATTGGAAGGAAACAATAAAATGACAGATTGCTTGTTCTAAATAATTGGATAGACAGGGTAGCAAACAGTGGGTTATGAAAAATATTCCTCAAAGGATGTCAAACTTCAATAACTCACATAACAAAAAGACACTGATTTCTGTCCTCCTGTCACAATGGAATATATTTAAGATTGAGTTATAATTTTCTACATCAATTTTTAAATATTTTTTTAAGAAATAGGAAGTGAAAAGCTTGAGGATCATTGCTGAACTTCTATTTTTAAAAAAATGACACCAAAATGCTCAACTGTATATTTAGGGTAAAAAGATTCTAACCTTTAAACTATGGGAAAATGTCAAGCTCAATAGTATTAATTAGTTTTCAGTCGGCAGAGCACACAGAGACCCTGACTGAAATCACAACTCTGGTTCAAGAGGTGTTATCCACATATTTTGCAAAAGACAGTCCTTTCTTACAGAAGATTTTATCTTATAGACTGTTATGGGGCCAAAGAAAAACAAGTGTTTCAGTCCGCTCAGTTGTGTTGACAAAAGAGCTTAGAATAAAATCCAGTGTTCTAGCTTCTTTATCAACTAAACTGCACTCAATAGCTGTCACTGTTTATTTTGTTTATGTTTTGTATATTTTAAAAACTAGGGCTTGTACAATATCCATCAGGATGAAAGCTGGCGTGATTGAAAGGACTAAGGTATTTCCATCACCCAGTTTTGCTGTTTGCATTTTAGAAAGAAGCCCCACAGGTTTCCATCTTCAGTGACATCTTTCCAAGAACTGCAGAAGAATCTGGAAGCAAATGTCTCAATCAGAAGTTGATCTGCATGGTCTGCATTATTATTTGTGGTAACACAACCAACTGGCCAGTTACTGCCAGTCTTTCCAGGTCCTGGAGACATCCATCTTCCTCAGGTGGAACCTTTTTCCCTTAGCGATTGCTCCATTATAGATTAGCAGTTGTTCCCATGCATATAATATATAAAACAAGAGTCACTTCACTGAAGTTCATAGTCAGAGTCAGAAAATGTGAAATCTGAATTAAGATTCAATCGGTGACTCTTGTATGATTTTACCTGAATCACAAACCCATGGAGGTATATGCAAATACTTCCACTGACATGAGTATTATCTGGAGCAGTTCATACTCCGCTCTCTGTGTGGCACTTTTCACCAATACAAGGTTACTTATTCACCAGAAAAACATATTATTTTAGTACATCAGTGAGTTCTAGTATTGTTTCAAGAATATAACTCTTCTGTTGAAAACCGTATGTGTGCCAGGCCTTAAGACCCTATTCCTATCTATACTTTTCCATTAATATTTTCTTTAACAGTACAGTGTCTTACATTACATTAATTTCTGTGGTAAATGAGCACTAGAAGTATAGGGTGTTTCTGTGTCATCTCTCTTTCTCACACATTTACTCCTTGAGTGAATCTAACTTGAGCTGAAACTCTGATATGACCAAAGATTATGCATAGTGTTTCCTGTAAGCAGCTGCTTCATATAAAGTTTTTTTTTAATATATCGTTTCATTTTGTGTTGTGCTGTGTGATTATCTCTAAAAATGTGTATGCTGTTTTAGTTCTATTTGCAGTACTGCATCTTCTTAATTGAACAGAATCTGATGGAAAGTATCTTAAATGCTGGCAAAAATTATAAAACACTGGTTTCGATGTGGGTCTCAGTGCACAAATGAATCTGCAGTAGGGTTACAGGATGTCTAGGGAAGAGGTGGGAGCAGAGCTTTCAAAACTAAATCAAAACACATTAGAAGGCTGTAAGAGTAGAAAAAAATTAAAGCAAATTAATAGTAATTCACAAACCAGTGAAAATAAACTTTTATTATGCCAACTCTCACACAAAACCTAGAATCATACAATATCTCAATTTGGAAGTGACCCACAGGGATCATGGAGTTCAAGTCCTTGCAGGACTACCTGACACTAATCCATAGGAGTAAGATGACCAGAGAACCACATTTGGATTACTACAGATTGTCATAATTTTCCTTCTGGATTTAAAAGCAATGGATCTCAGAGCCCTAGTCTATCCATTATCTGATGTTTGGAGATACTAATAAAGGATTTCATTAAGGAAAAGAAACAATTTAATTGAACCCTGCTATTTATAATATAGGCTATCATCACTGCAAAGCAACCTTCATAATGGGACTGGTCTGGGACCAAGAAGAAAAAAAGAGAGAGAGAACATGCCTCTAGGCAGAAGATGAGGCTTGAACAGTCTGAACATGTTTAAAATGCTGCTGTGTAGTAGCATGAATGATATGAGGTGGTGGTCCGTATGAATTGCTCATCCCTCTACAGATGAAGCGCAGTTGCTGCCAAGATATCATGGTAGTTTGTGTTAACTGCCAACCATAGTTGTCTCCAATAGGTTACAAAAAAACATTCATGTTTAAGATATATTAATGGCACTGCGTTATCTCATAATAAAGTACTTGAAAATATGTGTCATTGCTGAACACCCACATGGCACCCTATTCTAGGGCATATGGTACTGTATGCTTTTACTAGGCAGCGAGTGGATTAATTAGACTGTGCCTTAAATAGGTATTTAGTTTTAAAGGGCTTCGTGGTATTTAAGTATACATTTAGTTTAGTGAACAGAAAATGCATTTTCCTAACTGGGTTCCAGACTAGTAATTCATATTTCTGACCGTATATTTTGGTAAGCATCTCAGAAAAATGAGGTGTTAATTTTTAGAAACAATTATCATCCTGACCTTGATGATTAAGTATGATAATTAAAAGACGTTGTGAGTAATATGTTTTATATCATAAACATTCCTTTCTGATTTACTTACTGAAAAAAAATGCCATTTTAGAAAAGGAATGAGTATTTTTTTAACATGATTAGCAAGCCATCTGTTGACATTTCAGTACGGTCTCTTATGAAAGTCCCTAGCTTACTGCTTCAGTTTTAACATAGGAAGAACCCAAAATAGTAATGCCTTTTGCAGTTAAATCAGAGTAAGGTGATTTAGAAAGGGCAGATTTGAAAGAATAATAAAATACATAGTTCCTCGAGCTCTGCAAAACTTTCTTAATGAAGCCTGAAGGCAAGGGAATTCAGTCCATTTGGATTTTTTTTCCTGTTTTTCTTATTGGAAACTGGTCCAGATTCCAAGAAAGATTAGCTGATGCTGGCAGACTTTTCAGCTAACCTCATCAGAGTTTCAAGACATCTTTGTTAAGATTCAGAGTTTCAACCTGGGTGATACTTGAGCTAAACCCATACAAGCGGAGGGTTCGCCTTCCTAAAGAAAAAACCTACATGACTGAGTAGACACTTACACCATATATTTCTGTCTTTAGTACGCACTGTACTGAAAGATAGATAAGGGTGCTCGAACAAAAAGTTGCTTCATGCTTCTCTTTGAAAGTAGAACAAGCTATCTCACATTCAATCTGTGCTGAAAGTTTCCTCCCGAAACACATGATAACCAGGTAGCAATTCACAGCCTCAGCACACACAGGCTTCTCCCTAAACACATGCTGAAGATGAATGAAAAAAGTCTGAAGTTAGCACACCCTTACCCATCTCATAATTACACACCAGTACCCTCCAAATGAAATTATTAGTAAATTCCTCAAGCCTGATTCACCACCATGGTAGTCCAGTTATGGAAATGTGGACTGTCCCTATCAAATTTCCGTCAAAGACAGAAGACTTAGTCGAGTTTTACTTTGAGACTGAAATTCCAAAGGAATATCAATCAGAAGAGGTCTATATTATGTCCCACATGCTACTCATGTCTGCACAACCCCGACACGTGCAGTTTAATAGGTCCAGCACTTGGCATTAGGGGATAAACTTGAGATCTGTCAGAACTGACAAAACTTCTGAAATAATCCAAGTCTTGGATCAGGAAAAACTGACCTGTTTCACACTTGCAGAAACAAAGATTTTGTAAGGACCCACAAGACGAAAGCAAACATGGGAGCAAAATCCACTTTCATAGTTTTCAAGCCCATCTCTGAAATTGCCCTGATTCTCATTTAGCTTTAAACAAACACCTTTTTTTCTTTTGGTTTTTTTTTTAGACAGTGCACTGAGAAAACCTACTTCCATTTCTGAAGTAGTCAATAGGCTAAATATGCTTCTCAGCACCCATTCTCATTTCCTGTTATAGTTTATACACAATTTATCTTCTCCCACCTGCTCTCAATCTCCCCTCCCTTCTCCTGTTTCCTATTTATAGGAAGTAATGGATGAAGGGAAAGGGAAAGGCATTGGCATTAACCAGCTAGCTCGCTCACAACTGGGAAAGGAAAACAAAAAGAGGAACTGGCAGTATTTTTTTATTTATTTACTTGTCCTAATTTTTCTGATAAGCATCAGTTAAGCATAGTTTTAGAAAGACACTGTTGACTTCCCTATTGTCTGCGAGACTTTTGCAGATAGAGAATAGCTCCAGGGCTACTCTAATCTCCCCAAGCCACCCAATTAGCATTCGACCCATTGTGAGAAGCTTGTGCATTGAATTTTCAGTCACCTGGGCCTGGCGGACATCTGTGGATGATGAATGTTTGCTTGTTCTCACGATACAGGGGTCCTGAACAAGTGGACAGCATATGTACCATAATTTCCAGGCTAAACACTGCAGCTCTTTGCTAATTATTAAAGATGCAGAAGCCTCTTTCTCTCTCCCCCCTGTCGCTCCCTCACTTTCTTTATGTCTTTGTTCTGAGCAGCAGCTTCGTCAATGGAAGAACGGCAGTTTAGACGCCACAGTGTCTTGCTTGATTGAAGTGGGTTGAGTACAATATCCTTTCGTTCTATTTACAAACCAGAACAGCTGAACTCTACATCAAAGAGCAGCCAAAACATTTCTTCTGTCACTTCACAGGCACTGTATCTCACCAATGTCTTCTTGTATAAAGTAAGCAATTAAGATTGCATTGAACTCCTCTAAAATACTGATATACCTGCTTTGGGCTTCAGCCTGTCTTAGATCCAGTCATCTTAATCTAATCAATTTTGTGGTTTCTGTTTGTGTTTTGCTTTATATATATGTATATAGAGATATAGATATGTATATATAGATATGTGTATATATATTAGATAGATAGACAGATAGATAGATAGATTTTTATATATATTAAAGTAATTAAGTTTGATTTATTTCTGGTCACTTTTGTAATTGAATGTACCTGGATAGAATGGGATTTGCGAAAATATTAGACAGACTGGGGCAAAAGGATGAAAGGACTTTGACCCAAAGCATCATTTCAGTCATATCCCGCTTTTAATCTTTTCTTCTGTGCTCTTACAAGAAAGGAAATATATCCTAAAATGTAAAATGAGGTAGACATTAAGGGCTCATTTACAATCCCCAGTGCACAACCAACAAAAAACCAAACTTGCCCTTCCTCCCATGTGTGGTTTACTTGCACCGTGACAGCTTGCAGGATGGCAGTGGGGAGTGAGATCAGTCACTGCCTTGGAGGGATGGGGAAAGGGCAGGCAGTGGAAGAGTTCTGGGTCCACCCCCCCTCCCCAACCACTGTTCTGGTCCTAAACCAAGAGAAAGGCAAAGGAGCATTAATCTGGTTGCCACACTTGAGCTCCCTGCTGTGATCAGACTGCTGTGTTCACTCCTATCTGGCTTCCATGACAGCTGTGCAACTTCTGCCCAGTCGCAATCTCATGGAATGGCAGCACCCACGTTGACATCTGGGGACAGGAATAACACTGGCATCAAACCTCCCTGGAACATGGCAGGGGTTTGCCAGGGAATGCTGCTGACCTTACTCAGTTTTTAAGTCAGCTTATTGCTTAAACCTTTGCAACCAGTAGGCTTAGCATATTCCATATGTGCACCAATGTTTCAAACCCAGAAGACTGTAAAGAGTGAATTCCACTGAACTCCTTTTAATGTGGTCTTTTGGCTGCGGTCAGAAGTAATGCATTCCATTTAGAAAATGTTTTAAATGCTTTCCATGTTCATTATAAAATAACATTGTCCTCTGATTAAAAAACCATATCAAAGCTGAAGGGGTGGGTAACACAGTTTTCTCCAAATAATGTTTCAATTAGATTTGAAATGCTATCAGTAAGAGAAAAGAAATGACCCATGCACAGAGATTTTCCTCTCTGCCTGATCCCTTGCTGAGCTTATGCAGACACACTCTCCAGAGAAACTTGCTCCTCTCAGAGGGTCTGTGTGTGAGTGTGAACAGGGCTGTGGGTGAGGAGGGAGAGGTTAAACTGCACAGCAGCTTAGCCAGACACTGAGCTCCTCTGCGGTATTTAGATGGCTGATCTTCTTTACTTAACGGAGTTTTTCAAACCTTTTGGGCATTGCACAGCACATTTTATTGTTAAAACAATAACTTTGTAAAAGAAGTGTTACAGAGCCCTTCTTTCTATCAGTGAAAAAACGTTAGTAATTGGCTTCAAACCAGCAGGGTCGGTGCAGGCGACTGCGGGCACAATTACCACTGCTCCTGCAAAAACACAGTGACCATCCCTTACCTTACACTGACCTGCACAAACAATGCATCAATCAGAGAGCAGATCCGACTATGTACTTACTTGTCTGGCTCTCGTTGCTGCACGGCTCTGATCATCGCAGTAGCGTGAAACCTTTCCTAATCCACCTACTGTCCCTCCTCTTTTCTCATTCATTTTGACAGTGATAACTGCTTGAGCCTTTCCTGTCATCATTTGCCCTTGACTCTTTGGAAGAGTCTGGAGATCTTTCAAAGGCTTGGCCTGTTGTCAGCATCAGACTGTGGCAAGGAAATGGATGGTAACAACATATAGAGAGGTCTGTGCTGCGGAAACTGCTCTACAATTAATTCATCTACTCTGACTGAAAATTAACAATGCTGAAACTTTCTAGGAGCGTAAACATTTCTGAAAACATATATGATATTGAATGGACTTAAAAAATATCTCTAGGACCTAATCATCAAGCAATAAATTCTGTTTGTCTGGAATTTATCACAGCTTATTAAAATATTTTCCTTTGCAGTGTATCATACAGTCCCGTAAGTCCACCTTTGTTTAGAGTCTTTGCCTCCTTTTTTTTTTTTAAGATGACATTGCAGGTTATTGCTGTTTGATGCAGTTGGAGTTGGCGTTTTAAAATATTCATTTCAGATCAGAAGTGATGTATTTGCTTGAGACGTGAGTGGTTTATAACTGCCAGCATTGACTTTAAATTTAATGACACAAAGAATGTCACGTACATGTGACACAGTCATCATTCCCTTCATTGTAATGCAACTTTGTGGCACAGACGACATCATTTGTATGCAAGTTTCCATGCAAATAATGTCATTTGAATCCTTTTAACAGGAGATAATGACACAAAATTCCAGGAGAACAGGGAACAGGCCATGAAATAAGGACTTTCAAGTGACAAATGGCAAGTTACCTTCCTTATTTACATTTCTCTAATTTTTCTCCTTTTTCTTCTTGCTCGAGGCCAGTTGTACCCAAAGGAATGGTCAGGAGGGGAATTAGAGCTACAAACACCTTCATGTCCCCACTAATACACAGTCTGGATAGAGGGGTGCTCCCAGTGGGCTGCACTCAAAAGTTGCCCTGATAGTTTTATTCTATTCAATGTTTAAAAGAAAAGAAAAAAAAAAAGGAAAGGAGTAAACCCCAAAACTTTTCACCTTTCACAAAAGAAATGTCACTACCTTTTACCAATACAAACACACACCCATGATCTCAGCCCACCTGGAAGAGGCAATAATTATCTCAACAAGGGATCTAGTCTTCCTTCTTTGTCCTGTCTTTATCTCATCCTTCACAGCACAGCCAGATTGTTGGGACTCCTCTAACATCTCATCCCCGTACTATTCCATGATGTTGCCCACAAACCTGATGCCTGGTGCCTGATGCCCACCCTGGCACTGTTTTGTCCTACCATACCCGTGCTGTCTTGACTCCTCCGGACTGGTCCTTCCTGCTTGCCTTGAAAAGCCACCTGCAGCCCCATTGATACGAGGGGGTCAGGTATCAATAAATAGTGGCAATGTCCCGGACTCCTCAGCCCAGCATTGAGAAGCAGAACTCTCTGTACCTTCATGCTTAGGATTGATGCACAGACAGTGCCTTGCTTTTGGATAGACTCTGTTCAGTTAGTCCTTGTTATTGATTCAAGAATATCTATTTATGAGTGAACTGAAGTGCATCATTAACTGAATAAAAAAATAACACATAAAAGTACAGCTTTTTTTTTCTTTCCTTTGTAATTTCACCAGCTTTAAACACAGTGGTTTTTAGCTAATACTAGTGAACAGAAGCACTATTTTGGGATTTTTCTCCACCTCCCTTCCTCTTTAATGTATGCACACATATTTTTCTATCCTTAGTGATCTTCCTTAGTGATCTTTTGAGCAGAAGGCTGGCTATGTTGCCTCTCTTCACTCTGCATCCTGAGATGGGATTTGACACAAGGAATCAAACCACTGATTTATCATGCTCTTTACAGTGTTTTCATGGGTGCTTGATGTGTCACTGCATGCAACAGAAGATGAGTGTTCCTTTTGTCCAGTAACTGCATGTTTAAATGCCCTTCTCCTCTATAGTTACTTATATCGTCCATAAGGAGCCACGTTAGGGGCTTGACATGGCATGCGTCAGTATCCAATTTGTATAGCTTTCTGACACAAAAGTAGGTTTCCCTATGGAAAGTGAAGGGGTCAGAGGACTGCATGGGAAAGGCCATTAGTCATGAAAACCTGTCTGTTATGTCGTGTCTTTCACAGCTTCAGGATCCAAAACTTTAAATGTAGTGATAAACAGCCCTCTTGAGGTAAAAAGATGAGGGTCAGCACTGTCTCTTCACAGGATGAGAGAATAAACCACTTTTTCTCAAAGCAGTACACATTCCCAAACTTGAAGCCATTTTGATTATTTTCCTGTTGTTATTTTTGCAGAACTTTTCACATCTCTGCAAGAATCATCCCTTGTCTGAGCAGTTTGGGTGGTTACAGCACTCACAGTGTTCATGGGCAACTGGTTCTCCCTCCTGCTCACATGGCACTGCCTGTATGTGGGAAGCAGGGGCCTATGCAGTGCCACTGCTCAAGTATCTGTAACTTCCAAGGCATCAAGTGCCCCTTGGAAACACTGTGCCAAGCATGACAGCCCAGTGTTCGATTCCTTGTGATAAATCCCATCTCAGGATGCAGAGCGCAGAACAGGCAATAAAACCCTGTTGGGGATGGAATAGCTGCAGCACACTGAGATTGGGGTATCGGAGGCTTCCAGTGTTTTCATCAGACGTGCTGAGGTGAAATGGGATGTGCCCAATGCTGGGCAGAAGAGGAAGGAGGAACAACCTGAAAGCACTTGATCTTGCTGCATTAAACTGCTTCTAAGCTGTGTAGCACATTTGCTTTGCAATGTGTCCCAAACCCCAAATATCCAGCATAGAAAGCAGGGCCATGGATCCCTTTTGTCTATTAATTTAGGTTTTCTTCCTGTCAAGGCCATGGATAGATATAACAAAGAGCAAAGGTTGCAACTTTAAAATGTCTCAGGCACACTAAGGCCCCATAAGCACAATCAGCTTTAAATTGGAAGCATATGAAACGCACAGATTTCAAGGCAGCACAGTGTTTTTCCAATTTTAGCTCGTAGCACTGGGGCAAGTGCTGTAAATTTTGAAATCTGTGTAACCTGTGAATCACATCCATTTTTGTTGTGGAGAAAACAGCACAGTGCAGCTCATATGCACCAAACTACGGTAGCGTGTATCAAGCTGATCCTTAACCTACAAGTCTAGGACCTTCCCCAGCTGCTGTCTACGCCAGTCTGTACACACCGGTTTCTCACCAAAATGCAATTAAAAGTGCCCTTTTTGAGGTCCGTATGAAAGAGAGATATATGCTGCCTCTCAATTTTTTCCAGACTTCGGGGTCAGACAGTGACCAGACACGCAAATAACAGTCAAATTATACAGGAAGTTGTCAAAAGGGTTCTAGCATAGGCAGAAAGGACTTTTGACCTTCCTGGGTGTCAAAGGTCTGGTTCAAGTTTCTTTATAATAATCTGTAGCTATGGCAATGAAAACAGACCCTTTGAGTGAATCAGTTTGTAGATTTTGCTTTGAAAATTTCTTTGACTTTCATATTTGAATTGAATTTTAATTAAAAAAATTGCTTAAAGCTATAACCCAAGAAAGACTTTATTTACAATAGAAAAAGAACTGAGGCTGACAGCTGTAAGGGTGGGCTCAGGAAAAAAAAAAAAAAAAAGAAACAAGGACAAAGGAAAAGCACAATGATGCCTCCCCATACCAGAATTAGACCAAGGTTTCTTTTTTCTCTGCCTCTTCCTCCCTTTCTCCCTCTCCCCAGCCACTTAGGGAAGAGGTTACCTGCCTTACACTTTCATAGACCCTAAAAATATTTTCAGAGATGTAAGTAGCCTGTGAGAAAATCAGTAGGATGTGCTGACAATGCCTTCAAAGTCAGAGAGAAAAAGAGAAGGCTAAAGGCAAAATAAAATGGTTTGCAAAGAGCAAAAGAAGGGCATTTTTTTCTTCTCCTTCATGGCCACTTGTCATAATCAGAATCATCCTTATTTTTTTGTTGTTGTAGTAGTAGTTGTTGTCTTGCAGATTCATTAATGCAAGCATAGGAGAAGATTAAAAGAGTTTAGATTATGACACAACTATCGATATTGGTGCCTGACAGCAATATTAGCTCCTCATTGATATAAATGCTGAGCATAGGTGATTTTAAAAGTGTGACTGATTAAAGCAACATAAATAGTGGTCTTGGCACTAATGCTGTCAAGAATAAATCTTGGACCTTGACAGTATTGTGTGAACCCAGCCTCTGACTGGCCTGAAACCCTCCTTTTATGCCTCTTCAGGAACATTCCTGTCACCTCTCTGTTTTTAACTGAGGGCAGCAAAAAAGTTTTTGTTTTGGGGGGTTTTTTTATACTTTTTTTTTTCTCTTTTAAGGGCAGAGTGTCAGAAGATTGTCCTTTGCTATCTCCCATATCTTACCTGGTGATTTTTTCTTCTTTAAAAAGAGAAAAACTGATAGCAAATATTCTCAGTGGTTGTTCAAACCATGCTGGAGAAAGCCTGTGAGAAGGAATTTGATGCCACCATATTTTTAATCAAGCCAGTGTTCATCATTAGGCTACTGAATATCCTTTTTTCGCTAGGTATCTTTCTTTTTCCTCCTTGAAAACTCCCTCCTGATGGCTAGCTGAGCATGTGAAGACAGTGCAGATGGCCTGTGTTCAATGCATCATGTCCTTGACCCATTAAACATATTGAGTGAATGCAAACCCTCTCTGCAGCATTTGTAACAGTTGGTCTCAAGTGTATATCAAGATCATTGTGCATAAATTTCCAAGAAAGAAGTTTAGGAACTTGTAGTACAGAATACACCCAGATTTCCCTACACAGAGTTCCCTGCCCTCCAGCCAAGAGCAACTCAGGTGCACGGGGGAGCATCAGTGAGTGAAAGTGAGGATAGCAGGGAAGTTCTCCTTGCTTCATACCTTGGACTCAGCCATTGCTTGATGAATGTTTAGTGAAATCTGTGCTCAAGACCAGACATATCCACAAGACATATCACCTACTGACACAGAAGGGAAGCATTCAGCATCTAGGTGGCAATGAGATTTCAACCACGTGGTCCAAGAGGCCTGACCAGACCTGAATTTCTGCTGAGTAGAGGCAAGATGCTTTGAGCCAGAGGTAGAGCTGGGCTGCAGACAGCCATGGGAAGAGGAAGAGATGGATTAATGTTCCTACATTTGCTCATGTGCTCTTTTACACCTCAGTAGATGCGAAGACAAACACCCCCAGTGTCACCTATAACACACCTGAGTTAATAGAGTAGGAGTGGAGGTTAGGAGGATAGTTTTCTATGAAATAGTCATCTAAAGCTGTCCAAAGATATATTATAACTGGGCCTGTTCTTTATTTCCCATTGCTTTTAAGATTGGGTTATGGTCCTACTGTTTATCACATTCACCCTCCAAAGATAGCCAAGCAATTGAATCAGACACCCAGATTACCACAAATACTAGAAACCGCAATATCCGTGCACTGTGTGGCACAGAGGAAATGGTATTCCAGAGATCACTAGTCCTAATAAGAGAGGAAACACTGTCTTAAAGTAACATATATACCCACTAGGTTCTTTGTAGTGCAAACATGCCATCAGGTATCTAAACATGCTCTGTTCAGTTGCATTTAGACTTAGTGCATTTTGCACTTACACTTTATGGTATATTTTGATGAGGATCTCCTGACAACCTTGCAATTGCAAATGAAATTGCATTTCCCACACACCCTGGAATAGTCACAGTTATTCTTTTTTTTGCATATAGAGGACTGGCTTCTGATCTCCATTATGCCAAAATGCTTTAATTATTTTAGTGGAGTGTCTATTATTTTAGTGGACCTGTTAGCACTTGAGACTCTTGGACTCTGATGAGACAAAGGGAAAAATATTTTTCCTTTTACACTTTCCCAGTTAAAATGGAATACTGTGTCTGTGTCCCAAATATAAATAGTCTTAGAAGACACAATCCAAACTGCCAGGACAAAGTGGGGAAGGGTAGAAAAAAATGTAGTTAAGAAAAAAGAAGTGTGAAAAACATCTGTATCAGAATTAGCCAAAATTTCTAGATATTGTACATCCAAAGAAAGGAAGACTAGAAGCACACTATGACTGCCACACTCCTTTACATGCTTTCATCAGTCCAGCATTACAGATCTCACTTGGGATACTCTAGATTCAAATTCAGATCTCCTTTGTGCCTGATATTGTGCACTGATTTTAATCTAAATCTCTTCCACTTTTGTGAATAACCACTGAGTTACAGATTATTGTAGAGAAAATCTCTGAAATCTTCCTCCCACTAATTCTATCCCAGAGGAGAGAAACTTTTTTGGCCAGTCAGTATTTTGGGAGGTAGAAGAGGGGAGAATATTGAAGATAACCTAACCAGCTCCACTTTCAAAGTTTGAGGAGATTGAAATATCCCTCTAAACATATACACCATCGTTCACATTTAACATTCAAAGGATAATCACTGCAAATCACAGAAAAAAATGCTCAGTGGCTGAACCTTTAGACCCAGTTCTAAAGCCTGGATCTGTATGTTTTAAAACACTTCACTTAATGTTTTGTTAAAAGTCACTGAAGAGGAAAAAGAGAAAACTTAAAATATAACACATGAGCAGTTTAACTATATGACTTTTACTGTATTTTGACTCAATTAGTTAATTTCTGCTTATATTTAAATGTTTTCCTGTTTCCAGTGCAATCAAGGCATGGCCTAATGCTTCTCAGTCTGTCTTTATGGTGTTTTTATTCTAGATACCAGAGAATGGGATATTAGCAGGAGGTAGCTTCAGACAAGGTGCATGAATTGCATCACGGTAACTTTAGACTATGAGAATACCCAGAGCTCTTATGTTTCTTCCCCTTTTAGTCTTCTCATGTTTCCAAATTTTAGGAGCAAGTTAAATGTTGCATGCCATGATTTTAATAACTGATAATAGCAATGTGATAATAGCTATTTGGATGGAAATTCACTATAGTTGTCTTTTTTTCTTCCCAGTTTCTCTGCGTCATACCATCCCAACCTTTTCACCATTGCAATAAGTTGTCTGTCGTTGGTGAGTAGGAAGGATGGCACCTGTTTTACACCAGGAAGAAAGGTTAAAAAAAAAAGCTGTTTTTTTTTCCCTTTTATCCCTGTACAGTGCCTAATTACAGTTTTGGCAGGCAGCATGTGATCGGACAGGCCTTATTTAAAGTGCCCCAAACAGTCTTTCACTAATCAAACAGTAATCAGGTTTAAAAGAAATATTTTTGCTCCTTGTGCCAAAACAGAAAATTGATCTTATTGAACTAATCAGGGGTACTAAAAAGTGCTTGGCCTGGTGGATTTGTCTGCTGCTGTTTTGCAGAAGGAGAACTGTCAAGTACAACCTAGGCTGCTAAAACGGCAAGAATCGCCCTTTGAAACGATGGTTAAACCCAAACACTCACTGATTAATGTCAGGCAGAGAGCCCAATTCCCCAAAGTACTAATTTTGCAGCTTGAGGAGTAGAGGTGGTGCTGTGTGTAGTTCCTGCAAAGTGGAGGAAAATGAGAACCCTTTTAATTTCAGACTTAAATGAAAACTTAGAATCAGAAATGCCTGCCTCTCTGTTAACCTTTATGATAAAAATGTACAATTTGCATTAAGGAAGAGTGTGTATGGCTTGCAAGCTCCCAACCATCTGATTTCGGCAAAATAAGCAAGTAGGGCACTATTTAAAATAAAATCTCAACTCAGTGTTTTAATTTGAATCCTGAGAAAAGCGTGTCAGGCACCTTGCAGTCTTCTTGGTCTGTTTGATGCTCCAAGTGTACAGAAGGATTCATTTATAGAGAGGTGTCATGTGAAAATCAGTCTGGTAGACAGACATTAAAACTGAGGGGACTAAGGGTTTTCTGGCACTGCTGAAATTCTTTCTACAGTTGATTTTACCCTTTCATTTTTTTTTTATAAATAACTGTTAATAGGAGGCTGAAAACTTTGTGGGCCTGATTCTACACAGGTTCTTTCTGTGGTGTTTCAGGACAAATTTAAATACCACTAAAATCAGAAAAAAACTTTGATTTTGCTGGGTGAAAGATCATTTAGTCTGACTAACTTTTCCACTGTACATGTTTATCTGTACAGGTCTCTAAGTTCAGTGTGTCTCTTTTCTGTGCATCTACCATTTTATAGCACTCTCATTGTATAGAACCTGAGCATGTTTTCACTGTCTTCCAGCACAGATCAGACTTTCATTATTTTTCATTTCTTTCTCCATGATTTTTTTTTCCTCCCAGTTCTTAATAGCTGTGAGATCTTTACTGCCCAAGACCTGTAGGAGGCTGTTGGTTAATATATCAGTGCAGTAACTTAGTAAGTCACTCAATACATCTGCAGAACCATCAGAGAGGTCTGACCTTCCCCACTTAACAGGAAAGTACTTTTGATCAGTTCTCCTTGTTTCAGTCAGAAATTTAAAACTACGGTGATGAAAGTGAGTATCTTTTTGAGGAAAAGCAGTAAAGGAGTTATTGAAACTGTACTTACCAGGGAAAGGGAAAGATTTATATTTAACAATCAACTGATTAAATTTAATGTTTGCAGTAGGTAGAACTGGAGAAGTACATTTCAGTTCCTCTCCATGCTGGTGTAGATCTTACTCTCTTCTTGTTAAGTGCTTGCCAAGAAAGTTAAAGCAAATCACCAAAAAGTTTAAGTAAAACCACGTTAGTGCAATGTGTTAGACTCCTGTGTGGATGTTTTTATTCAGAAACAATCTGTGTTTGCCTTAGCTTTGTCCTGAAGCCATGCAATGTTACCCAAAGACCCTTGTGGCAGGGAACAAGCCATCTGGATATTCTTGAAGAAACAGAAAATATTGGAGGGCTAACTAGAAGAATTTCAAAGTTCTGTACAGGTCTTGTTTAAATGATATTATAATAATTTGATAGTGTAAAATCTGGAGATCTAAACCTCTGTGAAGTTGTTCATCTTCCCAGAGTGATTTTACTCATGCTGAAACACATCTCTCACTTGTGCTGATGGTGGTGCAGATTATTAAAAAAAAAAAAAAAAAAAAAAACAAAAAAAGAGAGAGAGAGAGAGAGAAACATTTTGGTATTTTTCTATGTTGATATTTTGTTTTTTGTTATGAAGAAAATATTTTTCTATGGGAACAATATTTTTAGTTGCTCAGACTTTCTTTTCTATGAAGTAGATATGCACTACCAAAGCTTTTCTTATGGCTACCTCCCTGTTCTGCCTCCTACTCCTTCAAGTTCTCCTGTGCTTTTCTTGTCTACCCTTTCTTTCTCTCCTGCCTACATTTCCTGGTCAAGGTGCATTTACCTTAACACTATAACACAATGATAGGAAGTGAGCTCCTGCTTCAGTCTGAATTTTTTAATATTTCCAGAATGTATTAGCAAAGCTTCAATGGGAGCAATGTTTACTCATTCTAGCTCACAGACAGTGAGACCAAGGTCGTTCAGGAACCACACTTTGAATGCAGACACAAGTTTTGTGTGTGATGAAGCCAGAACCAATACGAGGCAGAAAAAAAGAGGTGTAATTTTAGGAATCCCATGCCTAAGGAACCTCCATTGAGGTCACAACTTCCTATTTTTCACTTAGCCTGAAGTGTCTCCGAGCAGAGTCTTTGTTTGATGTCTGGCCAAATGGCCAGAAACTGATCTTCCAAACCATTCTTTTTGCGTTCACTTGCTCCGACTTCCCAGGAAGAAATCCTATCAAACACAAGGAGTAGAAAGGTTAGCAGGAACTTCCTAGTCACCTCTCAAACTCTAGTCTCATATGCCATCTCTGTCCATTGTGATCTCTGGTTTGTGCGGTAAGGTGCTGTCCGTGAAACCATTGTGGAGACCCACTTTTTTTCATAGAGTTCCAGTCCTGACATTTCTGTTTTTACCAGAACAGATCTCCTCCTGAATGCTCCCACACCCTTGTCCCTACCTGGCTTGTTTTCAGGGGCCATCAGGTTGGTTGGACACACAGGAGTTTGTAGTATTTATCGTACTGTGCACGCTGTCCTCCCAGAGGCAGCACAGAGAGGGCAGAAAGAGCTGGAAATGATTGCTTCTCCCTCTGATGTCTTGTCATTGTAAATGGAGTAGGATGAACAATGAGTGAACCTCATTGTTCAGGTGAGCAGAGGACATGTAGTGCCAGGCATGTGGACATGTCTCATAATACCTGGAGAACCAGGGAGTCTATTAGTTTCACAGAATCACAGACTCATTTAGGTTGGAAAAGACCTCTGAGATCACTGAGTTCAACCTTTACCTAATTATTAATGTGTCAATTAGACCACGGCACGAAGTGCCAGATCTACGCGTCACTTGAACTGCTCCAGGGATGATGATTCCACCACCTCCCTGGGATGTCCATTCCAATATTTGACAACCCTTTCTATGAAAAAATTACTCCTGATGTCTAACCTGAACCTTGCCTGGGGCAGCTTGAGGCTACATGGTCTCTTCCTGTCACTAGTTACCTGGGAGAAAAGACCAGCTCCCACCTGGCTACAACCTCCTTTCAGGTTGTAGAGGGTGATTTGGTCACTCCTGACCTTCCTTTCTCCAGGATAAATAACCCCAGCTGCCTCAGTCACTCCTCATAGGACTTATTTTCTGGACCCTTCACTAGCTTTGCTGTCTTCTCTGGACACACTGCTGTACCTCAATGCCTTTTTTGAAGTGAGGGGCCCAGAAACCATTACAGTACTCGAGGTGCATCCTCACCAGTGCTGAGTACAAAGGGATCAACATTTCTCTGATTCTGCTGACCACATTACTCCTGATATATTTTTCAACCTGCCTCCAACCTATCTCCATGACAGCTCAAAGGTTACATATTACTGCAGCTGCACAGCTTGCGGCAAAGTTACCAGCACTCATAAAATTACTTTTGTCCACTAAGAATTACCCAGAGTGGGAAGGAGGGGAACCACCAGCACCTCTCCTTATGCACAAAGGGAGTCCAAGTTTGAGAAGCATTACAGAGCTGGGATTTCTTCCCTGACCAAGGTGTCAGTAAGAGGATGTTATCAAGTTAACCCTTTTACCTTGAACCTTCCATGAATAATTCAGACCCTTCACATTTAATATTTATCCACATAACCTCAGTTGTCACTCAACAAGGGTCATTACTTGCCATCCATGTCCAATTTTATTTGTTCCTGAATCCTTCCCTCATATCTTTATTAAGTTGCCACCATATGTAGCAGAGTTGCATGTGGTCACTTTTGCCATCTCCATCCCCAGTGTGGAGATTACTTGTCAGGCCACTGGGAGTGTCGTTTGAGTGTGAATTCATTCTGCAATGCTAGCCTATGAAATCTATTCTCAGAAAAAATACCTCTTAAACCTGGCCACGAACGTTTACATGCCCAGAGTTTTAACCAGGCATTTGCCAAATACTCTTAAAGGTTATATCCTTCAACATTAACTTAGCTCCTTTAATTAATCACTTTGCAGCTGAATACTTGCACTTGCGTGGAGGTGATGTGGCAATAATGACTATTAACAGGCTTTGTGTTGCCAAAGAGCACACCTAGATCACAGTACCACAGTATGGGTAAAGTTGGAAGGGACCACAGTGAGTCATCTTGTCCAACCTCTCTGCTCAGACAAGGTCATCCCAGAGCATATTTCACAGGATTGCATTCAGACAGTTCTTGGATATCTCCAATGAGGAAGGCTCCACAGCCTCTCTGGGTAATCTGTCACAGCGCAGTCACTCTTACAGTAAAGTTCCTCTTTTTCAGGTGGAACTTCCTGTGCATCGATTTCTGCCCCTTGTCTCTTGTCCTAGTGCTTGGCACCACTAAGAACTGACTGGCTCCAGCCTCTTGACAACCTACCTTCAGATACTTGGAGACACTGATGAGTCCCCTCTTAGTTGTCTCTTCTCGAGGCTGAAGAGTCCCAGCTCCCTCAGCCTTTCCCCATAAGAGAAATGGTCCAGTCCCTTAATTATCTTTGTAGCCCTCTGCTGGACCTGCCTCAGGAGCTCCATGTTCCACTTGTAATGAGGATCCCAGAACCGGCACAGTACTTGTGATGCGGCCTTAATAGGGATAAGTAGCAAGCTACTAACACCTCGCTAATACCCTTCCTCACATGCTGACCTTTTCAGACCATAAATTTGCCTAGAACCCCACACACATTTCCGTCAGAGTTTCCTTCAAAGCAGACAAGCTGTTAGTCACTTCAACCCCATTGCAGAAGCCATTAACATTCCTTAGAAGAGCCATTTGTTTCATGTGTGAAGCACACAATGTGAAACCAGGGCACAGGCAAAGTGTTTTGCAAATGGGTAATGAGTATGGCATTATCTGTGCTATGGCTGCAGTCTCTTCAGTCTCCTTCTCTATTTTTTTTTTTTTCCAAGCAAGAAATGTCACTGAATGTTTCCATGACACAATTGTTAATATAAAAAATTACCATATCAGTAGCATGTGATTATGAGTACAAGGCTGCCAGTAAGACCATTGTCAGACCATATCGTAGGCATGATTTTGTCTAAAAGTTTCTCTTTTCTTCCTCCCTATCCATTCCACATCATGATGTTGACACTGATGTTGGCATTGATGTTTACTGTGCATTTTTTTACTGTCTTTCTCCTTTTTTGTTTTTCTGATATTTTTTTTATTTGTAAAATATTTCAAATCTAAGCTACCTTCTTATGCAGAGAAAGACAAAGGAGATATTCAAATTACTCAAGACTGAAGAGGAATAGCAAGTCAGGAAGGATGAAACTGTGATCTTACACCCTGACTACAACCTTAAGATGGAGTGACCTTATATGATAACCTGCGAAGTTCTTTCTTACCAGCCTTTCCGTCTGTTAGAATTAAACATATTTATTGAGTACTACATTCCTGATTAATGAAGTTGATGAAATTGCAGTCATTCAGATTATTTTCAAGGGGGAAACTGTGTTGATCCAACACAAAGAAAAGAAAACTGCAGGACTTCTGGTCTTGGTTACGAGCCACACGCAGGCGCCCACTTGGGCAGATGAGAGAGAGCATGATAAAAAAAAGATCAGTGAGGCTCCTATCATTGCATTGATCTAGATGGTTAAAACTAAAACTGAGATATTTTCAGCCATAATGGCTTTTGCTGTATGTTAAGAAAGCAGCATATCTTGAACACCTCCTTAACAATATCCATGAAAGATCCCAATGTGTCTCTTCAGTAACCATTTACAATAGGCTCACACAAGTGGCCTCACTGAATTGCTCATACCAAGATGAATGTGAATAAGATGTAGTGAAAAGAGAGATATAACCTCACTGAACCAGACAACAGCTGGTTCAAGTGACAAATATAAACAAAGAAAATACATCTTTAACAGTTACATGATTTTTTATCCCATACTCTATCCCAGACAGGCTGCAAATGCTCACTGACAGTTCATTGTGGCATTTAAAAGAGAACAGACAAAATTGATGAATAGTAAAGTGTACCCAAAACTAGTTTACAGCTGCAATATATCATAACAATGCAGAGAGTTGAAAGCAGGACAGGATTTGCCTTTCCTGCCTGCAGAAAGAAATGTCCTCTGAAGATACCACAAGAACCAGCAATTTTCCAGCCTTACAGTTCTTCCACTTCCGCTTACAGCCAGAAGTAGCAAGTGCAGAAGTACACAAAAAGGCAGGGATGTTAGAGAGAAAAGTCTGATCGAGCTCCTCAGAAAAGTGATTTGATTTGATCTACTTTCAGAATATGAACAAAATTTTGCACTGAGTCAGACTTTGCATTGTCTGGACTGCTCTTAATTTAATGGAGATGTGTGTGAGTCGTATATAGTGAGCAGGGAGATCTTACTGCACTGCTGCCTGTTCTCAGAAATAGCTAGCTGTGTAAAGGGATCCCTGTAGTAAAGGTTAAGTGTACACTGTATATTATCTCTCTTTCCTTTTCTTTTTTTTTTAACAAAAAGAAGAAAGCTAAAAAGAAAAAAAAATGTTGTGAAAGTTTAAAAGTATGACCTCCAGAACCAGACATGCTGAGACTGGGCAATATTGAAGACAGAAACAGAAGGGGTTGGATAAAAGGCTTTGTGATATGAATCTCTGTCTCTCCTGCCCTCAGCAGAAAGGCTTAAATATCTCCTTCTTGGACAAACAGATCAATACAAGCTTTTTAACATCTTCAATGAGAGCTCATTAATGCTCTCATGGTGTCCTCTTTTGTGCCCTGGTGACCTGGTGGGAGCCAGGGAAACTGAACTGCAGCTTGGTAATTATCACAGGAATAACACTTCATATCATCTCCTAGCGAAATGTGAATTGTTTTCCTAATTATTCAGGACAGCAGTGAGCGAAAGTGCAAACTAATTGAAAAGACATTATGATTTATTTGAGTATGTGAGGTTGGACCTATTAGTTTGGGTTAAATGTTAACCAATAGAATATTTGCTACCTCTTTGAAGAGCTGAATGTTAGGAAAGCACAAGAACAGAAAACTCCATTTCCTACAATCACTTCTTCATTATATGCAGTTTATGGATTTTCTTTTGCCACTGGAAGCACTGGAATCTTTCCCCTTGTAAATGCTGGTATTCAGGCTGAGTTCAGGATCCTGAAATTGTTTGAGGACCCGAGCAATAGAGCTGGAATACGGAGTGAAGACAAATTGCAAAAGAAGTGGGAGTTTTATATGATCAATATATAAAATAATTGAATAAACAACATTTTATTTGACTCAACGTAAGATCGTTTTTTATAAGGAAGATGTCTTGTTTGTTTCATACAGACCAGTTGCATGGTTTGTGTGTTTTTACGTCAGTTTTGGTGTATAATTTATTTCCACATAACGGTTTGAAAATCTTCCATAAAGAAGGGGCAAAAAGAAAATTTCAGTTTAAAATATTTCCCTTAATCTAAAGAAAGTACATGCACAAGAAGAGCAGATCAACAGAGTAAAAAATGTCTAATGTAAGATAGTCTGTGAGGTTACTTACTGCATAGGTGTGACCTAACATCCAAACTGACCTGTTTGACTGAACTCCTGAGTGGCAGAGGAAGAAAAGAGGCGCTCAGACATTTTAATGAAGTTGGATCTTCCATAAACACTGAAAATTAGAAAATCAGACCCTCTGCACATGTCTGATTTTGAGCTCTGGAAAACTGTAATACTCAGAATCACTCACTGCTTTTGAAAATTAAAGCCATGTAGTTGAAAATAGGTATTTAATTTATGTAAGAAGTTTGCTCTTTCAAGCACCTTTCTCAAGCAGCTTCTTATTATCGACAATGTAGGCTGCAACACTGTCAAGCTATTACTACTGTATATTAGCCTGAAAATAACATTGTACTCATAGAACTGGGAAAATTATTTTCATTTTCACAAATAGTGTGTAATTTTTGGGGTGACCCCTCTCTTAGCTAATCAAGATACAGTGCAAAGATATCAGAATTCATATTTGGTAATTAAAATAAAAATATAGGGAAAAAATAATAAAAAAAATAAATAAAAAAAAAGCCCTGATCTATTTTAGTCACATTTTATAATACTGTTTTTATTGCAAGAATTTAATTATACGTATTTTCATGATTTCTCATATTCTGACATATTAATTAAGGATGCTCTAATTCAATTCCTGTGGCACTATTGGCCTATCTTGTAAAAACATTTTCCTGTTTTGGTACAAACACAAAAATGAAGGGGAAGGTAAAAGCAGCACCTCAGTTTGCTGCCTACACATTGCCTTTTCTTGTCATGGAAATAGCAGACTAATTATTTTATAAAGTGATAGATTCCCCCATCTGTATAGTGTTCAGTGGCACTAACACTTAATAAAATATACATGGGAAAACAGCAGTCTCCTGAAGGTTGGGAGGGAGTGTCGACCTGCCGGAGGGCAGGAGGGCTCTGCAGAGAGATCTGGATAGACTGGAGAGATGGGCTG
>JAYRBT010000177.1:50773690-50826196 GCA_036023395.1 Myiotriccus ornatus | reverse complement strand
GGAGTTGGATCAGGGGTTGGACTTGATGATCTTGGAGGTCTTTTCCAACCCAATCTATTCTATGATTCTATGATTCTGTGATTCCTGGGCTGAAGTGTGTCTGCCTCTGATGGCAGAGCCACAAAAACAAGGTGAAGTGCCTCACACTTTTACTGTGACTACACATGGACTCTGCCTCATTATACAGTCTTTGAAAACTTTGTAAGTACTAGGTAAGGTTTATGGACTCGTATGTCTTCTCAGATCCTCTTTAAGACTCTTAGCAACTAGAAGGCATCACCTTGCAGCTCAAGTAGAGGGCTAAGCCTGTTTTCTATTGTTTTTGTTCAAATATATTTAGTTTTTCATCTATGAGTACAAACTATTTCAACTTCAATATGAATTGGGGAATGTCAGCAGTAACTAATGCAATATTATGACAGTAAACAGTACATAACCTGCACTAAAATAACTGTCCAAATCAAAGCTGCCATTCATGATTCAAACATGCCAGTATCTGTAGCTACTGGACCTTTAGAAGCAATGTGTTCAGCATCAACTCCCGCCACCTGAGACTAAAGCTGAATGAACAAGGTTGCCATAAAAAGTGTGACAGCTAGACCCATCTCACACCACAAGCCAAAAGCAGAGCCCAAACTCATGCCATCAAGTTGGGGTTGTGTGAGTGCTTTTCTACCATGAGCACAATCTGAAGACAATGCTTAGACTCGGGTTGTGTTGTTTGTCTGGTTCAGGT
Organism: Myiotriccus ornatus; assembly: GCA_036023395.1. NCBI lineage: Eukaryota > Metazoa > Chordata > Aves > Passeriformes > Tyrannidae > Myiotriccus > Myiotriccus ornatus. Next base: position 50,825,460 of record JAYRBT010000177.1, on the reverse strand, counting down.
TGGTTTGTATTGAGGAGGCAGGGAGGGGAGAAGCACACTGCTTTCCCATTTCAACAATTATCCACCACTATTACTGATATGGTACATTCATATTCACGCTGGGTCCAAGTCCAGCCACCTCAAAATGCACAGGGGGATAATGGGAGCATCAGTGACTAATGAGGGCGATAGGACAGTCTGGAAACTAAAACCAAAAATACTCTGACAAGCACTGAAGGGGACAACAAGGCTCACATAAACACTGACACATGCACACCAGGGAGAGAACAGAATAGCCTTGGACTCTTCAGTACTGGCAGGTGAATTAATGTCTGTAGAAGCTGCTCAGACTATCATTAACATATACCTGATAAGTATGGCAGTGGGATCTCAAGGTCTCCACTGTAATCCTGCCTTCTCCTTTTAATTCAAAGGAAAGTGTTGTACCTTAAAGCGATGCAGACATGCAACAATCATTTAGCTGTCCCCAGTTTCTGTCAGAGAGACATGAGCTGGTTGTGAATCATTCCCTCAAGAAATCTTGGTAATATTGACTATTTTTGAATTTCTAAATATATTTTGATTTAAAGACTAAATTAGACTTAAGCCAGCAATAGTGTGTCTTGAACCACTTTTGAAAATAAATGAGATATGCTGATGCCGAAATGTTGGTAAAAGGGGATTAAGAAGACTAGGCTGCTTTCCACCCCAGTGGCTTTGCGTTACTATTAAGAGGGATGGATTAATATCAGATTTCTGGTATCTGGTTCCTCAGTGATACCGCTTAATTATCCAGATAAGTGATCAGAGTCAAAGCACGAGTGACAGCATAAATATAAAGAACATCATCTTATAATTTTTTTCCCTTAAAAAACATGTATATTAGTTTTAATATCATAAAGATATATTTTTAAAGTTAATAAAGTTAAAATTTTAAGGAGTTTTCAAATGCTCAGTTTTGGTTAGTCATCCTTTAAAAAGTTGCAGTATATTTACTGATTGACAGGCACAGAGAAGTAGTTCACACTGAAAGAATTCCAAAAACACTGGACTGCTTGTCCCTGCAACGAGCAACTTCTCCCACCCATTTCCACATACCCAATTATTCCATTTTCTTCCTTTTCACTCTCACTGCCCCATTGCAGAGACCACACCCTTGCTGAAGGGGGTGGACCACTGAGCTTCCCCTGGCTCACATCAGAGGATGGAAATATCTGGTCTCCCTGCTCCATCTCTAGAGGGGAGGACCATGAATTCCCAGGTTGCTTCTCAGCCCAGATCTGCTTTATAGCTCTGGTCTCTGTTGGCTGGTAATTTTATCCAACAACATATTTGATATGTGTAAGTGTGTGAATGCACTTGTGTACTTTCAACATAGACAAGTCTTTGGACAGATCAGGATCTTAGGATGGGAGAAAAAGCTTTGGCACCTATAATTGTTTCAAATAGAATCACTTTGACTGGTATTTTGTCCCTTGCTGAGTCCCTTTTCAAGAATCTGAGATTGGTGTCAGACAGGAGGCAATGAGTTAAAGATGATTTTAGTAAAATTTTCTACTGGAAATTTTTATGTAATCTATGCCTGCCATTCCTTGGCATCAGGAGAGAATTTCCAGATATCTTGAAATTGAAAGATGGAGTGGAAATTTCTGTGTTGGGGGAGAATTATTTCCTCAGTAACTTAGGGGCATGAAAGACAAAATGTTTTTGCTGGGGCAGTTCCTACACTCTGTAAATAAACAGGAAAGAAAATGAAATGTCCATACTCATTGAGCTTTAAAGAAGAATATTAAATACAAAAAAAAAAAAAAGGAAAATTCTGCACATTAGAGGCAGACAAATCTGAATATAACTTAAATCAATAACTAGAGTACTGTTTACTCCCCTGAATGTCCATACATCTTCGTACATGTATATTTTAGACTTCATTAGTTTCTAACAAGATTGACATGCCTATATTATGCATTGTAGCCCACACCAGGCAGAATACAGCTATATTTCATAATACAGAGCTAACTTTTTAAATTTTCTTTTCTGATGTTCTGCATTTCAGACATTGCAACTACTGCAACTTCTTCGAAGTCTTTTCCTCCAGTTTATCTGGAGAAATCCAGATAAGTCTCCAAGGAACATTTGCACTCCACCATTACAAGTGAATAGCAATGCAAATGGTGCTAACAGAAAGCACTGATACAGAAAACTGCCTCCCTCTTTTTACTTCTTCTGCCTCCTCCAGGGAGGGTGTTAAAAACCTTAGGTGGGTTGCAGATACAAAAGAGAACTGAAAGTTGTGGACTTGAAAAATACATACATATTGATAGTAGCCTAAACCTCACTCATACACTTCATTCTTGTACTTCATTCTGTAGGTGGAGAGACTATTTGACAATGACTCACAAACAGGGAAGAAAGACTCATCATCATACTGGTTCAAATCTGAGTCTGCAGTGGTGGGAGGATTTTTGCTATGGGTCTAACACCTTCATTTCTGCAGCTGAGGTAAACTAGAGGCTCAAGAATATATTTTTCAGGGTTTCGTTGTTTGGGGGTTTTTGTGGTTTTTAGGTTTTTTTTGGTTTTTGGAGGGGGGGTTGTTTGATTTTTTCCTGTTTTGTTTTGGGGTTTTGGGTGTTTTTGTTATATTTTGTGGTGGGCTTTTTGTTTGTTTGTTTTGTTTGTTTCTTTTTCATTATTTTGATGTCAACAGGAAAAAGACAATGTGAAATTATCCTTGTGTATTGGACAGGCCAGCATGTTGGTAGGTAAACAAGACAGAATGCAAAATAAAAATAAAGAGTTTCTGATCATGGTCTAGAGGGGTATTTTAAGGAAGAGGAATCTTAGGATCTCTTTCTTGTGACATACTTTTCTCCAAGGTTCATCTTAACGAGTCTCATCTCTTGTCTTTTTTTCTTTAACCAAATAGGTCTGGTCAGCTGTTGTATTAGAGAAAGCCAAAGAGAAGCCTTATAAACTGCTGTTATTCACTGACACTCACCTGAGTTAATAATAGCATAGCATGGTGTTAAAGTCTCTTTAGTGTGGGGGGGTGACACCTTTTGAAGATGTTATTGGTCTTTGGCCATCCTCTGCTATTTATCCTATTGTGTTCTCTGGAGTGATTGTTCACGTGCCATAACTTAATTACAGCTAACTGTTATTCTCAGTGCCTAACTATACATGCTTTTCACCTCCAATCAATCTATAGTACATTTTTTTCCTGTGGATAAAGCAATATTATTGTATATCAAAATATGTGAATTCCAGTGTTAGGAAAATTATACAGGAAGAGAAAAATCTCTGTTCAGTCCTTTCTGTGGGTCAGTTATGATCTCTGCCTTGAATTTATATACGACTTAACCTTGTGAAGCAAATACGGAGACTTTCCTAGATTTTCACAGATGTTGCAAGGGCTGATGTAGCTGACCAGGACACTTCAGTGCTCACAGTTCATATTCCTCATTCTCAGCAGTAGAAGAGCATGGGATCCCTTGAGAACCTGTCCTTAAACACTAGACCATATGGCTTTACCACATTCCTGAGTCATCTGCTAATGCCACCCTTGAACAAAATGCAATAGTAAATAATTAGAAAATTAAAGAGGCAAAGTATTGTCTACAGCAAGATTTCATGTGCTTTCCTGGAAGTCAGCTGGTACTGCCCATCATGCAAGAGAGATGGTGACCTTGATAAATCTTGCCAACTGCAAAAAACCCCTGCTCCTATAGCTTAACTCGTAAATAGTGTTTTACGGACTGTTGATGATCTCCCATTGGACCATCCATTTCTCAGGCTGTTTTGAAATGAGTTGTTTTACCTGAAAATATGTCAGACTCACTCTGCAATCATAACTGCTTGTCCTTGTTCTTAAGTCCTTGGAAGCACTCAGGCTGACCAGAAGGAGCCATCAAGCCCTCCAGTGCGTGTCCAGTGGGGAACCTCCACAGCACCTCCCAGCTGCACTATAATCAATCTCTAGAAGCAACTGAGGTCCACTTCTGTTCCCATCATGTTAGTGTCCAGGCAAGAGCAGTGGAGGCCAATAGCTGAGCTAGCTGATATTCTCTGTCTTCTTTTTCTCTCAACATTTTATTCCAGTTTATTTCCAAGGAAAAAGTCTGGGGCTCATGGTTTTTCTGTGGGGAAGGGTTTTTTTGGTGTTGTTTTTTGTTTGTTTGTATTTGGTGGGTGTTTTTGGTTTTTTTCCCTGAAAGTTTGTAAATACTGTTAATTAGAGCTAGATATTGATGCTATCTTGCATGTTTTCCATTTTCTCCATGTAAGACCTTTCCCTTTGGGCTACTAATGCTAGCTTGAGTGGAAGTCAATTCAGGCATGGTGACAGAGGAATCCAGATTCCACCAGAAAATCAAGCATAGGAAGGAGTCAAAGGTGAAAAGAGATCTGTAAGTGTCCTTAGTCACCTGTAGAAGTTCTCCACTAGGCATTCCTTCTCCATCCTAAAGCTCTCACCTTTAGTTAATCCTCCTGGACCCATAAGAAAGTGCAGTCTTCCTAGTCTTTCCAAAACTACCCCTCCCTGTAAAGGGAAAACAGGCCCAGCTACAGTGCTTGCATCTTTCTACATAAACTAGAGCCAGAACACAGATTTGAGTGTTGCCCTGTTTAATCTTAACTTCATAATTGTTAACGTGATCCTTGGAAAAGGATCTCTAAAATGTCTAGACATGGGAATATTATATAGTACAGGACACAAGAGGGATATCAAGGCAGCATGATTACCAGAAACTGTCTGTATTTCTATGTCACCCAATTATTCAGCTTTACATCTAATTTACTATACTACCATGGCAAGACAGGTTCTAGACTTGATCAAGTTTGTCTCAACTTTGGAGGTATTCAGAATCAGAAAAGAACATTTCCTGTCTGAAGGATAAATTAAGTAACTCTTAGACTTCACATAAACAAGAACAAGCAGAAAATGCATAAAATTATTAACCAGTATTTTTAAATCATTAGGGTGAGTAAATAGAAAGAACAAACAAAATTCATGTCAAGTTTATTGACTTGGCCACTAATATGAAACAAAAGCGTTGAAATGTTTTCCAGTGAGCGTATTACATATGCAAACACCTTGGGTCTGACTTTATTAAGACCATGTATATTGACATTGCTTTGCATATACTCTGATATATTCAATACATGGATACAAAAACTACACTAATAATATCACAAGTAAAAAATACAAACTGGGGTACACACTATAAAAGACAGTTTCATCACAGAAATATTCTCCTAGTATTAGCCACCTGTGAAGCAAAAGATTAAATACATTATTTCTTCCTGAGCACACTAGCTACACAAGAAAACAATTTCCCCCACAATTTATACAGTTGTTTGTGTCACTGATAATTTAACTAAAGCCAGGAAATAGAAGGAACATTTTCAAGAAGTAAAACACAATACTTTTCTCAATGTATTTTGAGTTGTGTCCAACTCATCACAATGCTATTTTTGAATGGTTTTAGCGGCTGTTAAAGTTTCAGCTAAGTAACAAGATTTAGTTCTCCAGCCCAAAGCCTATTTGTATGTTGTTTTCATTGATTTTGTTGGAATATTTATTCATTCTTTTATTTTGCATTCAACACCAAAATACCGTGGCAGAAATTTTAAGCAGTCACAGTTTCTAGAGAAAAGGCATTGTAAGAAGACACAACCTGTTGGGATGTCTGCCTCTGTGGTGTATCACTATAGAGAAAGAAAGAAATACAGCAGAAAAAATGAAGAATCAATCTCTGTTTTCTTTACATTAATTTACAGACCAGATTTTATGCTGTGTTCACCCCTTATTTTGTGGCTGTTTTTTCCCGAAATGGCAGTTTAAAAGAGGAAACTCACACCATGGGTAGTCACTATTCTCTGATACATCAAAACAACATTTTGGTCTTGGGGACTCTCTGCCTAGGAACTTTCACAGGTCTTAAAAGAACTTTAAACCAAAATGAAGACAGATCCATGGAAGTCTGATAAGAAAAGTGAAGACTACTTTTTGTTTTCTCACAAAGAATTTAGGACATCAGAAAATGTCAGAAATATTTTAGAAAAGGCAGAATTCCTTCATACAGCAGTACTCAGCCTCTGCAAAACAGGCATTAAAAATGTTACAAATTCTGATCTCTCAATAAAAGTTTCCCTTTTTTTGTATCAGATTCACACATTAAAGTTAGATCTAGGGCTGATGTAAAATCCATTTAGCTTCATTGGGCTTAATGAACCGAAGATGATGTACACCCATTGAGAATCTGCCTTTGTGTGTGATCAGTTACGATGCTATTTGTTTTTATTGGTTTAGCCATTGATGTGTTACTATGTGGTTCTGAGTTTTTTTAATCAATAAGAGTTAGTGTACTTGAAAACTATGCTTTTAAGAAACTAAAGCCTGAAAGAGGCTCTCTTGAAACCAGATTTTCCTTTGAGATGGAGGTATGGTTATATACTGCAGAAATCAGAACATTTTAAACTGAATTTTCTGCTAAATAAGTGAGTCAGTCCACATTTATCTTCCATGAGAAACAATAGAAAATTTGAAAAATGAGTGCATCTTTCACCCCTCATAAGAGGTTATCTTGGAGTAGAGGAAACTTAAGAGAAAGAAATACCTCATGCACTCAAGATTAAAAAAAACATAAATTCCACTTTATAAATAAATGCAAAACAGTATAAAAAAAGAAACACATTATGAATAGACACCTTTGGAAATAAATTTCTGAAGCCTCCAGAGAGCTTGAGAAAATAACTAGCTTGCACAGCATTAAGTGGAAGCAGTTTCCCTAAGGGAATCAAGGGATCAGAGATACCCTGTCTTGGTTAGTCTTTGATAAGTTTGCATCTGTGTCTTTTTTACACTGCTGGTAATAAGCTGAGAGATGCAGTGTTACATGGAGGCAAATGGCAAAATTGTTTCTTAGGTTGAGGATAATAAAAAGGATTGATTTTATTGGAATTATATTAGCACAATTTCACACCCTATTCAAAATACACAAGGGGAAATGGATTCAGGGTTTGCTTTATCCCCTTCTTGTGACCTCTTTGTGTCGCCCTGAACAGAAATGCTCAAAACTGCTTCAAGCACAAAATGAATCTGTGCTGATGAAACTAAACATAAACCACCCCTCTGTGCTGATGTTTATTAATAGTTTTTGACAGATCTAGAGAAACATCACTCAGTTCCTTAAATATGCTTAAAATAGAGCAGGATATGTCAGCACATTTTTGTGAGTCAAAAAGTTCATAATTCTTGTGGGTGGACGAAGAGTGCAGGATTCATCTCCCCCCAAATCAGGCATGAACAGAACAGATATTTATCTCAAAACTAGTCAGTCTAGGGTCCATTTACAGTCAGTAGAGGTTTATAGGAACCTTTAAGGCATGAGTCATCAGGCTTATTTCAGACATCTACTTTTTAACGAGATACACTGCTCAGAAAGATACCTGTTTCATTCTTTTGACTGTAAAGGAAGTTTGTATTAACTTAGAAACACGTTTTAGACATCCATGTTTGATTAGATAAATGTCACTTGAAAAGACTCAAAAATAAAGCTCTCCTTTGCAAGTTTTTGAGAGATTTATAATCATCAAGGTGATCGTCCTTTCTCCTGAAGTCTGAGAGATTTTGTTTTATTTTATTTTAATTTTTAAAAGAGATGTGCCATTTGATCAAGTCTTCTTCTGGCTTCTTTTTATACTAGAAATTAGTAACAGAGGTCTTTTTCAAAGAAGCAATTCAGACCCAATAGCCTGCCTACAGTTGCATAAAACCCAAGACTGAAATAAGATTTAAATCTAGCCATGCAAATCTATTTACCTAAAATCTCTGATTCTGAGGAATACATGAAGTCAGAGATTTAAGACACTTGATATACTAATAAATATAGAAAAAAATAACATTTATTTCAGCTAAAAAAAGCACTAAAATTTGCCCTTCTGAAAACTTAGCTGCAAAACTCTAAAATGGAACAAAATCCATTGAAAACTCAGAGAGAGGGGAAAAAATGTTGAAAACATAATTTTTAGACAGCTACACTCTTCTTTAGAATATTTTCACATTCTGCTTCATATAAACAATTAGTATTACTTGAATTTTCTCTCCTTCTCATTGATATAAATCAATAGTGACACAATATTTTGAGGAAAGATGAACCATTATTAAAGCTCTTGTAAATTACTTGATGTTACACCTTTTTTCTAGGAAATGAGAATTCATAGGAGATAAATTCTTGGAAACATGTCTGATGTGAGGAAATATCACCTAAAGAAATATGATACATTACAAAAAAATTGGAAAATTCCATTTTGACCTCTGATGTACAGAATCTTTAGTTATCACCTAGAATGACTATTGCCTTGTGATTAAAAATAAATTAAAATAGGTAAAAAAGCAATTCAATTTAATCAAAACATAAGAATCAATCAAATATTTTATGAGCTCTGTACTGCAAAAAATTTGAAAACATTGATTTTGTTTATTTTGTGTAGGAGAAAAAAAACACAACTTTTTAAATAAAATCATTAGTCCTTTCTACTGTGTTAACAACACTAACCTGAATGAGAGAAAAATCACACACCTAAGAAACCAGGTAGTCATTTAAACCCATACCCCCAAAGACCTAATTTTTATGGCTCTAATTCCCACAAAACATTTCAATGTGACATAATTTATTTAGATGCTAGAAACTTCATAAGGACAGGGAAATGAGAAGTGTGTAAAAAAGACATGAAAAATGAAACCTCTACAGAAGCCTAAGCATGTTAATAACATATTCATGTAATAACTGAAGAAAAACCCAATATGCACAGTATGTTTTGTATGAATTATTTATTTTACCTTTATACATACAGTCATGCTCAAAAATTTCTTCCCAAATAATTGTGTGTTGTTAATGGGGAGAGTACAGCACATATTTTCGCAATACCTTTCAAAGTCATAGAGGCATCTTTATTCACCTGAGGAATTCAAAATAACTGAAATGGCAGTACACTTAAGAATGGAAATATTTACATGTGGCAAGTTGTAAATACGACCCAGTCTTATATAAGTGATTTTAAGAATCACCAGACACTAGTGAACACAAAAGCACAGGAATCTGCCTCATATTCCCCTCCCTGTGAGTTGTTATCAGAGGAAGATCTTAGTGACACAGAAACAGTTTTGTCATTGACTTATCAGGGACTGAATTTCAGTCCTGAAATTTCAAAGAAATCCAAGACAAGTGTTAATAATATATCAGAATATAAATAGGCTAAACAGACAGTACCTCCATCTTCCTGCTTTCCATTATCTACCACCATATTTTGACCTAATTCAAATATTTGCCTTATGTAAACAGGGAGCTTCCGGTGAAAAACAGCAAAGCCATCACAATGGTATCAGTAAATTTTTTAATGAGACCAGATGGGAAAAAAATATTTGGAGGTGGACAAATCAGGGTATCGCTCTTCTGGGCTCGTGGCAGGAGGTAGAGGGGCACTGACAAGAGCCTTTACTATCTTTGGCAGCAGCCCGATTAAGCTTAATCAGCTCTGGATGCATTCTCCTCTGATTTTGCCTTCTATTAGCTTCCTTAAAACATCAGTGATATCAAACTTACAGCAACACTGTTCATCCGCTGTAGTTGCAAGTTCTGCACATGTATCTCATATTTTGCTTGCACTTCTCTCTACTGTAAGAAAATTATTATAATGATGAAGAAGGAAGATATAAACTGTTATAAACTGACTGCAGACAGATTTATTTTTTATTTCAAATGTGAATAGTACGTCTAAGATATATTGTCCTAGTTTAGGCTATATTGTGTTATTGCAACATAGCAAACAATTTAAAAATAGTATTTACATATACAAAGAGAAATGCAATAATACATGTGCATCTTATGCAGCCTATAATACTTATTCCATTGTATAATAACAATAAATGTAATTTGAAAGCCTTGAACCAATACTGAAGAATGTGTCTGTGGTTTTTATGACAATTTTTAAAGGTTTAAAGACATTTCTATTTACAGAAGTATTTGTATAACCCTAGTAAATGTAGACAATGATAATAAACTTACAATTATGGAGGAAAGCTTTTCCTAATATTTTATCTCATAGGCCATTTTTGCCAAACAAAAGAATCTGAAATGACCTAGTTACATGAGTCCTTTCCTTTCTGCATCCTGACAAGGATCTACAGGCCCTAAAGGAACCTGGATCGAGCATTTTCTTCCCTGGAGAAAAATTATTAACACTAATCCTTGCCTTTGAACACAGCAACCTTTTGACTGGTGTAATTGAGCTACATTACCTCACTTTTCTACTTCTGTCACAGCATCCTATAGACATAGCACCACTGAATTCATGAGCCTCATACAGAAAGGGTCAGAGCATTAATATGTTAATAGTGTGCTGGCTTGCAAATTATGATTTTTTTATAAAGTCTCAGTTAATTACATTGCAAGGGTTTGAAGCAAGGCTGAATTTTACTCCTGTAAATTTGCAATGCTAAGTGTTCTTAAGTAGACAAACTGAGAGAATTCCATAAGAATTTGTATAAAATACTTGAACCCGATTTTTACAAGAGACATATGGTTTTAGAGATGACAAATCTCATATACATGAGTAGCTGTTACATGCCTGAACATGTAAAATGAAACATGCTTGCTTCTAGGCCATATCACATGTTTAAAAGAAAAAACAGAGTGAAGATAGGAAGGACTTAAACCCTCTATCACTTTCCAGATTGGACTACTCATCAGGTCATTTTAGACCGTGATAAAAAATAGGAACGTATTGTGATGCATGTCCACTGCACTGAAGAAATATGGTAAAAAGTTGGTGTAGCACTAGGCAGTTGAAGACTTTTCAGTTCCCATTTATCTGGAGTCCCTCAATTGCCATGTTAGCCAACTTTGGTGAGAATTTTGCACCATCAAAGTTATAAAGCATCCTAGTGGAAGACAGGGAACAAATTCAGGGTTCTGAGCAATCTGATCCTAGGGCAAGACATCCCTGCCCACAGCTGGAGGGTTGGAACCTTCCCAACCCAAGCCACTCTGTGGCTCTATGAAACAAATGTGCTTGGGGGAAATAACCTATGCTGAGAATTGAGAAAAAAACCTGTAGGAAATCTGGAGCAGGAGGTTTCCCACCATTCTATTCTGAAAGTGACAAAAACACTTTAATATAAGGTGGCTTCACTCTGAGTCATATGCTCAAGGAATGTGAAACCTCTCTGCTCAGATTCTGTCCCCACACCCTCTTGATATAGCAAATCTCATTGTGATTGTGGTGTCAAAGGCACTTTTAAAAGCATTTCTCTTTCTCCAGGCCAATCTTCTCCTTTCATTGCTCTTTTTCAAATTAGCGCTGAAGGCAACATCCAAGGAAGGGGAAAGAAGGAAGTCAGAGATGATTCTGTACTTGTCTCCCAGGAAAGGGAAAGTCAGGATCCTTATGTTTAAAGAGAAGTAAATATGAGCTCAGTTCAGCCTTTTCTTAAGGTGATGCAGAAAACACAAAATTATGTTCCAAAAAGCCAGGATAGACAGTCTCAAGGTTCCTGGCAAGCAGCTGAACTACAGATCTGTCTCTGTCCTTAAACCTATGAGAGAACTCTGCAGTACCTGAGGCAGACCATGTCTCGAGGAGTTGATCTCATTTAACTTTGAAGATCTTCAGTGTAGGCACCTGAGCCAGTTACCCATGTACCTTTTAGTGTCAATCAAGAGAGAGAGGCATTTTTGGGGAATATTATTTTTATCTAGCTGAGTTTCTTCTTTAGGACGAGCTATGTTGTGTGTGTTACTGATGTATGCACTTTATCAGACTGCATCCACCTCTGGATTTTTCTTGTATTTGGACCTTTTTCCATTATTTTCCCTGACCTTACTATTTGGATTCTCTTCACAATAGATGAGTACCACCAAGATTTAGCTGGTTTGCACAAGGTCAGGTTAGCTGTTCTCTCTATTCAAGTGGAGAGAAGGTGACAAATGTACTATCTGCAAGTCAACAAAGATTTTGATTTGTATTCAATTTCGAATAGATTGGTAGAATGGAAGAGAAATATTTTCTGATTTTGGTTTGTGCAGGACTAAGAGTGTGTTTATATCCAGGGACTCAACTGTAGTTCAGTTTCATAGGTTAAGGTATAAAAATATTATTACTGTAAGCCTTGTAGGTCTGCTGCCACTATTATATATTTCTGTATCAATGGAATTTTAAACATTAAATCAATCATTTAATTCAGTCTTTAAAATAGTGAAAGCCTTACTTTTAGTATATGGTTTGGTTCTGGAGTGTCTTCAAAATAACAGTGTTCCAGCTATTCTAAAGAATTTAGAGAAGACTTCTGTAGTCTACAGGGTTATATCTTGGGGTTAGTGATAAGCCAAAAACTGAATGTAAGATGGTGTATAAAATTTATAGCTGATCCTCAGAGATGCCTTTGAGCTACTAGTTCTGAGATGCAAAAGAGTTTGCATGCCCTCCATGTACAAGTCTGAAAAGAAATTTAGTCTCCTTTTGCCTTTCATTCCTGCCCCAGTTTTCAACTATCAAATGTGTAAAACCTGGAATTCAACACTTGCCTATGACTAAATGTTTATATAGTGGCCAGCACAGGGAGGCTTGAACCCTCATCCATGGCCTCTACTACAATAGTAACTGTTTCTGAAGATCTATGAAAGGACCTGCCACTGAATGGAGATGAAGTACCAGTGAATGTTAAGTCATGAGTTAGTGTATATTCTTACAAGTCCTGCAGTTACTGGAATTAAATTGTTGAAATATAAAATGTGGTTCTATCAAGCACTAGCTGCAAAGGTCTCCTCTTACTGCTGTGATATTTAAGCAATAACGGAAGATTGTCAAAGTGTTTTTCACTCACACCTGGACACCCAAATCTTCTAAGAGGATCCTGCCATCACTGCATTGACATGCCAGCTGTTCTAATATAAGCCACTACTTTCATACAGTGGAGCCCAGGAAAAGGATACATCTTAAAAAAAAAAATAAAAATCTGTGAGGCATCTTTCAGTGGTGACTACCTCTGCAAGAAAGAGAAAGGCGACTACCTCCGCACAGACAAAAGTAGGAACATCTGCAGCCATGCCAGGAAAAGCTATTCCTCCTTGTGAATATGAGTTCATGGTGTCAAAAAAGACTTTCCTCACTGGTAGCATATATTTTAATAGATGATTTTCTGCTCTGCTTTAAAAAGCATATCAAAACCAACAGCCAGTGACTTTTTATCAGGTGCTAATCTAGGCCGGTGGTTTTAGTGGTCTTACCGATTTGCAGTGTCAGCTAACTGCTAAGCAAAAGCTGTAGCTGGTAAGCAGGCTGCTTTCACACCACAGCTAACCTACTGGAAGACATACTGAAACTTTGTTAAGAGGCAAGAGGTGGAGGAATATCATGGTGCCCCACTCTTCCAACCTCACTGTGGTGGTGACAGGTTTTGGTGTACCCTATTTGCCCATGTAATGATCACACCCTACCACCACCACCACAACCACCTGACTAGTAGCACACGAATGAACAATGGATTAGCTGTCATTTTGGAACAGACATAAAAACCTGAAGCATGATATCTGTTAGGACGAAATACCTGGAACTAGCAGGGATTTGTGTGTTTCATGAGGAAAAGAAATTCTAGATTTGACTAAACAGGCAGATTAAGACATGCATCTACAGTGTAGGATTCCGATCTGGAGTTGGATATAAAGATACTACAAATTTTTTTTGGTTTTGTAATGAGTCAGGGTGCTCTCTGGTGTATAGAATGTTCTTTTTCTATCCTAACATACTAATCAAAAGGCCTAATATAATATAAGGGTGCAGAATTGAGCACAATGCACTCTAAAAGGATTGCAAGTCTCAGACAAACTAGTATGTTTCATGTGAAACATTAAGTTTGCAAATATATATGAGTCCCATTCTGCACACTTGGTGTCAGCAGTTCTTATGCACTGGAATAGCTATAATGCCACCAGGTTTGCTTCTGTGGGTAACTGTTATATGGGCAAAGGCTTAACAAAGACATTTATCTGTGAACATTTTGATAGCATTACCCCACAGTGTGGGGCCTGAGCATCTACAGTTTAAAACTATCATTTATTTTCAATATATCATGTGCCAGCACTTGTTTGTCTAAACAAATCATTCAAGAAAACACATTAGTGGTTTTAGTCAATTATCTATTCCATTTGTTTTCTTAGCTGCATATGCTTGGGAATGGTTACCTTAGCTTGCTACCGTGGTTCTGTGAGGTGTGTCCAACAGTTAGAACAATATTTCTCATGCTCACTGAAGCAGAGAAAAAATAGTTGAGATAAGCAACAATGAACTCAAGTAGTTCTGCTGCATTCAGCACGCATGTTTGGATCTGAGTGTTCTATCCCTCGATAATAAAATTTCCCAGGAAGTCAGGGACAGTTTTTACTAAATCTAAAAGCCTTGTATGATCAGAGATCATTAAGGATCAGACTCTTAATAATACTTTAATGGTTATGCAGGTGTACTGAAAATAGCTAGGTGCTTAGGGATTTCCGACTAGTACTGGTATGACAATAACTGGCATGTAATTTTGTGAAAAAACAGCTTTGCTTGGGACTAGAACTTCTTCAGTCTTGAAGTCAGTGGCAGATTTTCCCAAGTTCACAGAAGAAAGGGCTGAAAGGTCTACTTCTGCCATCTAGTCTATCTGCTTGCAATACTCCTGAATTATTTCCCCGCAATGTTAGCAAGAGTAGAACTACAGGCAGATAGAGGTCAGCCCTAAGATTTAAGTTTCCATAGGACTCTCTTATCATTCTTGCAGAAATTGGCTCTAAAGTGCCACAAAACACAGGAGTTCCTGTTCTTTCCACTGTTCAACAGGCTCCAAGGAGTGAATACCTCATCCTCTTCATTCAAGATCTCAGGATGGAGTTGCTAAGGTTAAAGAGCTTGACAAGGCACACTGCTGCCTTTCTCTAAACAGCTGGAATAGCATAAAAATCTTTTATTCTATGCATCTCTCCCACACTTGATTCTGAAGGAAAACAATGCAGTGTCTAGTGAGCTATATTTCTTTTTAAGATAATAGCAAAGTATGTCTAATTCAAACCAACTGAACTAATTGGACAAAAAAGGATACAAACAGCCTAGCCTACCAGACTGTATTTAAAACAATTGTTAGCAATCAATAAATCCTGCTGGATTGCTTGATTTCATTAAAGATGTATTTGTTACCAAGCAGCTGGCACCCAAACAGCTGTTTTAAATAGAGAGATATTTTTCCTGCTCTATTTTATCACTGTCTTCATTATTTTATTTGCACATTTTCAGAGACAATGACTACTGAGTAGAATCAAAATGCAGATAAAGCCTATCACATCCTTGTCTGAGCATGTGGTGGGTCAGGGGAGAGCATAGGAGAAATGACAGCCTGCTTCCCTTTCTACTATCCCTGAACATTATCTTTCAGGCTTTCAACAGTCAGTCATGAGTATAAAACCAAGCCTGAGACTGGCCCACTGATTAAATAATAAACTAAAGATATCACAGCTTCTTTTCAAAGCCCTGAATTTGGCTTTCTGTGAATACTGACCTGAACATTCACATCCATCGAGCAGAGTGGTCACAAAATGAGGGCTCCCTGGTGTTATAATAGTGCTGCATAGTGGAGTTAGTTCCTTTTAAAGACCACTTTAAAGTATATTTAAACTGAACCCTACCCAGATGAAACCTCTACCCCATTATATAACACATATAATGAAGGTAACAGTTTTTGTGTTACATTTTGATAGCAAACCAGGTAGCTTTCCCTTGTGGCTATGTTGTCACCAAGCAAGAACATTAGCAGCTGAAGCACGGACAGCTTTTAGAAGGGAAAGCAAAATCAGATAATAAAACAGCTGCAAATTTGAAATCAGTCCCAGGATCACTTAGGTGCATTCAGCTGAGCCAAATTCCCAGGCAGTAATGTGGAAGCAGGATAAACTTTTTTTTTTCTTGATTTCCAGCCAGATTTAGTCTCACTGTGGCCACTGCGATGCTCTCAGTATTGCACTCACTCAGCTAGGAGGACAGTCAGCAGAAAGACTAAGGTAGCGTTGCCTGCTGGTTCTGCTGCCTGCCAGCATTCTTTGGGCACAGAAATGTCTGTTTTACCTCTTCCTCATCTTTCAATAGAGCTGGGCTTTGGGGCTACAACTATGTGTGCTGCACTGTTGGCATGACAAGGGAGAAAGGTGTCCTTTGCTGTCATAACTTAAAGGTCTGCAAAACCATTCATAATGAACCTTTGCACGATCGCCTGTTATGGATAAATCCATGGTGACCAATGGCCAATGTGACTCAGGTCATATTTGCTAATATACACACTTTACTGAAGTTGTGAGGTACTTGGATCAAGGGGCTTTACTTCATGCTTGTTCTATATTTGGCCCAAGCAGCTGAAATCTCAAACTAAACCCAAATTAGAATGATCACTTTTTGAAGACAAAAAGGGACTGAACTACACTGATGTTGACTTATTTTAACTTCCCTTTGAATTTTATGAGGCAGATCCTGAGCTGACGTCATTAGAGCTATGCTGATGTGCATGACCCCAATCCAAACAAAAATCAAAAGCCTAATTACAGAAACATCGCACAACAGTTTATTCTTGCAACATTTCAGACTCTTTGACAATCAAGTAGTGGCAAGAACCTCCTAAGAAGAAAGCTTGTCTGTCAGCCCTGTTTCTAGACCAAAGAATTTTGGGTAAACACACAAACTTTTTTGATTCACATTGAAAACATTTTGAAGTCTGCCCAGCACTAATTGTCTGTCATATCTCAACCTATGGCCATGAAGGTTCTTTGCAGACAGCCAGAAGAAAAAGGAAGCAGTAGGTATTTTTTTAATATCCATCTATTCCTCTGTAGTTTGAAAAAATAAAAATCCTATTTTAGACAGGCAAAATGTTTCAATGAGACTTTAGATTCATCCTAACATCTTAGGCCCTGCTGTGTTGACCCTCCTCTCTCCCTCTGCTCTCTGCAGAATTTGTATGCAAAACCCATGAAAAGATTTCGGAACAGGCCATACATCCAAAAGCTTTTGACAAGGAACAGGGACTACTTGAAAGAAAAGGTCTTCTGAAGCAGCTTTTCTTTTCTTCTCTCCCATTTTTCCCCCAGAATTCCTGCACCCCTTAACAACTTCACTGGTACTTTAGCCTGTGTGGGCTTCGTCCAGCACAATAAATGAAAGACGGCAAATTCTCTGTGTATAAGACACTGATGGATGGGAGAGACTATGTATTCCAAAAAAGAACCTCTCTTGCTTAGGAAGCATGTGCTATATCTGATGGTTATTAGTTCCTTGTTATAAACCAGAGGACAGCATATTTTCATAATAAAACACACTTATTACATAACATTCTTGGCCAGATGTTTGCAAGCAAAGTCGTCAATAATAATTCTCTCAGTGAAACCTGAGCAATAGTGACTTTCAGCAAGAATTGGAAGAACGGCTTTTCACATATCCACACAGATTAAGTAGGGCATGTAGAATTAAGACAGGACATCTGCCCACATCAGTTTCAAGCAGCTGAATGTTACATCTGAGGCTTAATCCTCCAATATCCCACCGATTACTTGCAGTGTGCATCAAAATGGTTAGTAAATGTGTCTAAAGGGATCAGAATACATATGTATATATGTTATGTCCATTGCCTCAACTCAGTAAATCAGCAGATGATGATGGCAAAACAGAAGGAACTTTCATGCATTATGTTTTATTCCTGGTTTGCTTGGAGAATGGCAGAGCCTTTTATACAACCTCCTAAATCCTCTGTGTTTTGCTGGCCCATAATATCCCAGTAGCTAAAATAAATTACACTCCAAGGGTCTAGTCCAACATAAAGCAGCAAGGGCAACACAAAGCAAAAGTGCTGAAGCAAGCATAAAAGTGAGGTGAAGTAGTTTTTGTACATACATTATGGACAAAGTTTGACTGCAGGTTACACTTTGAACTATATGATCTTTTGTAAGAGTTCAAGAGCTGGCTGAGAGACTCTCAAACTTGTTCAGAAGTGGTCATCTGAAATTCTCATTGTTATGATCTACTATATTGCTCTTTAGTAAACTCTACTGGTGCAGTTGACTAGGCCTAAATATTGTATAAATTGACTCTCCATACACAAAAGTACTTCTTTTGAAACCTCAGACATATGGTTAAATAATTATAGTTTAACATTTTAATGTATGTCAGCTCAGCTGAGCCATGTACATGATGTTGGCTTTTGAATATGATATGGACTTAGACACTACTACATCTTGAGTGAATATCTCATCCACTTGCATTTAGTGTGGTCTAGCTGAGTCCTAGGGTAGTTATGGCAATTCAGTTCATGCAGTAATTTATTACATAATAGAAATATATTAGAGTCTAAGTTCCAACTTAAATGGTGTTACTTTAACGGATTGCATTCAGCCAGTGAAATACCCCTGTTATTTCAGTTTAATGGTCCCATTTGTCAATTTAAATTAACCCTGTTAAATTAAGATTTAAGCTCTGTCAACAATAATCAGACTTCAATCAAGGGGAAAAGTGTCCATCCTGCTTTTGTTCCCACTCAGCTACCTTATTTCCAACTTGGACTTTCTTGAGAAAGGTGTCATCTCTTGATTAACATTACCCTGGCTTGCTTTCCTCCCTGTCCACGTGTGCTACAAGAGTCAAATACAGTCCTAGGCAAGGGTATGTGTCTGGAGCAGTGCCAGAACAGTACAGGGACTGGTGGATGTTACCCATCCCCTGCCTCAGAGGTGGCAGAATGACAAAATGTTTTACTGACCACAAATACCATTTCAGGAATGTGGTCTAGTTTGGAAAAAATCAGCAGTCTTCTACCAGAATTATTTAAGCTAACACAGTTCTTTGTTACAGGCCTGTTTTAGGTTGCAACTAAGTATGTCTTTTAAATGAGACAAAAGGGGCAAAGTTTTGGTCACAGAGACGAATTTAACTGAGATAACAGAGCAAATGTAAAGGCTCAGTTTTCCTGTGCTCACAGATGTGCAAAAGCTGCAAAGCTTTTTAGCAGTGTGGAAGAAAACAGAGGCCAGGCCACAACACTCTTATGTTTGGGCAGCTTAAAACTAGGACAGTGAGAGAGCAGATCTGTCCAGACTACCTTAGGACAGACTATATTTCATGAAATGGCAAGAGCAAAAGATGAAGTATGACCAACTTGTAGGAAAATATACAACTCACCCGTGTGTGTCAGGCCAGTCACAAATACAACTGTATGAAAACACGCAGTTCTGTAAAGTTCTAATCTCCACCCCAACTAAGATACTCAGACTTTTAGCCACTTCCCAGACACTCAAATTTAAATAAAACTATACTGCTTCCTGCTCATGATTCACAAAAAGCTCATCAGTCCTACAGAATTTAGCAGGCAAAGAGAGAACAATTAGAGGAATCTTTAAAAGCATTCTTTTCATTATACTTTGGGGAAATATTTTTTTTCTAATTTCCTCAATGATGTGTTGTATTGTGCTGTCACTTTGCGCTTTGTCAGTCGCGTCTGCTAATGTAATACAGTATGACTGACACAACATGTGACATGTCACCATGAAATGCATCACTTGGAAACTTTGGCAAACACATTGAAGAGAAGGAATTGCAGCAAAAAAGCTGTTTATTTTTTTTTATTTCTTTCTCTCTCTCCTTTCTTTCTCACTTTCATTTTTTCTCCTTTCTTTCTCTCTCTTCTCTTTCCTCTTTCTCTTTAAAATAAATGCAGAAACATTTATTTTAAAGATAAAGGCATAGCTAGCAATAGCACACAGAATAATTCTCTTAGTGAAAGGACTTGTTAGCCCTTTATTAACCAGGGCAGAAACTGTAAGAGCAAATCAGCAGGCTAAGAAGTTAATTTTCACAAGTGACCTGAAAAAAAACCCTATGCTTTTTAATCTGCCTTTAAGAGGCTTCAGTAATATATTTTTAGTTTTCATAATAGGTAGCAAATCTTCTATAAAAGCAAATTCTAGTCCTAGTGAAACTGTTAATATAGACATAGAGAGAACTTCATATTTTAACAATCTTGCTCTGATGGCAGGGCAGAAGTGTAATAGCCAGAGAAGCACCCAAGTGTGAGACTGACATTGGCTTCTTTAGGCTGATGGAAATAAGGACAGATTTCATTTGTTTCCTTGACAATCCTGGAAATTCCCTGGTTGCTGGAGGTGGTGGAGACTTTCCAGGAGTTTTCCATAGTTCACTCTCTGGATTGTAAATTGTTTCAACCCACAGCAATGTACATTTGTAATAAAAAAAATGTATAAATACCTCTGAAGATAGCAGGCAGATATTTTATTGATCGGACTTTAAATATAACTTTGCTTTCTTTATTTTCCTTCTTGCATTCTTTCTTCCTTTTTTTTCCCCTTCTTTCTTTTTCTCACTTTTTTCCCCAATCTTTATCAGACCTTTCACCAAACATCTATATGAAATATATGTCAAGCATTTGTGCACTGTTAATTATGTAGTCCTAAAAAATAGATCTTTAACAGTCTTTTCCACTTATTTGAGGGTAATGTTAGCAGTTTATTTCAGAGACCAAGCTCTAATGGTAAAATATTAAATTGTTTCATTTTTTTTGGTCTAGGATGTAAAACTTAGGGTATTGTACTGTGAAACTTGTTCTGCAATTTACCCTTCTTTGTTTTCTTCTGCTGCATTTTAATTGGTGAGTCTTCTGTGTGTGCTGTGCTATTAAAAAAAAAAAAAAAGGGTATTCTCTGTAAATAACTGCAAAAATAAAAGACAGCCTGTAGTTTAACTGACTTTGTCCATTACCGTGTGAAACACATCTTGCAGGTTTGCATAACAAACTCTTCTCAAGAGGTTTGTGGGAAAGGTACGACGAGGTTTGCATATAGTCTGGTAAAGGAAGGATATTCATTGCTGCTGTTCTTACATATTTGTACTTTTATCACTTCCTATCATCTCACTGGTCGTTAACCTCAAAAGTAGGACAAACTGCTAGAATCTCTATTGTGAGGCACTTCTAGGGTATCACAGAATGGTTAGAACCAGAAACCAGTGCAGCACTTAACGTCTGTTTTACCAAGTAATGATACTTAGTTATCATAAAGTGCAGTATTCCTTACTTTCAGTTTGTTTTAACTTGTTTTCATGAAGAATAGGAGGGCCTTGGTAAATACCTAGCAGCATTTAGTCTCTTAAACTGCAGTTTACTGAGCAGCTCTATGTTGCTACTGTAAGAGTCCTTCTGGGGTTTGCAGTAGCAGAAGGTCAGAGTGCTTGCAGCTTTTTCTAAATGCAGTGGAGAGCAAAAGTCACCCAACACCTGTGAAAATGGCAGCCTCTTTCAGTGCTGCCTTGGAATGAAATCAGTGAGGGAGAGGGTAGATATTATGATTTAAAGAAAAGGGGTGTGTGGAAGGGCTGGTTTCAGTGCATTAAAAAAAAAAAAAAAAAAAAATTTAAAACCACCATCAAAACATCACAACCAAAAATGGAGGCAGAAAATTGAGTTATACAGGGAATTGCATTTGAGCAATGCAGCTTTCCCCAGTCTAAGGGATGCAGACAGCAAGGAATAGTGTTCCCGAGAGGAGCACTGCACATCGAGGAGTCAGAGATCCACAGCACAGACGGCCTGGGTGGGGCCAGGCACATGCAGTGTGGTCCTCAGGCCTGACTGTGCTGCCCAAATCCCCAGGTGCAGGACAGGCTCAGCCAGAACGCTGTGCCACAGGAACCCGTGGGCGGCTCCGCTGGGTACAGGCCCCCTCACCACCTGCCTGGCCTTGCCTTTATCTAACAGTGCAGCAAGAAGTTCTCATGAGAACATCCTTTCTTTTTGACTGTAGAAATGACAAATAGAGTTGTTTTCTTCTAAGAAAATCCCATTATAACTGGAAAGACCAGAAACTGAGAAACTGTGACATCATAGAGTCATAGAATGTTTTGGATTAGAAAGGACCTTAAAGATCAGCTAGTTCCAACCACCCTGCTATGGGCAGGGACACGTTCCACTAGATCAGGTCGAGCAGAGCTCCATCCAACCTGGCCTTAAACACTTCCACAGATGGGTCATCCACAACTTCTCTGGATCTGCATGGCATGCTGCACATGGAGCAGAGTCCTGTTCAATCTCACACTGCTCAAGGCTCCCAGTATCTGAAACCTATGCTACTCTCATCTTATAATGTTAACTCTAATAAATAGCATTTAAAATAATTTGTCACAAAACCAGCATTATTTCTTTCATAACAGACCCGTATCTCCTGGTGCAATACACAAAGCCAGATGCAGACATGGTTCAGGGGGCTGGAGATCAGCGAGAAGGGGCCAGTGCAAGCCTCTCATTCAGTCAATGAGAAAATGAGAATGGGGGAAGAGATTCTGAATACTCTCCAGCAAAGTCAAAAACTGATGGCTGCTATTCAAACCATGAGTCCTAAAAAATCCTCTCCCTCTTCTGAGAGAGGAGATGTCGAACTCTGTCCCCATCCTTGCATGCAAAGTGCCACTCTAGACCAACCAAACAGCAACTCTAGTTCCCCATCTGATGCCTCATGGGGCTGTATAGGCTCTATGGACCCTGGTGTGAGAGTCATGTGATGTGATACAAGCTGTCAGAAAATGTAATGCTTTTGATTTGCCCTGAAACAACAACTGAGTTTCCTGTTTCTAATCTCACAAAGGGTAATAAAATCAAGGAGAGGGAAATCAGTGTTGCTTGACTGCTATTTCAACACGCAGCAAACCACATGTGTATGAAAACAATTACCTTTAGATGAAAGAATGATGAGTGCATTAAGTGAACATAGATAATAGAAGATGAGTCATAAAATATTCCATTGTCATTAATGCGCGGAGTGGTTAACTAGAGAAATAAAGAATTAAAAGGTTGGACCTCTCATTAATACTAATACAGTCTGCATGTTTCTATATTTTACTACTATCTGGTGTACCTGCATATATTTCATTTACAGTGTGGGCTAAGTAGTGCCCACTATAGCTAACGTTTTTGGCATAGTCATATATTCCTGAAAGCTTATTTTGGAACTAATACTTTTCAACATTGTCCTTTGATATACAGTTAATTTATGTTGCAAGGAGACAGAGGATAAAATCTCTGAAACTGATTTTTAATGTTCCTTGGTTGTTAAACAAAAATTGATCACGACTCACAGGTACATGCTGTGCTGTTATGGATCATCCTGAAATTTTCATTTTTCCAGATTCCTCTTGGTTTGCATAACAGCATTTCTGGCTGAAACACAAGGTATCTTCAGCCTGGAACAAAATTTTTTTGTTAAATTTGTTGTATTTTTTAAATAAATAAAAAGAACTTAGGAAGTGAAAGGGTACCCTCATAATGAGATTCAAGTACTAACCACAAGACCCAGAAGGGAATAACCTTCTGCCAGTGAGACCTATTCTGAAGGGTTATTCTGTGGTGTGGAAAGGTTTCAGACCTTTATTTACATGATTCAGCACAGGACTTTGGGTTCTTGAGTATTTCAGGTCTTACTTCTGTCTGATTTAAATATTCCTTAAGCCACCTTTGGATAAGCATTTTCCATGCTCATCTCTTATAATGCTTTTGTTACTGACTTTTGCTATTTAGGTGCACTGCAAAAGAAAGGAGTATTTTGCACAGTGAAGCAAAACCCAGTGACAGCTTATGTTTGGGCAGGTACAGTGCTCAATTCAGAGATGCTTTCTCAGAATCTGAAAGCAGCATGGTCACAGTACCTTCAGGATGCATCTGAGCTATTAAGTCATGCTTTCCGGGTGGGGTGTTGAGTCAACTCCTCTGAAACGCTTCTGGTCCCATAGCTAGTTTAGTCTCACATAGCTCTTCTCACATAGCACTTCTGTACCATGCTGAGTAGTGTTTGGTATGTAGTAGTTTGGATGTGCAGGAGTTAAGTATTAGGCCTGTCCCCACTTTTTCCAGGCACACGTGGAAGAACACATATAATCTCCCTTCCCACTGCAATTAGGTCTGACTTAGATCATGTCTTCTGTTCCTTGTGGAGTTAGCCTTAAAAAGACTCAAATTCTGAAATACTCAAGAAAATTGCTTTCCATGTTTCTCATTCTTTAATCTTTTTTCTCTGTTACCAAATTCATTAATGAAATTTGTATGCTAACACCAGTTCCAGGTTAATATTGGAATAAACTCCTCTATGAGGACAGTCAGGTAGTGGAAACAGCTGCCTGGACAGGTTGTGCAGTTGCCATCCTGGGAGGTTTTCAAGATACAACTGGACAAAGCACTAAACAATCTGGTCTCAGGGATCACCCTACTCTGAGCAGCAGGTTGAACTAGAGACCTCCTTAAATCCATGCCAGCCTGGATTATCCTGTCACCCCAGGGTGACAGACATTCAGTTTCCTCTACTCCACCAAATTCATTGTGAACTTCAGTTTCTCAGCATTAATGTGAATAGAAATAGATTCATAAGGTTAGGTCTTGCACTGGTGTAAAGTGGCAAACATCCACTGAAGAGGCAGCATTGCCCAGAGATTAAGACAATGTGTTAAACCTCAGAAAATTTAGACATCACCTAAGAAAGATTCTTATACCTTCTTTGCCTCTTTGTTCCTCTTTTTTTTATCCTTCATATTTCAGCAGGGACATTCTTTGGAGAGCAACTGCCTCATAACACTTAGAGTCTATAATAAAGCTAGGTTTCAATTTCACTCGGGACTTCGTGGCTTAGCTATTAGATAAATAATAACAATTCAAGACTTTCAGCAGATCTATGTCAGTTTGGACCCTCTTAAGGGATAGTGACGGCCAGAAGGATCATGTACTCTCTAATTATACACCCTGATCTCCAAACAAAAACTTTACTCTGTCCTTCAGGCAGTACGAATAATTACCACAGTTTTGAGGCCTTGAAATAATATACTCTTTATTGTTCCCAAATAAGTATTTAAAAATTTAAATTCATCAGCTTAAGATGTCTAAGCACAGGTTACAAAAGTCAACACAAAATTAAATGTTAATAAGTGGCCATTAGTCTCAAATAGTTGGTATCTGAGAGCACACTCTGGTAAAATAGGTTTAGTTTTAAAATAGATAGACATCTTTAGAAGTTGGTTAGTGAGTGGGAAGGACAGCATATTTCAAATATTTGCCTGAAAGAAATGCATGCAAGTGCATGGACTGTCCATCAGCATCCATGGGACGAAATGCTGCCCTCCAACAAAACAAAAGACTACCCATGCAGAGAAGAGTGATATGGGGCAAAGTGGGACTGCTGTAGGAATGTGTACCTACAGAGTTCATGTCTGAAAAATGATGCTGCCTGGCAGCCAGCCTCAGGAGAAAAGGATGGATCACACTGCAACACTGCAGAAAGGTGAGGCTTGAAATTATGAAATGGGTTAGCTTATCACTCACCCTGGCAGACTGCAAATACTATAAAATCCTGACTTACTGTGGTTTGCAATAAGGTATAGTTCTATATTTGCTCATTGTCAAAATAAGAAAATTCCTCCTGCATATTTGCCCTTAGAAAGCAGCTCAGCCATTAGACTCCATGCTCAGTAAGATTCTTTGTGTTTCAGTTTGTAGATCTTGCACACAAAATTCATAAACTCTGTTCTGTCATTCCTTGATGATATGAAAAGCTTATTCAGCCAGTGAGTTACCTTCAAGGCATTCAAAATCAAAGACTTATTACTGAAATAGCCCACACTTCTTAAAAGCATACCTTATAAACATGTGCATCTATCTTGCACATATGTATAGACACATGTGCATGCTCAAACCATCTCAGCATCTCTGTGTGGTTTATGGGAAGGCACAGGACTTGCAGAAGCTGACAGGCAAGTCCTCCATCCTGGATTTGGGCTGTTGGGATTTGATTGTTATTTGGAGTGGTGTCATATATCAGGCATAAATCTTGTTCATTTTACATAGTTTAATTAAAATCTTGCATTCAGAAGCATTGTGTAAATTGATGGTTCAAAATTACTGATGAGTAGTTGAAAATATCGCCAGGTAGCTTTGTGGTCACTTATGTCTTTCATTCAGCCTAAAACACTTTCCAATAAAGCTTTAAAATACCATTCAGAAACTTTCTTATAGTACTTCTACCTGCTATTTCAGTAGTTTAATTGCAGCAGTCTGAGATGTCAGTGGCCATGGAAATCCTGAGTAAGGGCGGGGAAGGGGGGGGTTGTGGGGGGAGAGAGAGAGAGCTCTCTAAAAGAAAAAGTGGGGGAGATGGAAAGCAAAGTTAAAATTCATCCACAGAATTAGTCTCAATTTCAAAGTAATATTCATAGACCATTTAGAATGTCATCATGCTTCTTAAAAACTGTGATTGATGGCATCTGTTGGCAGGATAATGTAACATGAAAAAGAATATCGGGCTGTATTAGATTACTTTTTCCATTCCTTTTTTTTTCCCATTTCCAAACTTGTGGGTGAATTCTAATGTGTGTGGGAATCAGGGAACTGCTAGGGGCCAAAGGTACTGTAGTCAGGAACTGAAAAGGCATCTCTGAACGTTCTACCACCACGTCCTGTTCTCCCCTCACAAACCTACACACACTGCTCCCCACTACCACTCCATCTCATGCAGGAGGTTGGTTTTGCTGAGTAATGCCAAACCAAGTGGTGGTATCATAATGTGATCAAGAGTGAACTAGAAAACACATGAGGTGACTTAACTGGAGTAATATTATTGAAGTCCATTCTAAAAGCTGTGGATTAAAAAAGCCCAAATATTTTATTTTACAAACATCTAAATCAACATTTTATTTCTGGTTACTGTAATCTATATTATATGTTTACAGAGATTTAGTTGTATTATTCATTTTTGAAGTGACTCTACCTTGCCACTCTATGGAGACAAGCAGTTACTAGGAGAAAAAGGGACCTAACAACATGTAGAAATGAAGGGCCTGCTACCCACATTCCTCATGACTTTATCTTCTCCCTTCTGATCTGCGCAATCCTATTTGTTGCTTATTGGTGAGGTTTCTTTCCTTTACTGCCTTTTTTCTCAACCTGTTCCCCCTTCTCCCTGTCTTCTCAAGACTTTGCTGAAAAAGATGCCACATAACAAGATACCTCTCAGCAACTGCCACAATCTCTCTCTTGCTCTGTGACCCCTGTACTTGATGCCATTTGTTGGCCTGCAGGTCTTCATGTGAGACAAAGGTCATGGGCATTTGCAAGTCACAGAACAGGCTACTAAGTGGGACCCAGACAGGACAGTCTTGGGAGCCCCAGACTCACTGTGGAGACTTGCTGGGACTTTCCCTTGTGTCCCTTGTTTCCACTCTGATGAAATCATTGTGGTTCAAAGGGTGTATCAAATATGCAGGCTGCCAAGTTCCATGGCACTGCCTGGGTGGGTCATGAAATAATGCTGCACACTGGCAGATTAAGGTGACAGCGATGCAAAGTCCCCCAGTGGTCAGTATATACAGGAGCCCCTCACTGCCTTCTGTATTTGCTATAGTAAACCGGAAAGCAACTGTCACCTGCAGGCAGGTACCTCAGTAGAAGAATATGAGTGAATATGTCAGTCCCTCACAAGGGTTATCCCTGCAAACTCATTTTTCAACCTGAAGGTGGTGGAGACACAGTGTTGGAGTAGTTTGGGGTACTGTGGATAGGACCATAAAGGTGCTACAAACAAGGAGCTGCCTTTGAACCTGTTAGGAACCATGCCTGGACCACACTTAACAGGCAGACACAAAACCAGGAGGATTGTCTTGAGTCCTCACAGGTACAGTATTTCATGGGAAGAACACCATCAAGAGGTTTAAAGCAATATTGTTTGTCAGGACTGGTTTCATGCATAAATGATACTGGCAACTACACTGTGAATGCCACGCTAGGGTTAAGATGAGCACTCACCATCTCCAGGGTCTGGCAAGGGGATTCAAGGTTTCCAACCAGAAACACAGAGCAAAATGCAGACGTTGCAAACTCATGCAAATTGAGACTGAAACAAAGGTCAGTGTGAACCCTTGTGAACTACTGTTAATCTCTGAGATTCTCAGGGCTCCGACTCTGCATTTTAATATATTGGAAAGGTTTTTGCTTTAGCAGAACTAATCAGGACACTGACTGGATCCTATACCTAGAGAATCAAAAATCTTTTATCTCCCTTGACACTTCAGGCAGAACCACAGGATAGTCAAATCCAGTCCTGCAGGGTTTTAGTGATTGAAATTCTGTGTTTGCATGCCAATTTTCCAGCTGATAACTCTTAGAGTTGTCAGGACATAAAGACCTGAAAGTGAGCACATTTCTAGATGACCATCAATGTATAATTAGTCCATTAAAATTGTCAAAATGCTACTTTTGGTTAGTTAAAAGATGCATCAAAACCATTCTATTGTTGAAAAATAGAAGACTTTTTTTTTCTCCAAGGAGAAAGTAAGCTTATTCCTTCACCTGTGATTCATGATCATGGGTGTGTTGCTGTTATAACACTCTGTTGACACCCCAAATAGGCTTGCTGGTAATTTTGGTTGTAACTGCAGGTAAGCCAAGTTAAAGTCAATGAGAGCTGTGCTGGGAATATGTAAAGAAGTGAAAAATTTTAAGCCTTCGGAAAAGAATCAGGCTCTAGATTTTTCACTGTGAACATTCAAAGACATCTTTTGACTGCACCTCAATCCCCATATGTAAAATGAAGATGATAACAGTGCCTTGGCTCACAAGGTTTCTGTAATGATCAGCTCGTTCAGTTTGTACAGAACAGAGGATCACAACCGCCAGTGCCCCGAAGCTCCAATCTTTTACATCAGACAGTGACCTGGCCTCGGGCAGAACATCATTCATACCAAGAATCCTTCTTAATTGGTGGCCATGTAACAGTGACATGTTGAGTGAGTTGTGCTGTGATGCAATGCATTGTGAGACATGTACATTCTCAGATAAAAAAATGTGTTTCTATGAAGCAGATTCTTGTTTGTATATCAATAATTACATTTTGATTGCGATTTTCATTTTGTGAACAGAGTTTTGAATGAGCAATTCCTGTGTTCACTAAGCTCTGAAAAAGCATGTACAGTGTTATAGGAAGCTAGAGGAGCTACCTGATTTGAATTCATAAGTTCCTTTTATTCCTTTTTTTCCCATAGTTTTTAATAGGTAAACACTATGAATGGATGATTTGCAATCATCAGCTGTGTGAGGCTTGCTTATATGCATGGCATAGTTTTCCCATGGAAAGCTTTGTCTGGAATGCAAAAATTTACTTGTGAAAAATTATACATATAAAATTTCCAGCATATTTCGAAAGAAGGATAGCAAGCCTGCGTCTGCCAGGTTTGCCCCAGAAGTCCCAAATCTGCAATTCTTGTTTGGATGAATTTGTTTTATTTTTGTCAAACTTTGTATTTTTTTCCCCCTATCCAACTTGTACAAACTCTTTGCATATTTTTTTAATACACATGAATAAAAGATATTCCTGCGGACTGATGTAGTACACAGGCTTTCCAGATCAAATGTTTTCCTTCTCCAGGTGAAATGTGAAAATGAGAGATAGCGTTGTCATTATACTGTATTATTTGTTTGTTTGAACAAATATGGCCACAGCAATCATTTTCATCGATTTTCTAAGAATAACAGGGAGGGGTTTTTTTAACAGAAATCAATAAATGCAAAATTTTCCATAAAGCCTTCAGTGAAAAATATTCCTCCCTCAACCTCATGTATATTAAAGTGCACAGAATATGCTGACTAGCATAATGCAATAAAAGTGATTACTGGGAGGCAGTGGATGTGATTAAATATCACACAGTAGTCAGAGTTACCTGAAAATATTATGCATCCAACACTCAAGAGGGGAAAAAAACCCCACATCACAACAAACAAGTTCTTTGGAAGTTGCAGATCCTAGTCAGACCCCCTGTTCTATACATGGTTCTGTGGATGGGGTTTTAATGGATGCATGACAACAGCAGGCGTTGTCTTACACATTGTGAAAAACTTCATCATTAGAAGGGAGGCAGATGAGTGCCCACTGTAACACACATATTTTGACAAGGAAGGTTTAGATTCTCATGAGAAAACAACATAGGCAAAGAATCTGCCTGTTTACAATTGACGTGGTTAAATATTGAGGAGCTTGTTCAACTGGTTGCTGAGCAAACTGGAGAATTTATTGTTGGCACTAGGGAGACTAACTCCTCACTCAACAACTGGCTGACTTTGCCACATATTTCTAAGTCCGAAATGCAGTAATGATTTAAAACAGGGGAAAACCATCAATTAGTCATTTTCAAACTCCCTCGAGGTATTGAAAGTATGGAAACTATTATTTGCAGTGGGGAGAAGTAACTTAAGTCTTAGAGCAGAATATGTTGATGATGGCATGAAACTTTAACAAATACAAGATTCTTTGGTCTTCTTACTAAATTTATTGTCAATATGGGTGAAATCTGAGGAGGGAATATGAGTAATGAACCACAGATCAGAGAAATCCCTATAGATATTCTTCTATTCATTACAACACACATTCTCTGTTGAAAATGTGCATATTGGAGTTGATTCTTTTTACTGGACCTCTTCTTCATATCCTTCATCTCCCTGTAGTGCCAGACTGCAGCTTCTTGTCTCATCGCAGACCCCCAATTTTAATGCACTACCAGCTTGCCAATCTATTTTTTTTCAAAACTCACTGAACCTTAATTTATTCCAGATCTTGCTTTAAATAAAAAGCATGGGAAGAGTAACTTAAGCAATGGGTCTGGTCCCAGGAGTTCTTGAACACCTCTGACTCCGTGCTAGCTTCAGTGAGAACTGTAAGGTCTCAGCTTGCCTTTTTCAAGACTTGACTTCTGAATAGTCCTCAAAATACTATGTTGACTCTAGAGCACTGATCTTAGGTCTTCTCAATTTCTTTGCCATAAATACACTCCCCTATATTTGACTTAAGCTTTCTGCATTTTAACTGTCTCACATCCCTGTGAATTGACTCACTTGGTCAAGATCTGCGTAAGTCACATTTCTCCACATAGACTTCTGTTTCCTGGAGCCCTGAACAAAGTTAGAGATCAGAGTTGCACCCTTAAAAATGTAGGGATCAGTAGAGCTCTATCCTGCTCAGCCCTCCAGACCTGTATCCATCCAGACATGGCTGAGTAGCCCCTTGTCTCCTCATGCTCAGCTTCCTTTTGGATCCAGTAACCCACATCTAAATTCCCTGGAAAGAGGAGCATAGCTATAGCCCAGTACTCTAGGCAATTCTCTGTGGAATAAAAGTTGTGCGGTGCTCCAAGAACTTTTTATACATTCTACTATGTACTTTTTTAATCTGTAGATCAAAAACGTTCCTAAAAGCAGAATCCCCAAGTTAGAAGTTTGCTTGCCTTATCTAGTGGGAACAAACAATGGATAAAGTTTGAATGAGACTGTATTTTGCTTGAAAGATTAAGACAAATTGCAAAATCATGCAAGATTAGCAAAAGTGATTCTACAGGTGTCTACTGAATTGTGTAGATTTTGGCTTTCAATGGGGAAAAAAAGTCATATCTGACTTGTCTTAATTTAACATGCTAAACAAAACACATTATCCTAAAGCACCTGCTCTCAGAAAAGGCTTCCAAGTGCTTTATAAGCTAAAGGTCAAATATCATTCTGAAACCCCAGTGTGTAATATGGGAAATTTCAGATAGAAGTATCTCGGCATGGCTCCTCCTTATATATTTCGGAAACTCAAATGCTTTTAGAAAGTATTGCATAGCTTCTTGGGGTTTTTACTCTCTGTAATACAGATATAGTTTCTAAGCCTTATAATTATTACTATTATTATTAGCTGAGGCTACTGAAGGAATCTAATGACCAGAAAAAAAAAAATCTAAGAGACAACAAAGTTTAGGACTATATTTTTCTTGCATTTTTTATTAATATTTTCCATACTATTCTCTTCTATATGAAAATAAAAACCACCTGAAAGTGGCCTTCACTGTTAAAACAATGCCATGCTGAGGCTATGTTCAAAGACAGAGAAACAATGGCAATGGCACAGCTCTGATTGTGCTTCTCATTTATCTTAATAGGATGATAGCTTTAAATAGTAGAGACTGCTTCCTCTTTCATTGAACTCAATGGTAAATCTTTCAAGGGACATGCCCTGGGCCAAGTGAGCTGAAAATGCATATTGTGTTCAAATAATAGTTGTGAAATTGTAAAATAATTTATATTGTTTCCCTGTCTTTTTCTACGAGGTTCAAAGATTTTACTTGCATTGGTTTTAGTTGTGGTGTGGCAAAAACAGTGTGAGAAGAATGTATGTCTGTGTAGAGCTGAGCCACTTTGAAGGGAAGGAAGGAAGCTGAGCTGAGAAGGCAAAGTGATGAGACTGAGGCATTTCACCAGGTATGAACAGGCTGCATTACAGCCATCTGCTCAACGTGATAAAAACAGAGCATGACCATATTCCAGCTTAGCTGACCACAATGATAACCAGTTCTGCTGGGCTGCTTTTCAGGCCTGAGGGTAGCAGTTCAGAAAGTCTGGACCATGGGTGGCCCTAGGGATCCTTGGGTGATCTTTCGGCTTCACCTGGAAATAATAATGTCAAAACTACACTCATGTAACTTCAAGCCTGAATGACAAGTGGAGAAAAAACCCTGCTGTGTACAGACAGAACATCTTCCTCATGTCAGTCTGGGTAGGTGTAGCTAAATGAAAATACTTTTTGATTGTTTGTACACTTTAGTCATTTTTTGGTGAGACAGCACAAACAGAAAATGCAAATGACTACATTATTGGGAGAAATCACACCATAAAGAAAGAATTCCACATGTCTCACTCTAGAAGATGAACATAATAGTGATAAATTTCCATACCAGAAGAATATAACTAGACTTTACTTTTACACTTCTCTTGAAATATTTTTTTTTCATTTTCCAAGACTAAATTGAGACCTGAGGTATTTACTGTTTTAATAATTACTTCAGAACCCTGTGTCTTTTTATTATAATAGCAGGCAAAGCCCTAACGTTGATACTGCTTTACGACAAATCACCCCAAGGACAAAAAATTCATATCTTTTCTCCTCAAAAGACAAAAGTTCTATTCAGAATCCTAGTTTCCTTGCATGGCACTTCTAATAGGCTAAGCAACAAGACCAGGTGCAGAACCTCTGAACATTTATCTGCATTCATCCACATTCAGAACTGCTGGAGGTGGACCACACTCCACCCAGAAGCTCTATAGCCATGGCAGTGTTATCTGTGCTAATCTAACCTGCCTTCCTGAGATTCAAGAGAAGAGTAATTAAATGAAGGGAAGGAAGTGGTTAGGAAGAGAAAGAGAAAGACAAATGTTGTTTGAGCATGTAAGTAAAAAGTCATGTTGGAATGCTGACGTAACAAAGCAGAAAGGTTGCTTAAATTGAAGTGTAGAGATGAAAACACAGCTTCAACCCAGCTTTGTTAACAATGTAGTGAGAATGTGAGCAACTAGATTAAATGGAAATAAAGATCAAAAATCACCTCAAATCCTTCATACTGCCAAAAGTTGTGTACTGCTTGGTAAGACATCTATATATTTTGTGTCCCAGGGGGTTATAAAGTCAGGAGAATAGTCTTGGATTCGTGCATGCAGAGTTTGTCTCCAAGGCTTGATCTTAGCACTGACCTTTGGAACTGATGTGGAGTCATATCAGAATCTAAAGGAAAAAAGATACTGCCAAGTGGATAGAGCTGAAATCTGCAATCTAGTCACCTTTCAGAAGTTCGGACAGGTCTTAAGAGTAGAAGGCGGCTGTGAAGTCTATCCAAATGTCTTCTGAATTATGCACAAAATGTATGTACCAGATCTTTCCTACCAAAAAAACACCTAGCAGACAAGTAATTTCCTAATTTCGGCTCTTTTGAAAGTTCTATAATGTCTTTTTTTTTTTAAATCATCAGTTATTCCTTTTCACATTAATCCTTTGGGTTATATTCAAGAATACAGAAGATCAAAGGCTTCACATTTATCTAAAAGAAGTAATGGTGTGCCAGATAGCCACAGAAATAGGGCAACTGGTTGTCTTTCTTTGCCATGATGTGACTGACCCAGAATGCAAGATGAAGAGTGCTGTTATATGACCTATCACAGTCTTCTCAAACAAATTGCTTGGAAGCAGCTTGTCTACTAACATAATAATGGCAAAAAAATGTTAGAAATTATCTCATGGATTTAGTGTGATATGAAATCTTTACAAGTCAAAAGGAAAGATTTCCTGTGAGTCTGAATGTATTGTGAACTTGGTTTAAAATCAATTACTCATTAATACAGGTGAGAATGTCAGAAAGTAAAGCTACCTTGTGTGAATAGGCACACACTGAAATTGAATTAAAACTAGAGCAGGAAACATGATGAAGTATGATTGATACTGAACTTAAGTCAGAAAATTTACTTTTGATATAGAGTGGGATTTTGAGAAATGTTCAAACAGTATAATTGTATATGTTCAATGCATGAAGAGAAAGTTATCTTATTAAACACAATACAAGTTCCTGGAAAAAAAGCCACACATCATTTTCAAATAAAATTATTATTAAGAAAACTGTCAGAATGACTTTATGGTAATACCACCTAAGGGGTAGCTATCACTGCCAGACCAGCAGTAACCCACTTCCTTTGTGTGTGCCACTGTAGTAGTACAATGGTTTCTGCAAAAAATGCACTTGTCACAAGAATTAATACCTAGTCATTTACTATACAATTTCCCTGTTAGGTTACGTAACATTTTCGTGATACTTATTCCCACATTCCCTAAAAAGTACCCTAGCAAACCTTTTCATACCTGTTTAAAAATTACCTTTAATAAGACTGTGCATCATCTCAACAGCACACGAGGACATGACCATAACAGGCAATTAATATTTATTTAAGGTTTAGTGTTTGGGTTTCCTTAACATATATTTTGTGTAATTTTACTGTATGTGTGAGTTTGTGGTATAAAAAAACAAGTCTGAAAGCATGCAGTCCACTTCAACTTCCGTAATAATTCCAGCACAGTGTCTTGACCCTATGCTGCCTTGCCCAATCTTCACCTTTATGGCTTGTTACACTAACAAACTCATGCCCCATGCTTGTGTATAGCAAGACTCATTTTCCTTAATACCGGCCAGAGGTGTACCTGATATTTTATTACTCAAAATGTCACTCCTTTCTGTGAATTGTTGTTTGCGTATTGCAAGAGCTGGACAGATAGAAATGCCCTTTAAAAAAAAAATGCAGTGAAATTAGTACAATTCTTCCCTTGCATGTGTGTTTCCTCAATATGACCCCGTTGCTTTCCAAAGCAATTTTAGCTTCCCACCTTTATTTGCAGTGGTGTGAACTCCAAGACACAACATTTCTATCCCTGTTAGCAAAGTCAAGCCTATTGCCTGAACACAGAAAACTTCCATTCAAACTTCATGCAATCCTTAACATACTGAAATTCAGATTAACCCTTGACACGCTGAGTCTTGAGAAGAGTGCCAAAGACTTGAAGCTCCTCACTGAAGGCTATTAAATTAAAATCCTAAAGGGTTCAATGTATCAAAAACCTGTTGAGCAAAGTAATAATAAATAAAAGCAAATTACCTTCCTGACTCACTTGAGGTTCTGACTTTCATGACTTATGAACCACTTTCTCTGTAGTGGAGATTATTTGTAGTAATGGCATACAATAGATTGGCTTGCTGTTATCACATATAATTTTTATTATTAAACATGAAAAATATTTATATGCTATATAGATGCTTAAACCTTACAGCTGGTGACTGTTGCACATACCTTGGAAAGTTTAAATTGAAATGAAAGAAAGAAAGAAAAGCTCAATGAGTTCAGCAAGTCACTGTCAAATTCCAAACCTCTGGTTTCAGCAGTACAAACATAAGAAATCGGTCCTTATAGATGCAAGACACTAGGATAAAAACGTTGCCTCTCTAAATACCTCATTATGTGGTCAATAATAAATAAATATTCATAACACCCTGGTGTGAAGGGCAAAAAAATGATGTAAAGATTAAGATAATCTCTATTTTAACATGTTTGTTTCTATTTGGGTTTTCTCAAAAAACTTATCTTGAATTACAGGCAAGAGCAGTCCAGTGTTTATGAGAAGTTCAGTCATTACGTCTCATTTAAAAAAAGAACTATTTTTTAGAGTGTTAGTCATACTCATGCTATCCAATCAGAAGAAGCTCAGCTCTTTTTTGGATGTGGTTACCTTGTATGGTTTTATAATTGCCTACTCTACTGAATACAGATTATTGACTATATGTCATTGGGTTTCTGCTCTTCAACACCTCCAACTTTGAAAGCCCAATTCCTAGGGAGCATTAGCAGGGAAACTATCCAAGACCTGAATTACTTAAAGGCTGATGATGTATAGAAAATGTTGACATATTTTATGGACACGAGGAGTGCATATAAGTACGTTAGAGTTTTAGTTTAAACATGGTAACAACATTTAATTGAATTTCAATATCATAAAACCTTCTGTGGTCTACATACAGTTTTTCAAAGTAGTTGTGTTATTGAATTAAACATCTCAATTTACCTACACATAAACCTCAGCTCCAGCTAAAGAAGACCTAACTGCAGCTGGTGTGCTTGTCAAGGCAAAATCTCAGTGGTAAGTGGAAAGAACAGGAAGGAAAGAGACTACTGAAAGGTAGCTTAGCTTCAGTTTGGGAAGTCTTATGTCACTGGGCATCCCACAGAGAGAAACTGTCACATACATAGGATTATAAATTTACATGTCTAGTCTAGATACAGCCCTAAGAAGTTGTTTGGGGTAGTAGTAGGTACCAAATAAATGCAAATACAATCAACTAGAGGAACCAAGTTGCTGTTAGCAGAATGTGAAAGGAAGATTATCCTTAAATACAAAATAAGATAAAGGTGAAATACAGATGGCATTGCTAATGAACAAAAGAAAAATGAGAATACGAGAGAACTGGTTTTCCTTGGTCATGAAAATACGGACTTAAAAGAAAAACTTTAGGGTTCTCTGTAACTTCACAGACTGTACATTTAATTTACAGAGAAGTTTCCCCAAAATTATGTTGGATGAGTACAAGGAGATTCTAAAACCAGACAGTTAAGTGTGAAGCAGAAAAAGAGCTGTATCAGTGGCTTTCAGCACTAATTTCAAAAAAGACCAACAAAGTCACAGATCTATAGGACTTTCTGCATAAAATGTAAGGCTTTAAACTAGCCTTGTGAGCAAACACCTTGTGTTGTCTGTGCCACCAATAAAAGCCAAAATATGAGATGTAAAAGCTGTTCTTAGAACACAAATGCCACTCAAAGGATATCCAGCACAGCCTTTGCTTTATGAATCCAAAGTTAATACATGAAAAAGGAGCATAGGATCAGAAGAACACACTATGATTTTCATTCATACTGCTTGCATTGCAGTTCATGAAAATATGAATATAGAATCATAGCATACTATTCCCTGACTCAGCTTTTTGCTACCTTTAGCCAGTGGCATCACAGGGCCGTGCATGGAGTCAGACTGGCATGGGAAAACACAACAAGGGCATGTGTATGTTATCACAGCCTCCTCAACAAACTGTGGCTGTTAAGCAATCCTTCCCCAGCTAAATTGGAGGCTTTTTTTAAGACTCACATTTGGTTTTCAAATATAATATTTTAAAAAAACAATAGACAGATTTCCAGTTGGCCTGCTAAGGACCTGGGTTGGGAGAAATATTGGGGAAGCCACTGAGACCTGTAGTGTGCAGGGAAAGAATGGAATCAGACAAGAGTATGATGCCATATGTCATTGATTATCACACTGATTAAAAGCAAGTTTCTTGCCTTGCCCCTCTCAACAAGTCATTAACCACAGCTATTTCATAGGGTCTGTCTTTGCCCTGCTGTTTCATCTGCACAAAGACAACTGCTGTGGTTCAGAGAGTTTACATTTGGTGTGCTTGAAGAGTAAAGAGAGAAAATGTCCCACTGTTCCCTACAATATGGTGTCAGTGCACATATAGTGCTCCTGATTTTAGCTATCTGGATGCATAAGATCTGTTGCTGCACTGGGTGAATGTCTGCATCACACTTTGCTTGAATGCCAAGGGATCAGAGGGCTTTCACCACTGGAGTGGGAATGAACTGCCTGATGGGTAAGAGCTTTCCACATGCTACAGGTGTGCAGTTAAGCACGTTAGCTCCCTGCAAGAAAGATCACAGCTGTGTTGCTTTGTAAGCTCCAGAGGATTTGCTGTAGACATAAAGCAAAGCTTGAAGAAAAAAATCCAAAAGCAAGTGGAAAAACATAAACAATTGCTTTTAAATCCTGTGGTAGGCATCATTTTGGCATATTTTCAATGTTTATTACACACTTAAAAAATATGTTACTGCCACAGAACTGTGTTATCATGAAGTTACATATCAACAGAAATTGTGAATAATAGCTGTGCATTTGTGGGGGTTTTTTGATTTGAAACTAACTCTCACTATTGGTTCATATGTCTTCTGAGGCATTTTAATGTCTCTGAAAATCTGGTCTTGCTCTTAAAAGCCATTTAGTTTCTAGTCGAAGACAGAGATTCTAAGACTAAAAATTAGTGATCATAATGAGTTTCTGTTTTTGTCACAGTCTACAGCTCAGTGACTCAGGCAGAGTACTGTGGAGTTTGGAAAACAAAGTGTGAGAGCAAGGGACCCAGAGTAATCCCTCCCAGCATTTCAGGAAGTGAAAGTATAGTATTTCCTTAATTGCACCCATGTAGCAAATGACAGTGGGGAAGAGAAAGTGGACAATTCTCAGATGCCAAACATGAGACCATTCCCCCAGTGGACAGCAGATCAAGACAGCTCCTGCTCAGCTTTCTAGAAGTCATAACCACACAGATCCTGAGAGGAGGAAAGCCACGTCTGGTTTTTCATATAACCCTTATTCAGTATGTCCATGGCTGATTTGAGCAATGATGTGGGTGGTATGGAATAAAATCTAGACACACCTATATGGCTCTAGACTCCATCACTTCCTGGCTGCTGCGAAAAATGAACCCTGTCCTTGCCAAAATTAGGACAGATGTGAATGTTAAAAGAATATTAAAATTGTAGAAGTCCAGAAAATAGAGGTAGGAATATAGAAAGCTTTGCATATGAAGGTTGAAAGAGGTAGGGTGATTTAATGGTGAAAAAGAAGCACTAGAAGGCATTTAATTAAAGCATTTAGGATTATGGAGGGTAGAGTCAAAAACTAGCCAGTCCATCTTTTTAACAGTGTCTCAGAGCACCAGAACAACAGGAGGGTCACTTGAAGTTAATGACAGGTAAATGTAAAACAAAAGAGAGAGAATAATACTTCACACAGCATGTAATCAGCCTGTGGGATTTCTGTCATGGAAGGTCACTGAGTCAAATACTTCAGCTGAATTTTAAAAAGGGAAAGGTAATTTTATGACCAAGATGATAATTTTGTGAACAATGGTATTTATGTTTGCTAAAATAGAGATAATTAAAATTCACATGGCCAGGCATCAGACCATTACCAGGAAGGAATTCATTGTCCCTCACTCACTATCCACCCCAGACTTGTCTCAAATGACACAGCTGTTAAAGGATATTTTCTGATTAGATCACTATTGTTTGAGGCTTAAGTTGAAGGTCATCCCTAGAGAGGGATATTATCCACTTTAGCACAGAGACACTAATTCTGGACTTCTGAGTGCGTCACAATCCAGTCACTATAATGTTACATTTCTCTGTAACTTTGAAGAAACCAAGGAGCAGAGGGAGCTCAGGTTCACATCAGCTGAGGTCTACCACTGAAATCTGTGTAGTGTACAGAAAATTCCATGTAGAGTCACTTCAGCAGATAGACAACTTCCGAAAGTAAATACTTCTATTGAGCTGAAGGTGATTGCTCATTGTGTTGCTTAGTTAGAGTGCAAGAAGGAGTAATTTCCTCTGATATGGGAAATAAAGAATGAAATGTTATGAATCGTGATGATAGTGATCTGAATAGATCACCATAATGTGTGCTTCTATGAACAATAAGTTGCCATTTGATCTTTCTGTCCTGTTGTCTTATGATCACATCAGGCTTCTTAAAATGTACTTTTCACTGCTTAGTGCCACAAAACTCTTAGAGAGTTGAGATAATTGGTAAAGTAGCAGTGATAGTTAATTTTAGTCACCTAAACTTGATTTAGCAAGCCAATTTTAAAAATAAACTTTCTTCACTATATCTTTCATCCATGAAATGTCTCATTTTTGAGTATTTTTGAGAAGGTCCTGCGAATAATTTTAATACATAGGTTTCAGTGTGAACTCTTTAATGTCCAAACTCTATTCCTCAGAAGTCCAAAAGGTATCCTAATGATTTTTTAAAGTTTCTAGGTGAACTACTTAGACTAAAGGCTGCTAGTATTTAGATGCAGTTTTGAGGAAACTTGCACAAAATTTAATGACAATTATGTTCAGGAATATAACTGCAAGCTGGTCTGTAATGTTACTTACAGATATGATAGGAAATAATTGGTTCCACAGTACAAACCTACCAATATGTTTCATTAGCAGCTTTAATATAGAAACAAAATTAATTCCTATAAATAAATGTCCATTAATTTTGAATTAATGTTGTAAATACATAGCAATTATGTAAAGCAAGGTGAAGGGGAAACTTTATTAAAATAGCATGAAACATAAATAATAAAAAGAAATTAATATCTTTAAATTCTTAGCTTCACAACTTGGATCCTGATGGCAAGATAATAGCATTATTAATGTAATGTTTAATTGATAATAAATAAAATAATGATTTTTATTAACATGTATCTAAATATTTGTTTCCCTGGAAAAAGGGTTTAGATTGTGCCTATAGTCCTCCTTATGAACAAAACAAAAGAAAACAAAACAAAAAAGTAACTAATCCAGAACATAAGTCAATAACTAGGGACTGCACAGCTTTGCTTGTTATTTCAGTACTTTCAGCCCACAGAACATATTTATGAACAAGTTACGAATTCTGGGTTACCACTGAGCAATGTGATTGCAAACCAGAGTTGTTGCAGTCAATGGCTTTTCAATGTGATTTGAATGATACAGCAACTCATCCCCAATGAATTTAAAATCCTAATCATAGTACTGACACTGGAAACCTGTGTCTAACAGCTACACCACTCTCCCAATCAGGCAAAAGAAATGTAGTATGTAATTACATTTCCGACAAACAGAGCTCAAAAATGAGCTATAGATGAAGACTTCTTCATAATGTATTGTCAATAAAGCAATAAGAGCAAATTCATTTGAGAAAATCACAGTTTAATCCCAAACAACTCACAGAGATGAAACTCATCCAGTGAGCAATTTGTTAAAATACATTCAGGTCTGGTTTATGCTTACATGAAGCTTTAATATACAGAAAAAACACATTATTTTTATTGTTCCTCGTTTGTTTATAAAGTAAGTTAACTTTCTTTATTTCCAGAAGAACTGTTGTTGCAGTCATATTCTGCATTTTACCATGTAGATATTCTACCTGTGGGGAAAAAAAGTTTCCATTTTAAGATAAACATCATTGCCCACCCAAACATTGTGATGTTTGCTTAAGAAAGTTCCTTTTTTAGATGAGATGACCTTGCAATGATGACTGAAAATTTATAAAATCAGTTTTTTATCTCTGAGGGTCTGATTCTATTAAAGTAAGTGCAAGGGATTCTATTGACCTCAGTGAACTTTGGAAATTGTCCTAAATTGAGAAGGGTTTAATGTGTATGAGTGTGAATAGATGAAATATAAGCTGTGATACAATTGAGGTGGAGAAAGCACCTTTTGATGATCAGAGAAGTTCACTGAACAGCAGTAAGAGTTCTAAAATGAGTTACACAAACATCTCCCAAGAATGACATAGGTGTGATTTACTCTGCTTTGAGAGTGATGTTAATGCCCCAGCATGATATAGGAACCAGAAGACTTCAAAGGACTGGTAAAGTAAAAGCTGAAGTATTTCAAAGAATTTATTTTAAATACTGAAACTATTGATCAAATAATATAGTGAATTATTTAAAAATCTAGTGTAAACATTTTATGAATAAGTATACATACAACATGATTTTATAAATGTAAATATATTTTAAAACAAACTAGTGACATTTACAAACTTAGCACCATTTCTCAACCTTCTAGGAAAGATTATTTAGAGGCAGTACGTTAGAGCCAAATTTTGCCCAGGTCTCATTTAAAGGCAGCACAGATCTCCTCACCACTGCAGGTGAGAACCTCCATATGAACACAGATTCAAAGCAAGGCAAATGTCAGTCTGAAGCAAAGCCTTCTTATCTAATTATGGCAAGTGAATGCACTTAATTTGTCATTCTGTCTTTGGGCAGATTAGGTCTAACCTTTAGCCTGAGTTGTACATCCTGTGGTCACCTAAACCAATCAGCTCTTGGTCTGTGGTCAGTTCCAGCTGTGGAGGTGAAAAGTTAATTCTTTCTGTAGTCTCTTGCCCATGACCATTGCCTTTAATTCATCTTGTTTTGACATTTCTTTTTGGCCTTAGCATAAAAGTTGAAGTTATACAGCATCTTAAGGCCTACTGAAAATCTGCAGCAGTCTCTTAGCATTACCACATTCCCTC
This sequence comes from Myiotriccus ornatus, assembly GCA_036023395.1. Classification (NCBI taxonomy): domain Eukaryota; kingdom Metazoa; phylum Chordata; class Aves; order Passeriformes; family Tyrannidae; genus Myiotriccus; species Myiotriccus ornatus. The sequence continues at coordinate 50,782,876 of JAYRBT010000177.1, read as the reverse complement.
AGTCATTTCTGTAAATACCTTTCCCAGCTTTAAGGTTAAAAGCAGGCTTCTTCCTCTGCATTAGAGACACCTGAAATAACAGCCTTTTGGTCTGTGACTGGGGTCCCAGTTATTGCTGAACAATCTCTCGCATCCCATCCAGTTCTATTTCTGTGCACCTTTCTTGTGTTTAGAACTTCTTTTTTATTAAATTTTATTGCTTTTTTTGCTGAAAGCAAGGCAAATGAAGTAATTATGAAAATCATCCAGTTTCTTTGAATACCTTTGTCCTTATCTGAACATTTATCATAAAACTTTAAGATGCCTCTGTAGGGACTCAGGAGCTGTCTCCCCTGATGTTTCATGTACTAGTAATATTTTAGTTAGCTACCTTTAAATTAAAAACTTCTGTCTCAGGTCAAGCAAGGTTAGTTTGTATTTGGTTTTTCTTGACTTTGCTTTTCTATATTGCTTTTTAAAATAAAAGTACTAAGTATCATTGTCTCGAACAGACTGCTTTCAGAAAGTCTACAGGATGTTAATACCTCTTAAATTCAAGCCAGACCTTGAAACTTTAGTTCCTCTATTCTTTCATGCCATAAATTATTTTAACTGATGTTCTATCCAGTACTCTTGCACTCTTGAAGAGAGCTATACTATCTTCAAGCAAAAGTTCTTCCAAAGTTGCCAATACCTATCTGGTAAGAAGGTCACCAGAAGCAAGCCCAGTAATTTGGATGTGACATGTTAGAGCTGTATAAGGAGAACATGTTTCTGCCCACACTTTCACTTGTTATTCTGTGGCAATGGAGTCCCCTCCACTCTCTTTTTAACTCTCTCACTTGATCATTATTATAACGTAAATTATAAATTGCTTAAAAACAAATCAATAAAATATTGTTAGATCTGTGTTAGCTTGTTTCATGGTATGTCTGTGTATATATATACACATATATATATGTTAAAAAAAATTGAGAGTCTTCCTATGTCAAATCCAGTTAGAGAGAAGCCCAAGGAGGAACTGTTGATGCTGCTGATTATTCAGCACAGCCCTAAAGTAGTTAATCACAGTATCAAGCCACACTGATGCATGATGTTCACTCACTGAGGTGAATATGATGGCTATATAGAATAGTAGGTTACTCTGCTGGATCTGCGTTCCTGTGGGGATATTAACATTTGGAATTGCATTGAAAGTAATTCTGTAACTCTCAAGGGCATATGTTTGAACTTGTATGGAAGATTTCATTCTTGCATTTCTCCAATGACAAATGAGCACAGTAAAATTAAAATCACAATATTTTTTATTGGTAGTGGCTATATTGGCAAAATTTTATACTGCAAGCTCTCCCCATGAGGTAGCATGCATTCCACCCTCATTTGAATGTGGTTAGAATATTATGAGAGGTTAAAACTTTCTCTTTTAATGGAAATGATTTTTACTATGTTTACTTTAATTAAGAGCCAAAGCTGAACTTGACAATGCCTTGAACTCTTTTTTTTTAATTATTATTTTCTTTTTTTTTGTGCTGAAGATGATAGTTACAGTTATCTGTTCTCCACTTCAGATGAATAGATGAGAGAAAGTGATAATGTGCTAACTGCTGACATCACTTACTACTTCATTTGCAGATTTCATTAACCTTTGTGTGCCAGCAGTCCAGGGAATGCACCCATATGAGAGTGAATCTCAGGCAGCTTTTCTTTTCTGTTCTTTTTCTTTTTTCTTTTTTTTAACCCCCCCCTCCCCCAAGTTAATACTTTATATTATTATTAATGCAGTCAATAGCAACATATTTTGTCTTTATGCAAAAAAATGACAGCTAAGACCTGAGAGTGCCAAAGGACTGCACTGGCGTTCATTAGCTGACAGTAGGAGTATTAAACCTAGTGTGTGGCTGGATTTTATCATCTTTGAAAATTACATGTGATAGCTCATTCCCCAAAGAGTTCTGCTGAGTCAATGCAGTTATTCATAAATATTACACATCACTAAGAACAGAAGAATTAACCAATAAAATCAAGGTATCAATCGAGGAACAAAAAAAAAAAAAAACACGAGAGACAGATCTTTAGGAGAGTATCTGTGAAATATTTGTCTTTTTTCTTCACCAAAATTTTGTATAAGAACATGTTGCCCTTTGTACCCATCCCCACAAAGGATCAGATTTTCACAAACTTAAAGATTCAGCTGAGTATGAATTCCAAATACCTTGTGTGAGTGCTCAAAATAATGGAGAATCAAGACATCTGTAAATAACCAAGAAACACAAGTTAAATCAGTACTGCATCCAAGTGCTACATCATTGTCATTATTTATATACAGTTAAATGCAATATATTCAGCTGTTCTCAGAAAAATATGGATTACTAGGATGCTCAGAGCTGGAAAGATTTGACTATTCATCTCATCTCTTTATTATGAATATATTTAGTTAGGCTTTACAGCAACATCCTTAACACCAAAACGCTATAAGATGCCAAAAATGCACAGGGGAATCTCTGAATCTAGTAATAAGAACTGGGCAGAGGAGATAGGATCTACCTAATCACATCTGTCTATAAATTCTATGTGATATGTCTCATATAAGACGTTTAAAGCATTGGTTGAAAGCATATGGACACCCAAGAAATTTACTCCTGTCAGTAAGAAACAGATTTATGATGCATAGGTGGTAACTAGGTATTTACTTACTGGACCTTTATTTAGCAGGACTTGGCTGAACTACTAATTTTTGATCCCAAGATCAGATCTGAAACAACTTGAGAGCATCTGAATGCTGCTGCAGCAAGGCCAGGTCATAAGAAATGTAACAGGCCAACACTCACGTCTCAGGAAAGCCGTTGTAAATAAAGCTGTTTTCTTGTTTGTGTCTTCCTCAGAATAAGCAGCAATGGCAACAGAAATCTTGTATTTGTCACAGGAGACCATTCAGATCAGGCTCAAGGAAGACTGGTAGAAGAGGGCAGAGGATATCAGCTGTTGAGGTCTTTGGTTTTTAACCGATGAGCAGAGAACACCCGTTTCCAATCTGTTAATTCAGTGTCTTTCACAGGCACTAATCGCATTAAAATAATGTGGAGCAATGGTTTCTATTGAAATTGTATCATTCAGTGTATCAGAGGAATGCATTCTCTTTTCATGATTTTAGTTTATATCCTGGCAGCAGAGCAAATGTGATTTCTTTGACTGATGGCTTGTTGCATTTGTGTGCATATTTAATCAACAATAGACTCAACATATAAACAGTATATATATCTCTATGGAGTCCCAGTCAGCCATACTCTGCTGTCAGCTAAGCCATGGTAATTCAAGAATAAATGCCACTGAAATCAGTGGAGTTTCTCTTGATTTACAGTGGGGTAGCAAGGACCAGAATCTGCTCCCCTCTCTTTAGCTGCTGAAATACAACCAGAGTGTACACCAATAATGACCCCAAATTAAAATCCCTGATCTTTAAGTAAATTTGAATTTCCTAGATCTGCATTTTGGCTTTAAATAATTTAAAAAGGGGAAAGAACTGAATTATGGTTTAAGTTAAAGCTTCAGAAGGATTTTAATAATCTAATTAATTGGAGGGCAGAGGGAGATTATGCTTTGAGTTTCTGTGGTACAGACAGCACAAGTCCCGGTGGCTCTATCCTCCCTTTTGGGGGAAATAGATCCTGATGACTGCCTAACTCTCCTCAAGGACAAACCAGGTCCAGGACTTGAACAGTCCACTCCCTTTGGCCTTTCAAGCAGGACTGGCAAAGTGAGGCTGACAACTAATTGTCACAGCCAGGATGTAGCAGTAACTTCACTTCCCCTCCATCTAGAAAGTAGTATTTTTCCCCAAAAGAAGGATGAACTCTGGCCCTGAAATGGAATAATTTGGGCCCCTTCTTTATTTATTTCAGAAGTGAACTTGAGTTGGGTTTTGTAGCATTTTGCTATGAAACTCCAAGTGCACTGAGCATTTCATAGTTGTGCAGCTCTAAATGCTTTCTTAGTTCCATTGCGCCTAATCAAATAAATTACTTTTATTCACTCCCAAGATTCACACTTAGCTATTCAATAAGGGCTTTCATGAAATATTTTCATTGTAACAAGTAAAAAAAAAAAAGTAATGGTCATTGAGATATAAAATCCCATTTTCCATAATAAGGTCATTCAAATAAATCTAGCATGAAAGAAACCGAGTACCCTGTGAAGTCCCAACAGAAACCTAAGTGGAGAGTTTGAATTTAAAGAACTGGTTTAGATTTCAAACTGAAGTGCAAGTCCTTTCCTCACCTGACCCAAGCAGAGAATGTTGTGAACAGTTTACCGCAGTGCCTACAGTTTTGCCAGATCCTATTTCTGAGTCTGGGTACAGCAAGAGTTTCAGCTATTGATGTGTCATCTGAACACAAAAAATGTGTTAATGGATGGACTGAGCAACCTGAAGTTGCAAAATTAACCCTCTACAGGGAAGTCTGAACTTTGAAATATTAGCTCAGCCATGACACAGTTTCTCACTAGTATCCAGCCCTTCCTTACCTTTTCTGACCTACAACACCCTCTTCTTCAGAGCAGAAACTTATAGGCTTACATAAATATGTGATGAAGTCTTGTGGCAACACTTCATTTTAGGACAGCATGTTTGCATGTATTCTCAGCAAGTCTGTAGTACAAACCTTATTGGTACTGTTTTGGGAAGTCTTTCATGCAGACATTGAAAATACTTCACCAGAAAATACTTTTGAGTGTTCTGTTGTCTCTCCATTAGAATCTGGATGCAAGAAATTTTGCACAGGACTCAGGCTTGACACCCCACATTCAGATAAGAATGGCAAAAAAATTTCTGCCCTGGCTTGAGGGGAGAGGATGGACAAATAATGTTCCTATGTCTACTCCATCTGTGATTTATTGACATGTTTCTGGATCTGAGCTAATACTTCATATGACATGCAAGCTATGGACCTTTATGTGAAAATATTGTCTACACTCCCCTTCAAACACTGTTCAGTGTTTAAACAGCATCTGTCATTTTATCTTTGTTAGTGTATTAGGTATGCTCTTGGTTTAAACTTTCCTGAACAGAAAACCAGTGCAGATCATACCTTTCCAAGAACTGGATGAATTTATTGAGTGCCCCTAACAGTTTCTTCCCATTGTATCTTCATATTTTTAGACTGGCACTCCAAAATACTGCAGCAAATGCTGCAGGGATTGCAAGCCTACTGCTCTACAATCTAACTCCCTCCTGAGTTTTACAGTTTTAACCGTAAAACTTAACACTAGAGCTCTGTGAATAGATGCCTAGAGTACTGCTTCAGGGTACAGTGTTATAGCATGCTGATATGCCTTTAATGTGCTTATAGTGGGTAATGATCACAAACTATATGTCAAAAACCTCTTTACTAATGAATCCAAAGCAAGTCTGCCATGTGCTGCTGTCCAGCTACTTCATTTTTTCAGAAATGAAGGAGAGATCAAATACATCATCACATCCTAACCTTCTAGAGTTTGTTCTGACTGGCTACACATTTTCACCAGTAGGATTTGACAACTTAGAGAAAAGTGACAGAAATAGATAAAACAGTATTCCCAGTCCAACTCTTTTGTGATGCACTGGCATTGTAGTGCCCATCATTTCTGGTGAAAGTACCTGTCCTTGTTCCAGGCTGTTCTTCCAACTGACTAAGACACCTTCATCCTTCCCAGATCAGCTTATCAAAAAAACTGGAAAACTGCATTTCAATTCCTGTTTTGTGAGTAGTCTATGTATGGGAAGACCTGCTGAAGTATCAAACTACATGCCACAAGATGATCTCTGGATACAAAGAGGGGAAATAAGGATGGAGAAGGACAAAAGGACAGAGAAGAGAAACCCACGGAGGGGAACTAGATGTTGTTATTTCATCACCAGAGTTATGTCTTGAATGTCCATAAACTGCAGGTTATGATGCTCTGATTGCAGCCCAAGACTAGACAGACCTGTGTTGAAATGGAGAGGAGTGTTACTCCACCCACACATACAGGAGGAGAGGTCACACTATAGTGCAGGGATCATTCAATTACTTTGCTAAAAATCTTAGTGTTCTGTTAAATGTTGCCTAAATAAGTGTTAGCTTAAGACAAGTTTCATTTCTTCCCCCCCCAAATTTTATTAATTTGTTGATTCTCTGTTTGAGGAGACTAGACAAAAGATTAGTCAGCATAGTCCATATTTCTTATATATCCAGGATGATGCTGGCAAGGCAAATGGAGAGAAATTGATAAAGGTTTTGTAAAGAGTTCAGCTGGAAAAAGGTGATGTTGCTTAAGAAGGTATGTTATGCTCAGCTCACCTTCCTGTTCAGAAAAAAACATTTCTCAGAAGTACAAAACCAAGAACTGTTGCTCAGGGATGTGAAACATTTCTTAATGTTAAGGTCTATTTTCCTTATGCGTAATGAATGTTAATAAATTCTTCTTTCTTCAGTGAAACATAATTATCCTTCAATATTCTAGCAGGAAATCTTATTGACAAATTCCTTGAAGTTCTCTAATGACTTTTTTTAACAGAATTTTTATTTGGAGCAACAGAAATCCAGCACAATGAACCACTCCAGCTTTTACTCAGTTAGGCCTTTGCCAGCATCATTCTTATTGCACTGTGTGTGCCAGTTCTCCTCCACTCCCTGGCTGATATACTTGCTTGCCTGAGTAGGCTTATCAACTTCAAAATATAATATCTATGCCTTCTTTCTATCCTTTATTAGCCCTAGTAAATAATAATATCTCAGCACCCAGGAGCTCCCCTGGGAACTTAATTTTTTAGGGTGTAGTAGTAAAGTTTGCATTTCATCTCCATGCATCCAGGTAGGTTTTTTCATTTAGTCTGATTTTTTTTGTTTGTCTTTCATGTGAGTAAGAAGAACAAAATACACAGATTATGTCAGAATTGGCCATGCTGTCAACAGTCTCCTCATCTCCACCAGCTTATCCTTTCTCTGCTTTCCAGCAAAAGTTACAGTCTAATTACTCCTCTCCTCAAAATGTTTTAATTGATTGCCAAGAAGTCTGTGCATGATTTCTTCAAGGCTGGTTATTCCCTGGAGTATTTGAGCATATTTCAAGTGCTCATACCTTCTGACTCACCTGGTTGCCAGCTGCTGTGATGGTTCTGGATTGTGAAAGTGTTTGGCATGGCTTTTCACTAAGCAAAACATACTCCCAAATCATCTTACGAGTTCCTTGTAGCTTGCATTACGTGCAAAGAGCCAGAAGACACTACTTCTGTAGCTCTGAAATGTTTTGGAAACAGGCAAGAAAGGTGAAAGTGAAAAGGGTACGGTGTGAGAGTAAGGAGTCCCAACTTCCACTGAACTAAGGGATTAAAGAGAGGAGGGTCTTGTAGTATCTCTGGTTGCTAAGACGCTGATTACTGCTGGAAACTGTTTTTCATTGGCACCCAAAGCCTTTGTTATGAGTGCCAATAGTCTGCACAGACTGAGGTCCTATTGCAAAGGCCTAAATTCCATCTAAACACCTGCTGCTCCTACCGCAACCTTTTACTTTGCTTATGCCTTTCCAATCACTCAAAAGCATTTAGCTCTCTTCACTCCCCAGCACAGGGTCATACATGCAATATAGACAAATATTTTCTTTAATAATATTTATTTTAATGTCATTCTGCCTGCCCTTCAGATTTTAAAATGTCCATTGTTACCTCTCCCAGTGTATTCGTTTTTCTGAGTTCAATGTGTGACCTCAGATTGTGGGGTCAGAAGGAGCTTTCAGATCATCCAGTCTGACCTTGTTTATGATTCAGAATTTATAATTACATCCCATTCTCCCTGTATGCAAAAGCATAATGTACATTCTTATGCAATTGCTATGCATAACATACAGTGCTGTGTAATTTAATAAATAATAATAAAGCATATCGAAATGGCAGCTCTGAATAAAAGAAGGCTGAATTCACCTTGCAACTTTATTGGTCAACTGAGAATTTCAGACATTTGCTGGAAAGTTTAATGCAAGCTTTGAAATTTGGAAAGCATGCTTCTTTGTTAAGAAATTCTCCATTTCTCATCATGAGTTTCTCAGAAACCATTAACATTTTTTATTTAAAGTAATAAGCTCAGAAGAAGGGGATATAGCCACGAGATAATAGCCTTTGTGAAATCACTAGGTGTGCTGAGGTGAATCCATGGGTACTCAACATAATGACAGGATCATCAGCTAATGCCTACTTTTATAGAGTTTTAATATTCTAATCACTTTTCCAAGAAATAATCTTTATATTTAAAGGTATAAGGACAGTCTTAGAGCCAAAAATGTTAAAATAATATTATGTTACCCTATGAGTCTTGTAGACAATTAGTTTTAATAGAATGTAATACACCAGTCTGATTCACTAAGACAGTGAGGTTTTCAGCTAAAAGAATTACAGAGGCTATGCCTGCTCATTATATTTCAGCTCTAAGCCAATTCAGATTCTCTTCCTCAGAGTCCTCAGGCTCTTCTTCTTGGCGTCTTGATTAAGATGGCAAGGAAGCCCAATGGTCCCTTGTGGCTGGCATTATGATTTAAGCCCCTCCTGTGGCTGAGGTTCCAGCACAACTGTGGAAGTCAGGACACACACATTTGTCTCCAGACTCACACTTCATTCCTATACAGGAATCCCTATTACTTCACATCTAAAAGACAGAGATAAAGCCATGCCTGAATGCCAGAAATGTTAATGAAATTATGATTATGCAGGTTTGAGACCCCTACCAATACAAATAGCTATACAAAGTGATGTCCTTAGATAGCCTGCAAGGAAAGGGTTGTTACTATTAAAATAATAATTTCTTCAGGTACTGCTAGCTTCTTGGCTGCTACAGAGGAGTTAGCAAAATCTCACTGTGTAAGGAGAAGCAGAGGTTGGAAAATACCAACATATAACTGTATATCACAGCCGTTTGTTTTCTTGCAGGTGTGAGTTCAGTGTTTCTTACAAGTCATCATAGCTAGGCTTCGTGAACGAAGATTTGAGAAGGGCTCTACCCACGCTTGCTACAAGCGCGCTGATGCCAACGCGAGACAGACAAGTCTGATTGCAGAAGGCACAGCAGAAAGACTCCCCTGGTGATATCGATGAGACGCGATTCTTTCTGCATTGTCTTTTCTCCTTGAGAGTGATCCTGCGCATGTTCTCAAAAGCAGCAGCAGCGTTGTAGATGGTGTGTCTCCAGGCCTCCCGATTGGAGG
>JAYRBT010000177.1:50761499-50771736 GCA_036023395.1 Myiotriccus ornatus | reverse complement strand
CTAGGAGACAGCAATATCGTCAGTTCATGCTAGAGCTGGCATTGCAAGTTCACTTAGGTGCTCAGGAAAAGTCATCTAATTGTTTCAGTATTCTTACCCTGTATTCAGTTCATGGCGGCTTCTAATTACAGAATTAGTGACTGTCTTAAACAAAGAATTTTTCTTTTGGGCTTTCTTTTCTTTCTCCTTTTATGGCAATTTGCTGTGGGGTTTCCCATTGTCCCTTTTGGCTAAATTAGGGAGATATACAGAGACTATTTCTGTTTTCCATAACCCAAGAGGAATTAAGAAAGCTCATAACTCTAAAGGGGCAACCACTTAATATATTTTCCTTCTATGAAACTAAGCCCAAATCAGACTAACTTTTCATTTAAGTTTTTTGTCCTTCCTGTGGCCTAAATTACTCTTTCTGACATGCATAGAAGATCCAAAGAAACGTCCTTTTCTTCAGGACATTGTCTCCTATAAATATCAAGAGTTCTTTCTTTACAATATAATGGCCAAAACTGTATTACTGAGCTTTCTTCCAGCCATCAAACAATATGCATGAACAACCTTTGCATCCAAACAATATATAGACATCCTAGTGTTCACCTATTTATATATAATTTTCACTATACTCCTAGTAACTGAGATGGTGATATCACAGGCTTTAAATTGACCATTGGCTAAATTTTGTAGGCATCCTTGTCTCTGTTGTCAAATATACCTGCTTCCTAATGCTTTCTCTCAATAAAGGTTCTTTTTGTGATTATTACATAATGCCTTTGCCATGTTTTATTTTGAACTGCAGTCTCTGGGCTGGTTTCCAGAGAACATGCAAGCCTTGCAGAAGTTCTGCCTCTGTCCTAATAATGTGTTCACATCTTCCAGCAGTGGAGTCATGCTCCTTCCTTACTCTTCAGTGATCTCATGAACCTTTGCATAACCTCGATAGGGAAGCATGCAGAGAGCTTGTACTTAGAGCATTTCTATGATATAATCCCTGTCAAAAGATTTTGCAAGAGTTTTAAACTATATGGGTTGGGTTGGGGACACCCAATTATTTTCGTCATGAAGGTCAGGATAGATGTAAGGACACATTTTGTCATTGAGAGTGTCTGATTGTAAAAGCTTGCAACCTGGCTACAGGGCTGCACTCCAGTAGTGAAGAAGGCCAACTATGCTAGCCTGAAGGCCAAGGACTCTACCCTTTCCCAGGCCCATTTAAATGCTAATTCAAAGAATGAAATGGATCCTATCCAACACATATAATTTTGGCTAGTCTATCATGTGGAAAACTATTGATGATGTACACAATACAAAATTATTCTAGAATTATAACTTGAAGGACCTACCCATAAGTCTCTTGCCACTATGTGTTTAAATCTTATTTTTTATCAATGTTACCCACAACTCAAGCGAAGGCAATGGTGTTATTCAGTATGTCATTTCCTGAACCAGTAGCAAACCACAGACCAGTAGCTGGCCAAAGCACATTTCATAATTTGGTAAGCAAGAATAATGGTGTCACCTGGGTCTCACACATAGTCAAACTGAATACCTCACAATCTGAAAGTGGTTACAAATGGGGAGAAAGATGAAGAGAAGAACGGCTTTCATGTTTTATCATTTATTGCTTTCTAATACTTTAACCTTTCACTTTGTTGTAAGATTCTTCACCTTTAAGTGCTGAACTTATTACTTTAAAAACTGAACAAAAAGAAAATGTAAATTATTTTCATTTGAATTTCAAGCTCTTTTTTTTTTTTTCTTCTGTGATGCATAAATTTTGGGGATATCAAATCATCGTTTGATTCTCATATGTTCAGACCCCACCATTTTGAATTGTTTTTTTAATCTACTTTCAGTGTCATATCAGAAACTGTATGTGTTATTTAGATGCAGATTATTTCACTGACTACCCAGAAGTTCTATCATTTTATACAGCATCCTCAGTGCTGTGATACATCCTTATCAATACCTCAATAAGAACTTCCTCGAAAATTATTTTCCCCTTTTAGAAAACTTTAGTTTGCTACCATAAAATCAAAACATGATATGTTTTAATAAAAACCCTTAAAAAATATGAGGTTTTTTATCTCATTTAAGAGAAATAAAAATCTGAAGCTTTTAAAAATGTGTCTTTAATTTTAATATCCACTTGTCCTCCACTGAAAAATAGTTTAAGAAAAGTAGGAGCGCCCCACAATATCAAACACATTCATTTTTCTATAGTCACATAGACATATTCATTTCTAAAATGCACCTCCCATTTCTTGGTCTGACATGGGTTTAAAATTCTGAATAGGCAGGAGGGGACTACGGCATTTGCTTCTCTCTCCTTAACCTTGTTTCTTCCAAAGATCAGGTTTTTGTTCAGGAATGCACTCTTCTCTTAAGGATATATAAACAAAGGCCAAATAGCCCCTGAGTGTGTGACTCTTGAATGGAGAGGTCAGCACTAGTTGAAACCTCGTATTGATCTGTTGAGTCAGACTGGAAAGTATGAAATTCCTATGTGTGATCCAGCACCCATCCATGCCTTCCAAAATATTTGCCCTCACTGAGCAGGAAAGATAAGCAAATATTTATGTAAATAAATATTTATTAAGGTTCTTTTGCTAACATACACTGAACAAACTTTATTTTTATTTAACTTATTTATCAGAATTTCTTGATTAAATCATTATTTTTACTACATCCTGTAAAAGCAGTTCAGCTCTCACATAGTTAATACAGGACTACTCACTTCCAAAGCAGAACAATTTGGTTGCCTATATAAACACCTCATTTTCATCTCATTGTGTGCTTAGTTAGTGTTATACAATCATTATATTATAACCATGGTAATTTTCAAAGAACTTTAACATTTTACTTATATATTGGTCCGATTTTGGACCTCTGGCTTTGAAACTATTTTAAAAGGTTTGTAACTTTTCAGAGAATTAGGCCAGGAAAGAGTACTGGGAATACAGAGTGTGAACTAGTTATCCTTGGTTTACTTTTTCTAAATTTCTGAGTCATAAAGAGCAAACAAAGAGCAAACAAAGAGCTGTCATCGTCATAACTGCATATTGCTGGAATTGGTTTCTGCTTTTTCCTAGGAAAAATAGATGGGGTTGTGGAAACTGAAGGCTGCACTGGGCATCAGATTGTGGACTTCTGGATCTTGGGAGAACAGAATAAAGAAAAGCAGAATCACAGCCCTGGACTTCAGAACAGACTTTAGCCTGATAAGAGACGTACTTTGAAGAATCCTATATGTATGGGGAATCTCAAACACGAGTACAGACTGGGAGAAAAATTCTTTGAGATCAGACCTGCAGAGAAGATCTTGGGAGTGTTGGTAGATAAAAAGCTGGACGTGAGTCAGTAATGTGTGCTTGCAGACCGGAAAGCCAACCGTGTCCCGGGCTGCACTAAAAGCGGTATGACCAGCAGGTCGAGGGAGGTGATTCTCCCCCTCTATTCTGCACTTGTGAGACCCCACCTGGAATGGTGCAACCAGCTCTGTGGGCCACAACATAAGATGGACCTGTTATAGTGAGACCAGTAGAGGACCACAGAGATGATCAGAGGGCTGGAGCATCTATCCTGTGAAGACACTCTGAGAGAGTTGGGGTTGTTCAGCCTAGAGAAGACAAGGCTCTAGAGAGACCTTATTGCAGCCTTTCAGTACTTAAAGGCGTTTATAAAAAAGAGGGGGAGAGACTTGACAAGGACATGTGATGATAGGACAAGGGCAAATGGTTTTAAACTAATAGAGCAGATATTTAGGTGTCGGGAAGAAATTCTTTACTCACAGGGAGGTGAGGCACTGAAACAGATTGCCCAGAGAAGCTGTGGAAGACTCATCCTTGCAGGTATTCAGGGAATGGCTGGAGAGATCCCTAGGCAACCTGATCTAGTGGGTGGCATCCACTCATGGCAGGACTATTGGAACTAGATGATCTTAAAAGCCCCTTTCAACTTAAGCCATTCTATGATTCTATGAGTAAGACATGCCTTCATGAATCCCAGAATCCTGAGAACAATGAGAAAGTTTGAAGCAGGGAAGACCTACACTCAGTGAAAGAGGATCAGGTTTAGGCAATGTTTAAACAAATTGGACATACACAACTCTGTGGGATTTGATAGTATACAGCCATGAGCACTGAGGAAGCTGGCAGATGTCATTGTGAGGCTGCTTTCTATTGTATTTGAAAGGTCAAGGTGATGAAAACTGAAAGAAAACAAATGTTATTCCCATCTTGCAGAAAGACAAGCAGAAGAAACTGCAAATCTATTGATCTGTCAACTTCATCTCAGCCTTTTGGCCCCCCAAAAATTTGGAAGCCATTTCCAAACATATTAAGAAGAAGAAACACATATTAAGAAGAAGGAGGTGTTAGGCAGAACCAGTGTGCATTTACAATGGGGAAATAGCACCTGATCAGTCTGATAGCCTTCTATGATCTGATAACTAACTTGATGAAAAAGGGAGAACACGGACTTATTTGACTTCCAAGTCTTCCATAATATCATCAGAGACAAACTACAATGAGGTTCACTTGAATAACCTGATCTACTCCTGTGATTGTCCCTCTGTACACTGATGAGGCCACACCTTAAATCCTCTGTCCAGTTTTTAGCCCCTCACTACAAGAAAGTCACTGAAGTTTTGCTTTATGTCCAGAAAAGGGCAATGAAGCTGGTGAAGGGTCTGGAGCACAAGTCTCATGAGGCTGTGGAGAGGAGGGCGTTGGCCTCTTCTCACAAGTAACAAGTGATAGAAAAAGAGGAAATGGCCTAAAGTTGCACCAGGGGATGTTTACATTGGATATTAGGAAAAAATTCTTCACTGAAAGTGTGGTCAAGCACAGGAACAGGCTGCCCAGGAAAGTGGTTAAATCAAACATCCCTGGAGGTATTCAAAAGACATGTATATAAGACACTTTGGAACATGGATTAGCGGTGGACTTGGCAGTGTTAGATTAATAGTTGGAATCAATGATCTTAGAGGTCTTTTTCAACAAAAATTTTTCTAAGTATTGTTGAGATAAGTGGGCAGTGAGGTGGACTGAAAACTGCCTGAACTCTAGACTTGAAGGGTTGTGATCAGCAGCACTACACCCAGCTGGAGGACAATCTTTAGTTGTGTACCCCAGGGCTCAACACGGGCCAGCACTGTTCAGCATGTGCTAATCCTTCAGCATTAGGAAGGATAAAGGATATTTTTATGAGACTGAGAGAGGAAACCTGTGCTCAGCGTATGTGAGACATTTGATGTGTTGAGTCCAATTCTGGGCTCCCTAATGCAAGAAGAACAATGACTTACCAGAGCGAGTTCACTGAAGGGATGCAAAGTTTATTAATGGTCTGGAGTGTCCTTCGCTTGTAAAAAGACTGAGAGAGCTGGGACTATTTGGGCTCAAGAAAAAAAGGCTTGAGGGCAATCCCAGGGTAAGGGGAAAAAACAGTCTTCTCAGTGGAGCCCAGTGAAAGGACAGGAGGCTATGGGCAGGAAATCCTGTTTAACCATAAGAAAAATGCTACTGAACACAGGAACAGGTTTCCAAGGAAGAATGAGGAGTCTCCATTCTTGTAGATACTCAAAACCCGACTGGACACAGCCATGAGAAACTTGTTCTGGTTGACCTTGCTCAAAGTAGTGGTTGGACTAGATGATCTCCAGAGGTTCTTTCCAATCTCGACTCTAGTGTGATTCTATGATAACCTCTATGAAGTGTTAGTGCTAGAAAAGTCTGATAGGAATTTTAAATGAAAGGACTGTGAACTTCGCAATGTTTTCCACTTTGGGGGGAAAAAGGAAAGAAAAATTAAAAAAAAAAAAAGTAAAAGAAAAAAAGACCACACCATCACTACCCTCTTGGGTGCCTCTCAGTTAAACACTGATATTTGTTTGAAGAATTTTTTTCAGAAATCCCAGTGTGACTGAGACTATTATAAAACTTTTGTTTACATGCATTAAATTACAGCAGTTTTCCAAGAAATCTGTTTCCATTCTGTTATTTACTCTCAAAAACAGGTTTCTTGAGACCAGGGAGATGCCTGCTTCTGACCATATGGAGTCTCCTGACCATCACAGCTTCTCCTTAGAAGTTCCCATCTATCTGTCTTTTGCAAATGCAAATCAATCTGACTCCATAACACTTTCCAAGGCAATAAAAGTTTATAATGCATTTGGAGGCCACTACACAGAAGAAATGAATACTTTCCCACCACAATCCCCCTTCTCTTTCACCTCCTAAGGAGATCTGAAAAAAAACCTCTGATACTATATATTTGCACTTGAACTAAAATAGTATTGGTGGTTACATGGGAGTGGAAAAGAGAGAGTCCTGGAGCTGGAGCTAACTCCAGACATTTAGTGGTCATGAGTATTATACAAGCTTGTAAATTAAAGAGTGTATAACTCATAAACCCAACATCCCCCTCCCTCTCTCCTTTATTTCTTTTTTTTTTTTTTTTAATTGAAGCCAAACTCTACTTTCAAACAGCAAAAATTCCTCACCCCCACTGCCCCATTGTTGGGAATCTCTGGAAAGGCCAGATGTTGGTGGCAGTAATTTGGGGGTTGGAGAAGTGCCTGAAATACCCACTGCCCTCTGGAGGATGAAAGCGTGGCTGAGCTGCTGGAACCTTCCACCAGTGCAGGCTGCAATGCATTGTGTGCTTCTGTTGTGGTTTTGCCTAAGAACAAATGGGGATTGAAACTGGAAACTACTTAATGGTGCAAAAAATTAACATAGCCCCTAAAGGCTTGGAAATTTAAATCTGAGTTTGTACTCACTGATATTCTGTGGTGTGTCATGTTAATTCGTGTCCTATTTTTATGTCTTATTATGAGAAATGTTGCTTATTATAGAAGGGAAAATCTGTCAGATATGATCAACTCCTTCGTGTCTAAGAAAGTGGCCTTGTTATAGTCACACAGGCTTAGGACGTAAGAGGAACAAAGTTTTAGGGACAAGTAATTTCTTTCCTTTAAAAAACATGACACAGGTGGAAAAAGCACATGCTTTTCAGGCGCAGTTCTTCAGTTTTTAAATTCCAGGGTACTGAAATATGTACAGATGAAGTAGGGCATAATTGATGAATATGTGTAGTCATGTACTTAATAAACTGGACAACCAAATTAAAACTTAATTTAGAACTAAAAAAAAAAAAAAAAAGAGAAAAAAAGGAAAAATAACGAATGATAAGCCAAGACCTAAATGGATGAACAAGCATAAAATGTCCCAACTCTTCAGGTTTACATAAACATTTTCAGGTAAAAGTAAAACACAGTTATTTTTGTTTTATAAACATAATTTCAGCACCACAAACAAAAAATGCTTCCATATTTTACTTTTCAGTACAGCTACAAAAAGTTACATAAGAGAAAAAAGGTCTTACCACCATTGCAAGCCAAAGATTCCAGTGCTGGTACATGCAAACTTCAGAGAGAAATTGACTGCAAACATCAGATATGATTGGTCACTTCTTCACTGTGGTAGACGGAAACAGAGCCAGAACAACTGGCAGAAAACAAATTTGATTTTCTTGTAAAGTGAGGAATTTTAGTAATTGCAATGAATTAACATAAAATTCTTTCTTAAAAAAAAAATCAAAGCCCTTGAAAAATGGCAGATTAAATAGCCTGATAAACAAGATGTAATAAAGAGCATAATGTCCTCTATTTCATTCAATATTTTAAGTCATCCATAATGATCCTAATACAAAATATTAATAAGAAGAAATTTGTTCTGGAAGTACCTAACAGTTTAAAAAGAACATTTCTGTTGAAACTTTCCAAGATTCATTGTCTCAATAATCCTTTCTTTCCCTCATAAAAGAAGAATGGAGAACCATGAGAGCATTAGATTGCACATCTCCAGGAGGAAGCCTCCCTCAAAGCTTTTTTTAACTTATTGTGCAAATAATGATCCACAGCCAACTTATGATGGGACAAGATATACAGCTACTAAAACCAAGAGCAGCAGTACTCCCTCCCTTCCTTCCTCCCTCCCTCCCCCATAATTTGTCTCCCTCCACAAAACAGAGCTCTACCGAGATCCTATGGAACATTCCTATGCACACACTGCTCTCCATAACCTGCCCTGGCCTTTCTGGATCCTCATCCACCTTGCCCTTGCCGGCCTCCCTCAGTCCTCAATATCTCCCTGCATGCACTCCTTGAATATTGTGTGTTATTATCACAAAATGCAATTTTGCTCTTGGGGGAAGTGGAAGTTAATGCTGCCTCCAGAACTGAAAAGCCTTGAGTGGGTCCTGGCACTACATGAGGAATTGTATCATTCAGTGAGGAATGTGATCTGAAGAGCCCTATTCAGCCCACAAATCATTTACTCAAAAGACTACAATAGACACCAGGCAGAAAAAAGTATGAATACAGAAAAAAAAATAAATAAATAGACAGCCTGAATCCTGCAAACACTTACGTATGTACTTAATGTAATGGGGATGAATATTGATTTCAATGAGAGTGCTTATATGCATAAAGCAAGGCATATGCATGCTTATAGGATCAAGGCCAAGATTGTTAAGTACTGCAAGCTGAGCTTTAATGACTGATAAAGTAACTTAGAAATACACCAAAATATGTCAAGGAAATATTCAGGATGCCTGTCTGGTTTCAATGCTTATAGAACACTCTCTCTGCTCTTACTCTGAAATAAAAAAAATTAATTTGTTAGTAAATCAATGACAATCACATATATTAGAATGTAGTATAATGTATGAGCAAAAGCAGAACACATATGTGGCTGAATAATTCTGCCTCCTCTTAGAATGCATCCATTTCTTTTAATATGGCAGCTATTGAAAAACATACAAAACCAGTTTGTGTCAAGGAGGTGAATGATCCTCCCATTTGCAACAACCAGGAAAAATTAAAGATGAAAGGGAATTGCTCACAACAGAACTCATCCTGCAAGTATGAGTTGCAAAGCCAATGGGCGATGATTTCAGACCCTGCTGTACAGCTTAAAGGAGCTCATTTTTAATGTAAGTGGACTTACTGGCCACATGAATTATCTCGCGCTCTGTGTCATCGTACAATCTGAAGCTCTGACCTAACATTTCACCAAAATTAGTTTTTTCTTCAGCCTTCTATGAAAAAGAATGCATGTGAAATGCTTTGTGGAAACACATGCTCTGGTTCCTGTTTAAATGCTCTCAGGGAGACTGTTTAATTGCGTAACCAAAATGACAGTTCTGGACAGTGACTGGTAACTTAATGCTGGAGACTTTGAAAACCTAAGTCTTAATTCCCCACTCAGTAACAGCATAACTAATTTAGCAGTGATTATCATGGGAAACAGACTCAGCTCAGCCTGAATGCCGAACAGATACTGTTTTGAATTATGGGGACCACTCTAGTCTGTAATGATCTTGAGTGAGAACTCATTGCTTCTGAGCAGTGCTGGGTTGACCGTGGAGAATACTGCAGCCTTCCAGACCATACAAGTCACACACCTAAATCTTTTTTCAAGAGTATGCTGCATATTTTAGAAAGCCAGTCTGAGGGGAACTGTATAAGTAGCTTGCAGTAAGGAGACAAGTCTCCCAGGGAAGGAGGCTTGGCTGAGCACTTAGCTGATATGCACAGAGCCCTGTGGTGAAGACAGTATTACTGATGTCTCTATCCCCAAAAGGAGGTGGTGTAGCCCTGCCAGAGGTTTAGTGTCTACACTGGCTGGAATTCAGAACTGACATGAATCTTTTCTGAATATGAGATGATGGATAAGTGTCTCTTCAGATCTGGTCAGCTCTGAGAACACAACTAGCTCATGACTATCAGTATTTGGTGAGAATGGAGTTTTGTAGGAAGCTTCAACTTCAGAAGTTCCTCAAGTAGCTGCATGAGCCCAGGATTCCTGCTTTCTTTATTCTTTGTTCTAAGATGATCAAAATAACAATAACCAAACACAGCAGCAAATTTCTAGCTTTCCACCTACAGTGCCTCGTTTGCCAAGGAAATATCATGTCATCTACTGCACAGGCTGCTTATTCCTGCCTATCTAGGGGGCTAGGAGGTAGAGAACTGGAACAGGCTGTCTGTTGGAGATGAGCTAGAGGAGGAAGAGGAGTTTAACAGGTGGAAAGAAAACAGCATCTGACAGCCTGGGCCAGACAGCATCAGACAGATAGACTGAGACCTCCATTTTATGTTTATGTTTTTATTCTGTTAAGTTGTAAGTTTTCTCCCATAGGAGAAAGCAGACAGTTCCTGACTGGACAGTGTCCCGTG
>JAYRBT010000177.1:50668188-50761399 GCA_036023395.1 Myiotriccus ornatus | reverse complement strand
GGATTAGTCCCCAGGGCAAGACAGGTCGACCCCCTGCCAGGCTTGGCAGGGGAAAACTACAACTCAGTTGCAAGGACCCATTGGTCTAAGTTTTACCTGAACCCCACAAACTGTGACAGCTGTCCAGGAAGGTTATGGAGTCTCCCTCTCTGGAAACATTCAAAACGCTGGATGTGTTTCTGTGTAACCTCCTCTAGGTGACTGTCTTGGCAGGGAGGTTGGACTAGATGACCTCCTTCTAACTCTAACTATTCTGTGTGACTCTGTGATTCTGTGACTATTGTAGAGGGATACACTCACTTGGACTATTTTTAGTTCAAGGTAAGTCCTACACTGGTGTCTAAAGACCTCAAGAGTTGCTTGCACTCTGGCTTACGTTTTTCTCCCTTCTCCCTGACATGTGCCTGCCTGAGGACTTTTCAAGTTTTTCTTCTTTGGTTTAACAGCAATACAAGTCAGTGACTGCTGTTTACCCATCTGCAACACATCATCAGTGTAAGAAAGGTTATAAGGAACAAATTTAGAGACAGAAAAGGTAATGGTTTTTTTAATATGTAAAATTTCTATTAAAAAAAACACAAAAAAAACCCCAAAAACAAAAACAAAAAACCCCCACACTTTATCTGTACTACCCCGTGCAGAATTGTGCTGCTTTTCTTCTGAAATTATGCTTTAACATAATGTTCTTTGCACCAGCCCTACAGTTTTCATCATGTCTATATCCTTTAAGAAAAAATAAACCAATATAGGAACAGCTCAGTGAAATTAAACTGTTACCCCAGAGAGAACAGGAAAAAAAAAAAAACCACCAAAAAACCAAAACAAAATAAAACAAACAAAAAAACCAACCCCAAACTTGTGAACTTTGAGGATGGAGCTTCAAAATATATATGTTCACTTTAAAACCATATCTTTAGCTTATGAAAATCAGCATGCCTTCACTGAAGCAAATGAAATTATGCCAAAACACGCCAGGCAAGTATTTGACACTCAGTTGTGTGCAGCAATTCCCTGGTCTGTGGCCGGTTTACGAACAGTTGAACTGGCAATTTGCTCAGGCAGGTTTTCGACTTGTCCGTGGAACTGCAAGGATTTTCTCACCTCTCGTCAGCGTAGATCTGCAGCCAACATCTTTAAAAATACATCCTAATCTCATTCAGATCTAAATTGTAAACTAAAACGAGGCAAGCCCTGAGATGAATTAGAAGCAAAGGGCCTCATTGCACACTTGAACTCTATGCGCAGCTTTCCTTGACATCAGTGTGAGCTGTGTCTGCAAATCGGTGGCCCCCTTTTGTTACGGAGTAACAAATCTTTAGCACACACCCTGCTTCTGACAGAGTCACAGTCTTCCTTTGAACAAGCACATTCTTTCGTCAGATTCACGCAAAGACATCAACCAGCACTGCCAGATGACACGCTCAGAAAATCAGGATGCTGTCCTGGCCAGCACTGAAGAGACTGACAAGGACTGTGCAAATCTGGAAAAAATCGAGACTTTTACCACTTATGTGAGATATGAGGAAAAATACTTCCAAAATAAGAACATCCTAATTTTAATCTTGGTAACTAAATCCTAACACTAACTAACTGACAGCAACACCAATGACAGCATAAATGTGTCTGAGGTGTAGGGAAAGAGTATGCAGGGTCATAATTCCATTTCTCAACATGTACAGTTAAGGCCATATTTTGCAGAAACTCATTTATGCAATGACAAAAAGATAAGTTTTTTCAAGCATTTTAAGCATTCAAAAACTTCTGTTCTGGCTCTGTGGATAATCAGATTTTCCAAACATCTTTATTTCCCCAATGCTGAGAAATTTTTACAGACCTGAGTCTCACTCTGAACACTTCTGAAATGTTGATGTATCATGTAACTTACTCAGCTGAGAAAGGTCTGCTTTGGAGCAGAGGCTGCTCTGGAGTCCAGTAAATAAATGACAGTCACAGAGCACACATTACTTACGCATAAAGAAAATCCTTTTAGTTCTCTCAACTTTCAATCATGAAATGGTTAAAAATACTGAAGGGCAAGAACTATCAGCACTGAGAGAGACTGAGAGAGAATGGAAGGAGGAGCATGGTACTGCAGTTTGCAAGCTCAGCAGTTCTTCAGATGTGGTCTGGCATGTAGTTCATAACGTCGAGCAAATCGGCTCATTTCATTCGTATGTACAGACACATATGCATCAACAGAGATAGATACATAGATTTTAAACTCTCTGAAGAGTAAAATAAAGCAGTGTCGTGCATCTTTAGTAGATCAGCAGTAACATACATGAAGCTATAAAGAATTCATTGCTTTGTAGTATTTCAGTACAAAAACACAAGCTGAAAGTTTCAGGTATGTGACATCTAGAATAGATTTTCTCTAAGAGGACACTGATGATGATATAATTTGAATTTTCTACTTCGAGTTTTTAATGATTATATTTTTTACTGGAGTTTATAGGAACATGGTAACAGAAAATACTTTCATCCAAAAAACACTGTTTCATCAGAGTAAGTAATTTCACTGAAACAGAGCAATTTAAATTTTTTTGGGCTAGAAATTTTTTGTGATCTCTCTTGCTAATTCTGATTAGGGAGAGAGAAAGAGAAATGCATATGGAGAGGTAGAAAACTAGAGGGAAAAAGATGCATATGCACATTCATATAAGAAAAAGAATGTTGGCAGACTTTTGGGCAAAAGGGTGAGATAGGAAAAAGTAAATTCCAGAATGTTGAAATACAAGCATAAAATTATTTTTTTCTCTCTAGAAAACTAAAGCACTTTGTTTTTTTTCTTATTGGAGTACAGGATTTCTGGTTCTTCTTCATTATTTCTTGCAAATGTTCCATAGAATGTGCTATTTCTTGCACTGTGCCAGACTCAGCAATGCCCATGCAACGAGACACAACACAAATGTTAGACAGGCCATAACAGTTAATTAGAGCAACTTACAGCAGAGACAGTATCAGAATCATTGAATGGTTTGAGTTGGAAGGGATCTTACAGATGATCTAGTTCTAAGCCCCCTTCCATGGGCAAGTATACCTCCAATTAGACCAGCTTGCTCAAAGCCCCAGCCTGGCCTTGATTTTTATCAGTGTGTGATAGGAAAAAAAATTGTTCAAGACTTGGGATTGGATAATAGGATTTGAAGTAATGATTAGAGCATTTTCTAAGCAACATGAAGATATCCCAACTCAGCAGTGGGGGATTTAGTGATGACTATGAGTTGAATGGGTAAATCTCCACAGGTTGACAAAATCTTGTGACTTACCGATGTAGACAGTAGATCTCATTCCATTTGTCCTTTGTCAAATAAATAATGAAAGAGGAATTCTTTTAATGCAAAGGAAAACAAGACCCAGAGGGTGGCTGGACACTGGAACAGGCTCTCCAGGGAAGTGATCACAGCACCAAGCCTGACAGAGTTGAAGAAGCATTTGGATAATACTCTCAGGCGCATGGCGTGACTCTTAGGGCTGTTCTGTGCAGGGCTAAGAGTTGACTTGGATGATCCTCATAGGTTCCTTCCAACTTAGCATATTCCATGATTCTGTAAAGATGTTTGGTAGGTAGATCCCTCTCCAGGCTAAAGTTCTTGTGAAAGATTTAGACAGAGTGAAAATGTGTGTGACTTTGTCATTCTACATGAAGCAGTATCTGATTTTTCACACTGTGTCATGCCAACTTAGAGTAATAAGAATCTATTGTTTCCACAGAAAATGGAAAATAGTAACTAACAGTAAAAGAAATGCATCTTTGGCTGAGAATGCCTACATTCACACAAATAAATGTACATGGTGTTGCACAGCCCTTCCATAGTCTTTTTCCCACCTCTTTGAAGCAAAGCAGTTATGCTGTGCTACCTAAAGTAAATATGGAAACTCAAAGTCCCTGTACCTATGGCATAGATGTGCCCAAGGGCAGCCTGTTTAATAAGCTAAATGTGAAGAAATATTAGTCATTTTTCCTATCCACTCTTCTTTCCATCTATGCAAATTATCTGTCCTCTCTACAACTTGGTTTCCATGAGTATTATGTGGAGATTGTCCCAGTCTTACAGTAAGGATATAATTCCTAACATTGTTAAAGAACTCAGGGAACATTCAGCAAAAATTATAGGCTATGAATGCAGCATACTCTTAGCCTGGGGAGGTGATTATCACAAGATCGCTGTGGCCCAGCAGCTGGGCAAAATTCAAAAGGGGATAGACATTTTCAGGGTAAAAAAATACACTGAGAGTTATTATTCTACGTGTGTGTTCATATGTATTTTAAATACACACGTGCATATTGTATTGGGTGTGGTTGAGCTGGAGTTCATTTCCCTCCCAGTGCTGTGCTTTGCATTGGTGGCTAGAAGGGTGTTGATAACACACAGGTGTTTTGGCTACTGCTGGGCACAGCATCAGCACTGTAACATTCCTTCCTCAGCTGAGGGCAAGATCCTGAGAGGGGACACAAGTAGGCCAGCTGACCCAAAATAGCCAAAGGGATATTCCATACCATATGACATCAGCTCAGATATTAAAGCTAAGGCAAGGAGCAGGAAGCAGGGACATTCATTGTCTCCAATGGCTGCCGGCTAAGGAACAAGCTGAAGCCCTGCTTCTACGAAGTGGGCGACCATCACTGGTCATGGGAAGTAGAGAATAAACTGTGTTATCTTTGGCTTTGCTTAGGCATGTGCAAGCTTTCATCTGTCTTCTTCTTTAATAAACTGCCTTATCCCAACCGACAAGTAGTTTTCCATCTTACGCTCTTCCCTGGAGGGTAATTGATAGAGTGGCTGGGTAGGCACCTGGCATCCAGCCAAGGTCAACCCACCACACATATATATACATGGAAGAAATATGTGAAAAGTAAGGCATTATTCAGAATTGAAACCAATCACTATTGAGACTAAGGAAGGCAATTCACTGGGATTGATTATTCCTCAGCTGCCCTGCTCTCCTTTCTCCTCTAAAGCAGCCTGCACTGATGGTTGAAAAAGATCATTTCCCTTGAATGCCAGTTCCTAAACACTGTCAGCAAAAGGCAAGTTCTCCGACTTCAGTGCAAGAACCTAGAGTCTTTAAGATAAACCTGCCATGCTACAGTCCTTCTGCTTCAGCTGCCATTCTTCGTAAAGGGGAAGAACTTACACACCTGCAGCATATGATAGCCAAAACCCTAGAGACTTCAGGGCTAGGCCAGGTCACAGAAAGAACCATAGGCTCATAGAATGACTTGATCCCACCACAGGCAGGGATGCCACCCTCAGATATCCTTTCTGGTTTGTCAGAGACCTGATTCCTTCACGGTTTTACAATGCATATCAACAAAATCAGTTCAGGAAGCTTGCTAAGCTATGCCATTCTTTATAGCTCATGATTCACACTTCCACTACACAGTCCACAGGGTGAACACAGCTAAGGGCCAAGTTTCTTTAGCACAGATGAACCCCAGGCTCTCTGTATGCCATCTTCCCTTGCAGCCTGTGACTCTGGGACAGTTGAATCTAAGACTCTCTTACTAATACAGAGTACCTTGATGTCACCATCTGGGCAGACAGGGTAGGGATAGACAGACAGTGCAGGGGGAACAGAGGATATGGCTGGACCAATGAAATCATAGAATCAGACAGGCTGGAAAAGAACTCTGAGATCATCAAGTCCAACCCTTGATCCAATACTGCCGTGGTTACCAGACCATGGCACTGAGTGCCACATCCAGTCTCATCTTAAAAACCTCCAGGGATGGAGAATCCACCACTTCCCTGGGCGACCCATTCCAATACCTCCAGTGCTCTCTGTAAATAATTTCTTCCTAATATCTAACCTAAACATCCCCTGGCAGAGCTTAAGACCATGCCGTCTTGTCTTACTGAGAGCTGCCTAGAAGAAGAGACCAACACCCACTTGGCTACAACCTCCTTTCAGGTTGTGTGTGCTAGCAAGAACCACCCAAGGAATTCCACCCACCTCCGGGAATTCAGTGTAAGCTTGAGTCCAAGTAATGTTGAGATAGCATTTGAAATATACAGTCTTCATCCTAAAACTTTTCCTTATTGTAACTAACGAGAATTTTAAATTTAGTGTCTTGTGTCTAATTTTTCTATTTGATGAATTACCCTCTTTATCACCAGAAGTCCCCCATAAACTAGCTGCAAATTATCTATTGATGCTTTCCTTTTCTTCTGTTTCTTTTCCCCCACAATACAATTCTCTGCTGTACAGCAGTTGTATTTGCCTGGGACTATGGAAATAGTTAGGTAAATCAATTTTAAACAAACCATATATTGTATGCTTATATAGTTTCATTTCCAATAAATAACCTGGAATAGCTAGTCAACTTTACATGCAATCTTAATTTGAGTTTCATATGCATAACGGAAGCAAGGAAAAATGGGGCAGACTTGAGAAGGGAAGAAAGATTATATGGCTACAAGCACAGTGCAATGTAAATTCATTTACAAGGGCATCTGCATCTGTATGTCCAGTCAAGTGGCACAGTGAATTGCAAGGGGATTATTGATTTCAAAATGACTTAACTGCAGTCATGCAGTACTGAGAATACCTTATTGCTTCCCTTAGCTTCATGTACGAATTTGATCATATTTTGTGTTTGTCTCAGCTGTCACATATGTAAGTCCTGAAAATAAGATGATTAAAAGGGCAACAGTCTCACAAAAATAAAAAACATGAAAAAAGTGAAAAAGGAAAGCAGCCTCTCACCACACAAGATATTAGGTTTTCTCTTTATTTTCAAATGTTTCAGATAGTATACTTATCTTTTTGAATACCTCTCTTGAAACAATTAAAATGCAACTTAAAGCAATGATGAGCAGGACCACTCTGAAAATCAGGTCCCATCAAACTGGAACACCCAAACAAAGTTAGCATGGGTAAAACTTTCTGAATATGTGCATAATATGGAGATAAGAGAACTTTGAAATGACCCATTGCAAGCTTTTAAAACACCCATGTGCACACAGGTCTGATAATTCTAAAAACTATTTTTCAAGAGAAGGAGGAAGGAATAAGCATCTTCTCCCCTAACATATGGATTAAAATTTTTACACTGTCAGTAATTAAAATACCATGACAAATTAAGAGCTGATAAAAGGCCACAGCTAAAGATTTATGTTCTTTTTTTATTAAAGCATTTTTAAGCTTTACCAAATGTACTGTGCTCTATGTACTTCATCTCTAACATCTGAATCCAGTTAGCAATGATTTTCAACTAACAGGGTGTTCCTTTGCATCAAAATGTGTAGCAAGATCTCTGTGTTACGCATGTCATCTTATGACAGTCAGTTAGCTCTCTTGCTGAAGTGCATTAGGAAACTGTTTTAAAGAGCTTGCACCTTTTGTCAGAGTGGTTAAAAAAAAGAAAAAAGAAAAAAACCCAACATTGTTTAACAGCCCTGTATGTCTTACCGTTATACTCTCCACCTTTTGCAAAGGTCAGGGAGGTGTCATTTTGTGACTGTACTAATTTATTCAGAAAGCACAGCTTAACTCTTCCTGTGACTTGTTAAAATCATGACAACACCATATCGGGTGGGGGGAGGCAGGATTCAGAAGTGTAGACAACACACGTTTAGTGAGTAGCTTTTTACTTGTATCTTACATCAATCACTCCTGACATTTCCAAGGAGAAATCCTATCTGGACCCTAAAAATCTATTTCCTTTTCTCATGACAGCTGTGATTAAGGCAGGGCAGCTTGTATCATGTAGTTCTTTAATGATGAAGGCAGTCCTTCATGTCAACTTTCTTCTTAAAGTTGCAGTTATCAAAAATATTCCAATGTGAAATATTTCCTCTTTTATTTGTTCTGCACACGTTTCCAATAAAAATCAGATTTATTACAATATTTCACAAAACTATCCCTAAAGGTCCGCTGTTGCCCGTAAGAAAACAAAATTCTGGTTTCCAAAAGATAGCACTGGTTGGTTCTCAGGACATTACCTGGTATTTCTGAAGAACAGAAGAGGAATCATAGTGCCAACTTGTCATCTGGAGTCACCCTCACATTGCTTTGTATATGTGAATGGGATGTGAGAGTAGTTCAGTGCCTTGTGTTATATTAGTGTTCTGCTCAGGGCAGTGTAGACTCAAATCTCATTAAATATGGTTGCTTGAAATGACTTAGACATTGAGTGGCATTGGGTCTCTATTATCAGTAACAGTAGGTCCAGAGGCTCATTGTCTGAGTTGTATCAATGCACATTTTCACTACCTTTCTCTGCTTATCTGAGAAATACCCACACTAGTTAAAATTAGAAATGCTCTGACAGTGAATTATCTGCAGCTCACTCTGACCCATAGATGATGACAAAAAAAAAAAAAAAAAAAAAAAGCCCTACTTTTTATTGAGTTAATAATTACCAAACTTTTGGGGAAAGGAAATGATCTGTCTTTCTATTTCTGATATAATGCAACACAGACCTCCTCGTCACATGATTCAGCATTCAATAACTAGACTTCAGGAGACAAGAACAAGTACGGTGCTACATTAGAAGTCAAAAAAACTCCCTCCTTTCCCTCTCAACTCTCACTAGGCTACTAAAGTTTATGCCAGAGCCAACCACTGATTACCGAACACTTTACAGCACTTCAGCTTCAGAAGTTTTTTCTCCTCTTTATGAAGGGCACTGTAATTCTGTTGGGCCTCAGATGGGTTTTCAATGTCAACCTGAGGTCAAGTGTGTGAATCTCAAGACAAGATCAGGACACATCTGGAGGACTGTGCATTACTGTCCTACCCTATTAAAAAGCAACAACAACAACAACTGCTTAGGAGTTCCTGGGGCTGAGCCTGACAGCGAAAACAGATGGATCACACTTCAGGATTTAATTTTCAGATGTGATTCCCCCATGCAGATGAATGGTTGGCACAATTTATGATCTTAAAACAGGTTAATTTTGAAAAGTCAAATTCTGTTCTATGATGTACGAGACATCATAAGACGCTGTGATATGTGTGACATATTTTACAGTGGAACTCTGTGTGGTGCAGTATCTCCACTGGAATGAACTCAAAGAGCCTCACTGGCTGTGCCAATTTGGATAGCTGCTGACCTGGCTGTTCACCTTTTACCCATGTAATAGGTTTGCCTTCTTTTACCCACTAGAGCAAGCAGCAAACCAAAGTTCATCAACACCATAGCATCTTCATAGGTAACTGCTAACTGACACATTTTTAGACAATGACAATTTTAAAAAGGAAGCAGGAAAATAACTACACAAAAATTATAATGTTCTAAGAGACTAGTTCACATTTTCGCCTCCTTAGATGTGGATCAGAAAAGTTATGTATTGCTTATGGAAGAAAGCCAGTGCCTTTTAAACATTATTCATGACAAAATTCAGCCTGCCAGTCAACCATATACTACAGATGAATATAAGCCTAGGGCTTGTGCAGGTTTTTGTTGGGGTTTTTGTTTGGTTTGGGGTTTTTTGGGTTGATTTTGCTTATTTGTTTGTTTGTTTGTTTTTTCTCTCTAGAACTAAGTACATGCTCTCAGTATAAATACCTAATAGATATGATACTTGCTTAAATAGCCTCACTCCCCACACTCACACCTACATATGCACACACACAAACTGCTCCATGCATCGTTATCATAACAGAAAAAGAGAATTAATTCCTATATATTTGCCTGAAGAAAATGGGCTTATTTCGTAAAAAAAGCCAGCAATATATCCTGGTGAGTTTTCTGCACTGTATTTCAAATTAGGTGCCCGAAAATTTTTTGAAGTTTCTGTTTGTTCTGAATTAGAATCTTGTTAGATCACTTAAATAAACTTTCCTGAAAGTTGCTCAAATAGCAAATATCAGACCAAATTCCAGATTGAATGGCAGATCTTTGGATTTTACAGTGATGCCATAACCCCCTTTTTCTTTTGTAATCATCACAAAGTCCTAGAAGCCAGTGTGTGTGCTTTCCACTTTGGCAACCTAGGTTCATCTGTTGAGCACACCTGTGCAATGCTTCTTGAAGAGATGAAAGCACAGATGAGGCATAGGCAGAGTCTGGATCTATAAACCCTTTCCTTTTCTGCTTCAGCTTCGCAATAATTCAGCCCTCCATGACTCCATCCTGTTTTTACAGTGGCCCATGTGGAAACATGAACTATTGAAACACTCAGATCTGTATCTGCAGTTGTCTACCTTTCAAGTAAGTCAAGGGAAGCCAAAATGCAAAAATAAACAAAAAGTATCCAAGAAATAAGTTTTTGCATCAGACTAAAGAAAAGGATTATAATTTTGTTAACAGCAAGGTCTATCAGTTGTCACTTGAAAAAAAAAACCCCATTTGTCAAAAGAATTACCATCTGGGATATAGACTTTTAACAGTAATCGGTGCGTGAAGAGTCTTTAAGATCTTAACTCCCTTAAGTTTATCTAAGCACTACCACGCTTTTATTGGATTTAAGGCTAAACAAGTCTATTCTAAGTAAGTATTACCCATTATTCTTCATTTTCTGTTGTACCTGGTATTCCTTCAATTAGCCACATGTGTCAAAGCTTGACTTAATGATAGATAATCTTCAAGCAATGTCTGTTAATTTTCTCTGTCTGTTTCTGGATCAAGATAGAGAGCAGGGAACTCCCCATTAGCTAATATATCCTTCAAGCTCAAAAGCAGAAGAACAAAACAGAAGGGAGAAAAAGACTCAATAGAGGTTTTCTCTTTTCTGTGGGAGATAGCAGCCTCTTCTAATCATCTAGTATCATGTAGTCATCTGCTCCAGTCTGCATGAATTAGAAAGAGATAACCACAGTTATAAAGTAGGAAGAAAAATAGTCCTGTTTATACCAGTAATCTCAGAAGTTAAAGCTTTGAGAGTATTTTTTTCTTTTTTTATTTTCCCATAGCTTTTCTATAGCAGGAGGAGAATTCACAGCTTGGAGAAAGAACTAACATTTAAGCATAAGAACATCAGAGTTTTTGTTATGAAAAGGAAAGGAGCACTTCCCATATTTTCAAGACTTCTGATGTGAAGGTTGTATGAACAAATACAAATAATCAAAGCAAGGTAGTCACCAAACTCCCCAGCCTACCAGAAGGATTTTTCACCAGCCCAGTATTACAAGCAATGAGTAAAATTTCTTAAACAGAATGAACAATCATTCCCACGTATCATTTGCAAGTCACTGATGTCAACCCAGAACAGCTTAAGTCAAAGGCCCAAAGGCCTATATAATCAATCTCTCTCTTCTCGTCATGAGTCTGTCCTCTGCTATCTGAAAATACAGTGAAATACAAACATGTTTTTTTGGATTAAGCACGTATTTCACATAAATTGCAACATTTATGAAAACGTGTCTGAATGCAGTAGCTGTCATAGTTTGCAGTTTGGGAAAATAAAGGAATTAAGGCTTCATAAGACATTATTAAAATTTAAAATTTAAAATGGTAGTAACATCCTCTAATTTTTGCTTTCCTTCAGATGACAGTTATTCTCATCAACAGTGATACCTCACCAAGAATGCATTAGACATATGGCAGCAAGGCAGAATAAACATGTCCTGCTCCTACCAACAATACACCTTTACATTCATAAACCACACATAGGCAAGACTTTCTAAAAATAACAAGCAGTTCCAGGTACCTAACTTGTGACAATTAAATATGATTTTCAAAGTTTAGATCCTCAAAGTCTTTAATTACCTCCTTTCTCCGAGCCTGACCACCTCAGAAACGAACTGCCCCTAATTTACCACCTACATTTAAAATTGTGCTCAAAATCAGTTTCCTCCAAATTAATACAGAAAGTAAGTAATTTGCAAGGCAAGGTGCATACCATGGGTAGACCGTTTAATGGTTAACTTTAAAATGACAGGCACAAGATGTTTCTGACCTACATAAAGTGGACCCCAATACCAGAAATATGCTGGAGAGTAAGAAATGCACGTGGCTGCATTCAATATATGTTTAAAAACAAACCTTTTCTGAAACAATATACCTGTGCAGCATTTACAGTATGTATCATTCTCTTAAAGAACTGCAGCCATTAAGTATTTTCAGCTAAATTTTTCAGCCAGTAAAGGCTGACTCAAAGTGAAAATTAATAAATAGACTCCAAACCAGACATTCTTTTGCCTATAAGCACACTCAACAATTTTACTTCCAGCTGAGTACTTCCCATAAAGAACATTGTGACTTGTACTAATTAGTTAAATTTTCTCTTCCCCGTGCCCTGCTTTGTGTGGAAGTAGTTGTTATATTGTAAAGTAATTGGTTCAGGGGTTAATCCTTTGCTTCCTTTCTGTCTCAGAAGCAAGTGTATACAAATATGTCCACTCTTTAGAATGTTATCACAGTGCCCTCTCTTGTCAAAAGTAAATCAAGAGGGACTGACAACAGATAAAGGGTGTGGGATTTATTTTTTTTGGTGAGGGGCGAGAGGGGAGGGAGACGTTTTGTTTTGGTTGGCTGTTTTCTGAGTGTTTTTTACACACCAGATTCAAATGTAACTTTTTCTCCGAGACTCACTAAGCAGAGACACCTTAATGAATTGCTCAAATGTGTTGCTAAGCTGCATACGAAGAACAGACATTCAGGAAACTGACACCACTATCACATATGTTTCATAGCATCACGTTTTATCCTTAACCCTGAAATTCAATTATTTACTTTAAACTGTAACAATAATTGCAAGATTAATCCAAGTCTATGATACAAATTAACTTAATTTGTCTGCAGTTGTTTAGGAAATTATAAACTTTTGAGTGTATAAACAGTTGTAAATGCTGGGAATAATTCAAAGGCTTTTGAATTGGAAATTTCCATGACAGTTATGTTAGACAAATTTAACAGGAAATAAAGATAACTACAAATCCCCATTTTCTTTTAGCACATAAAACCAGCAGAGTTTTCAACAAAAAGAAAACTGCTTTTTATTTGTGAATTCTGCAAGTTAAACTTGCCACAATGATTATGTGTAAAATGAGAAAGAAGATAGATAACATGGAGTGACACACCTGAAGGAAACAGCTCCCTTTATGGAGAAATGAGGATTTAAGGTATAGCCTTTTCACTGGGTTTCTGTTGGAATACAGAGAGGTGGACATGATTGAAATTTGCATTTAAATGGAAATGGTTAAAGGTAAAGGCACAATGTTTAGAAAAATGAGAGTATCCATTTTTCTAAGAGGGAGGCATACTGTTATTGTATACCATTAAGGTGTCACAGAGCCTAAAAATGTTTAGAAATATTAGACACTGCTACAGAACAAAGAACAGCAAAATGCCATTTGGAAATGACTATACACTGTGAACGAATCTGACCGAATACTACATCATATACAATTGTCTTTAATGTTTTCTGCTGCCATTACCTAATGTGAGTCCTGTTCACTAAACAGTAGAAGATGTATTAGATAGCTTCATGATACTTTTCAACTGCAATACAATCCAGAATCCATTCATCATTCTATCCTGGTGATTTCTGCCGGTCTTTCTCCATAGGATACCACCAGACCCTAAAATGTTTACCTGGTATACTTTCTGAGAATACACTCCGAATTTTAACTGTGTCACATGAAAACCCTGATGTGTTTCTGTGATACCAATGAGGAAACACAAATTTTGCTGAAGATAATGAAATATAGAATGCAACGAGTCATGGAACTGTTCAAATCTCATGCTGATTGGAAATTGCCTTAGTGAATATTTGTGTGTGAATCTGAGACAGACAGAAGAAAATATTTTCAAGAGGAAAAGTAGAAGACAGAGAATTCTTCTCAGTCTCTCCTTCGCAAATGAGAAGTCAGCAGATAAACTTTACATATGTGTGGACTCTATATTGATATACACAGGCACAAATATACAGATATTCTATATTTATATAAATACAGAGTATAAATGTGTGTGTGCATGCATACCCAGACAATAAAAGACTTACTCATTAAATAAATAAATAAAAATACTAATAAAAACACTAATAAAAAGACTCCTATTTCAAAAGGTTTGGATCTTCTCACTCTAATTTTTTAGAAAAGTGGAAATGATGAGACATAAAAAAATTTTGGTGTTTCACTTTTTTTACTATTATAATTTTTCTCCAGCCTTTTCCTCTCACCTCCTCTCACCTTCTCTAGCCTCTTTCTCTCACTAGTTTTCAGTGATGTTAACCCTCTACTTTAAAATAGCATTGCTGCAGCTAAAACCAGAAAGTACTGAAATCTCAGGCAGCAGGATCATTTTCAGAGCATTTCTTTTCTAGGAGAAAACAGAAAAGACCAGAATTGTCTGAAATAAAACTCCGAGTAGAAACTAGTTTTAATTATCACAGTCCAGTTCAGATTCATATTTACCCCAAATCTACTAAGGAGTTTTAACAGTCTCTCTTAACCTTTCTGAATCCACAAAGGTGAGCTCCAACTCATATACCTGTCTTCTTCCTTTACTGACATGAAAGACTTTCCTACTTTTCAAGGCAGTGGTATGCTGGGGTTTGTCAGCAGAAGGACCTAAGCTCCAGTGCTTGGATAATGTCATCTGATGGGAGATAGTGATTATCCCACCACCAGCCCCTCTCAGTCTCCCAGAGTCTCCTGATAATAATAAAAGAAAATAATAAAATATAAAGATAATAATAAAAGAAAAAAAAAAAAAAAAAACAAAAACAAACTGTCCACAGTGGTGTTTATGACTGAAATGTAGGCAAAGGGCGGATACTTTGTCATCCTCCTGTTGGGTCAGGATCCTTTTGAAGAACAAGATTCACTTCCACATCCTGGCCCATGAAACAAGGTTTGTGGTTGTTACCTGCTGAGCCACAAGAATATATTGATAAATCAGCTCTGGACTATGCCTGTTCTCTCTTTACAGAAAAAAATCCCTTGACACTGAAGAGAAACTTTATCTCTTTGCACACTCAGCAGCAGCAGTGGTGTCAGCTGACTATTTTTGCACTCTTGTTACCAATGTAGATTGGTGTTATACGTGAGAACTTACTTAGTCTTGGACATGTTTGGTAAGATATTTAACAAAACCACAGTGCCAGCCACAAAGGTACCTGACTAAATTTGCAACACCTTCAGCAAGAACTAGACTTATGTAATCACTGAACAGCCCGACAGAGCACTTGGTCTTTACCCTCACACCGAGGTGTCCAAGAACTAAGAGGTATTTTCCTCAAGACTTTGCCATCCAGTTCCCAAAAAACTGGATACAAATATGCACCATGGACACCAAAGGAAGTGAGACCAGCACCTTTGTGATTAATTGTTTTGATCCTTGCATAACTGATTTGTTGAGGCTGACCCCTAGAATGAGTCACACAGATCTGCAGACTCCTAAACTAGGTCATTATTGCTAAGGAAAAAAAAAAAAAAGGCAGAAAAAATGAAATCTTCTAGTAAGCTCAAACAGATAGGGCCCCTGTAAGAGTCCACATTTTTATTTAAATGTCATGTATACCCCACATGAAAAGCCACATAGTTCAAATATATACATCTCCACCATTAAAGATTCTTTTTTTCATACACCTGTGAGTGTTTCCACTTCCCAAGACTTCAACAACCTGCACTGTCAGGGACCAAAAATAAAATTGTAATTGAAATACAGATAAGATAGAAACCTTTAATTTACCTTCTCCCTGAGCAACAGGACCTTTCCAGCTGCATCTGATATACTTTTCTTTTTCATGCCTGGGCTGGTGCAAAATTATCTTTAGATAAAATATTTTAGGGATTTGGGGATTTTGTGTGCCTCAGGACAAAGGACAGAGTTTGTGAGAAGATCACTGCCCTCTTTTTGAGGCAAAATTCCACCCTTATTGAAATTTCAGTGGAACAGAAAAGTATGCCATTTCATTACCATACTATCTGTCATAGGCTGTAGCCACTTTTACTACAGGGCTGCTTGAACATCAACAATTGAGTGTCAAAAAGAACTGGTAGTAAAAGATGACTTGTATTTTCCCAATAAATCCATTGGTCTTTTTTTTCTTTTTTCAACTTTTTTATTTTCTCATCTAAGTGGACCTTTTTTTAACACACTACAGAACTATATGCAAAACTCATTCCAGGGAAATAGGATGATGCGGTAAATTGTCTGTCTGATAACACTGTTCTTTCAATATACATTTGTGAATGAATAAAGAATAAAATAAGAAAGTATTGTATAGAGAGGGCAATGGTACAACCCCCATGCAGGACAGAAAATAAAATATTTTCTACTAAAACAATAAATAAGTTTGAAATAAACTCCTAGAAGCATAAATTGTTAATGAAAATATATGTCTGCAAAGCTTTTCAGCTAAGCAAACTACAGACCAGAGCAAAATACTGTAAATATAATGAAACCAACTTCGAAAGAATTATGCTGATTTATAGCACCTGATGATGCCAGTAACTGAACGCTGCATAATTTGATCTATTTCCCAAGCAAAATTTTCAGAAATGATTCTTAAGAAGTAACTCTGGTGTTTCTACAACAAACACCAATTCCTAGTCTTGAAGGGCAGGGGCAGAGCAGTTTAGTAACTGTCTCAGTTCACTTCCCACATGTGTGCAGTGCTGTATCTGATCAAAAACCCCCTGCAAAGCCGTGGGAAGAACAATACTGAAACATCTAAGCTGAACTTGCTTGATCTTTTCAGGTCTCAAAGCCACTATTTCTGATTTATTGCATCTTCCCATTAGACATGGAATGAGAGGAGTATCCCTTCTTCCCATCCCCAGCCCAATTCCTCTTTATTTCAGATAATAGAAATAAGAATGTTTTAATCGGAAAATCTTTCGGGAGAGGACAATTATACTTTTATTTGTAGAGCACCTAGTATAGTAAAGGTTCCTTCTTGGATCAGGTAGTGTACCAAACCCATGAAAATCAATACATGTAACTAGTGCATGATTCTCACTACTCAGGAAAGAAACACAGGAAGGGATGGAATTTCACCCAGCATCTCAGCTGGATGGCTGATGCTCCAGACTGCCTAAGAACACAACTTCAAGTCATAGAAAAAATGAGAACAAGCAGAAAACTGTAATTTCCCTGTTTATATCTACACTCTTATTCCTGAAAATACGGACTAATCACTTTTTTATGATTTCTGGCACTGAGTACCACAATGTTAGTATCTGGATAAAAAACATCCCAGCTGTTTTAACTGTTTAAAGTCCTTCCAAAGCAAATTAAATTTTCTCCATTATTCACTATAGCAACTGCAACAAGGGAATAAAAGTAAGAAAAAGGTTTTTGATACACTCTTCAGAAGATATCCCAAGCACTAGTTCAGACACACTGAATAAGCACTTATGCTCAGCCTTCATTCATTCATTCATTCCACTTTTGGCCAGAAAGCAGAGGATTAGGATGGAAAGGTATGACTGGAGGAGCCATGCCAAAGCTGTGAAGATAGGAAATACCTTCCCTTCTGATAAAACCATGCAATAAATTATTGCCTTCTTCAAAGACATGTAAACTACACACTTGCATGCCTAAATGTTTAACCTTGGTGTGTTGATTTTTCAATTATTTATGCATGAAAATTGTAAAAAAAAAATAAAAAATCAGATATTTAGCATGAATAACATTTTGCACTGAATCTAAATTTCTTTGAAATTGGGGTGTTTTGACTTCAGGCCTCAGCACTTTTAAGTATCATTTTACTTTTTCTGTTAACCAGTCTTTGTTTCCTATTTATGTGCTAATGTGATCCCTGAACAGTCAAAGAGACTCATTGCTGATTATTTGCACTCACTGAAAACTTAGCCTGTTAATAGCTGTAAAAAGAAGGAAAAAGATAGAATGGGAGAGAGAGAGACAATAATAGATAAATAGATAAAGTTGGGGAGAAAGTTTGTGCCAAGAAAAGAAAGAAAAAAATAAAGAAAAAAACCAAATGACAGACTATTCTTCCTCCTGCTGTTTCAGTGATAGCTATTAATGCGTTTTAAAGTCTTCCAGATTGGTCTTAAGAAATCAGTTATCCTGGTCCTTGTTTCACTAGAAAGACCCACGGGAGCTATTAGCAGTAATCTAAGTTAATAAACTGTAAACTAACTTTTTTTTTAAAAGGAAGAAAAAACCCTACAACCTTTGACAAAATAATTGCACCAGTTATAAAGCAACCAAATGCCAGTTAACAGTCACATCAAGCCACTGGGGTGGAAAGAAGATATCCATAACCAGGCCTCTCCCAATGAAATTGTTTGTTTTCTCTTATTTAAAGTGTTCTTTAGAAAAAAAAAATTCTTTGCAAGCCGTAAAATGTTTGAATAATGTCTCATGGTGCTTATCCACTGGCTAAAGTCTTCAGTTGAAATAAAGCAAGGATTTAGGGCTTGATTCACAAAACACTTATCTGCAACTTATTATGCCCTTTATGTTTGAGAAACAGGGCATTAGCATGCAAAAAGTAACTAGTACTCTGAATCCCAATATTTCCTATTCACAGAATAAAACTCATCATGTGCAACTCCTCTCATATCAGCTACGGTCTCTTGCCTACATATGTGAGGTAAATGATATACCTCCAAATGAGGTTTTTTTGGGCTCCAGAGACACAGCTCCGCATTGTCAAATATGGCATTTTCATCCTTTGCAGTTAGCAGCAATAGTGACACAAACATAAGGGAGTTCGATAGTGGCAACTCGAGGTGAGGGTACAACTGTTCTTCTGATGATCTAAAGAACACGGAAAGGGAGAATTGCACCTGATAAGAAACTTTGGCCTCTGTGTCTGAGATGATAATGGAATTAAATTTGCTTACCTAGATAATTCCAGTGACATTAGCTTTTTTTTTTTTTTTCATATAAAAGCAATTATTTGAGAATAAAATAAAATTTTGGTAAAAAATTCACCTTGAACAAACTATTTTTGGCTGTCTGTGTTCTTTACCTGGATACTCCTAATCCTTTGAACTTTAGCTGAGGTAGAGATATCTTCAGAAGGGGATCGGTTCCTCTTCCTCCACCCTAACTTCAAAGGAGGGAGCATTCTCATTTTATAATTTTGGGAAACTCTTGGTGGAGGTTACTCATTTGGACATCTTCCATGAAGTCAGAAGGGAAGAAATTGAATGTGAATGGAGTTCAATCCTCCAGCACAAGTAACTGATCCAGCAGCACATAAAAACAAAAAGCTTGCAAACATCTCATCTGGAAATTCCCCTGGCATTAATGCTAGGAGGGACTGCAGGTGAAAAGGTGCTACAAGGAAAAAGTATCTGTTCATCACCAGAGATATATTATTCTTGGCATAACCTAAAAGATCCATTTAGCCTTCAGCAGTTCAAGGAATCATAAGGACCAAAACCTTTCTTGCTTTCCCATTTTACTTAGCCTTCTTTGTGCACCCATGGGTAGGCTTTACAGTACAACTGATATTGCTTTTTGTGCTGCATCAAAGAAAAGACTTCCATTTGCTGGACAGTGGCTGGACAGTGCTCAGCCAGGGGTTTTAGGTAATTTTCTGAGAGAGGAAAAGATGGGAAAAAATTTCTAGCTGGTCACATAATGCTGGGCTGCACCCATTGTGGTATTCCTGCAAAGTACAACAGCAATGAAGCATGAGATCCTGGATCCAAATCTCACTGAATAATTGACATGGGTTGGAACCAACTCACTCTATGTGTGTGTGTGTGTGTGTGTGCACGTGGGGACGGGCTGTGCATGGACCTGCAGGTCCATGGTAAGGTCTGCTCATAAGGCCAGTGCTGAGGGCAAGCCATGGCAGAGCTGAAGGCCCTGCAGCCGGGCTGTCAGTCAAGGCAGACCTGCCTGGTAGCCCACCCACACCACCCCCCTGCAGCCTCTGGTTTGCTATAGCACAGCTCACTCTGGCCTGGAAGGCACTGTCCGGATATCTTGCCTGAGGGAAAACTGAACTCTGTGAATACACTAGACTCCATGCAAGTCATTCTCCTCCCTGTCCAGCCTGCACCATTTGAATCATCAAATCTTGTTGGTAACTATTCTCATTTCTCTCTCTCTCTCTCCTTCTTTCTTCTCATTTTCTTTAGCCCCTTTAATCTGTTTTCTTCTATTACTCTTTTTCTTCTCCTGTGGGTAACTTAAAACCCATGAATTGTGTTTTATGAAAGCTAATATATTGATTATTTGTAGTGGGTGTTTTCTGTGGAATGGGTTTTTTGTGCTGAATGTTTTAGTGAAATGCTTTTTCTTGGTTGTATTTTGAAAAACCTTTTGCCAAAATATCTTTTTTTTTTTTCACTAAATTAAAAGAATTCCTCTTAGAGAAAAGTGTGTGATTCTTTCTTTGGATGTTAATTAGAGGCTGTGATGAACCAAAAGGCTTTTAAAAAGTCTTAAATAAAAACGTAACCACTCTGGGCAGTTTATAGCTTTTAATCTAGAGTATAACATGAAGTTTCAAAATTTTGCAAATTGTCCAAATTATTAACTCAGTGTTTCTGTTGCATCCAGAACAGTGGGACCTACTTACAAGCTGGACTTCACAGCACTGCTGCCCTAAACACAAGAGTTATAAAAGTAAAGCATAATAGTAAATGGAGACCCAGCGGTTCATTAAAATGTATGGAAGACTAATGTACTTGTTTTCCCTAAAAAATCCACACTTTACCGCAGCGCATGAAAAAAAGTGCATCAGAAGGATGAAGAAAATATTATTTCTACTTTGTTCAAGCGCTATCTGTAGTCAGTCATGTTTAACAAATCCTATTGCAGCCTTCGTGAAACACTGTTTAAGGGCATGATATGGCAAGGGAAAATGGTCCTTATTCACTTAAGTTTTGGCCTTTGACCAATATTTGTTTTATTAGGCAGCTACAATAAGAAATGCTTTGCACCAAGGTTCTGAGCATAGAAAGTATGTATTTATGCCCTAAATCAGGTAACAGGGCTATAGACACATAATAGTCAGACCCTTCTGCTCACAGATCCACTGAGACAATCCAAGCAGAGTATCCTTGTCAAGGATATTTAATATCCAGAACAAATAAAATAAACTGGCCTACTCACACCAGGAATAAAATTTAAAATCCACCCATAGTCAGTGGTAAGACTCTTACTGACTGCGATGGAGTTGTGATTTCACCCCAGATACAGAGGATGTGAAGGACCTATGGTGACTTGTGTGGATTTAGGGGAAGCCAGAAGCATCTGCTAAACCAAGACCCTCCAGTTCTCTGCAGCTGCCTTTCATCCAGCTTAAAAACATAAGGCTCAATAGAAAAGCCATCAAAACCAATGGGGTCTTTCAATTGGCCGCTGCTGGCATTGGATTAGGACTACAGAGAGAAGGCAGATCATCATTCTTCCTTACTAAAGTATTGAAAAGTTGTCCTTTAATAACAATAATTTAATACACAGTGGATACTGATAAAATGCTAGTTATACA
Organism: Myiotriccus ornatus; assembly: GCA_036023395.1. NCBI lineage: Eukaryota > Metazoa > Chordata > Aves > Passeriformes > Tyrannidae > Myiotriccus > Myiotriccus ornatus. The sequence goes on along the minus strand of JAYRBT010000177.1, from coordinate 50,740,076 downwards.
TATTTCCATATGGCACATACCCTGTGGAAGCACATCTCACGCTATGTATCGCTTTTCCTGGGGACTGAATGCTTTGCACTTCTTGTTGACTCGGACCATTAATGCTAAATTATCTTCAAGGGCCCGTTTGTTTTTAAAACTCCCCAGTCTGCAAGTGAGCATGCAGATTTTAAACTCTGGTATGAGAAGTCCAAAGTTTTCTATGGGGATTATTGAATTTTTACATCACAGCCAATCCAAGGGTTTCTAAAGCCTTCAAACAACTGACACCATATGTCTGGGTACAGTGGAATCTACAGAATTATCAGCAACAGCAAAAATGTCTCATTACACACCGAGAGCTACAAACACGTTAAGTATATTGAGTAACACATATACTCATAGAAAAATTAATCGACTCAGATGCATACAAAAGGATTTCTAAAGTGCTAAAAACATATTTCAGAGAAGAAATGCACTATGCTAGTCTGTGATTTGCAATATAATAAGTAATCCTCCTAAAATTCACTTAACTTTCACTCTGCCTAACATGAGGTTTCCCAGATTGTACAGAATATGCTTTGTGTGACACAACATGAGGGAAAAAACCCACTTTTTCAGGTCAGTAAAAAATGTTCCTGCAAAATGTATTGTATTTGTATTTACTCTGTTTACGTATTTGTTTGTTTGTCACATGCCAGCAGAATTCTACCAAACATTCACCTCAGATATTTAGCAATATCTACAAAATTGTAGCTGTTTCCCTGTGGGGTGGGGAATATAAAGTGAAGATTCACATTTAGAAATCTGGTTTCATGAGAAAAAAAAAAAAAAAGAAAACAGTATCGGAAAGCGCTGGCATTGTTTATTCACTTATTATCATACAATCTGGACTAAGTCATAGGAAGAGAAATTTTTATGAACGACTTAAAAATAGTGGGATATAAATGGAAATAATAATGGATAATAATAAATGGTAATTAGCATTGTTTTTCACTGCAATATCATCTTTTATCCACAATTATGTAGTGTCTTAAAGAAACAGGTTATGAATTCTGAATCTGTGAATATTTTATTCACACAAGTGAATGAATAGTTCATCCATAAAAAATGTGGATATTCCTTTAAGTAAGAGCTCCCTAAAATGAAATATAGGGTTCTCACTTGGCATAAAAGATGAACTTGCCAGTAATTTCTGTGCAGGGTACATATTACTAACATTTACAGGGAAGATGAGCAATAAAAAGCATAAATACCTTGTAGACCTGGTTACATATTTTTTAAAACAAGAAGAATATAAATTCGAAAGGATATCAAAAAGAAATAAAATGCACTTTGAAAGCATGTTCATTTTTACAAATTGTTCACCTTTTGTGAGAGCTCATCTTATTTATTTGTAGCTCTTTTTCATCTTATTTTGTTTCACTGAAGTAGTACACTTTTTTAACAATCTAAAATTACTTTCCAGAAAGTTCTGGGCTAATAGTGACCAAGGCAAGAATAATATCACTTACCTATTGAATAACACTGGACAGAGAGCTGCTCATTATCTTTAAAATATCTTTTGGATTTTAGTCATAGTACAAGTCACAATTTCTAATTCCAGATGGAATGGTTCACCAGACAAACCTCTGCTTTTCTCACCATCACCTTAAAATGTGTGCCATGCAAAAGTCATCTGTAAATTACTGTACAATTTGTTTTAAAACTTTGATACTAAATAAATTTTATAATTTATTAACTACAATTAGAATTAATTAATTAAAATTTGCATTGTACTGTATTTGTGCTACCACTGATAGGAAATAGAAACCAAACTGTTCTGACTCTTTCACAAAGGGTATGTTTTTTGTTTCTGTTGCTTTGTCTTTCAAAGTCTTAATTCAAACATTTGAGTACAGATTTAAAGGCAAGCAAAATAAAAGTGAAATATAAACATATGCAATTATTAAACCAAGGCCCAGAAGTAAAAGACCTAATTGTCTTTGAGAAGTAAAGTTATTTTTCCAACTTTTCTGACCTTTTCATGGCACAGGGTATAAAGAATGCCATACAGAAGCGGCTGTTCCCAAAAGATTCTCAAACACAGCTTGCAGCATGATGAATTTGGGGTAGATGGAATAATTATCAAGGCTACTGGATTTTACTCCTAACTGAAGCAACAAATCTTTTAAAGTGAATTTCCAAAGATTTCAGCATTACTTTCTTACCCATTACCCATCAGCTCTCTATTGTTGTGTCTCAGTGTAAATTTAATTGTTGAAGGAAAACTTTCTTCTAATTGCTGTTTGCAAATCTACTACAAACTTGAAAAATCTTGAAAAAAAAGCATTAGTTCACTTTCAGTAGAAAACTTCAGTAGAGAAGTATGAGTAGCATCTTATTTGTGCTTTATCAGTGGGAGGTGACTTGGTTTGTGCAGAGCAATAACAATATTCCTCTGACTTTTTGTGAGTGTCAAGAGCAAACAGCTAAGTAGCCATATAACTCACATGGCAAATAGCAGGTGACAAAAAGAAGTTCAGTCTTGGCCTTTGACAGTGAAGGAAGTGAGTACTTTCTTATGAGCAGAGATGTGTTTCTCTGTGGGCTGGGGCACATTTCCCATTTGAATTACTTTTAGGATGGCTGGGCTGAGTGCTAAGGGAGGCCATCGTCCCAGCAGGCAGGAGAATGCAGTTCTGAATGGGCTGCAGCATCAACATGCAGCATTTCTGTCTCAACACAAAAGCTTGTTTGTAATGCCACTGGGACATCATGCTTTAGAGGATGAGGCTGGATGAGTTGCCTACAGAGCTGGAAGTTCAGCTTCCTTATCCTCTGCAAGGTGCACATCAAATGCTCCAGCCTTTGATGTGCTACCACACAGGTCAGACAGGCTCCTATGTTGCCTAGCAGTGTTGTGAGTGCAGCCTCTCATGCATGTTTATTCCCTTCTGCTGTTATTTCCCCTCTGCAGATGCTGTTTCTTTCCCTCAGCTCCCTACTGGAGTGGAGAGCAGGAATTTAAGCATCTTCTCACTTCAGAATAAAGAAAGAAATCCAGCACAGATCACATTATAAGCACAAATCTAAAATTAAATCATATTGTAGAAGAAAACTAAACACTATGAGTTGAACTTTAACATCTTGAAACAGGATGACAATTCTTCATGCAAAATGGGAATGTATAAGATTTTCTGCTCTCTCACTAGACCTTGATGCTAGGAAAGAGGGTCAGAGCGGAACCCAGGTGAGACTCAGACACACAGAGAGGGGAATTTCCCTTGCAGTGACCACAATTAATGTGTTGGCTGAATGAAATATAGGCAGAAAGCAAACACCTGCATTTGTGATATTTAAGGAAAAGCAAAACAACCACAAACCTTAACTCCTTTGGCTCTAACATTTTGGAAACAAAATTTGTTCAGTTCCAATTCGCTCTCTTCAAAAAAAGACTTTTGTTACCAAGGTTACTTTTTGGACCAAAATTAGAAATCTGATTTACAGAAACATTTTTAACTATACTGAATATGCTGCTGACTTTATACATCGGTTTTGAATTTTAAACTATGCTACCTAAAAACAATGTCTAAAAAGTAGACTGCCCTTATTGCCCAGGCATTTGTGTTTGTCATGGCTGCTAGGATGATCTGTTGTATTGCTGTAATTTAGAAAGCCACCTATAGAAACTGGAGAACCCTCAAATTTGGTCGAATAAACTTATTGTATGGTGGGGACTGTTCTGAGAAACTGTGTATGTAATGCAGACCCTTTCCGCCTATGGAAATACCTGGTTACCATAAAGAGTTCATGATATAAAGGGATCAAAAAATTTTAATAGATACCTGCCAAATTATTACTTTACTTCCTTTTCATGGCTCTCTAAAATGCAGGGAGATTTTTTTGTGGGCAGTTGGTACTCAAGCCAAGGTAGTCAAGCAAGAGCATACTAATTTTATGATGCCTGTAGAGTTTCCTAAATTCTAAAAAGACTTTCAATGGTGATGAGTTCTAAAATATTTTTTTAATTATTTTTTGATTATAAAATAATCTATTGGTTCAACTAAAATTTGCATCAGGAAAGAATAAACTTCAACTTTCTGGACTTTGCTCTGGAGCTTTCAGAGACCAAGTGACCTCTCAGAAGGGCACATTCTTCCATAAAAAAGACTTGAAAACCACATGGTAAACTTCCCAAGGTTTTATTTGTCTCCATTTTCATGCTGCATAATGGAATTATTTCTGATGTTGCAGGTAGAAAATGGTTTCCTGCCTGCTCTGCCCACTAACAATTGATTCCAATGGATTTTTGGATATGCAACTGGGGTAAAGACTGCAAATTATCCATTAGATTGCCATTGTGAGATATTTCTTTGTGTGCTGCACCTCATTTGATCTAATTTAATTTTTCCTTATAATTGTTTCCATTTTCATGTTATCATGGAGTATTGCAGTTTGTACTGTGATCTTTTATTTGATTTTTCTACTTATATATTTGCATTTTTCCTAGAAATCTTAAAGAAACATTTGCTCTATCTTAAAAACAATATTCTGTGCTCACAATACATGGTATCACTCTTTAACACTTGGCTCTTTAACACTATAGCTCTTCCCCCTTGAGCTATAAGTAAGATGGAGCAAACAACAGCCCATGGTGGATCAGGACACTGGGTTTGTTTATGAACCAACAAGATCAGATCAACTTCAGGATCTCACACACTCACACACCCTCTGCACCACTACGTTTGCTAAATTTTTATTTTCTTTCTGGGAGGTTGGACAGAAGTCATGGCAGTAGAAGTACTTGCACTTGGTCATCCCTTGGCATTTGTTTTCATCTGCTTTGTTCCTCAGATCTTCTAAGACCTTTCCTCCATCCTTCTTCTATCTGGCCTGCCTTCTTTCTGAGCCAATATTCTTATGTGAACCCTTTGTTTTGGCACCAGGTCTTCTTTCTGGAATCCCATTTTCAGTCTCTAGATTGTCTATATACAGAAGCCCAACAGGTGAGCAGCTATGTACTTGCTAGTTGTGTTTAACTCCTCTTTGTTAACTGGAGGATTCAAAACGTGTCACTTTTCTTTAGTCCAGGTGTTACTAAAATTTACAGCCAACCCGTACAGACTGCAGCCAGCAAATAGCAGGTTTCTGCTTGAGAGTTCAAAAGTTCAGTTTCATTCACCCCCCGCCCCCCACACCCCATGCACTCAATTATCTATTTCTTGTTAGCATTCAAATTTGAAACTATTTTTTTTTTTACCTACATGCCATTCGCTGACTTGCTTTAGCTGACATGCTTTTGCTGACTTTCTCTGCACTGAAATGGTTAAGAACAGTGGGGCTAAAACAATGTGTATCAGCCTGATCTGGTATGGTCCAGAGCATTATCCCCACCTGCTTTTGTCAGACAAAATGGAGGATATTCAAAAGACCTTAGAAAAGCAACATCCCCCATTCAGGCAGCACACAGGTCAAGGTGGGGCTGCCCCAGCCACCACAGACGTCTCTGTGGGAATGCATCTCCAAAACACAGCCTGTGGTCTTCAGTCTTACCAGCTCCCCCATAACAAATGAAGGACTTGACCCACCACGTTTCAAAACCCGATGAGTAAAACAACTGAAGTTTATTCCAAGGTAAAATATGCTTCAAGGACCCACGCTAAACCGGGGTTGATACCCATGTAATTGTGTGCATTTGCAGTCAGACTGTGATTGCAGAATTAAGAACTAAGCTCCATTTCAGTGATTATCACTTGAGGATGTAGTTCCAAATACTAATATTGCGTTTACTAACTGAAAGATCATGTGAAGAGATAAGAGGGAAAAAAAAAGGGGAAAAAGCGCCCAAGACGCATGTTTACTTTCCTGATCATGATTAACAAGAAACACACAGGGTACAAAAAACGAAAACTATAAGGAGTCACGTTTATCTGGACAGATAACTTTACATAGGTATGTGAGCAAAGCCGATGGGGGCTGTACTGTAAAGCTCAGTAGGAAAACACATTCATGTTTTTGATGTCTAACAGTCTTACCACATAATATTTCTGGATTTTTTTTCCCCTGAAATAGTGTTCACACTCTTCGCTGATATTCCATTGGTCAAAAATGAAAAGAAGGGAGCAAAAAGGAAATAAAGCACTGTGGAGAGAGGGAAACTTAAATTGAATGGGACATAAAAAATCAGGACATCTATGTTTGATGTTATCATTAAAAAAAAATAAAAAGAGGGAGGAGGGAGAGACGGATGACAAAGTGAAAAGAAAAAATGCAGCAACTCTTTTATGTGAAGATTACATTTAAAAATAACCAACTAACAGTCTGCACTTTTCAAAAGACTGACGTCCTGAAACGCATTTAGATTGATGCAGCCTGAGCCTGAAGTTCTCTTGCTGAGTAAACAGTCAAGTGTTCTTAATAGGAATTGCAGTTTCTCGACATCTGTTGGGGAAAAGGGAATGGTGAAACAACAATTTAGATTGAGATTGGTTTTGTTAAATGCATTTAAATTCCAAGATTAGTGGTGTTCTTTCTTTTTCAATTAGCATTTACTTGCAGAAAGGTTACAGATGAAGGGGCTGAGAAAGAGTTCTTTGGGGGAGGGGGGTTAGCTCCCAGGGCAGTACAGAACGCACTAAAACGTGTAACACAGACTAACATAGGACTTTAACATAAACGTACAACTTATGCAAAAGCGAGTGCCTTTGAAAAGCTCTGTGAAGGAGCAAAAAAATTAAAAGAACAATAACCGTGACTTCACTTTGTTGAGCTCCTAAGAACTAAGCTGGAATTCATATACGAAAAAATATTATTATTGCCTTTCAAAGGAATTTTCCAGCCCATTCATTTTGCAATTCCCCATGCTGATTAGACTCTGAGAGGACTATGACTTCTTAGGGGTCACAGAAAGGTAAAAAGAAAATAAGGTATAAGAAATGTCCTACCTTCTTTCCTGCTTTTCAAAAACCAAGCTTACTTTATGACTTTTGTTAAGAAAAGGAAGATTCTTTTAACACAGTGAAACAGTTGTTGCCATTTTTGGGAAACTTCAATAATAACAAAACTTGGAATGTTGTGAATTGTCTTGAGTTATCATTCCAGGCTGAGACTCCTGTAACTATTTTGATTTCAGTGTAAAGGTGAAGTGATGGAGAAAACTCCAAAATCTGTACTATGCAATAGATTTTTCAGCCCCAGTATTATACTTTTTTCAAGATATGGATTTCAACTAATTCCATCCTTTGTATCTATAGAACTTGTGACTGTGATATTTTGCTTTGGCTTTTTAAGATTTTTATTGTTGTTCTTATAAATAACTGGGATCCTGTTATTTTTATTTTCTTCATTTGGAGCATTTTGTGTTATTCTTTTTTTTTGCTTCTCAAATCCTGGAAGTACATGCTATTCTTTAGTCACTGACAAAGCTCTCAGAGATGAAAGAAGATTGTTCAGTCCCTGCTTGAATAACTGAAAATTGTAAAGAGATATGCAAAACCAGATAAATCTCAACCCACTTGGAAAAACAAAGAAAAGGGAGACCTGTATAGAGGTGGGGTTTTTTCTATCTCGGCAAATTCAAACAATGTTTTATATACTTATTTGAAAGCATCCATAAATTAACAGAAAGTCCTGTTGGCTTTGCTGTTTAAGTGAAGAAGGATCATAAGGATCAACACACGTTAGCATCAATACAACGTGTTTGGTGTTATCGCTACTGGTAACCGCAATGTTACCCTACAGGAGTTCTGTTTAAATCTCTCTCTGAAAAAAAACTAGCTAAGATTGATTGCACTGTTTATTGATCTCATTTATATTGTCTTGGAGATTTCAACCCAGTGCTAATCTGATGAAGTGCAGATGAAGTACTCTGTGGTGGTTAGCACTGTGTATTGCACAGAGCCTTTAAAGGACTAGTGTGAACAGAAAGTACGAACAAACAAGTGCACAGTTGGTCCTGAGGAATGTTTAATTCTCTTAACAACAAATTGATGGGATCACAAGGAACTTTACAGGAAACTGGGCTTTGGACTCATACTCTTTCAAAGACAGAGTCCCCCAGTCCTTTTTTCTCCTTCTCAGAAACATTAACTTTTTTCTCTATGTGTCTCACAGACAGTCATGTCCTCTGCTTTCTGCTTAACACCATGATTTCCAGCAGACTTCCCCATCATACGTAGATGTCACTTAGCCTGCCACTTTGTTTTAATATTGCAGCTATGCCCATGCTGTGATATCCTGGTCACCTATTGCAAAGCCAGGACTGTTCAGTGGACGATAGGAAATAGTCTACCTCCAATTAAAAAAAAAAAACAAATTTTTTAAAAAAGACAAGTCTTTCAATTTCCACATAAACAGAAGTGCTAAATGAACTGCACCACATCAGCTGTATCCTGTCCTGGGTGCAATAAGATTTATATCAGCAACAAATCATAGTGTACAATATGTCTGTCCAGCTGTGCACATTGTAGCAAAAAGGCAGTCCCTGGTTTTACCCATTTTCCTGCCATGGAACAGACAATGTAGGTATTTGGCCACCAGAAAAGGATAGCTACTGTTTCACATCAGGTTAGTTCACTTACATGATAGATGATAGTTTAAAACTGATTTTTATTAAGGTCTCTGAGTTGAGTGAGCATGTTCAAGGCACAGTCCAGTCTATGGAAATGTTGCATTTTATATCATGCCAAAACACACTGTGAATGATCTCAAGATCTAGACACACACTGACAGATAAATATTACTTTGCAGCTAGCTATCTAGGGGTTAGCAGCACAGCATGTGGTCCTACTTGGACAAGAACAGTAAGTAGCTTTGGATATCTTCCTGCCTGGGAACTAGTTGAGTCCCAGTGATGTTCCTGTAGCTGGGGAAGGACATGATGCTGAACACAAAGTATTTTTACCAGTAGCTATGGGGATTGTGTCCTGATCAGGTCAGCTTTACTCATTTTAGACATACTGGGACTCCTTCCAGGAGAAGTCACCTGTGTGCAAAGATACTTTTTCTCAAGCCAGTGGCCCAAAAGGATGAAATTTAAAGAGCTGAAAGAGGAAAAATGATATTTCACATAAAGGAGGAATTGTGGCACACTGAATTACATTTTTTTACACAGATTCCACTCAGTTGAATTGAAAGGAAATACAGACAGAGATGCCTTAAAAGAAGAGGCTGAGGAGGCAGAAAACTGAACCTGAATGAATCTCAGTCTGGAATTTCTGCAAGTTGTCCCCTTTAGTTTGCTTGGGGCTGAATTTATTGCATATTAAAGGCTTTAATCAAATGCTCTGGGTCATACGAATGTATTTTTAATGCTTTTATGGTGTGGCATGTTCTAAGGAAAAAGTGTCATCCCACATATATCACATTTGTCTAAATTTGCATTCTCCCAGATGGCCACATTTATTGACTTTGTGAAGTTAACTGTCTCTCCCTGCTTCCAGCCAATCAGGATTTGCTGGAGGATCAAAGAAAATGGATCCTTTATTGTTTCATCTACTGCTGAGAATGACCCAAAACCAAAATCTCTTGACACCAACACCCCCAAATGTCAGTCCAAGATTAGCACAGAAAGTTCCTGGCCCAAATTCTATTTACATTTTTTACATTTTCCGTGAGAATGAAGAATATTTTACCTGTGAGCAGAACCACTTCTTTTGCTACTATGTTATTTGCAGATTCCAATATTAATCACGTTTAGAGGTAAAAAAAAGCCCGTTTCGCACCTGCTGAACAAACTACCTTTCCAGCTATTATTCCAAATATACTAATTTATAATTATGTGACCCAGAACCCAAGCAAACTACTTAACTCCCTGCATTCCTAGAAACTGAACTTTAAACAAATTGCAAGATAAAATCTTCTTCTGGTCCTTCTAAGACTGCTCTTTGCAGCTATCAATCTTTATTAATCAAAAATTCACAAAATTCAATCAAATAGATTTCCTTTAAGTCAAGCTATAGGAAAGTGAAAAACAAAATGTCTACAGTAGAGGAAGCTGCCAATTCCTTTTCTACTAAGTGTTTAATCACTGATTTTTTTTTTAAGTCCAAGTGTAATAGTATGGGAATTTAATCATCGTTTCTATTAGTACAACTGCTTGAAAGGGTCTTGAAGACATTTCCTTTCACTTTAGTTTGCCCTGTGGATAAGTAGAGCACTTTGGTTCTGTATTGATTTGTCTTTTACTGCAGTGATCACCTTTCATTTTCAAGCATTCACCTTCCATTCATGAGCATTAAATCCCTATTTAAAAGAAATAATAGAACTGGAATGGTGGCTCAATAGGGCAATGATCAGTGGAAGAACCCAGATGACTTTATCTGGGTCAGAACTTTATTTCATTAGGTTGAATAGTGATTTCTTGCTTTCCTCTGCTCTGTCTCTAAGGCGGTGACAGGCCTTCCCTCTCCCTAAGGATGTGGAGACCAGCTGCCTTAAGAGAAAAGGAAGGGAAAGAAAGTGCATTTGTAAAGGACATTGGTCTACACGTGCAGTTTGCAGCATATAAAAGCCCCCTGTGTGTGAATATGGGCTAACACATCAGCACATGTCTGTTTTGAAATGAAGAGCAGCAGGTACATTTTGACACAAATTCAAATCAAACGTGTGCCTTTGATATCATACTGGCAAAACTCGATCATATGCTTTGCTAATCGAGTGTGCCGAGTCTCCTATGCTTATGTTTTTTGGAATTAAATTGCATGACTGTGCTTTGCTCTGTAAAATGTGTAAATGTGTAAATTATGTCAGGACAGATTGCAAATGCCAGTTGAAGAAATAAAAAATATGCTGCACTCATTGTAAAGAGTGCAGGGGTGTGGCCTGGGAGATGGTGAGAAGGGGTTAATGCCTCCTAGCAAAATTCCTGGAAGAAACAGATTGATTTATTAACTGTTATTTGTATTAACAGTATTAACAGCTCAGCAAAGAAACACCAGAAAATCCAGAAAACCCCATTCAGGACTTAGAGCTGGCAAAATTGTACTTTACCAATAAATATAGAGCCATGGTTTCTATGTGGAAGACTTTGTTGTGCTAGAGTCAAGATGGAATAGGTGAGTGTAGTGAGTAGAGGCAGAGTGTCTGAGTAAAAATATCATGGAGCTGTATGTTGGCCCTGTTTCAAGAGAGCATTTAAATAAGAACTTAAGACCATTCCCTCTAAGAAACAGCACTTAAGCAGAAGCTTATGCACAGTAATGAACAGGAATGTGCCCTTGAAACAAGGCCAATATATACAGCTTGCTTGATACATTATATTTACATATATGGAATTATTTGATCATCTTTTAATGTATTTTAATTATATTTTGAATATCCAATTAAGTCACAATTCCCTCTGCTCCCTTATTGTTTATCTCTTTTCCTCGTTCTTTCTTCCTTGAAAAAAATTACTTGGGATTACTGTCCAGATACCCCTATTATAGTGTCATATCTTATATAAAAGGGATCCTGAAAACCAAGGATTTTATTTGAAATTACGGTGCATGCAGATCTCAACAGATTGCTTCCTCTTTCAAAGTTTGATCTTTCTCATTTTACAGAGACAACAAATTTCTACTCCCATTTAAATCAGTATCAGCAAGAATTTGTCCCTGAGTTCAGCTGTATTAGCATACATCCCACTGTGCGATGGAATTGTCACCCAGGAGTGATCTTGCACCTCTTAGATGAGATTCATTTAAATAGGTATCAGATGACTGTGCTGAAGCAGATATGAGTTGATTGTGAGATCAATTTAAACATATGTCATTCAGAGCGCTGGGAATAAATACACTGATTTTACAGACTGTCTTTTTTAGTCCCAGATATTTGTTTAAGTGGGTCATGTTTAACCTACAGAGTTATATAATCATTTCTATGCCTTTATTACTGAATGTTTAATATTTTATCATCAAACATATTTTGTAGTGATGTTTGAACTTTTTGCTTTGATGGCCTGAACTTCAGAACGATACCTTTTCAAGAAGGAGAAAAATCCTTTCAAATCAATGTTTTTTTAAAAAAAAAGTATTCCAAGGAAAGGTCATTTGCTATAAATAACTAACTCTGACTAGATGCAACCTAGTATTACCAAACTTCTGGAAACCACAGGGTAAAGTTTCTCAGAGTTTACTTTTCCAAAAAGGATCTGTATGTCTCTATGCAATAATTTTCCTTCCTGAAGGAGCAGAACACACTTGTTGCTTTGCAATGAGCTTCCAGATTGGCACAGAACTGCTTCATGTGGCCAAGTGTCCTTTCGAGCACCTAGATATATGATTTAGTTGTTCTGCATTTGAGAATTTGGATTCACACAAACTTCATATTGATTTGTATAGTACTCAGTGAGCTAGAATACTTAATTTTAAGGAGGTTGAGGTTAGCATATGCGGTTTACAATTACATATTGTAAAAAATAACCATGAACTGTCCCTTTACAGCATTAAAAGCATGGGTATTGTCCATGACTTTCCACCATCTTTATATTAGAGTAATTTCCATGTATTTCATGTAAGAAAAACAGACAGAAAAAAAAAAGTCACTGTAAGAAAGTCTAAGTATCTTGACTGTCTTAGAGCATCCTACAAGGCAGTGCTGCAGCCGTTGGAACTGTTAAATATGTGTCACTTAATTTCCAGTAAGCTATGGAGAACATCAGTATCCTATGACTTCAAGGACCAAAGACCCTTTTTCCTCTTCCTGCATGTACTCTGCCATCTATCCAATGGTCTGACTGCTTAAGGACCAGCTGCTCCTTCCCATCCAGTTAATGGGAGGAAATTCCCATACCATTAGATTCAATTAAGGTAAGGTGGCCTTATAGCAATTTACCAGATCACTATATATATTTCAGCTTTTACCTTCAATTAAGGTAATGTAACAATCAAGCTGACTATCTTTCTGAAATACACGATTATGTGAAGAATATTTCATCACACATTTCATAATGTCAGGTGTTTTTCTTTAACCTCTGTAATCTGATTCCCGTTATGGCTTTGGTGATTACATACTGCCTATGCCAAATCCTATCCTATCAGTATGAAAGGTTATTTTGTTTGACTTTATGTCTTAAACCTACTCTGTGGTGCTCTTCTCTTGTTTCACTGGGGTTCATCAACTCGCTTTGCAGTCAGCTTCATTATAAAAAAGGAGTTGGATGGAGGTGATAGAAATACATGGGAAAATGTTATGTCAGAGAGATTATCTGAAATACCATAGTAATAGCTATGTATTTGCAAAGCATGGATACTTAGGAAACACATATTCTGGAACTGACATTTGAGTAAGTTGAAAAGGCTGAGCATCTTTTTAGGCAACCATAAGTAGTTTAAGTAAAGAATTTCAAATATAAAAAGAATGGAGTTTGTTTCTTGGGAAAGTTTCTGAAAACTTTTAACTGGATAACATTCAAACTGCAAAGTCCTGCAGACTTCAAAAAAAATGCTGAGAAGAAAGAATTATGTCAGCTTAGTCAAATCACTTAATTTTTCACAATTTTAAATTGTAATTATGTGATGGATTGTGACAAAGAAAATAAAAAATGTTCTGAAATGCTACTTTGAAATTAAAGAACAAAAATGTTTTGGTTTGAGAACACTGTGATTTGTTGGGATTTCCACCCTTTTATTTCCATGCAACTCCACATGCTTGCATATTCACCTTCTTTCTCAAAGCATTTTATTTCAAATGAACCACATATTTGAAGGGAAAATAATACTGTTTCTTATACCTATTCTACTGTGAATCACATTTCTTGTATTTTCTACAAAATTCAGCATAATATTTGCTTTTGAAAATCTGACTTTTAATTTTGACAGCTAACTGGTCCCATTAGAATATTTGGCCCTTCGGTCATAGGTCTGGCATCATCTCTCTCCTCTCAAAATGCCGTTCCAAATTGCTTCAACTAATACAATTTATTGGTGTATTATTATTACCTAGGAATATCTGCCATGTTTTGTCCCTTGATTAAAGTCATTAATTTCTCTTGGCAGCCTTCAGGTGGCACTGAATATGAAAAGAAAGAAGGGATATACGGGTATTTTTTCCCCTTGTAACTATAATCCTATAGTTGTGCTTTAAAATATTTGGTTTTCTTTATATGATCTTTACTGAGAGGGACTGTATGTTCTGTGGCTGCACATATGCATTCCCATGCATGCCCCTACAGAAGATGAAACATGACACTTCCTTTCTAAAGGATCCAAAAATCCCGCCCCTAATCCATAGATTTCATATGTATGTAATTAACTTTTATTGGTTTTGTAAGGATGAAGCTTCCCTTTCCAGTGTGAGCACAATACAAAGTTTGACAGAGTCATTAATAAAGAATTGCCTGGCTCAGACAAACGAGAAGTTTATATGAAGCCTTTCTTTCTTTACTTTCTTTTAGTGCTTTCTGTGATTTTGTGTAGTGTAGTCTTGCTATGGCAGACTTTCTGTGTCAGACCCCAAAAAATTGCTTGGAAAAAGAGAAAGCTGGTGCTGTAAAAAAAACACACCACAGCCCAAAAACACACCACATTGCCTAAATATCTTTTTCTCCTGCTAATGGTAGAAACCTTTTGGGTCATGATAGTGAGCCTAATGAGGAAAATGGCAAAGAGCCAAATGATTGCAGTAGCACTAAATCAAGACATTTGATGGGCAAATTTTGAGGACTGGTGTTTTGGAGCCTTGATGGCTTTTCTTCAGAAACTCAGGTCATTATCTGAAGACCAGAAGAGACCTACTTTGGAAACTGAAGTGAATTTTGGGGCTCTTTTTACCATAAAAAATGCAATCCATCCTTTCAAACTCAGAGGCAGTCAGAAATACAAATATTATAAAAGTACCCCAAGATTTTTTGGAAGCAAATATTCTATTTAGGTATTAATTCATCCAAGTCTCAAAATAAAAAATACCAGGCATTGGATACTATTCTCAGTAAATAGTTGTTTGAATTATGAGACAATAAAAAATGTAGTAAAAAATCACTTCTGCTTTCTGACATAGAACCACTGTTTTCCTTTCACAACACTAGGATTTTACAGCTATTCTTAGTAAAGAATTCTATTCTTACTAGCTGCTTTGAGGTGGAAAAAATCTTAAATACTACTCTCATGTCCACTGAAAAGTAATATTAATTAAAATGAGTTTTGTGTAAGCAATTACAAGTCAATTAAAAAAATAATATTTTTGTGGAGGCCTTTTTAAGTTTTGTGAAAGTCTTTCTAACTTATATTGTCTTACTTTTATTTATAACTTTCTATACTCTAAAATTCATAGATTTCATGGGTAATGGCTTCACCAGGGCACTTAATGAATTTAAAATGTATGGCTTCACCAGTGCACAAATCTGGGTGTTTATTTACAGACTTTTTTCATAAATATTTTTTAAAATTTCTTCTTCTTCATCTTGAAATTTTTGTTTTAAATATAAACTTATTCAATAAATGGAAAGCTATATGGATAGCTGTAACTACCTGTCATCAATATTTTTTTTTTTTCTCTTGGGTTTTCTTTTACTTCTGCTCTCAAACAAAACCCCTTAAGAAAAGTATCAAATGAATCTTCATTTTAGAAACTGGAATTCTTAAGTTATACATTTTCAGAAGTAAAATAAGTATGAATATTACTTTTTAGTGAAATTCTAGAATCTTAGAGTAACTTAGATTGGAAGTGGAGTTCAAAAGTTGTTCAACCACCAACATTAATCAGGACTAACTTCCACGTTAGACCAGGTTTTTCAGGATCTTTTTGAGGCAAGTGTGAAAATCCCCAAGGATAGAAAACCCACACCCTCTTTCAGACACAAGTCCCATGTTTAACCACTTTTCTTGTAAGGACTCTTCTTCATATTCAATCGAATTTTCCCTTACTCTTAACTTGTGATCTCTCATCCATCTGTGTCTAAGCCTTTTGCTGTAACTCTCTTTGAAGACTGTCTTCTCTGTAGCCTCCCTTTAGCTTCATCTGAGCTGCAGGTGTGCTCTACCTAGATTACCTCTTTAGTCTTTTCTTCTGCAAGTTTAACAAACAAAGCTCAATTAACATCTCTTCATTCATTTTCAGCTCCATCTCCTTAATTAGCTGAGTGACCCTCCAGAGGTCTCTCTTCACATTGTCTGTCTCCTGTTCTGAATCCCCAAAACTGGTCCCAGATATGGCCCTTCAGTTACTGAGTAGAGGGGAATAATTATTTCCACAGATTGGCTGGCTATACCTTGTTCACAGAGTCCCTGGCTAGTCTGCTCTGCTGTGAGGGCATGTGGCTGACTGATCATCCACTTTGTCATCCACCAGGACACACAAGTCCATTTCAGAAGACCTGTTTCCTCAGTTAATCTGCAGTTCAGCCTGGAGTAGTTCTCAACTAGGTGTAGGACTTTACGTATATCTCTAATGAAATTTGTTAAATTACTGTCCGCTTTATCCAGTTTAAAATCCCTCTGAATCTCAACCAGATCGTTCATTGTATCAGAAAGCCTCTTAATTTTCTGCCATCACAACCTTGATGAGCATAAGATTCATCCCATCATCAAAGTTGTTCATTGTCCCCAGAACTGTTTAGGAACCAGCTATGCATTAGAATTCAAACTGTTGATCATTCTTCCTTAAGGCTCATCAACCTACTCTGTTTAGCTAGCCCCAATTTGGATACAAGGATGCTAAGGGAGACAACATTCAAAACTTTTCTGAAGCCAAAGTGAACAACACACTGCTTTCCCTTCATCCAGAGAGCCACTGGTCACTTCATCATCATCAGGTTCCTTGGACAGAACTTGCCTTCACTAAACTCACGCTGAGTGTTCCAAACACTTTTTTGTTTTCCATAGACACAAAAATGTCTTCCAGGAGGATTTACTTTTTAGCCTTCCCTAGGATGGGTCTGCCTATTAGTCTGCTTATTAACATCATACAAAAAGAAAACCAGCAACTAAAAAAATCACCCCAGAAGCAGAGACTGGTTTTGAAATACTTGTTTTCTAAGCTTCATAGTAGGGGGAGATCTTTGCAAAACTTTTTTTTCTTTTTTTTTTTACATCAAGCAAAAATGGTTTTAGCCATGTTACATAAATGAGGAAGGACAAAGAGTGTCATCCTTAAATAGATTCTTTTTAACTTAAAGATTTAATATGTTTCCCTCCCGAAACTGTGTCTTGACTGAATATACAGGCACAAGTCACTACAGTAACTACCATATGTCTTCAAGCACCTGTTTTAAAATTATTAAAATACATTAATTTCTCTGGACACCTTTTTAAGATTTTTTTCTTTCAGTTGTTGCATCTAACCCTCATTTTGATAGTTCATAATTATTTTTCTCTCAAGAAAATAGTCTCGTTGCTGAATCTTTTTCACAATACTCACTATTCAAAAGTTGCTACAGATGTCACTCTGAACGCCAAGTTCTCATCCAGTAAGTTCCCATCCACTGATTAATAGATGCAGCAAAACAGTGAAGCTCCCTTATCTCAAATGTAATCTCTATAATGAGAGGACAGCAAGACCTCACTTAGCATTGTAATAACTGACATAATACTGAGTGCTCCATTTCCGTTTGAAGGGTTTGCAAATACTGTCCATTGGTGGTATGTTATAGGGTGTGCAGAAATGTGGAGGAACCTTCCATAATTACTACTGAAAATATGATAGGATTTAAATTATTTTGGCTGATTTCCACTACTGAGATCTAAGGCTTCCTTCCCCTAATCTGGCTCTTCTGCTGAAAACGGGACTAAACCGAGGCAGTGTAAATGGCAGCTAGGAGTTGTAACTGTTTGAAACATTTACATTTAAATGAATAGATGAACAAAATAAAGGGAAATTTTAAAGGGCTATTCAGTGGCTATACCTTTATGGATAAATGGTTTTACAAGTGCATTACTTCAGTTCTAAATT
Organism: Myiotriccus ornatus; assembly: GCA_036023395.1. NCBI lineage: Eukaryota > Metazoa > Chordata > Aves > Passeriformes > Tyrannidae > Myiotriccus > Myiotriccus ornatus. The sequence goes on along the minus strand of JAYRBT010000177.1, from coordinate 50,722,250 downwards.
CACACAGACAAACAAATAGAAAATTATTTTACTTTGCAGTAGGGTAAGGAACAACAGAGAGATTATGAAATATATATATTGCAGTCTGCTAGTAGGGTGAATTTTCTAATTACAGCAAGAAAAACTACATAAAAGGCAAGGAATTTTAAAATTTTAATTTTTCCCCTCCTTTTGTTATTTAGTTTTTGCAGTTTCTTCAGCTCTGACATTAAGATCACATTGGTCACTTTCTTGTTAGCTATGTTTCTGAGCTTTTCAGCACTAATAGAGTGCTATGTTTCAGTGTAACTGGATAGTTCAGTTTATAAAGCAAAGACTTGACATTACTGTTTTTAAAATAAAAGTTGTTTCTCTGTATACACTTAATCCATGTTGGTTTACATTTTAAAATATTTTCAATTCCTGCTCTAAGAGGGGACCAACACCTGAACCAATATCAAAAAGGCTATGCACGACTGCAGAAGCCATTTCACTAATATTCATTAATGGACAACCACAGAAGGGCACAAGGAAGTACCCTTTCCCTGAGATGAGATGTAGAAACAACAACTGGTACTAATTCATTTGGGACCAAAAGTTTCCATCTGAAAGTCTTATAATCTCTTTCCAAGGAGTAAAATCTTTTTTACATAGGCTTAACATTATAGTTCATGAATTGCCTCAGAAATCTTATTAAACTGGGTGATTTTTATGTTGTCCAGACCTAAACTGCAGGTTTCACATTATCTGAAAATCTCCGTGACTCAGTATTATTAATTGCAAATTTCTCACATTAGTGAAAAAAACAACAAATGACACACCTTGCTTGAACAATTTTTCATTCCCATCAGATACCAAACGGCCTTAGTACTGCCAGCTTGATCAGCATAGATTATTAATTATGATACTGCTGGTACAGTTCAATTTAATCAGAAAAGAACATCAAGGAGTCCAAGAAGTAGGGTATATAATGCAATTTATCTTTGCCTTGTACTGATAGGGATAACAATGATTTGCAAATTGCTTCAGCTACAAATACACAATTAAAAAGAGATAAATATCGAAAGATATGCCACATTTTCAACTCAAAGCCAAAAGTGCAGGTCTTAATCTTAGTAGTCAGTTTTAAAATCATGAGTTAATTCTTCCTTTGATGTGAGCGCTTAACTCCCATTAAAATTAATGGGGGTTACACATGCTCATTGAGGAAGAAATAGACCCCATAGTGTGTATATTCTTCAAATAGTAAAGATTTGGTAATTACTATATTATTTGTTCATTAATTTTCAATTTATCTTGTAAATGTGCACACTTTGTGATCTTAGGTCCAATTATATAGAGTAATTTGTGGCAAAAGGTCTAGTGGAGCATTATCCTCTTAAAGGACATGTGGTTTTATAGCATACATTGACAGTGCTCTAATTCTCAAACTTTATCACTTGCAAAATACAGCAAAACAAGGGAACTTGACTCCCAGCAACCAAATTCTTCTCCTCCATGTAGTCCACAGTCCTTTTAAATCACTTTCGATATTCCATTGTATTTAACCAGCTGTGGAAAGGTCATTTTCCTTTAATTAGGCAGTGGCCAAAAGCAAGAATTTTAGAGTGTCTGATAATATTCAGGTGTCTCAGTTCTGAGTGTACAAGCCTTATTGTTGTTTATGGAGAATATTTTCCAGAGGGCAAGTGTTAAACAGTTTCTGAAAGACATTTTTTCTTCCCCAAATATTTCAGAGAATTCCCCAAAAAGCAGCTCTGTTAATTTATGGAATAAGAATATTGGACTCTCTAGCATTTCCTCAGTGATAAAATACACACTGTTCTGGAACACAGAGACATGTAGCTGTTCTTTCCTTCAATCCATGTGAATTTACAATTTTAAGGTATTATCCATAAATAGACTCAGATTCAGAATATTCTGAGTTGGAAGGGACCCAAAAGGATCATCCAGTCCAACCCTTAGCCCTGAACAGAACAGCCCCAAGAGTCACACCATGTGCCCAAGAGTATTGTTCAAATGCTTCTTCAACTCTGTCAGGCTTGGTGCTGTGGCCACTTCCATGGGGAACCTGTTCCAGCGCCCAACCACCCTCTGGGGTAAGAAACCTTTTCTAATATCCAACCTAAACCTCCCCTGACACAACTTCAGGCCATTCTCTGAGCCCTATCACTGATCACCACAGAGAAGGGATCATTGCCTCCCCCTCCTCTTCCCCTCACAAGGAAGTTGTAGACTGTGATGAGGTCTCCCCTCAGTCTGCTCTTCTCCAGACGGAACAGACCAAGTGCCCTCAGCTGCTCCTCACACAGCTTCCCCTCAAGGCCCTTCACCATCTTCATTGCCCTCCTTTGGACACTCTCTAAGAGCTTAATGTCTTTCTTATATTACGGTGCCCAAAACCATCCCAATATTCAAGTGAGGCTGCCCCAGTGCAGAGCAGAGCAGAACAATCCCCTCCTGTGACCAGCTGGCGATGCTTTGCCTGATGCCCCCCAGGACACAGTTGGCCCTCCCGGCTGCCAGGGCACTGCTGACTCATATTCAACTCGCCATCAATCAGGACGCCCAAGTCCCTTTCCACGGCACTGCTTTTCAGCATCTCATTCCTCAGTCTGTCCACACATCCAGGGTTGTATACATTATGACTTTACCAAAAAATATTTATTACAAGTAATAGAATTTGTAGTTTTAATGTATTTACAACAGTTTATACCAAGCTACCAACTGAATAGGTGAGAATATTCCCACCTTTGCTAACAGTCAGTCATATTTTACTGATGAGAGCATTACCCACAATCTTATCAATACTTAGTAGACAGAATATGGCCCAAAATTGCAATGGATTTTTGAAAAGCAGAAACAATGTATACAAAGAGGCACTGCCCTGTTCCTCTCAGAATTCCCTGATTCCTTAAAAAACTACAAGTTACTGCCACACAATCTGTGGATAACAGACATCAGTGTATTAGATTTAGAGTGAAGGTCTGACCTCTGCATCCCAACCCCCCCTCCAGATAAGACTCTAGCTGAAGTATTTTACCAGATATTAATGTGATCTGAATAATTTTTAAAGCAGTCTCTAATTTTATAAAGCTTATTTCTCTTTGTCATGTTTTTTAATGCTTGAGGATGGTTGTATCAATTAATAAATTAATAAAGCTCTTTGGGAGCTTTTAGATACTTTTCAAGACTTGACTCTCTTCCTGACTTGACTCTCTCTTTGAAAAATCCAGTTCTCTTACCCAGTTTTTCTTTCTTAACTACTTCCCAAAAAAACCTGCTAGTACTTATATTCTCCTCCTCCTCACCTATTTTCTGGAACTGTGTCCTTTCCACTCCCTTTTTAACATAAAACAAATTTTCAGTGCCTGGCTTATTCAGTACAAATGAAGTATACCGAGTTATCTGATGATGGAGCATTTTTTTTTGCTCACCTAAGCAAATTCACATTCCTTGGATCACCTGGATGTGTTTGTGTCATTCCTATATGCTCCATTAATAATGTGGATGACTGACAAATGAATTGTTTTACCCTTGTCTGAGGTAGCACAGATCCCATGAGCTAATCTTCATATTGGGCAACGAGCAACAAGTGACTGTGTAAAGGTCCTAAAAGTGTAAAGCAGTTACAGCCAGTGTGACCCAATGAGAATCCTATGAGGTACTATGCTCTGGCAGAAGTTTCCTCATTGTCTTCAAGAAAGAGGCTGGTGATTAGGTTCAATGAAAGCCGAATTCATGAGATTAAATTCTGTCTTGTGAACAGACAGCAGGAAGTCGGGAGAAATTCAAGCTATATAAGGGCAAAGAGGAGGAATTTGTAGTATGCAATGTAGAAAGAGAGCTATCAATGCCATTTATTTTACTTAAAGTTTTTAGTGCATGAGTAGCACAAAAAATAAAGAGATTATGATTTTGGGGAAGGGTTGAGGATTAATGAAAGACTTTGGAAATTACCTGAGCCTATGAGAAAGGCAGGACAGGAACACAACACTGAAGCAACAGCATTTGTTCTAAGAGTAAGTTCCAAGATATTTCCAGATCAGTTCAGTTTTGCACTCCAGAGGATTACCCCAGAGTTTTGGAGATTTGGTATCAATTACAGCTCACTGGAAATATGAATGTGTTGTGATACAAAGTAATTTAACAATTATACTTTTACATGACATACACTTCACTAAATATTCCGTGTTTAAAAAATTTTCTGCAGAGGCTGAATTATTTACTTCTGTAGGAAGAAGTTATTTTGTAACTCTCTTCATCTATCATGCTAATTTTTTTAAAATAAAAAAAAAAAGTCCCCAACCCCCCCAGAAACACTGAAAACAGAGACTGTATGACAACATGTTCCATCTCAGTGAAAAATTTTATTAATAGAAATTTTATGTGACTGTCTTGATTTTTCAGTATTTTTAGGATATCGTAATTGGAAACACCACCACTGCCCAAATTACTGAAGTTGTCTAGCCTAAAAGACAATCTTACAGAGAGTATCTATTTATAAATTGTTTGCACTTGAAAAAGCTACAGTCTACAACTACCTGATTGCGCAGCAGAGAGACAGACACCAAGAAGGTCTGTAGATGCCTTGTGTTTTACATGCTTCCTATTTTATAAAGGATCCTTCCTCTCTTTTAATTTTTCCTTTGTCAGCTTAATCTCCTAAACACCCAATTAGGCACTGCATAAGAGAGCGGGAGCATGTCCCTGTGTGACCCTTACCAGACAGAAAGGTGCCTAAAAGCTCGTCACTGCAGTGGTCAGTGTTAACCCTTGCAGTTTCCTCCTCTCGCTCTACAGCTCCCCATACACCCCCACACACATCTGTGAATCCAGACCCATTTCAGTGGGTGTGCGAGAAATGAGTTGGCAGGTCTCAGTCTAACTCAGAGTAGACAGATGTGCTTGTAATAAAATTCAGCACCCTGATAGGCAATGTTCAGCACCCCCATGGCCTTTTTAAAGAGGGGACCAAATGTTCAGAAAAAAACAATTAGGGTGTAGGTTGAACAGGATGAATATGGCTTGGTTTGGACTGTAGTTCTTTTAACACAGATACTAACTTTATTTTGCTACTTTTATATATTGCAATGCATCCTAGATAGTTCTTTAAAAATAGGTATTTTCATACTGAAGCAACAGAGACCTTCATTTGTCTGCTCTATAGATACACACATTCATTATCCCCAGGAACAGCCTACCTGGCTTTTAAAGACAGCAGTCCAAGGAACAGTTTACAGGTTGATTAAAGTTACAAAGTCAGTGCAAATGCATGGCAATGATCTAGGATTTCAGGTCCAAAAAGGGACATTTAGACAATTCTGACACCAGCATTTGCCTTTGATCTGTATCTACAATGTATCTCTGCAGAAAAGTTCTGCAGGTACAGTGTATGCTGGGGAAGCTGAATGTAGGTCAATGAGATGCACTCTGCTTTTTTAAATAAAATCTTTCTGCAGAAATTGCATGATTTCCTGTTATGACTGTAGACTTCACATAGAGTATCAGAGATTCATTTTTAAAAAATGTTTTCTGACTTGTGCAAAAAGCACTCACTTTGCTCAAAGTGCACAAACACACACATATACACACAAAATTCTTTATATAATATACTCGTTTATGGATAATTTCTTTTCATGCATTTGTGGCTCACACGGCAGACCACAGAATTTCAAGATGCCTATTCTTAAGCAGTAAATGATGTTAGCCAAAAAGGTTAGACAAAGGGCTCAATCCAGAGAAGACTTGCATACCTAAATCCTGTCTAAAGCTCAACTTTTGATCTTCAAATCCCTAGCTCACTACCACCTAAGCTTGCCAAGACCAAAGCCCATAAGTGCCTAGTTTATGCGACAAGAGATATCTGGGTCCCTGATTTTGTGACCTAATGCTAGTTTGTCAGCTGAGAATCCTGTCAGGGCTTCCCAGGAGAATGGCAGGCACTGGCAAAGAGCATAACACATCTCCAACATGCTGATCTGGGTCGGGAATTGCCTGGCCCTCACACTGACTGTTCAGAGACTCCTTCATAAGAGAAAACCTAGAAGGCCATTGTGATGTCAGTGTGGAGGAACTGCTTATCCAGCTCCTTCAGGATAGTGTTCACTTGCAATAACCCTAAAATAGTTTTCTTCTGAACACCCACAGCCCTTTGAATTTCCTTGAATACATTTACTGCATCAATCCCCAACCAGAAAATAGCTGAAACAAAGTGAGGAGTATCAGGGAGAGAAAATGGGCCAAGAAGAGCTGGTGTCCCTGCAGTTTCCACAGTCAAGTGAAAGTGTAGGCTTTTGCCCGATTTGGAACATGGAGGAATGTAAGACTCACAGGAGAGCACTAAAAGTTGAAGATTTTTCTGACTCAGACTTCATGTTATTAGCTGTGATTGGACAAAGGATTTGGGATTTTAGGTGAAGAGGGTTTCAAAACGAAAATGAGCCATGGGAAAACACACATGGGAAAATGAAGTCTGTGCCAGATCTTCTCCAAGATTTTACAAGGTGAGGAAGGCAGTAAGTTGGGACAGATCAAACAGATAAAACAATAAAACAAAGATTTAATATCTTAGTAAATTTAAATAGAATCCTGTGCTATCATCATGCTGATTTCTATTTAAACCATAGAGAAGGAGAGGGGTATTCTCATGTAGCTGGAGAAATTTCTTCTCTGAGTTGGTAAAAGCAGGTGTTGGGTTATGGTACTAGTTGGAATTATTGCTGTTGTGTTGCCCTGCACTTTGAAGAATTGTGTTTCAAAGGTCATGAGCTGGGTATGTGTTGGTACTTTGTTAGGCCACTGCACTCCACAAAAAGTACCTGGCAAACACAGGCTCAAAGTGAAGTTAATGGAGTTTTGCCATCACTTAAGTCGAATCCAGGTTTCCAGTCCTGGTGTCAAAGAGGTTCTTTTCCTCCCTCCTCCAGTTCTGCCGCACGCACCGGCTGCGCAGTCAGATTATCTCATGCCTATCACAAATATAGCAACACAGACCTTGTTACCAGCAAGCTCAATTATTGTAATACCCTCTTAGTGGAGCTTAGAGCCAGGCTGCTCGGCACTGCTCACTCTAAGAACGGCAGCATGTGTGCTCAGCCCTGTGAGCCAGCAAGAAAGCATTACACCACGCTGCATTCTCCACATTGCCAGCCTCTGAAGTGGCAGGTTGACTTTAAGTTGTCCCTTTCAGATTTTTAAGCCTTAAATAATGCAGACTCTGGCTATGACTGATCCCCTTCTCTTTGAGCTCTGCCCTAATGGGGAGCTGTGTTTCCACACCACCTCCTTTTCCTGGAACCCCACTGTCACACTTCAGATCTGCACCAGATTTTGACTTTTCTGTGATGAACTGCACAAAGCATTTCACTGCACAGTCTACCTCACTTCCTTTCCCATCAACCCTTTCCATTTATATAGCACACTCATCCCAATGTCAGCAGAACCTCACAAAATGACCACTGTCATCTTACAAACTGATTATCCAGGTTTTTGATGGAGGTGGCATTAGAGTGAGCTAGCCAGTGTGTTTTCACAGTATCAGGTACTCACTTTTTCCCTCCTGCAGCCAGAGAGGAGGCTTAATCCTTTCATTAGGCCTGAGGTAAGATGGGTTTCATTTACTGCAGGTCAAGAGCAAGCAAATAGGAAGTTAGAGCAGAGCATCTGGCTCTGTTAATCTATCATCTAATTTAACTCGCTGTAAATTGTTTGTGCAGCCATACCCTTGGGTGATGCTGGCCACGGTACTTCATTACGCTATGCCTCTTCTTCCTTCCTCTGCCTAATGGAGCTAATGATGCTTCCTTTGTAAGGCACTTGTGAATCTAGGGATAAGAAATGGAAGTTTCAGAAAGGTATTATTAATTAACATTTATTAGCCTGTTTGTGCTCTAATCACCCCACCCATCTTTTCCTGTAGTATGCATTCCTTATGATTTTATTGCAGTTGTATTCTCTTCTGACAATTAATATAGTTATTGTCCCCATGGCAATTACTTTTTCTACCTCATCCTTTTTTCCTCTTTAAAATATGCATTTGTTTGTTTGAATTCTAACACAGTATGTGCAGTTCTACATAACTTTGCTGTTAGTATATTCAATTTACTTCAATTACAGTTTACATTGGCATATATGTAGATATTTTAATTAAATTTATTATTAATAATAATAATGAAAAAATAATAATATACTAGTTTTCTCTTAATTTTAAAACATGATCCAAACATGGATGTCTAAGGTCAGATAATTAAACCAAAATCTATTTCTGGAGCAGTGAAATCCAAGCTGCTTTTTGTGAATTTCACTAGGGATTTAAGGTTTAAACTCAAGGAATCCATGTTTGAAAACCTTGGCTTTGATGTATGAATGTGTTTTTTTAAATATTGGTGTGAATGAGAGAGATGGGATCGTTGCCCTTTCTCCATCTCTCTTCACACACCTTTAGTGTAAAGGATTAATAGGCACCCCAGCACGGGGTGATCAGCCTATTCCCTAAGCAGGAGTGTTCAAATCACCTCATACCAGAGGACAGGAATGGGAGTTTAATACTTTAAGGCCTAATACAACCTATCTCCCTTCAGGTGTTTAAATTAACATCTCTTTATACACCCCCAGTTAACAGTCAGTAGAGAGAAACAGGCACCTCTTTGGTTGATTCAGCCCACCTAACATCTGAGTCACCCTGTGGAGGCACTCTTCTCCCTCTTCAATTAGAGTGGGTGCACCACTCAGCAGTCAGGTGTCTCCCTTTAACACCCACTCTGAAGTACGGGGGATGTTGGCCCGGATGCATCTAGTTTCTTTCATCTTGAGTCCTTAGAAAGATGAGACCAACGTTTACACAAAGAAATAAAAAACAGTAATGCCAGAAGTGCTTAATCTTTTTGCTATTTATCCAGCTACCTATGTATTTGCAATACTTATGGGTACTGTCTTGCTTTGATGTGCAGGGATTTTACAGATGCGGTTCTATTAACATTAGTGGGAATTGGGTGCATAGATCCAGTACATCAAGATGAGAATATTTGGTAATAAATCTTTTAATATGCATGTAGCATTGACTGAATAATTTGAAACATTTTTAAAATCCAAATAAAAATTGAGTTTTCTACTACAGGAGAAGCTACCCCTAGAGACAGATAAGTGGAATCTATCTCCACATATTCAGACCCTGTGTGATTTCATATTGTATATAGAATGATCTTTTTTTATCTTTATTGATTACTAGAAGAGTAATACAATTAAAGGTAGCAAAATGCTTTAAGGGTTTTGTTCTCTGGTGAAGAATAAAGAGTTCAAAGTGGGGCTCCTTTCCTATTAGAGAACACCCTGCGACAATAATTTCTAGCAATTCTCTATTTCTCCTCCTCCCCTTTTCATTTCCCATTTTGTGATTTTGGGGATACAGAAAGAAACCTCTGTGTGTGTGTTAGCACTAGTTAGTGATGTGCAGATACAAAAATAAAACCTCTCCTTTCCTTTTGCAACCACAGGTATAAAAGAAGTACCTATCATTATTTCATTAATGATCTGCAGCAGTATTTTCTTGCCTTTTTGGTCACATGTATTCATGCAAGCGTGAGCACACAGACACAGACACGTACATAGTCTCATGCTTGAGTTTTCTGATGTAGAAGACCCCTTGATAGGCACTGCTTATGACAGGATTATGAATGCAAGAAAATAGAAAAGACATTTAGAAACCATAGGAAAACAATTCTTTTGGTGTTTGAACTGCAGTGTTATTCAGATGTATATAACTACTGCTGGGTGGGGGAACTGCAGGAAATATGCCAAGGAAGAGAGACAAGGGGAGGCCATCAACAAGACAGAGAAAAAAAGACGTAAAATGCTTTTGTTTGCGGACTTGGCTGGTTGGCTTGACTTGAAAATAATAATAGGTCCCCATTCTCTCTCACCAGTCCCCTCCCCTGATTCATTGGATATAACATAATTGATTCTCACTGGAGACAGATTTGGAATATGTGTCTTGCTTGTTGCTATTGTTTATGTTTACACAGTACATTTACTGCTAGAGGAGTTTTGTTCCTCGTTTACTCACTGCCCTGTTGCAAACCCCTACTGCTTTTCCAGATGCCACCAGTTCTTTTCTTCTTACCTCATTCTTCACACAGGGAGGTGAAGAAAGGTGGAACTGCACTGTTGGGGACCCCAAGAGGCTGGGGATCTTGCAGATTATGACATTCTGCATGATGCAGGAAACTGTCTACTTACTTTTGCCTGCAGACTCCATTCAGAGAATGCAGCTTGTGTTCCTTTCGTCTCGTGTTTCTGTCTCCACAGTCTGCTAAAACTCACATGCAGTAAGAGGAATTCCCACAGCTGGCACAGGACTCCTAGTAGAGGGTTGTAAACTTTGCTGACTACACATTTAAATGTGGCATCTTTGGACAAAGAGAAGATAACTGGCGAGGGCAAATCATTTTTTTCAAGTCTGAGCACTACGAGGGAGGACAATGCACCACAGATCACCCAACAGGGCTCATCATGGATTTCCAGAGCCTGGATGCTAACTCATGGGGGACATCTGGCAGGCATTAGGAAGCAGCTTTGAGAAGAGTAACAGCCTATCTGTTTCCTTCACAATTGCACACAGTCATGAGGCTAGGAAGAGATAGCTATGGGAAAAGGAGGAACAGGAAAGAGAGGAAAAAGTGTATAGAAAGAATAGAGAGAGGAGGAGTCTATCTGGGGCTAGGGAAGAAAGATCAACAAAGCCTAAAGCAAAGTGTGGGGCTAAGATGATATGTTTCAGCAGAGGAGGCATTATTTTTAAAGTACTCCTGAAGTTTTTATGGCTCTGGGCCCCTATTTCATCTTAATTCATCCTTGGGGATAAAGACTCAGCTGGATGGATCTCAATCACTCCCTTCCCTTTCTCACCCCTTGTCATCATGTTCTCTTCCTTCAGTACATTTTCACCATGGTTAGAAATTCTGACTCTCACTCCCCTTCCCAAGCGACTACCGTGGCGCCCTTTGGAAGGTGCGCAGTGCCCCGACTCCCACGGAGTCGAGTTCCATTGGAACTGCTGGTAGTGCATTCATCAGCCATCTGTCATTGCAGCTGCTTGTTGAAGAAATCAACTTCTTCCCCCCCCACCACCTTTTTTTTTTTTTTAATACTTTGGCTAGGAGGGAAAAAAACCCTCAACCACCAAAAATTAAACAACAACAATAATGGCCTGACTGTTTCCTTGACAATCCAAACACAATCTGCTGCCCACAGTCTCAGAAAGTGTCATTGAGGCAAAGCAAAATGCTCATGATGTGGTGGATTTGAGTATGTCTATGGGCTTTGTTTTGTTCTCCTTTTCTGTAATAGGTGTAATACCCTTTTCCAATGGGACAATAACTTCTGTGGAGTTTCCGTGACTCAAAAAGGCTGAGTTATGGCACGTCAAACTTTATCAGCCTGTTGTCAATGCAACTTTTAACTGAGAGTCTCAAAAAGAACCAGGAATGCTTTTTAAAATCCCAACATGTGTTTTTTATTTCATTGAATTTTCCTTGATTGAACAGAAATGTTGCAAAGAGGTGATAAAAACTGAGCAAACATAGGGTAATATTTAAAGGTTTCAGGAATCTAGGCTACAGGCCTCCCAGCTCTCCAGTCTCTCTGCAATCTAATTTGATCTCTTTCCTGTAACTGTTTTTTGAAAGATAATGAAGATGAATCTATCTTCAGTTTATTTTTGTCCTGAGCTCTTTATACATTCAGACACCTTTCTGGGTCCCAGGCTGTGCTGTTCATGGCCACTTCAGTGGTGACACCCAAAGAAACAGAGACCAGTACACCTCCCCAAAACAGGAGCAGGCAGCCTGAGCACAACACTTGTGTACAAGCATGTACAACACTTGAAACAGAGTTGACAGGTCCTGGCAAAGCAGAGCAGCCATACCATGGCATGTAAAAGTCTTTATGCTTTTCTTTTCATTTGCCTTTGGACAGAGAGAAAGGGAAAGGTTATCTCTCCATGTCTCCCCTGCAGGCAGCTGGGAGAGAAGCAGGATATGATGAAAAGGCTAAGTGACCAGTAAAATTAAAATACACAAACCATTAAAACATCTAAGGGGTAGGAAAAAAGAGTGCTCATGGCATCTGTTTTAGGTCAGCACCTAAGGAGTTTCTTATAGGCGATATGGGAACTCTTAAGAAACATGAACGTTGTTACACACAATACCATCTTTATCAAAAGCAAAAAGCTCACAGAGGGAGGCCATGGCAACTTACAGTGTGGGAACATGAGTCTATCAAGTGAGAAATCTGTGAAAGTAGCAGAGGAAAGCCCTAACGTAGCCTCTTGGGCTGGTGGCACAGACTGGTATGTTTGGGCTTCTGGACAGTGCATCTGGCACTTCTGGCAATAAAAGTAGAATTGACAGGTTTATGTCTCCATCTATACAATACCACTGCACCATTGCAAACCAGTATGTAATATCACACATATTTTATACTTCTGCGTGTACATCTATGTAATTGTCTCTGGAGCCACAGAGGTACACAGAGCTTTTCTTTCCTTCTTTTGTTGTTGCTGTTGTTTGTTAATGAAAGAGAACATTTGTCTTTCTAGCCTTTCTGGTCAACTCCTGGCAAACACAGGGAGAGCGACAAACTTCAAATCCAACTCAATAGCTGGCTTTTTATGTTTTATCAATTTCTTTTTCAATTTCCCATATAGAAATTCTCAGCCTTTTGATTAGACACATGTAGTAGAGGGGGCTCAAAAAGAAATGGAAAGTAAACAGGCCTCATTAATCTCAAAAGGCTTCAGATCTTTATATAAAGCTATCTTATTAAGATAGGTAGGTATTTCCAGGTGTGAATTCTTTAATGTTTTTTTCTTTATTAAGTGCACTCTTCTTTAAAATCACCTGCCAATAAACTAGAGTCAAGCTTAAACACCAGCTGGAATCTCATGTATGTGAAAGAACATACAGTTTTCTCCAGTAAAGAAACTGGCTTTTAAATAGGAATAAACATTTCACGTAGTGACTTTTCTGAATGTTGTATTGGAATAACCAAATGTGTATGCTTTGGAGGCCTCTGTCATGCAAAAATCAAAAAACTCCATTCAGCTACACAAATAGTCATTTCTCCTGGTTATGACAAAGGTTTTATATCGTGCCATCTCTACAAAGCAAAACCAGTCTCCCCACCTGTGCTTACAGAGATCCTACTGAGAAACAGAAGGGACATATTTGCTTATTGCAAGCGAAGAACTTAAACAGAAGTTTAAACTTTTGCACAGTTAAGATTCTCTTGAATCAAAACTCTTGCTGATTTGTATATGTGCTTCTTTTCCCTGTAAAGTATTTCTAGTTGCCTGTGGAAGCCAAGCACCTTGTTTTCAAACGTTTAAACAATGAATTTTTACTTTGAATTTATTTTTTAATTTTAGATTTGAGGTTTAGGCTTCTTTGCCAAATTTTATTTTAAAGGTCATCTAAATTAGTAGTACAACCTATCCTTCAAGTTACAACCCTTTCGCTCCAGGACAGTCCACTTGCTAGACCTAGTTTCGGACAACGTTTATATATCTGAATTTATGTGTAGGAGCCTCTTAGATCACTATTCATTTAATCCTATTGTGTTCTTTTTCACCTTTTATTATGAGACCTAAAAATTTATACAATTTTCAATTTCTTCTGTACAGAATTTATCACCATATTTATCTGTCTGGGTATGTATTCTTATATTGATACATAAAATAAAGACAGTGTGGAAGAGTAGCTCAGAACTGAACTACCCCAGAGAGCACTACCCCCAAACCAAACCAAATAAAGAATACAGTCCAAGCTGGAAATGGCCCTCTCCTTGCTTATTAAGTGGGTAAATAGCCAAGTAGTTATAATTCCAGGTATTGGATGTGAATGATTTACAAAGGAAAATAAAGTGGGGTTTTTTTTTCTGACTTTTCATACCTTCATTTTTAGGGATAAGAGTCTGTTAATACTCAATAGAAACTTTATATATAAGAAAACATAATCCAAAGAGCTATCTACCCAGAGAAGAGTTTCTGACAGCAGGGATCACAGTCTAGGACTCAAAAATCCATATTAGCAGAGAAGGGAATGTAATATAGAAATGGTCTAACCTTAGAAAGAAATGAACTCTAATGGAAATAAAAATATGCAGGATTTCAGCCAGCATGCTTGTCCGTCTCCTTCCGTGATCAACCTTTGTTTCCATATTGCTAATATTCCTCAGCATGTCAGTCAAAGTCAGTTGGGAACTAAATATATGAGTCAGCCAAAGCCATTAGTGCAGATTATCAGCCTTTTGTCAAAGAAATGAGCAAAGTCACTACATGCTGATGAAGAGCTTTATAACTGCAGCCTAAAAGCCACATGGAGGAAAAGACGTTTAATTCCTGAAACAGGTCCAGCTTTCAGAAGAGTTAAAGCAGAGAAGAATCTCAGCCCAAGCTGTCATTATTACTCATGTTTTTATTTGAATAGTCTAAACAAATAAGACCAATGATTCTGTGTCCACAGCTTCACAGCTACACTGCTATTAAATAAAGGACCAGAGAAAAAGTCTGTTCTAATACTTACACTATAATTCTTTGTCTCGTTATATGAAGTATTGGAGTCTGCACTTAATGCATAGGTATAACATCAATGAATGCTGGGGAAGCAAAGTCTTTGGTTTTTTATTTTTACATTAAAGAATCATATGCAAAAGTAATGACTTGGCCTTTTGGTCTCCCACAATAATTTAAACAAGCCTATTCTGTTGATTTAACATAGCTTCAATTTCTGGAGCACTACTCAGCACATATCTCTAATCAGTAAGAGCTTGCAAAGACAGTGCTTAACAGTGTTAAGCGAGGCATGCTGTGGCAGCCTTAGGGCCACCCTAACTACTAGGAATCTGCAGGCAAGAGTGGAAACTGTGTTACAGAAAGGTTTCTCACCAAGCCAATGCACCCAGCAGGGAGGACCATGACAGACTGGTGTTATGGTGGCTGTAGTCTTACAGCACTCAGAATGGTGGCACTGGCGGTATCCCATGTGTTGCTGACTGCCTTATCTAGAGGATAAGCTCTTCTTTAACCCCTTCTCTATTACAAACTCAGTGCTCCAGGAGGTTTGTGCTGGTCTAAAATCACTGGAGTGCCCATGTTTTGTTTGACTTAACATGAAATGAACTATATTGTTTTGGCCTGAGAGGCTGTTGTGGTATTGGCACTAGGGTTTCATGACATCATAAAGTTCCAGAGTGCACCCAAAATGCAAATTTTCAATTAAATTTCTTACATTCATGCCAATATAAGCTGGTAAAATTTTCATTTTTTTTTCTCCTGCACCAAGATAAAAACGTCATAGCACTGAAATTAGGAGCTAAAGACCTTTTCCAAGTGTTCACAATTATTTTATCCATATTTTTAATATTCATAAAAGTGGCAAGAACAAAGTGAGTCAAATTTGCATTTCATATCACACTAAAGCTACTCCACATATACACGATAACACATCCTGAGAACAATGAGATATCCTGTCACTAGTATGCATTTTCTAAAACTGCACAAAAGGACGATTTCAGGGATGCATAAATTAACTTCCTACCTTTAAATTATTAACCCAGGCTGTTCCCTGAATATGAACCAAAATCAAAGGACAACTTTCCCCCACTCTTTTGCTCTCTGCACAAAGAGCACATATATTGTCACTCTTCCCTTACCTGAAGTTGATGAGTTAAGAAACTAAGTTACTTGGATAATAAAAGAGGGTTTTAAGAGACTTTTTTTACAATTCTTCTATTCATTCCATTTTTGGAGTGGGAGTGTGCATCTTGTGGCTATTGGTAAGAAGCCACTTCAGCTACTCTAGCATGAATGTTTTTGGAAGGGAGGAAATGACCTCACCATGCATTGATACATGGGGAGAAATAAAATTTAAATCAAGTTTCAAGGAATTCTTGAAGTTAAAGGTATGAATGAGCCTTTATCCAGGATCCTGTCAGTGTTTGGGGTACCCCAGAAGCACTTTCTCATAGGCTGTGCAGAAATAGATGGACTTGTACACATATTTCTCTGAACTGGCCTTGTTAAACTTGGCCCTCACCAAAGCTGAATTAGACAGTTGTTATAGATGGTTACATTTGATACATCTATTCAACTTTGCTTTCCAAATGCCAGAAATAGGCAAAATAATCTGCTAAAGTGTTTCTGCTGTCAGTTTTTTGCAAAATCTGCAGTCTGACTGCAGACCTTTTCAGAAGCAGACAAAAAAAGGTCAAATTTGAAGAAAAATTATTATAAAATATTAACTTCCTTCTAGTAACAAGTGATATTAAAAGTACTATTGTAATCAATTCCTTTAGGGCCACATCTATAAACTGAAACCATATATGCAACTTCTTCTGTGAGACAACAAATTGGATTGATTAAAGTAGCAACCAAAGAAGAAATATTTACAATTGCAGCCACACTGGACATTTGCTGTGACTGAATCAATTTTACTTGGTCAGTAATTTTACAGCTACTTTCCCTCCTACTTTTTAAGCCTTGCTTGCAGGTTTCCCTGAAGTGATCTACAATTGCTTTCTCAGTTGAAAATTTAGTGCTATGAACATGTTAGTCATACTGTTTCAACATAATCTTGTAGAAAATCCAGCAAGCCAATAGCTATCATAAAGTACAAGTGAGCATGTTTTCCATAATTACACAGAAATCATTATTTAATAGCCCTAACTTCCTATTTTAACAACTTGAAACCATCACACTTAACATGATCTAGCAAGATGCTGTATAATAATGCAAGAATGGCTATTTTCCCCACCTAATTCAGGCAAAAATCAGCAATAAATACATTCCAGACATTTTACAGGGTTTCATACTTATCATCACACAAAAAAGTAATGGCCTTTTATTGACCTGAATTGACATGCATTTAAATTGAGTGAATTCTGCCAGTGATATGGGGCCAGGTCTTAAATCCCTTATGTTAAATTTGTACTCCAATCACCAGTCCTTTAGTCTATATTTGAACTGATTTCTAAGAAAACATTTTTTGCTGTGTTCAACCCTGATTAGCTATCTCATTGTTTCATTTGTTTTTGCACATTGTATAGTCTCCCATTCAGAAACAGAAGTTTCGCAGTCTGCTCATAAAAATTATTATAATCTTGTGATGTCACCTTCTCTCATTCCTGTTTTGTAGGTCCAAGGATTGAGATAATGCGTATAAGGACCCAAACCCAAGGATAATTATGTGAAGTAAAAGGAATCCTGATAAATTCAGTTATAATTATCCACAATGATCAGTTAATTTAGGGCAGGATAACTAAAAGGAAAAATATTAGGGACTTATTTATTTTTGTAGCGTAACTGCAAGGTATCAACATGTGAACTGTGCAGTTTAGATGTGCTGTTACTCAAAGATATTTTCATGGTAGCCTGAGACTCAATACGTAACAAAATGCAAAACCACATCTGTTTTCTCAGTTTAAATTTTTGCATGATGTTCACTCAGCCTCTGCACTCTGCCATGTGCCAAACTCATGGCTGAATAAAAAGAATGCGTGCCAAATAAATCCACTTTCTAAAACTATGAAAATGGAGGACTTTGGGGATGCATAACTCAACCTCTTTTCTCAAAGTTTCATTAACAATATTCCTCTTTGTCATTGGAGCATTGTAAACAACTGCAGCTAAAAAAAAAAAGAAAAAAGAAAGAGTCAAATCCCTTCCTACGTCATGATGCTTTCTCACAGAATTTTGGTAAATTAGTTGTAGTCATAAAGAAGGGGGCCATTCTAAATTGGTTTGTGTGTCTACATTACAATGGAACATGATATGGAGAGTGTGGATCAGCCAAAACAGACTGAGCTGATCTGAGTAAAGGCTGTGCTGTGGTTAAGAAACTGAACTAGAACTAAAGATCTCAGTTCAAACACTCAACCCTTCCACAGACTTTCTGTGTGATCTTAGGCTGCTCAGTATCAGTAACTCTCAGATCCTGAGCTATAAAAAGATAGTTGTTTTATTTCTTTTCTCCCATCCTTTGGCTGTCTGACATGTGCAGACTGTCTTTTGCTTTATACAGAACCATATATAACATCATCCTGAGCTCATCCAATATTCCTACCATTTCACTATCAATAAATAAAGCTATCTCTTAGAATTGTTCATTACATTTTATAAGAAGATCCTTCATATAGAGGTAACACAGAATTTCTCAATGTTTGTGTAACCTCTAAAGTAAGAAGAAATCACTACACACAAGGTTCCTGGAAATTCACAGGCATCAGACCACCAAGCAAGCAACATAGAAAATGTAGAAAGGACATGAGATGAAGGGTTTCAGTGTCTTTGCATGTCAGGGCCTCAATCCACAAGAGCTGCTCCCTTTCCCACTCTCAGATTTCCACAACTTGCCATGAGATTGATATTCTGAGAAAGGATGGTGCTCTCCCAAGGCCAGGTTGGATGGGGCTTTGATCATCCTTTTATAGTGGAAAGTGTCCTATCCATGGCAGGAGGGTGGGAACTAAATGACCTTTAAGGTCCCTTCCAACCCAAACCATTCTAGTGACTCTATGATTCTATGATTCAGTCATTGATATTATTTCCCAGTAAGTATACTGCCATTCACAAGTAGTTTGATATGTCCTTAAACTGAAATCCACTGATTTGCATGAGGATTCTGACACAATGTACTAAGGAACTGAAATCTGAATAACTGGGTTTTCAAACCCAGTCTCATATCAGCATGCAGATAACTATGCCACATACATTAGCACACAGCAGTCCATAATCCTCCTGTCAGGCACAACAGGCTGCTTGATGTTCTATGGCAGGCTTAGGATCCTTAATAGGAAAGCTACTGTGTAGTATTCATGAGAGGTGAGGAAGATCATACAAATAGTGAGTGGTAAAAATCATTTGTAACCCCAAAGTGGGCAATTGTTTAACCTGAGCTGCTGCATAGTTCCTAAGTTTGGTACTGGACTTTCCCTAAACAGTCACCTCTTATCATCTACACCTGAATTTGAAAATAGATCAGTTCCAGACTTGACTGTGCTACTGATTGTACAGGAGAGACATGGCAGAGAGTTAACAAGATAGATAATACAGGTCTTTTTAAAGCACTTTGAAATAAAGGAAAGTAAAACTTTAACTCAGGATACGACAGAGCAAAAAAGGGAAATAAATATCAGTGGGAACAGAAGACAAAGATTGAAATTCTTTGGATGTTATCACTGTGGGGACATGGCACCTAGTGGTGTTTGATTTTTTTTTCACTTTTTACATACAGCATAATTAATTCCTTTTTTAATGCCACATGAATGGAAAAGATCTCGGATTTTGTAAGCATATATTGGTCTTACTAGAAAGAACTTTTTAGGAAAAATCTGAAGAATGAAGAGAGAGTGGACTGTCTAGCACTGAGATTGTCCATGAGCTTTCCAGAAAAAAAAGCTATAGCCATTACACCAGCAAAGTGCTGAGTAATTCCCTTGAGCTGCTAAGCTCTCCCATTCTACTGAAAGCAGAGAGAGATCAGCAAAACTCGTAGCCTCTCTTGAGATGCCACAATGGATCCAGCAGGGAATGATCTCCAAGAGCAGGTTCACAGAAACAGACCTACTCTATTACCCTGAGGCAAGCATTTCTCCAGTAGTTAATTCATACAGAATTCAAAATTCAGTTAGGATAGTGATCAAACACAAACCTTTCCGGAAATGAACAAGATAATTACAAGCAAGGAACTGTGTTCATGAAACACTGATTGCAGCAAATGCCCCAAATGGTTAGAGCTGCAAGTGTGAAGGATGCAAGAATAACAATAACATGGCCATGATACCTGCTCACTCCTGCTTTCCCCATCCAAAAAAATCTAAGCTAAGAGAAATAATGATCATGTAGAGGCAGTTTTGCCCCAGAAAAAGAGACAGTCACAGCAGAGTCAGCATCACTGCAGGAGCCCTTGGGCTCATATTGCCAGTCATGTTTCTGTGTGAGACCTCACATACAGGAGGTAGCAGGGAGCTGGTTATTTTTTAATGTTCATTTTGAATGAAGCTGCTCTAACTTTATACTCAATTCACAAATGCAGCACATACTCATACCAGGCAAATCTTTACTAACTGCAGGGCAATTAGGTAGCAAAAGAAGTGTTTCTGTATGCATGCTCAAATTCACAAAGCCTCTGTGTATGTGGTGTGTGTATACATGTGCATATGTACAGGCACTGCTCTGCATATATATATTTTTGTTTGTTTTCTCTCAGAGGGCCATAGTGGGTACATAATAACACCCACCTTCCCCAGTCCCCCATGCTCACCAACACATGCACACCCAGTCACATCCAAGGGACCTTGCAGGAGTCAGGGCTGGGGCTTTAATGCCTTGCTACCATTTTTGACAAGACAGCTTCCTTCTCCGAAAAGGACGAGCTGGAGCCATCTTTCAGGAGTTTTCTTTCCCTGACAGAAATCAGCAGGGTTAGAATAAACTGCATAAGTTATCAGCTCCTCAGGAAAGAACATGAAAAAAGCCCTTCTATCACTTAATGAAAAATAGCTTCTTTTTTGGACAGAACTTCATAGGCTTGCAATCAAGCCGTGGCTCCCCCCTCCCTTCCTTCCTTGACGTGCCATAGAGGCAAATCAAGTCGGCATCTATTAATAATATTTTCCCCTGCTCCTTTCATTTCTCTGCATGTCCTACCACTGTCAGGCCCCGTGATGGAGCAGCGCCTTTATCTCGTCCGAGTCTGGTCTGTCAGGGTGATAAACAATTCTAACAAGAATCAGAATAAAGATCTTCCCAGTAGACTCGGCAGAGAGATAGAGGCTTTTCTCATTTTCTCGATGGAAAAAAAAAAAAAAAATTTAATCTAGCAGCTCCGGCTTTTTTCAAGCGTCACATTCAAAGAGATGCAAATTTGTCAGAGCTGAGACCCCGGCTGACTCTCAGCACTGCGTGAATGTCAAAGGGGGGACTCGAAGCCTTTGACATCCCTGCCTTTTTTGGGGGCTATCTGCTGAAATAAAAAAAAAAAAAAAAAAAAAAAAAAAATAAAAAAAAAAGGAGAGGGGAAAAAAAAAAGCAAATGCTTTGTAGTGTGTGTTTCAACAATTTTCATAAGTTTTCTTCTGAAATAAAATAGTGCCGTTGGGAAGGTAAAGTGAGAGAGAGAGCAGGAGAGGCAGAGAGAGGGAGTGAGAAAGAGGAATAAAGGGGCAGAAGGGAACATAAACTTGTCCATTTGGATTCAAACATGTCATGTTAATAGTAAGATTTTTACTATTTTGAAAGAGTTAATTTACGATTGTGGGTATTTGTTGTACCTCACACACACACACACACACGATCAATTTGCATAACCCTGAGATGGGTGCTATGAGGATAGCGTTACATGTGCATGTGTCTATCCTCATTTGTTTACATGTGTGATTTTAAATGTGTGAGCAACCATATATGCATTCAGATTTCTAGTGAATCTGCACCAATCTGTGTATTGTTATGTGTTCTTTTGCTCTATGCTGACCATGTACTCTTAGCTGAATGAATCAGAAATTAAGCTAGTACTCTGAAGATCATGCCATCTGAAGGACAAATGCAGAAAATATATAAGATGGTTAAGAGATCAAGCATGAAGAGAATCCGGTTGGGGTGGTTCTTGGTTTTTAATTGTATTACAAATTTATTGTTTTATTAATTACTTAGAGTTTTTTATTATTCTTTTTTGCCTGTGCTGTAGGGATTATAGAAGAAATCAATCTTTGAAAGAGTCTTGGATAAGAAAAGACAGTTTTAAAAGTGTCACAGGGTGGCTGAAATACATCCTAAATGTATGTGTCCCTTTAGAATATATTCTTGCAGCAGAAAGGAGGATTTCCTAAATGTTCAAGTCCTGGAATCATGTGAATTTTCAATCATCTCTGGTTTTATTAAAATAAATAAATATGCCTAGTGCTATAAGCAGGAAAATGTGACTGCAGTAAATCCATAAGCTTTAGAATTTAGTTGATCCCCTCAAAGCAAAGTGTATTGAAGAGCTGTTTCCAAGCCACACTTCTCCATCTTGTACATCCATATATGTACAATGTTATTAGTTTAGCACCAAGCATGACCATTTGATAATTTGTGTCCAGAACTCCATACCAGGATAGAGACAAAAGTGCCTTTTTCAAGGCACATCTGTGTATTTTCTCCAGACTTTGACTATCAGAGACATTTGTTCACACCCTTAGTATGACTTATGACCACTCACAGCAATTCCAAGGAGGCTTTTGAGACAACTGCCTTCCTCTGTAAAGTGTTTTGGGATCTACTGCTGCTAAGCAGCACATAAGGGCTGAAAACTACTGTGTCAACCCAGATTAAAAGTGTATAGTTTAATCCATATAAGTTTATGAATAATTGTGATGTGTGGACAAAATATTGGCAATGGGTTATGGGAATGTCTTGCTGTCACTGCCCTTATCTTCAGGCTCATTCCAAATTCGGTGAACACCTCCTCAGTCACACCTATTCAGGCACATTGCACTCTTTCCTTAGACTGTTGCTGAAAACCTTTCATTAATTGCTAGACTCTTACTTAGAATCAATGCAAGTGCCAATACTCTTCAGTCTGCACTCAGCCTGAATTGGTTAAATAATAAACTGCCTTTTACTGCTGTAATGATCCATTTGTAAGGGAGTTGTCCTAGAAACTCCAATACATCGCATAAGGGTCTATTCAAATGAGGTATTGAAGTGCTTTTCTCAGAGACTCCCAGATCACTCACTTTTTTCTTTCTTTAGAGAAAGGCATCTAAGTCATTACCCTAGCTGGGAAGTAGATTTGCTGGGAGTTAGGAGCCTAATGCAGAACAAAAATATCTTGGCTGTGCTCAATCTTCTAGGCTGTGTTGAGTCACCATCCCACAACAGCTGGCTTGGGGCTCAGAAAAGGGGTTTGTTGCACCCCAAACCATTCCTGCTCTGTGGAGCTCTGTACCTAACTGGGACTGACTCACTTTTCTTCCTTCAGCAAGAAGGCATTTGGAAGGTCCCACTGCTCTACTTATGCTACAGTCCTGGAGATGATTGCAGTCTCCAATAAGAAATAAACTGTCACATATAGGGGAGGTCTCCAAAAGTAGGGAATGACATGAAGAAACAGGCAGGTTCAATGTGCAGAGCAGCAGAATGAGCATGGGTGAGAGCTGGCCTGAGACCACTGAGAGACCAGCTGGATCAGAGAGGGGAAGACACAACTACCAAAAGTAGTGGACACTGAGATGTGTGAGAAAATTGGGTGTGTAAATGAATGTTATATAAAAACTTCAAACCATTTAGTTACTGGAAAGGAGTTACTTCCTCTAAAAGTTTCTTTGTCTGAACTAAAATGCCACAGTGTCATCTGAAGCAAACAGACCTGAATGAGACCCTGAAATAAGAGTAAGATTCTGAGGTTAAGATAGTCAGGATCAGTTTGTAAGAACTGGAATTTCAAGTCCATCTTAAGTCCTTTAAGAAGTGCTCTATATAGCTCATTGTTCCCATCAATATCAACAGAAACTTTGTTGTGTTCCTAGATATTTTTCCTATTTCGTCTAGAAAGTTAGATTTCTTCTTCAGATGCTTAGATACATTTAATAACTGAATTGTTTGGTACTGGCATCTCTTATGCTGTTATTCCTCTGCTAAGTATATCATCAATCTGCTCTCCTGAGTTATTTCAAGAGACACATGTTGGGCTAAACCAGAACCCAAGTGACTGAGTTAAAGCTGCAGGATGCATTGGTAAGTCTTAACTACAGATCACATTTCATTCTAATCTAATGTGACCTGTCAGAAAATTATAAGAACCCAGCAAGGAAATGAAAATAAAAAGGAAAAACTATCTACATGTGATTTTTCATAGTTTTTGCTGTGCACAGAACTTGCAAACAACTTTTGTGTAGAGGAAAAAAAAACATTCACACACAACATCTCCTACTGGCTCTGTGTGTGATCACTATTATATACACATTTCACATACACTGAGGAAACAAAGACAGAGTAAAGTAAAGCATTGAGGGAGCTGTGTCTTAGCTCAAAGGAAAATTTTTATTCTGCTTTAGAAATTCCAAAAATAATTAGTCTCCTGTAGTAGAAAATGTAGATACGATGGAGGGGTATTAAATTTTTTTGTAAAATCTGATATGATTGCCAGCACTAGCCTTATTTAATAATGCAAAGACAACAGCAGTTGTACTTGGGATTTCATCAGTGAGCATTAAAACAATCTTTACATTCAACATCTGTGAAAAGTTTTTTTCCTGACATGGTTATAAATTTGTGAGTTGCCATAAATACTTAGCAAATAAGTAGAGTTCATATTATAAGCTTCTATAAAACCTTGAAACACTTGCCTCTACATATGCCCTTTTATTCATCATTAGCTGATACAGTTCTACACCTAAATCAGTGCCAAACCTACCCTCACCCTCCCCACGGCAGGGAGTCCATGGTGTCATTGTTGACTTAATGCAGGATAAGTCAGCCTGAACCACAGCAGCAGCTCATTAGATAATTCATACTTTAGTAGATTTTATTCAGTGGGCAATCAGTTTATTATTTTTATGGGTTCACTATAATCATCATTCTGCCTGTTGTCCTCCGTAGTAAGGTTTCAGCTACACAGCTGGGCCCGCTCCGGCAAACCTGCAGTCCTTCTGCATACAAATGGCATAGGGAAGGTTTGCAGGATTTAGCCCCTGGTTTATAAACTGTGTAAATTATTTTAGAAGTCATGTCAGGTATAGTTTATTCCAAGGTTAGCTTGCAAATTTTAATCAGGAAACACAGAAGGGATATGCAGTTTAGACTGAAATATTCTTTTACCTTGTACTCTGCCCAGGTTGACTAACTGTGGGCTCATATAACTGGCAGAAGTTACAGCATGCATCAGAGAGGAAGGCTGGACACAAACTAGAGAAAACACATAAGAAATATTTATTTAAAAAAAGTAAATCAACCATAAAGATCCTCCCAGTAGACCTGGGAGATGGAAGCCTTTCTCATTTTCTCCATGGCAAAATTTAATCTAGCGGCTTGGCTTTTCAAGCGTCATATTCAAAGAGATGCAAATTTGTCAGAGCAGAGACCCCAGCTGACTTTTAGCACTTCGTGAATGTCAAAGGGGCTTAAAGGTTGAAGTGTCTTTACCTCCCTCCATCCTTAGTATTTCAAAATCAGACTGAAAATACAAAGCATCCACCTCTACCTGTTTGTTCAGGTCTCTCTATTTCATGTGTACCTGCCGGCTATGAAAATATTTGTTTCAGGTGTTGTTATCTGTTTTAACTAAAAGCATGTATAGAAATGAGCATGCAATTGAAAAATGTTCCACCAGAGAATCCGGCAACAGAAGAAAAACTCTCCCCTTCAGAGAGCTACCCTGTCCCCCACCGCATATATTCCCATTTTAGAGGTTCTTGCAACATAGCCTATTCCCAATTGACTGATTTCAGAACCACTATTAACTGAGTAGTAATCTCACCCCGTGACATGGTTCGCTTCATACAGTCTCAGGAGGTAATATATCTAATAAAAATAAAAGTAATAAAAATAAAAGCAGCCCTAATGAGTACTCCATACCATGTAAGGTATATACTATATCATATAGCAGGGGCCACCTGAAAGTAATGCCAATGGCTTTTTTTTCACCTGCCTCCTGAATGATGTAAATATCAATCTACTAATGGAGTTCCCACTGATGAAGGATAAAGAAAAGAAAAAAAAGAAAAATGGCATTGAACAGATTGAGGCAGACTAATCTTGTTTGTCTAAAAATGGAAAAAAAAAAAAAGTATATGTAAGCAAAGGCAAGAGGATTTAAACTCAGTTCCATGTGTAATATGTTTATTAAATTAAATTACATTAACATATACACAATCAGTGTGAAGGGAAGCCCCCAACAGCCTTTACTGAATGACAGATTCAGTGAGTGAACTGGAGCTCTGAGGCTGGACCTAGAGTAACAGTTTCAGATATGTGTTTCTTCTCATTTAACAATTTATCTGTCCTCTTGATTATGAATTTACTGGAAAAGGATGACTGCCTCTTTAAAAAAGTAGTTTGGGCAGTGCTTTTTGGTTTTAAAGTCTGGAGACAGTGGCATTAGATTGATTAGGTGTGTACATGCTGGCTGAGAAAGCTGTAGAAAGGGGAATGGAAGTGTTTGACAAGATGAAAGACTATTCAACATGTTAGACAGCTGGTTGAGTGAAAAGATCTATAACAGCACAGTAAAATATACTCAACAGTAAATGATACCTTCACTGCAAAAGCTACTACAAGTTAGGTCACACAATTTTAGCCTAGGATGACAAGTTCAACCAAACAAAGTTTTAAAACACACAATTAATGTGTGTGTGCCTGGTAACAGACAGATAGCACTTGGGAAATTGAGACAGACAGGGGTTCCCTTTTCCAAGTTTAATAGTGAATATGCAAAGTTCCTGAGCCAGAATCTGATCTCTGTTGCTTATTCAGAGCAACAGCATGAAACTCAGAGGAGCTGTTCCTAATTTACACCAAGGTAAGGGAGATGAGGATCTGTGTACTCCTTCAGTCCATTACCTTGCTATAGAAAAGGAACACTTTTGAGAAATAATGTTGCAAGGGGAATTGTGAGTGTTCTTCCTGAGATCCTGCAGTTACTGATGAGTGCGGTAAATAGCTATGTGTAACTGGGTGCATCATGTTTTCTGATTTGCACATGAAGGCTTTGTAATCACCATGTGATTTTCATAATTAACAAAGCACAAAACACACCAGGATGACAGGAACAGTGAACTGTCATGCATGCTACAGACAAGCAGCAAATAAACAGGAATGGATAAAGAACATTCAATATTTTAAGGGGAAAAAAAAAAAGAATTCGTGTGGTTTTCTGGTGATAGGCTAGGAGGGATTATAGTAGTAGACTATAAAGTAGTCTAAAACCAAAGGATGCTTTTTCTGTAGACAATAAGAGGACAATTGGACCTGGACACAGTTGGCTAATCTCATTTGATTATTCATGATGCAGTGATCACGCCAGTTAGCAGAGGTTTCACCAAAAAGTCTTTTAGTCAGATGTAAATATAATTTATGAAACTAAAAACACTATCAGGAGTATTTGTACTATATTTTTCCTACTGAGTAAAAGTAATATCAAATACAGAAGACAACACTGAAGCAATATATTTTTTTCCCTTTAAATCTCCCTAGACCATCACACTTCCAGGTGCTTTTATGTTACCAGAAAAGTGCAAAGTGGCCATGGTGCAAATCCAAATTAGGTCTGAGGTGATTAGGACTTTGAAAATAAATTTTAAAATATATATTTTTTTAAATTGGGTTCTTTTTTAACCCTCCTTATTGAGTGATGATATGCTTCAAACTCTTTTTAACATTTCATTTAGAAAAGGAAAAAAAAAAATTATGTGAAATCATCCCTTTAACTCCACATCCTGTAAGAGCTATTTTCCTCACTAGTTTTCAGAGATAGTCAGACAAGCATTTGTTAACTAGATTCCACTGAATATTTGACCAAAAATTATTTTAATACTAAAGTTAACACATATTTCCTTAATTATAAAGCCCTAAAGGTATGTCAAACTAAGTAAACCATTAGATTGTCAGAACATTAATAATCTATTAGTGTACATAGATTTGCTCATGCAGTGCAGTGGGCCAGGGGGTTGGTTTCAGGATTCGCAGTCAACGCTCTAGAGTATCCATTGCTAGCTCCACCAGGAACATACAGAGTGACCTTGAAAATGCTGCCTAGTAACTATCTGCCTCAGTTTGCCTGCTTGTAAAAGCATCTGGAGATGCTTTGAGTGCTTTGGATGAAAGGGCTATTAAATGTACGAAATATTTGTTAATAATATTAGGCTGAGAATAAAGACATTTTTGCTTCTAAAATGTAAATAATGTCTTAAGACCCCCACCCCCATAATACCAAAAATGCTTCTTCATAAGCAGATATTTGTAAATTAGATGGTCTACTGAGAAATTTAAGTAATCCAAATAATTAAAGGCAAAACATGGTTTCTGTGGGAGTACCCCAAACATATAAGATACTTCACCTATACAGATGTATCCACTGTTTTTTTTTAATTTTTCAGGGATAGGAGGGTGCAGGTTGACAGTATGTCTTTATAAGAATGTTAATAACTCTGAACAGTGTTTTATTCCGGGGAATTAGAAGTGAAATTTTAGTGTTAACATTCTAAAATACTTTTCAATGTAATCAACGCCGCCCCCCAGTCATTATTCTCAGGAAATTCGTTTCACATACACAGTTATTGCTTTAATTGCTTTGAAGCTTTGCTTTGGATGAAATTCTAGGATGTCTCAAATCATTCTTGACTCTGGCAGTTCAGAAATTATATGTATAGGTACTGTACAGCTGAAATGGAAGGTACGATGCAAAACACATGAGTCTCAAAGACAGAAACTGTTGAGCAGAGAGACACCACATTATGTTTCTAATGCAAATCATTCCAGGCCATAAAAATTCTGAAAATAAAAGAAGTGCTGAACTTCAACCCTTCAGTTCATTAGTACAATAATTAAGGGTAGCTCTATTACATGCCTCAAGTAACAAGTGACTTATGGATCACAAACATAAGATTTGTTTCATAGATAACTCTCTCTCCTGCAATAAAAGTAAAGCAAGACATCCAGTCCAAAACAAGCAAAATGAAAACATTGACTGTTTGTTTGTTTGTTTGACCCTTGGAAGAAAGGATCAACATCTATGTCTTGCCTTTTTAGGTCAATTAGATTAGCAACCACAGCAGCTCTAAATTCAAGTTTCAGATGCCAAATTCAGCAAGCTACAAAGCAGCATATTGTTTTAGTTCGCTCAGGAAGACTGAACTCTGATCTGCCTTCTCCAAAGGATGGCTGCATTTTGCCTCAGAAAACAAGAGCTGCTCTTTCATTATCCCTAAAGCATCCTCAGGCCATGAGGATGCCTCCTTTGTCTTTAGTCCAAAGGACTTTCTTCTTCTGTATTGGGATTTTCTCCAATTCACCAAGGAGGATGAGCTCAGTAATGGGCAGCTGGCTCACGGACCAGGCACACAGGTTTGTAGAAAACGGGACTACATCAGGCTGGTGAGTGGTCACTCGTGGAGTTTTTCGCAGGGTTCCACCTTAGGCCCAGTTCTCTTCAACATCTTCATAAACAACTTGGACGTTGGACTCAAAGGCACACTAAGTTTGGATGATACAAAGCTGGGAAGAGATGCTGACTTCCTTGAAGGCAGAGAGACTGCAAAGAGAGACCTAGGCAAATTAAAGGGCTGGGTAATCACCAACTGTATGAAGCCTAACAAAGACAAGTGCCAGGTTCTGCACCTAGGATGGGGCAGCCCTGGATGTATGTACAGACTGGGGTTCATTCACCACTTCCCATGGGCAGGCAGGTGTTCACGCATTGCCGGGAAAGCTGAGCTCCATTACACGTAACTGTGACTTGGGAAGGCAAACACCATCCCTCCAAATGCCCCATCCTTCCTTCTTCTTTCCCCAGCTTTATATGCTGAGCATCACATCATGTGGTACAGAGGGTCTCTTTGGTGAGTTGGGGTTATGTGTCTCAGCTGTGTCCTGTTCCAACTCCCTGTGTGTGCCACCCCACTCCCTGGTCAGGTGCAGGGGAGGGGGGAGAGCAGAAAAGCATTCACTCTGTGTAGGTACTGCTCAACAATACCAAAAACATCTTGGTATTTTTAACCCTGTTTTCAGCAAAATCCGAAATACAGTCCCATGCTAACAACTATGAAGAAAATTAACTATCATAGCCAAAACCAGCACACTAGGCCAATGTGCAGAATGCCAAGGAGCACTATTGGTAATGTTTGAGTAGCAGAAATAAAAATCAGCACTAAGAGTGTTTAAATATAGACTTTGAATTTAACTAGTTTATATATAGAAGGTATAAAGATATTATCTACGTAATTTAAAGAGAGAGACACAAGGGGTTTTAGCATTTATTGGCTGTTCACATTCAAATAAACATTTGTGGGTTTTTTACTAAATAGTACAGTTAATTATATTTTATGAGATTCTATTTTATGAGATGAAGTATCAGACTTCAATTTGACTTTGTTAACCTTATTGTATGTCTCAATTAAAGTCTACCAATTTATCACTTTATGGGGGTAAAATCATCCATCATAAAGTTTCTTGGTTACAGATCACTAATTAATTGGTAGATGGGATAAAGTTTAATCATTGTTAAAGACCCAGAATTTCTCACATCACTGTTGCAGAACTGCATAGTCAATTAAGCAACAAGAACCTGCCTATTTTACTTGGTTTATTATACTAATGCCTTGGAATGTTTGCATGAAATACATAAATTCTCTTGTATCATAGTTAATTAAATCCAAGACCATGGACTGTAAAAGTCACCCATCTGACCTCTGAAGAATGAGTGGGAATCAATGCCAAAGACCACACCAAAGCAGCAACTGCTTAAACTAACAAAGTAATTTATGTCCTTCAAAGAGCAGAAACAGAGAGAATGCAATATTTTTTAGTTCCTTTAAGTTTTATTATGACTTTATGATACCATTCTTGATGGCAGAGAAGAGGCTGGTGTCAGGGGACTGGTGCTGCTTCCAAGTGTAACTGTCTCAACCAAGTCAGACAAGAATGACAAAAAATACTTCTTTTTGTCATTCCTTGCGCAAATGAAAGAAACTTGTCATTCCAACTTCACAAAACAGCACTGGAGATGAAATGCTCAACTCCACTGGGACAGCCATTTTTTTGCTGTTATTACAGAAGAAAATTATAACCATAAAAATGTCCAATTTAGAAAAAAGGTGCCACTTTAGCATCATTTGCATAAAAGCTGTTACATACAAATTGTTATAAAGACAAATGTGTAGTACTCTTGTTGAAAATTGCTTATATCTTAGGTGCTTTGCCTGAAACGACATAAAGGCCTCTTCAAACTGAAATTCATTCTCAGGTAAATAAAGCTGAAAAAGAATTTTTACCTATTTGTATGTACGTGAGCAGTTTTTCATATTGTCTTAACCAGATTTTAACATGCTTTTCTCCCAGGCTCTTAAATTCCTTCCCTCCTTAGCCTTCTAGTGGCTTCCATTATAATAACTTGGCTCTGCAGATGAGGACAAATGAAAAACTTGTCCTGGGTGCAAGCCAATACATCAGCTAAGATGACTTTCTGTAAATGAGCACAACTTCTACTTTCTTCTGTTAGAAAGTGCTCATATACACTTCTCTGCAATGAGATGATCACTGTCTGGACACGAGGTGGGTCACTGATGTCTCTGTCACTACCACTCTTACCTCAAGTCAGAGAAATTATATTTATCCCCCCTCAAAAAATGAAACAAATGTTGCTATGCCTAGCGAAAGTGGCCTGTTTTGCAACAATCAAATAACCAACTTCAGTACATAAAAATAATTCTATGAAGTAGTCCAATTAACTTTAATTTCTGACAAAAAAAAAAAAGATCAGAGGCATTTATTTATCTTAGGTGTTAAACACTGACACAATGTGGATTAACGAGAACTCCAAATTAAGTTTTGCAGTAAAGTGAATCATCACACATATATTACTCTAATTGAGAATGGTACGCTAATATAAGCAAGAATGCTAGTAGGGGATTTTCAAGTGGTCTGGTAATCTTTCTGTGTAATTGCAGTCATGAAATTAGTGTAACTTGTTTGTAAACAGGAGAAACAGCTATCTGTAGAATGCCAAGTTAAGATGTTTGTAAACAGTTCGTTGCATCTGAGATGAAGTATCAAAGCAAATAATATTATAGTATAGAATCCATAAGCTTTGCTACTCCTGACTATCAGACTATAAGACCTAAAAGCATACACACACACTGAGACATTGTATGCTGCAGCACTAGTTACACTTTATGTTATATGGAATCATAATCAGAAAAATTAAAAATAAGGTGTTCTCTAGAACAGTATAGACAATATAGGGCCAACGACAACAACAATATACCGCATATACTTAATCTGCTTTTCCAACAATTACTTTCTCAAGCAAAATTAAGTACTAAAATAAAGGGTAAATGCTTGTTGATATGAAATCTAGTATTTAATTGTTTAAATACACTGCAAGCACTAAATTGAAAAAAGTCTGGTTTGCCATATCAAAAAGCACCCACGATTCCAGGTGAGGACACATTACGGGTATATCTGTATGTACTTCAAATATCCAAACACAAATTGCGAAAGTGTAATTTTAAAATTTAAAAGCAAAGAAGAAAAGTATGACTAATTCTCCCCCTTTTTTTTGTTCTTAGTATGAAAAAATACTAATATCCTCTTAGTCTTTCTCAGACCAAGATCCTCGTGCTTTCTGGATGGAGGGTTCTGCACAGCTGTATGCCCATGACTTGGTCATGTGAACTAGAGCGTCACCTTAGCTGGCATTTCTCCCCATCATCTGCACATCTTTCTGCACTTTAATGCAAAGATATTTGCTTTTTATGCCAGGAAGTTACATGTTTTTCAAAGAAAACCTTGGCAAACACAATTAAATAAGAACTGTGTTTAACTCCCATTTATATTTTCTTTTTTTTTTTTTTTTAGAAAGAAACAATATTTCTCAACGAATGGTGTCCTCCCAGAACAGTCAGTCTATGGTGAATATTTCTTTTTGCTGCTTTCTAAGATGACCAAGTTACATGTACTAGTAACTGCCTTGAAAATTTCTTAAACACAAGCAACCTCCATTTCCTCTGAGTTCAGAAAGACACAATCTAGTCAGCAAGGAGTTGATACCAATCCAATTTCAATACTTAGATACAGTATAATTTTGCTACACGCAAAATGAAGAAATAAAAGATTTTTGCATTAGCCTCTCAACAACAATTGCAGCCTTAATGGTGATTCTCAGCCTTGACTCAGGTATATGTCCAAAATGGGGGATTTCTACATGATGTTATCCCAAAATCTAATCCTGAAAACTATTCTACCAGTGAGAACACCTCATAGATATTATTAGCCCCATTAAAATCAATTAAAGTAATCATGAAAGTCAAGTAATTTGCATGAGCAAAGTTAATCAATAAGATATCTATGTTTGTTATGTTCTGTTGGACTGGTATAGGAGGAAAAAAAAGAAAAGACATAGACTGATTTATTCTTCTTTCAAGTTTTAAACATGGCAGATAACTGCAAACAACAAAATCTATCCATTAAAAGGTCTGCTGGAGAAATGACCAGTGGGAAACCATGCACTGTGATGCTCCTGTGTTCATAACACCATAACACCATAATAGCTGTCTTGATTATTCTTTGCCATTCTGAGATGCAAAGAGAAAGCTAAAATATTCCTGAGTCTCTTCTCAAAAATATTAAATAATTTTTAAATTTTTAATTAAAATTTAATTAAATTTTTAACAAAAATTTCAAACTAAAGCCATGATGCAATTTAAACCCCTTGATTCCTCACACAAAAATATTCTAGATGACAAAACTCTGGCCACTGGGCATGGTGTGAAGGGGTTTCTCAGAGGAGAAATCATGTGGAGGAAAGTGTTTTCCCTTAAGAACTTGTCAGTTTTCCTTCTTGTATTGCTCCACAGCTGGTGTTGATGATGTGGATCACCTCTTAGAGGTTCATGATGAGGATTATTTGATTTTTTTTTTTTAATCTGCACTGACTAAGGGAAAAGGAGGGTAAGATTGATCTGTGCACTCTTGTTTTTTCCTGTATCTTTGCCCTTTGCCTGGATTCATAATGAGTTCTGTGAGCACCATAAGAAGAACTGCTGGAAAACATTTGTTTTCAGTAACTTCTTTTTCTTGTTTTCTCTTCCTCCTCCAAATTTCTAGCCTGCTGTTGACTGCAAACAAGATCTATCAGTAGGCAACCCATGGTTAGCCTTGTCTCAGCTATCCCACTCCCTTTCATATATCTCTTTTTGCACTGTTTCTGCAATCTTTATGTCACTGCATTAACAAATACCCAACAGCATTATGTGCAGAAGTCCTTCCACTTATGTATGTTATTGCCCAGCTGGCGGAATTCAAATGGAGAGGAGATAGTTTCACTTAGCTATTTTCTGTTTCTCCAAATAAAATACAGAAAGAGAGAACAAAAAGATGCTGATATTAACAAACCCTTCTCGAAAATCTAGGATTACAATGAACTGAGAGAACGTACAAATGGAAATGAAAATTTGAGCTGAAAGATGGATTAAAATATTTGAAGCCAATCAATAAAACTTTTCTACTAATATAAAACCCATTGCAATAGATCTTTGGTGTGAAATCACTTCATGGCTAAAATGAAACAAAAAAAATGTTACTATCCTTTGATGTGGTCTTCCCCCCAACTGAGGGATATCAGAAAAAGAAGAGAAAAAGGCAACTTTTCTCAAATATGGTAAAAATATTTAAATTAGAAATTAACTATTTTTTTCTCAAGAACCTTAGTGAGATGTCAAATATTAGCTAGCAGTGATTCTCACTCTTCAGTAAAATTCACTTTTTTTACAATATCTGGAGGAGACCAGGCAAGCAATGACATTTGCTGGTGTTCTTGATAGTTTAAGAATAGCTAACAGTCTTATATTTTTGTCACCGTGTCTCTTTTGCCCTGTTCCCAAAACTCTATTCTACTTGTTCGCTTCTTTTATTTTCTGTGTCACGTGCTATATTTTCTGACAAGGGAAAATGAAAGAGAATATAACCTGTAGAAGCCTAAACACAAAACTGAAAGAATGAAGGAGATAGGAGATTTTACAGAATAGCTTGCTAAAGACATATTTTTCTTTTCTTTTTTTTTTTTTTAAATACAGCAGAAGCAGGAATCCTGCCAGGGAGTCAATCAGGCCTACAGGTGTAAGAAGAACACTCCAGAAAGATAAGGCCGTGTCAGAAAAGCTAAATGAATTCTTTGCATCAGTGTTCACTGCAGAGGAGCTTCAAGAGGTTTCTGCACTGGAACTATTCTTTATGGAGGGACAAATCTGAGGAACTGTCTTAAATTGATGTGTCAGTAGAAGAGGTTTAAGAACAAATCAATACAATGAATTGTGACAAATCATCAGGACCAGATCATGCAAGAGCTCTAAAGGAACTCAAATATGAAATTGCCAAGCTATTCACTGTGGTGTGTAACTTAGTGCTTAAATTGACCTCAGTACGAAAGGAATGAAGGTGGGAAATACCATACAAAATTTTTGAAGCATTTTGCTGTGGGCAGGGAGATCCAGGAAACTGTAGAGCAGTAAATCTAATTTACTCTACTGGGTAAATTCATTTGAAATATTGGGGGAAAAACAAAAACAAAAACCAAACAAAAACAAACAAACAAACTAAACCCACAAAACCACCAAAAACCAAACCAAAACAAAAAACCCACCAGAATTAGAAGGCTTGTAGAGAAATTAATTAGTGGGGATGGTATAAACAATAAGTAAAACAAAGGTGTTTCCAGCCAGTGATTCATTCCGTTTCCTGTCATAGGGCAGAACTAGCTTAGACTAGACATCTGGTATTCAGAGAGTTAAGCTTAGATGAGAAGAATGCAATGCTGAGTAGCTGAGTGATGAAAGGGCAGGTGACATAAAATACAAGCCTATAAAAAGAAAAAAAACTCTGAAGTAAAGAAAACTAATGATAGATCTTATACTAGATCTTATGATTAAAAATAATAAAAAAAAAGATGACAAAGTCATTTGGATTCCTGTCTGAAGTGAAATATCAAGCATCAGATTTAAAACAAACTAAGGGAAATATCTTTTGATGTAACTATAGAACTCCTTGCAGAATATGTTTTGGATGCTAATAGTATAAATACTTTCAGAATAGTTGGAAACTATGAAAGAAAAGTCTCTCTTGAGACATCAGATGTCCCATTCAGATGTCCTCTTGCACAAGACATTACCAAAAACTAGGAGACTACAGGGGAGAAGAATCTCTATTTACTTTCTTCTGAAATGCTTTCTTTAAACATTCATTGCAAGCTATTTTTAAAAGACAGTACACTAGATTTGATGGGCCTATCATTTTCCGCAGTAATCCACTCCAACATTAGATTTTATGTAATTTGGTGTGATATGATCACAGAAAACTTTCAAATAAAATTTACATTGTACAAAGTTTCCCTGGATCAAATGTTTGCTCCATTCAACCTGTGCTGTAGTAAGCATTTCTTTTAAAGCAGCAAGTTTTTCCTCAAGTTCAGGAGTAAATCTTTCTTAATGTGGCTGGAACAGTTAGTGAGTGTTTCAGCAGTTCTCAAACAGGTTCAAGCCAAAGCCAGAAGGCTTGCAGCTCAAACCCATCACAATGGGCTTTCACCAGTCTTAAAGCCGTGTTCATCACCTACAACTTTATCTCTGTTTGAAATAATGAAAAGGAAGGAGTCTTTCTCAGGACTACCAATAATTCATCAGCCCCAGGCAGAAGCTGTAAAGTATGTAACAGTGGATTGTCTTTTCTCCTTAAAAATAATTCTTTAATTATTATCAGCTTACCTAATGTGTCACTGTAAATACTGTTGAGAGAAAGCTGTCCTCCTTTTAGGATCATTTAGCCTTGAGTATCCCACAGGTCCTGTTATCTGCGTCTTCCTAGGCAGCTCACTGATTTCTCGAGCTACCCAGGAAGTTAGATGGCTTACCACACATCCACCTGTCCTCTCAAAAGATATAATTACTCACTCCATTTGGCTTGGTGGATGAACACTTTGTTCAATTACATTAAAGGTTTGATTTTATTGTTTAATATTTCCATTAATAATGCCTCCTTAAGTAATCTGTTGAGATTTTGTAATGGTAAATTTGAAACTTAGAGCACATGAAAAATTTGAAAAAAAAACCCCACAAAACCAACAAAAAACCCCCAACTAGCTAGCTCTCTAGCTCTCACCTGGCTTATGATGAAATGTTTCTGTATGTTAATGGTTTGGTTATTAAAATGTATAAGAAGAGGAAAAAACACGAAACAGACAGCATCAGCAATTGCCTCAAGAGTCTCTCTCCGTAGAGAAGCAGCACTTTGGATCTCTGTGACAGCAGTGACAGATATTCATGGCTGAGATGGCCCAGGTCACTGTAAGCCTAGAAGAGAACAAAGACAATACACTGCACCTGTAAAGAAGGTACAAGGCAATGAAATATGTACTCAGAGCAAAACTGAGAAGATGGCAAATTATCCACTGTGAAACTCACCGTACCAGGACACAAGCAGAGGGTAGAGGGTGTTGAAGACAGGAGGCTGCTTTTTCTGGATACACTTCCCTAAGTGCACACTTTCCTAAACAAGTTGTCATCCCTTCCTCTGAAGAGAGAAAACTGCCAAATGACTATTGCAAATGACCTCCAACTTGCTTAGGAGCCAGAAACTGAATCTGAATGTTCCTGTTGTCGCAGATTGCTGAGCACATCACAACAAGGGGAGTTTGCTTATATTTACATCACTGATAAGAATTCTTTGTTGTTTGGTTGGGCCTTTTTAATGATGTCATCAAATTTCATCACCACACATTGCTAAAAACACTAATGGGAAAAGTCTGATGGGTGCTGGAACTGTGAAAAACCTTGACTGTGTATGTCAAGGTGCCAGGGTTTTGAGAACTCTGATTAGGGTTTTTGGCAGATAAGTTCTAGATAAAGCCATTTTACAATATAAACTGTTGCTGGTTTGGGTTTTGGTAGCATATCTCTGAGGGCAGACATTTTTGATTTTAAATGCCTCTGAATTTTTAGTAAGATGCAGAGGTATCTGGGGAAATGGAAAAAAAGGACCTGAAACTCAGAAAGTTTTGAGGTGGATTCTGAGAAATAGAAGAAAAGTGGGGAGCAAAGTCAGATGGAATGGGAAAGAGAGGAGACAAACAGAAGAAAGGTAATAAATCAGTACCTATGAATAAGGAGGTATACTTATGTGTGTGCTGGTGTGTGTGTATATATATAAAATAGATGTATTGAAGCCAATTCTATTATTAAATAACTCATAGCCTATATTGAAGGCTTTTTCTTGGAGATATGAACCAATGATACTTATAGATTTGACACTATCCAAAGGGAATTCTTGCTTTGAAAGCTCAAAGTCTAGGCCAGACCAAAGCACCTCTAGCAAAATCCCATGGGAGCGAGAGGATTATACCCTTGCTGTGCCCACAGCAGTAACTCTTTAAAGTTTTATATTTTGGAAATTATACCAGCTAAGGAAAATTCATTCCAATTAAGTGAAATGTCTTGCCCAAATGTAAAAACCAAACAAACAAACCAAGAGGAAGAGAGTGCCCTGGAGCTTGGTCGTTTTTTGGGTTTGGGTTTTGGCGTTTGGGGTTTTTTTGACAAATATTCACTCCTTATGTTCAAAATAACTGAGAGCTGAAAGCCCAGAATATCACTGTGCTGCCTCTTTAAACACAATACCTTTTCCCCTCTTTTCATTTAGTTATCTCCTTCTCTGCTCTGTGGCTCAATCTGCATATGTTATTGGCCTCGATTCCCAGGGCTGCCACCTTAATCTGTAGTAGCTAATAGTACAACCTCACACATGGCCTGGGACCAGGCTCAGGTTAACAAGAAATCCAAAAGGAAATGGCTGGGGGAGGTTGCTATAAAATAACCACTTGAAAATTCAGGCTGTGATTTTTTTTTGGTCACATTTGCATGGAGGAAGCAAAGCTTTTAGTCTCAGAGGTTCTGTCAGATGCATTAAAAAGATGAACATTTTAGTTAATGTTCTAAGAAGATTTCTAAAAGCAGTTTTGATTGTGTACTATTAGAATTAATTAATTTTTATACTGAGGCCAGCCGTTATATTAGTAGAATGCGTATTTTAATCAATTTTTACTTGCTGTTTTGTGCAAGTTAAAGTTAGCTTTGTGGTTTGTGCCTAGTTTATACAGTGCATTTAACTCAATGTGCCTTAGGTAATGCTCATCTGAGATTCAATGTATACTCTAATCTGAGCATGATACAAGAATTATGAATAAAACCCCAACAAGCAATGGGGTTGTTTTCATTTTGGACCATAGTGGAATGTACCTTCTCTAAACAGGTGTTTGAATGCATTATTAAATAACACAATACTCAACTGCACTATCATCAAAAGCAGGCATAAACGGTTAGGATTATATCTCTTTTCAATAGCAGCTTACCTGCATCTGAAAGCAGCTGGTTTATATACACTTGCAATCATTCTGTCACTGGTAAATTTAAAAGGATTCTGTCGAGCAATGTTTTAAAACAGTTTTCAGGTTATTATTTTAGAAATATTTTATCATTTGTATGGGCGATTAAAAGATAGTCGGAGTTAATTAATTTCCCAATTATTTCTTTTCAATCTTATTTGAGAAACAGCGAGACTCTCTGCTCAGGATTGCTAAACAGAGTTTGAAATTGGGACTGTACTGATGTTTATTTCTTTACTCATAAACACTTCTGATAATTCAGGTGACAGGATGCTTAGACTGGGAAATGCTCAGTGGAGCAACTATCCTACACTATCCAGCCCCAGCAATCCCTCTTTTCCCTTTTCCCTTGGCACTTCTCTCCCATTCTTCCCACACAACCCAAAAGAAAACTGATGTGTCTCAGCACCAGAGAAAGGATAGACCAGCAGGAGGTCAGACTTGGTTAGACCAGGAGACAAAGGCCAGTTCCACAAAAAGTTTTTCTGCTTTTGGCAATAATCTCCTCAGGCCTCTCTGATCCTGAACACAGCAGCTTTTCCAAACTATTAATTCAAGAGATAGGAAGTACTGAAAAACAAAAGAGAGGGTGAGTAAAGGCCACAGAAATTAAAAAGACATAACAGCGGAAAGTGTAATGGGGACTAAGAAATATTTGGGGAAACTTCGATACAGGTAAATGTCTGAAATGTCTGAAAAACAGTTTCTCAAAGCAGATCCACTCTCACTGTATATCTATTCTGCCTTTTCATCTCAGCCCTCCACTTGTTCCCGCAGTGCCCAGGGCCTGCCATCCCATGCCACCATCTGAGGGCTGGGTCCATCCACTCTTCTGAAAGTACAGATATAAATGAATGGGTGGAAGAAAGAAGGGCTGCAAGGATATGTCACAGGTGGACTGAAAAAGTTTCAGATCAAACGAGTGTATAAGCAATAGTTGCACAGTTCCCTCTTAGTTCACCTTCAAGCCCATCCGAAGAACAAAAAACAGGTTTCTACTGCCTCTCCAGCAGCACTGTCCTGGCAGGAGCAGAGTTTAGTGCTGCTGCAGTCCAGATCAGCACATCCTTAATTCAGGCTTCAAAGCACTAACCTATTCTAAAGATCCTGATAAAAAGAAGTGATGACTTCATTGCATAAAACAGGGTCGACAGTCCCTGCCATTCTGTTGTTCAGTAGATCTCAAACTAAGTGTTGTTAATTACGCTTTTCCTGTATTAGTAACTCATAATACTGATTACTGATAAAATAAGCATACATATGCTGGAGGTATTTGGCATAAACAAGCACCAGTGGTATGCGCATTGGCAAGCCTACAGAGATGTTAAGTATTTAGAAGGCATGAGGGGAAAAAAAAATCACTGTAAGTGATGCCACTTTAAAAGATTTTGAGATTGAAAAACTCAGAAAAAAATTTAATTACTATATCAGCAACTTGTCCATTACATTCCAGAAAATTCAGACTCCAAAGATGTTGCATGCCTGTCCTTGCTAACATCTGCCAACTATTTTGATAACCCTTCACTCCTGGAGTCCTGGCTGAGGGTAAGACCTGGCTTATGATAGCTGAGCCTAGCCACTGGTGCATACAGCCTTACAGGAATGACTTTCTAGCCTAGATGCAACTGCAATCAATCACCTAGAAATGAAGACTTCACTAGTTCATTACTAGATCCCTGAGCCATCCAGCCTCCCCAAATGCTTCATAAAACTTCCAGTTTTCTAATATTTAAATTAAGTATTTCAATTACCTAATACTTAGCAACGTTGGTGATGTTTCTCTTGATTTTTCTTTTCCTATATGGACTTGGTTAGAAAAACTTCTATATCAAATGTATATCTTAATTAAATATAAGCTGTTTTAAGTGAAGGAAAATCAAAAAAATTCAAAGTTATCATTTTTCTCTCTGTTTCAAAGATGCAAATACCAGAAAGAGAGCAGTTAGTCTTTAAAAGAAAAATTTATGAGTATTTCCCTCTTGGTACTCCTTCCAGTGCTTCCTAATTAAGGACAAGCCAATACAGTATCATGTACCAATCTGGTATTTATTAACAAAGCTAGTCATGATTTTTAACTGATTATTGCTCAGAGGATCCTCCCCTCATTAATATAAATGAATTAGGAGGAATAGTGCCAAATGTTTCAAATGGGAATTAACATGAGACTGCAAGGTATAATTAGTTGAAGATGCTAAATACATCAAAGTATTAATTTCTGTGTGCATATATATATATGCCTATATATGTATCAAATATATTATCTAAAAATATTATGTATATGTACACACAGTGCACGTATCAGCTTAAGTGCAACTTACAGATGGATGCATACCCATTTTATTATATTATACCCTGCAGCTAAGGAAAACAAGGTATCAAGCTGAAAAAGGATTACAAAATCCAGGGAACAAAAATAAAGAGAGTTCCATACAGGATAACATCGATAATAAACATCATTTAAGGCAAAGAGTCTCTGAATCAAACACCATTGTAGACACAATATCACAACCCCATTGTTTTGCTATCTGTTAGTCTCATAACTGTGTCATTTTCCTCCTTTCTCCATGTCATTTCTGTGTTTGTATGTGAGTCTGTGTGTGTCTGTGTCCATGTGCACCTGCTACTGAGTAAGTGCAAATACAGCAAGGCTGTATCACCACAGCCCAGACAATAATTACCCTGCATTTTGGTTATTTAGATGTACATTATACTTCTTTTTCCAGTCATTGTGACACTTTCTCCAGCTGTTTAGGGGAGCCTCGAGTTTTTTTTGAAATAAAAAAGTGTGGTCAGAATACCACACCACAGAGGCAAATCAAGACACATAACAGAAATAAATTCTCAGCTGTACTTTGCCCTCTATTGGAAACACAGACTCTCTCTTCATCTCCTTTTGAAACCAAAGCATAAGCTAGTCAGTAAGGTACAATGCAGTCCAAACAAGGTGCGAGATGAGTTACTACCAGTCTGAGACCTGGTGGACCAGTTAATTATGCATAAAAGTGTAAGATTGGGCTAATACAGATTGTGGCCAAATGTTGCTGCAAGGAAAGGCTTTGTCCAGTTTCCTGGATTCATTTTCATGTTTCAGAAGGAAGTCCCATTTACTTTGAACTAGAGAAGGTAAGCGTGGATACAGACAAAATTTAAATGTAGAGAGGAGGATGAATGGCACAGATCCATGACTGCAACCTCATGTTATGTGGCAGGCTGTGCTCCATAGGTGCAATGAAGGGCTGGTGCTTCTGTTCTCATAGCACTCTTCAGCTTTGGCCTAGAGCCTCTAAAGTGTATCTAGAGTGCAAAAAAAAAAAGGACTAAACCTTATTGCCACTGTTCACATGGATTGTCAGCCACAATTCTACTTGGGATCAACATTTTGTGCTTAAGAGCTGCTAAACTGGACCGGACCAAAGGTTCTGCGTTCAACTATTGATGGCATCAGATGTTTAGGGATAAAAATGGTTGTTCTCTAAATTTCTTTCCATGCTTCCAGTATTTGGCAACTTACAGATTCCTTTTAGGCAGTTACATCAGGTCATCGTGTCTAATAATCCTAAAAAGAGGACCGAGTAAGTTTGTCTAATCTTTTTTTTTTTTTTTAAGCTATTTCTCCTATTGGTCCACACAATATTCTCTAGCACCCAGTCAAAATTTTGTGAGGAAGTACAAACAGCTGTCCTCTTTTTGTTTTCAAATTGTTCCCTGGTCCCTTCATTAATTTCCCCCTAGATACTCATTGAATGTTTCTCCCATCACTACTGTCCCCAAGCCATTCATGACACAGTAGGCTTCCCCTCCTGAACATCTTCTTTTGCTCAGTCAAGTAGCCTAGTGACCTTCGAAGTTTGCAGGATGTGGAGTCTTAGATGAAAGCAAACAATTTTAAAGAAAGACTTTTCAGATCATGTCTGCATTCATTTTTTGCTACATCATTGACGGTATTTTTTCTGCTATCCCAAAATATGCCTTGGAATGTGGCATATTGGAACATTTTTGTACACTGAAAGGTTAAGAGACTGCAAACAATTTAAGGTAGAGATTGTATTTTTGTATGCACAGTAATAGGTATGATGTTGGGGCCTTTAAATATGACTTAAAAAAAAAAAGATAAATTAAAAAAAATGGAATAGTAGCATGCATGAAAAACATTTAACAGCGTGTTCTACTATGAAAGACATGTTCATAACGTTTGCTTTCACCAGCGAAGAAAGCCCTTTATGGGCTTACTTATGTAAAACACTCTGGTCATAACTGCTTCACTGGTATTTTAACCTTCAGGATTTTTAGTCCTCTAAATATCTAATTAGTACTGCTTTTTTAATGGTTTTATAAAAGCATCTTGGCACGTATGCATAGAATGGCCTAGTGCCAAAGCACCATAACGTGCAGGAACAGTAACAACTCTTTCTCTGCATTGATTCTCTGCAACAGAACATGATCAGGAAAAAAATCAAATGAAAAGCTGACAGGACAGCTCACATTTCTGTTAGATCTCATAAATCCTGCTCAAAGTAAGAAGTCCAGATCTTTGACTGGCCTTTGGGTTTGTTGTGTTTTTTTTTTCTTCTTTGCCTTTTACCTCTTCATGTCATCCTTGAAGTCATCCTACATATATTGGTCATGTATATTGGTCAGATTCTGTCATCCCTGGGGGACAGTTGCAGGGTAAGAAGGCCAATGAATAAAAGAGCTTGTCAAAGGGACACTGTGCAGATATTCAGAAGATATTTTCTACAGCAGATCATCTGAGAAGTTTGATTTTGCTCTGGAGCCATACCTTATATGTACTGCATGGAATGTTCTGCATATGCA
This sequence comes from Myiotriccus ornatus, assembly GCA_036023395.1. Taxonomy (NCBI): domain Eukaryota; kingdom Metazoa; phylum Chordata; class Aves; order Passeriformes; family Tyrannidae; genus Myiotriccus; species Myiotriccus ornatus. The sequence goes on along the minus strand of JAYRBT010000177.1, from coordinate 50,678,283 downwards.
GTACCTGCTACACCCTGGTAATAGTAGAAGTTAAAGCACTACTCTGTGTTCAGACAGGAAGTCTCTTCTGTTCATCAACACCTTCTGCAAAGAACCTCTCAGTTAAGCTTCAGAATATTTGAAGACTTAACCCAGAAATCCCAATACAGGGGTTAGGTTTTGGCCTAACGTTTCCTCCCACTTCTCCAAACTAGTCCCTAGCCCATTCGCAAAATCACAGTATAATGTTCTCTACTTCTGCTTCCTAGCAGATAGAATATAGACTCTAGCAAGAATATCTGACACACCAGCATGGACCAGCCAACATAATGGCCCTCTGGTGCCACTAGCAGTTCGCAGAATTTACAGTCACCCTCAGATTGCTCTAACTCGTGGCAAGGGACAAAGGCTGGCTAATGATCAGTCAGTGCAAGGTGGCATCTTTGCTCACACCTCCCTCCCAATTAGCACTCCTTGCTCCTTGCCTGCAGCAGAAAATCTGGGCCTTTATATTATTTTCCCACAATAGCAGCTTCCATCATTAATTAGTGTATGGAAGCTCTGGAGATCCATTGGGAAAAAAGAAAAAACATCCTCCTGTGACAGTGGTACTCATGCTAACAACTCCAATTCCCCTCAAGCTGTTAGTGACACACCCTTGAGCTCCTGGTGACCCTACAGAAGACCTTTCTTTGGACTCAGGAAAGGAAACAATGTGATCTAACACTCATGAAGTGTATGACTTCCTGACTTATGATTATATTATCTAGATGTAATGGAGTTCAAGCTGAGTCCAAAGCCTTTACTGTATCTGGGACATTGGTAATGCCTCTATCCATGTGTACTCTCAGTTGACTAACGACGCACTTTAGCCTATGAAGATGTACCTTTCTCAGCAGGAAACTGATGTGGGTATCCCTTTGTTTTTCCACTTCATTTCCTGAAAACTGTGGGAATGCAATCTCTTTGGACCTTAAAATCACCATCAACTGGTTTACAATAAGAAGCCAGAAAGACAAATGTCACCTTGGTGGAAAAAAAAACAAAATGGAAGCAAACCAACCAACCAAAAAAACCTCAAAATAAAAGCAAATCAAAAGAAACACACAAAACTCCAAACAAAATGAAACAAAACAAATGAACAAACAAAACAACAAAACACCAACTCCAAACAAAAAAAAGGAAACCAAATTAAAGAAAATCTGAGAAACGTCTGTTCTTGTGCTTTGATTCCAGTTAAAATCTGGCTAGACTAGAGATTTCTCAAGAAAGTCGGAATTTATAATTACCTTTTCAGTGTTTTACAGTAACTATGGATAGGAAGGAAATTTTAGAGAACTGATGAAAGTTTCTCTGATTCATTAGTCACTAATATTGTCACATTTACAGGTACAAGAAGAGAGTATTAACATGGCAAATGGTGTCATACCAATCAAAAACACTACTAAAAATACTTTAAGAACAAATAAGTAATTTCCCGCAATTAGTTTTCCAAATGTATGTATCTTTGGCACAATTGCAGATACCAGTCTAGATTTGCAAATACCTTTGCCAAGCAAAGAACAACTCAAGAATATATGATCTCTTTTCACTCTACTTTTATTGCAGAAGGTGAACTCAACATCTGTCCCGTTCAGATCATGGCTGTACTACCCGAATACGCACCTTGTACTGATTAGTCTCCCAAAGTCCTGGTTTGACATCCAGTTGGCTCAGTTTATATCTGCAAATGGTCTGAGGTCAGGCCTTTGGCTGTTGTAAGGTGCCGATCAGCAATCTGAAGGGGATATCCCCAGGATATTAAATCTATTGACCTATTGACACAAAATCTCTAATGGTTGAAAAGAGCTGTCAGTCACAAGCAGTGGAGTCTCTGCTAAGCAGGATATGAAGTAAAACAAGCACGTTTTTGGATTATTCCCTAACAGCATCCCTGTTAGATTTTTTTTCTTGACCTTGAGCATAAGTTGACTCCTATGATAAGGGTCTGAGAGTAAAAGGCAGAGTCATCAGTTCAGATCACAAGGGAAAATTATGTTTAAACATTAACTTCATTCTTCAAAAGTTAAATAATGCTTCTGGCATCAACAAGTTCCAAGCAAGATTCTGCTTTTTCTATTCACATTCTTTCCCATCCCTGTCCCATTAATGAAGAGCACATACTTAATGTGTTTGGTCTGGTATTATCACATAGAATATGTCACCTTCAATCCTCCTTTGTCTATTATCTAAGCATACATGCCACTGGGCAGAACAACTCTTATACTACTCCCCTGCCCATGCCCCTGGCCCCTCTACGTGTGAACAGGATTGAAAAAGAAAGTTCCATGTACTACATAAACATCCAGCCAGAGGGTTGCAGGTGAGAAAAGAATGGAGAGGGGACAAGGACCAGGTCAAAAGAAAATGTAGAGAAGGCAAAATATTTCAGCTGCATTTTAAAATAAGGAAAGTTAACTCAGATCAAATTGATTCCAGAACACTATGCATTCTATTCCAGCAATATCTATTGCCATATGGGACTTTTAAATACTGGGTTTGGAAAGGAAAGGAAAGAACACAAGGTAGCCTAGTTAAAAACGCACCAGAAGTATGAAGACAGCAGCCCAGTCTGTTACTTGATATTCAAACCTTCTCAAAACTTTTCTGGGATTTTTCTTCTTTTTCCTTCTTAGGGATTCTATACCGCTATGATCAAACACTTGACAGCCATTTTCAAGTAATTTTGCATGATTTCCATACTGAAGAAGTATTAAACATAAGAGTCCAAGAAACTAGTCAGACTCTGTGCATTTTGCTATTTTCTCCAGCATAAATACCATAACCAGTGCTCCTAAGCATAGAACATCATCATACTGCTTTTCCACATTTTCTTTTTCTCATAGAAAATTCAAAGCTTTTATATGTTTTCATATTTGTTATACATTTTGATCAAATATCTCTTGAATATGTAGAAGGGAACAATGAACAACAATATTTTGGACTGTATTTGGTGATGAGTGTTCAGGTACATCTACCTATCCTGTGATGCATTTAAATTCTCTTCATGAACAGCTTAAAATAAATAAGTTTTTAACACATCTGGAGTTAAAAAATATACAAATCAAGTAAAAGTAAGTTAAAAAGTAAAGTACAACTGTGAAATAACAAAATACCTTTAATAAGGAGGAAGCAATATAGTCTAACTGCAAATGAATCATCTTAATGGCATAACAAGAAGAAAAACATACATGAAATTGGCATTTTAGACAGTGTTACAATTGTCCTGGTAAGAAAGGAAGGGGAGAAAAAGAAAGACTGATTTCAGATGGCTAAGTGCTGCCTGTTAGTAGGGAAACAAGTACTCTACTTTGTAAAAGTTACCTTTTTATAACATTCATGTGCTTTTCAGCTGATAAATGTAAATATTAATCATTGCCTTGAAAACTACTACACTAAATTTCTATGTCACTTACATCCCAGAGTGAGGCACTTATATAGAAGACAATTGCACTCTGTTCATTAATTTGAAGCCATTCTGCAGTGATTAACATGTGAAGTCTGTGAAAGCATCTTCAAGGTTGTTTTTGCACTTTTGTGTGTCTGTAGTTCAGATCACTGGAAAATGCTGCTACTCAAACATCATGTAACACTGAAACATCTTTATCATTCCTTAAACCCATTGTAAAAATGTTTTTAAGTTTAAGCATGTCTTATATAAAGAATAGAAAATCTATGTGTCTTTTCATTTTGGGGGATGCATTACTACTTCAGGAGCTTCTTTAAAGGAGATCTACAAATAATTTACCAGGAGTTAGTTTTATATAGCACATACTTCATGATAGATGAAGAAAGAATGCCAAAAGGTTTATTTTATTTCTGTTACTTGACTGAGGTTTGGGGTTTTGGGGGTTTTTTTTAAGATATGTTTCAATGCCAGTTTTTGTTTTCCTGAATTTTAATCACTGAACTGATTAGTGATATAAAAATACATATGATTATGGTTGAAGAGGATGGGGAAAGAAGAGATTTTAAACTTATTCTCTCCAGAAGGTTATACTGCTTTACTGCAGTACAGCTCAGTGGTGTTAACAAAAGAAAAATACGAAATGTAACATGAATTACCACTAAAACTACTTTACTTTCCTTGATTCATTCCTCCCTTTATCTTTCTGACTGTTATGATATCATCATTTCACCAGCAATTCAGGCATAGATCATAGTAAATGGAGCTGGATGTATAACAGGAAAAAGAAGGCACAGAGAGGGTGAAAAAACCCCCAACCTCACATTCAATTTTTACTTGTTTGTGTTTAAATCACTCTTAAAAACCACCCAAACCCTTCTAATGTATGGAGCTATGTTCTCAAGAAGTTCAGTTTAAAGGACTTTCTTAACCAATAGCCCTTCTTTCTAATTATACATGGACTGAAGAATTATGGCACTGATTTGCAACAGCAAAAGATGTGACAGTTCACATTCAATTCTGTTTAACCGAGCATGTTATGCATGATGTGCAAGAGAGTCACCTTGCTCCTTTACATCAACACCTGGAACAGGTATGGAGGCAGCATGCTTAGACATTGGCAAAGAAGGAGAATCCTGTCTTATTTTATAAGGCCTCCATCTGTCCATCTTGGAAGCAACAGCATAGAATGTTTGGCATGGACCCTAGTTCAAGGACTGCAACGAGGATGTCCTATTCAGCCAACCAAGAGTGCTTTTTTGTCTACCTTCCCCATGTCTGGGCTGAATACCTAATAGCCATTTACCTCATAGCCACTTCTTAAGATGATGCACTTATGAAGTAAAAGTCAATAATTATGAGATAGGGAGGCCAGGTAAATAATAACCAGAGATATCACGAGCCTTAGAGAAATGCCGGAGACTAGTGACATTCCGGTTGCTTGTTTTCATTACTGTAGAAAATCTTTTTGCAATATATACAAAACTAAGTTAATCAGCTTTTTAAGGCTTTGCAGACAAAGGTACAGCTCTGAAAAATACTACAGCTCTGGATGAAGATGCATTGGCAAAGCTGTGTGAACCTGTTTGGCATAAACTTATGCCATAATATTCTAGCTCCTAGCTGGTGCTGGTGTGTAAGTGCTGCAGATCCCTTCTGCTTACCTATCTTAGTGCTTTGAATAAGTCAGAATGCAAGCATATGTTACTTGCCTGTTTTAGTTTTATGCTATTGCTTTATCCCCAAGCATCACCTAAAATCCTCTCTAGATGAAGTCTATCAGCATCAATAGATTAGGAAGAACTACCTCCTACTTTTCCAAGCTACTAATCTCGTTGGAGACAGAAGTGATTGATAATAATTTCTTGAATTATTTTCATTGTCTTCAATATTAAAAGAGAGAAAGCCTATGGATTTACACCATTATAAAAGAGAACTGAGTTTCTCAGTCATGAAGATAGTTTTGGTTTTGTTGTGGTTTGGGTTTTTTTGTTTTGTTTTGTTTTAATAGCAGCCCTACTGGGTTCTAAGAGCTTAGGCGTATGGTAAGAAAGGTTTACCCCACAGAGAGTAGGGGCAAGAAGGACAGCAAGCATTACCTGTGTTTCTGTCAACCACTGACCTTCACCTCTCACACATCCTCCTGAAGTGGGACATAATTGCAGTGCTGGTTCATTTGCTCTGAGCTTTAGTCTGCTCCTTCTCCACCCTAGCAGGTTGTTTGTAGTTGCTCACTGGAGCCATCTTGAGTGTATTTGCCACCAGCTGCTTCCCACAACCTCGTTGCTCCCCTACCCACCTCCAGAGTGTTGCACCACGCTGCAGGAGCCTGCAGTGCCATTTGCCAACACCATCTGCTGGACCTCCTGAGCCAAGATTACCTCCTCCCAAACCCACACCATTTCTATCAGGGTTTCAAAGCCTGCAAACAAGGGGTCAAAATCTGAAAAGAAAGGCTCAAAAAATCCGAAGCTGCTGTTCTTATTCCCAGCACCTTTTATTTCTCCTTCCGGCACACAAATATCATCTTCATCTTGCAGTAATTGTTATGGGAGAAAAAGAAAATTCCAGTACAACTTCGGGCTGCTGTTTTAAGCACATCATCAGCTGTGTCAAAGCTGTGTCTTCTCTTATATCCAGACTGTCCCAGTCCAAAGAACTGAAATTAAAGAGCCAGATGGTACTCATGTATACTTATCCCTGAATTCTAGTTTCAATCTCTCTCTCATCAAGTCTTTATTAATAGAATGTAGAAGTTACCTATTCCCCTATCTCATGCTTGTGAGATACTTACTGCTCCCCACCCATCCTTAACCTCCAGAAATTTCACATTTCCATATTTCTCCCTTTCTTCTCTAAAGTATCTGCATTGGATTAACACACCCCAGCAGTACTGAAGAATGTCAGTCTTCCTCTATGGCTACTGTGCTTGCATCACATCTTTGTTCCTTTGGGCCCCCCAAACACTTGGCAAGGAGCATGGTCTTTCTACAGCTGCACTGGGCTCTAGGGCAGACTTTTGACTCTGTTTATGGGGAGAAAGCCTATGAAAACTAGGCTCTACCTGAAAAAAAAAAAAATCGCTAGGTTATTACACTGAAACCGTGGAGTCTTTCTTCCATTCAGTTCAAACAGAGCTAAATATGCAAAGGGTAATTTTTCCTTTCTAAACCATACTTTTCCACGGGTTTTGCTTGGCTGCTGGAGAAAAGGGAAGGGAGACCAGAATCCCCAGTTCTACTTCTGCTTTTGACTCTCAGCCAGCCAAATGATTTTCTCGATTTCTTCAGTGAAAGGATTCCTCAGTTTACCAATTTGCAAAGTGGGTACAACAGCGATGTACCCACAGGAATGCAGAGAATAAAAGCAAGTGTTTGCAAAAGACTTCAATGCTGGTCAAAAAAAAAGTGAAAAAGGAAAAGAAAAAAAAGGGTAAGTTATTCTTTAAAATTAAAAATGGGATAGATTATTCTCATATCTATACACAAACTCAAGCCATGCATCTGCTTGTCAGTGAACCACTCCTTTGTGAACCCTGCACTCTGTTTATAAGGCACATTGTTTCCTTTATAAAGCCTACAGAAGTCAGACTTTGATTTGAATATAATAAAATTGCAGAAACAGCAGAAGCTGGCCATGTAACTCCTTTTTTAATGAATACCTAAAGTAACAGTCCTCTAAGCCATTGTGTCATCTTTCAACTCCTGTCCCTCCCTCCCCCTTTCTGCACCAAACTCGAGGAAAAGAAAAACTGATTGGCAGGTACTGTAGCTGGCGTGAATAACCACGACTATATATCTTGTCAAAAATCAGCATGTACTTTAAAAAAGAAGAAAGTAAAATATGAAGATAAGAGGAATAATCTGAGGCTCTCCCATATTCTCATTCAAATTTTTCTATTTAGATTTCACTATATTTCCTTTTTTAACCTTCTCCTGCAGGTCTTTATATATAGGACAAAAAAATCCACTTCTGTCATTTAAAGCATGATGAAAGTACCAAAGAAAAATCTATTTTCAGCTGTTTCTCGTTAGAGCACTTTTTTGCCACTGTGATGAAAGTCGATGCAAAGAAAGAAAGACGAGTCACTGATGAAGATGAAGAAGCATTTCTGATCAGCCATCTGTTCAACCAATTAAAACCCTCGCAAATAAAGTTGTGTATACTTATATAGCTAACCCATAAAGATATACATATCTGTGTGTACACTGGCATGCAAATACATACATATAAATACCATGTAAAGTCTACTTTGAATACACTGAACTCTGCTTACATGCTGCGCATAGCTAATTAAATGCACACGTAGAGAAACATTGAAAATGTGAAATAGAATTTGGCCCTGCTGGAGAACAAAGCCTTCTCTATTAGCATCCTTTTCTCTTAATGGTCCTTATGCAGTAAAAATAAAGTCCAAACACTGTAATTTCACTTCCAGAAAAGTTACAAATACTGTAGGTATCTTTAGAAACAGCTGCAAAAGTGGATTCACTTCTGACAAGATTGGTGTTAATTACCAGTAAGGACTTCAGTATAATACTATTTAAATCATTTTAAATTATCCCTCTCAAAAATTAATTTTTCATCAAAGATTACACAAAAAAATCATGATATCATCTCTGCAGCTGCGATTTAGTAATAATTTCATCTATTATTACCAATGTCAGTTAGATAAAAGAAAAATGGCATCCTACTGTGCTGATTCCAGCATAGGCCATATATAGAAATTTTTAACTATCACTTATAATCGCCTTGATGAGCTTAAACCTCCTCTCAATTAACACCCTAAATGACACTGAGACATCTTAATGGAGGATGTAAGTAAAGGAAAAAGACTTTAATCAAAGAAAAAAAAAGAGAAGTGCCAAGCGAAAGGAGGAAGTCTGGTGCACCTCTCAGTGTCCAATCTCACTGGGGTCCTTTATCTTGTCTTGAACTCCTTGTCATCTTTATATTGAGACTGTAACTTCACAGCAGCCCTAAGAACAAAACAAAAAAAAGGTGTGCATACCCTTATCTTCAGTTTGCATCCACATCTCAGAAAGACAGTGAGGGTTTATACTGAGCAGGCAAACACAGATTAAATAAAACTGAAGAAACTGTGAAAAATAAAATTATTTCAACTTACAGTGAGGCATACTCCATTTTGATTATTACTTCAATAGTGGTTCAGGGCAAATCTTAAACACTGAAATTCACATACTTCACAATAAACCTTGAAAGAGTGTGTTCTGATCCTAACATCCCAACATGAATAAAAGTTCTGCTTTCACAGCCAGGAGGTAATTATACTTCTAAAGATCCCAGTTGCCAGACAACCATGTAAATATTTGCTTAAATGGCACCTACAGTCGATATTATTACGGGCATTTTTGTCTCTTTTAGCATATCTCTAAGACTCACAGTACAAGCATTTAAATGCATACACATACTGGGTGGTTGTGATAGCACTCTTCAAATTTCAGAAAGGCTGAGAAATAAGTCTCTATCTAGTGTTTCCCAAACTTGTGAACTCAACTTTCTAGCCTTCAGAGTAACCACCCAGATGTAGCACGCTGATAATCTTCAGCTACTTTCCCCAGATTTCTTGCTATACCCTTGTGTAAAACCACTGGGGGATGACTACAGCCTGGGATCCGCTGTTTTAGGATGCACATGGCTGAAGGGACAGGTAGAGGGTGGGGGGGTTTGCCCTGGTAGGTGACTCACTGACAATCTGCCAGCTCTGATAGGGAAAAAGGGCTTTGGGAAATGTGATGGCAAATTACCTCTGAGGGACTTTGGGAAGTGCTGTAAACGCCTGGGAACCAGACATCTCTGCTGTAACAGCAAATGGGGCCGCTAGCTTTTGAAGTATGTAAACAACAAATAGAAGTTCCTGTTCACTGTGGCTGTTCCCATGCCTGTAATTCAATATATATACATATATATACATATATACATATATATATGTAGTTTCACAGCCTGATATTTTTTCAGTTGATTCACTCATAGTGAGAAAAAAATTAATATTTCTGCGTGCATTAACAGTAAGAAAAAATCCAATTAAAATCAGCCATGGTATTTCATTCCTTTCAAGTGTTTTTTTGTCCATTACAGCTTCACAAACTGTTAGCTACAAATTATACCAGCTAAGGATTCAGGTTATTTTGATTAACAAATAATTTGCAAATGGATTTTGCTTATATTTGTCATAAGTATTTGTTGAATAGTTCACCCGACCATTTCAGCTTGTGCGTTGTTTGCTTCAGCTTTTCACTAGTCTCTCCAATTCTGGTGCTAAGCACACAGTATTTATGACACACAAAGTATTGTTAAAAGAGCCCCTCAGGTAAAGGTAAGAAATATTCCATCCTCTGCTCTGTAACAGGTGCAGTATCAACTAAATTTAGCCACTGCTCTTACAGAGAAATCGATCAAACCCTCCTGTGTTGGGTGATTTTAGATGCATGAATATTACATAGCAACTAATAATAAGCAATGGACAATGGACTGTGTATTGTTAGGGAAAAATTTGCTGATGTGCAGTGAATCATGGAGTCACAGATTCATAAACTATCCTGAGTTGGAAGGGACCCACAAGGATCATCAAAATCCCTGCTCCTGCTGGCCACACTGTTCCTGATCCAGGCCAGGATGCCATTGGCCTTCTTGGCCACCTGGGCACACTG
>JAYRBT010000177.1:50652132-50668026 GCA_036023395.1 Myiotriccus ornatus | reverse complement strand
CCAGAGACCTGGGTGGCTGCATCCTTCTTCGAGGGGAGTGTCTGAGCAGACACACTCCTAGTGTTAACAGCAGCAACCTCAGTGGCTCCTCACATGGCTTTGTATTAATACCTGTGCAATGTCAGCATTCACAAATATTACCCTGACATGGGGCAGCTCTCTGAATATTTCCTACTTAAGAGCTTTCTGTGACTCACAAAAGAAACTACCTTCCAGAATTTACTCTCCAAACTGTTTTTGTTCAAGTTTCTTTTACCCCCATTTGAACTTGTAGCCAAACACATTTCTTTCTCCAATTAAAATGTAAAGAGCATTGATTTTGCATACATAATACACAAGGTAGCAGTGAAGTAATGCATGCAATTAAAAAAATCCCTAAGTATTCAATGATCTGAAGGTTGACAGTCTTTCAGTTTACAAAGAAAGAAAAAGCTAATAGCTGTTCAGAAAGAAAATAACTTGCATCAGTTTCTGCAACTGCTGCTCTAACAGAAACTGCTGTATGGTCCACTGTAATGTAAATGCTAAGCACCCCATCTTAAAGACAACAGTTCCTTTTCTGTGTGATCAAGGAAATACTTATTTTCTTATCCAGCAGAACTCCAAGTACACTGCTTTTAACTTGGCGTCCATTTCACTGTTTCACCAGTATGATAAGCATTTCTGTTGATTATGAGCCTGAAAAAAAAAGCCTTTTCTGATCAAAATGGCTGTGGGAACAAGGAGCCTAAGGCAGACTTGGTAATGCTGATATCAAAAGGAAGGCCTTTTCCTTGAATTGGGTTTGAGCTGCCTCAGCAAGTGACTCTCACAAACTGCATCTCTTCAGAGGGATGGGAGAGTGCCAGTCAAGCTACACTGAGAAATACTTTCAAGTGCAGACAAACCTAAGAGCTCTGATATTCAGAATCAGCTAATCAAATGCATATTTCAGTGTGGATGGACATTCTTGAACTGGTTTATCATTTTGTGACCCAGACAGCATTATGAAGTTTGGCAAGACAGTTAAATCAGTCTAATACTGACACACACAAAAAAAAAAGAAAAAAAGAAAAAAAAAAAAGAAAAAGAATGTTTCCACTAATATCCTTTGCTCTCAGATATACACTGATGCTCCTTGCTCTGCAGAGACACTGATGTTCACCTGATCTCCAAGTTAACCAATTTTTTTCACTAAACTGGCAGAAAATGCTGCACTGGTATTTGCTGTGTTCATTTTCTGTTGTACAGTAAGCTGAAGCAGCTTGCTGGAGCATCAAACAAGTTCCAGGGCCAGCATTAGAAGGAGGGAGAAAGGCATGTTGTTTCCTCTCAGTATCAGCAGTATTTTAGGATTGTCCTCTGGGAAAATCAACCCCTTAAACAGTGTTATGTCACTGTACTTGGAGTTATCACTTTGGCCACGTCAGAACCATTGTTCTGACCAAATACAGGGATCTCTGCTGAGAATAAATGACAAGACTTGAACAAAAGCAGTTGGGGTTTTCTTAAGGGTGGAATAAATTACACAGAGACATACACCAGCCTGGCAGTTGAGTTGATTAAGATTGTGAAGAAGACAAAGAGCAAGCAAACCACATTTTCCTCTCCTAACCAGCACTGCTATGGCAGCAACTCCCCTGACGTATATGCCATTTTGTCTACAAAAGAGTACTTTTGCCCTATACTTATCTTGTTCAGGAAGTTGTATCAGTTTATCAGCTTTTTGTGCCAGTGTAAACTTAGCTTCCAATGGAAGTGTCTGACAGTCTAGCTATATCACCAGCCCTTTCTAGCTAGGATATGGTCATAGCAGGAACCTTTTGGCTTTTGATTATGAAGAAAGTCCATATTTCTGTGGATGCCCTGCCATGAAGCTGCACAGCTGCTATTTTTGCTTCTTCAGTCACCACCTTTCTAAACAAAAAAGAAATTCTCTGTGTGCTGTGAATGACAATAAAAAAAAATCTATTCAAAATGACTCTGCTGCATTTGTGTCCTTTTCTTTCTTTGCCAACAATATAGCAGTTCACTCTAAAATCCCCAACATTCTGCAGTTGCTTGAGAGCCAGGACAGCTCTCAAGCCAGGTCTAAATTATAAAGTGTTGTTGACAAAGCTGTTTCAGACACAAGCATGAAAAAAATCACACCCTTAATTGATATAGGTACGCCAGCAACACCCTCTGTATAGATGCAAGAATCCCTTTGCTGGCATGGCTTATGTCACTCAAAAGGTAGTTGAAATGAAAAGACTCCTTTTGTCAATATATATTTTTCCTACGGTACAACTCAACAAAGGTACAACAGGGCAAAAAAGCCTGTGTATCACGGCCTGTGTATCAGTGACTCACAAATTTTTTGTAGCAGTCCTTGCTTAAGGAAATCAGCCACATGTAACACATTCCTGCAAGCGGGTCCCTTCCCCAAACTGGGCTTTCAGTTTCACCTTCTTTCCCCTTTTTTATTACCCTGGCATTTGTTCTTTGCCCCCACTGTTCTCCTCCCACCCTGTATGTCCCCTCCTCTCTATGGAACCATTTCTGACAAGAGTCACTCAGATATGATCACCTCATATCTCCCAGCACTTCGGTTGAGTCTGATTGGAAAACCTTGGTGCGAACTGTAACAGATCCCATCAAAATGAAAGCAAAAAGAAAGCAAGAAAAGACTTTCCATGTTACCATTTACTTTTGTTACTGTCACCACTGACAGTCACAAAATCTCAAGATAGTTGAGGCTGATAAGGAGCTCTAGAAATCAACCAGCCCAACCCCATGGTCAAAGCAGAGTCAACCAGAGCAGGTTGCTTAAGATCTTGTACAGTCTAGTTTGGAGTATCTCCATGGATGGAGACAATGGAGAAATTCATGTTGGAACCCGTATCATTTAAACTACTAAACTATGGAAAATGTCTCAAAGTCTGCATGGACTCCTACAGGTTTTTCTCATTTAGTTCCAATACCCTGTAACTATCAGAGCAACAATTACAGAAAGAACAGATATATAAAAAAGCAAGAATCATTTGGGGAGCTAAAGTATATTAGTTTTCTGTGGTTCCTCTATTTTCTACCTAATTTTGAGTAATTGGAAGACAGTGTCCTCTCTTTCTTTGTATTGAGGTTGCTACATGACCCCTAATAAGTTTGAATCTACTGATAATTTAGGGGACATGAATGGGTCTAGCAGAAAAAACTGACTCTTGTTTTGCATTTTATATTTACAGTCACGTATTCTACTGACTAGACTGTTATTTTATATATTAGGTTAAAAAATATGCTAATGACTTAGAAGTACAAGGAAATCAGTACGAAACACACAGAGTTGTCTCTAGGTTGTAGACATGCTTATCCCCTCCTGCCTCTTTTCTCTTCAACTTATTCTCAATGAGATAGCTTGCCATACACACCCTAAGCCACTTTAGGTTCATTTAACTGAAGATTTAATCTTGCAGAATGGAATCCTCCTACACTATATTGTATGCTTGGATGGATCTATGGCTAACAGGACAGGTGCAAGGATGAATTATAATACACCATTATGTTAGCAAATGCTGCCTCCATGTACAACTTTCCGAAGGAAACTCTGGCCTATAAAGATGCTTCATTTGCTCTGGAGTTAAACACAGTACTTCACTGACATCCATTGAGTTACATGACTTAACAAAAAAAAAAAAGGGGGGGCAAATTAAAGGAAAATTGAGTTCTGCAAAGCTAAGCATACAGGAAAAATACTGTGTTTTGTTTTCTGAATCTATGTCTTCAATTTAAAAGTAGAAAAAATATAGTGAATATAATTTAACAATAATATTATCTTAATATTTTTAAGAGGAATTGACTGAGCAATTATTACAAAAGCATTATTTGAGAAAGAAAAATGTTCTTGAGTTCTTTTTCAAAAGTAATTGAACTACGTGAAATCATTCTTCTGTCTCTCTGTTATTAATGCCACAATACTGTAGCAAACAAGCAAGAGTATATATTTAATAGATATGTTAGTGATTTTTTTTCCAAAAGAGCACAAAGCTCTGGGTAGATGATGAAAGTTCTATTCCTGAAAATCAGCTCCATCAGAGTTGAAACAGAGCAAGCACTTAGCACATAAAAAAGGATGGCTCTAAGTGAAGAAAAAGATTGCATCCAATTGAAATTTCAGGAAACGTAACTAGGGAGAATGCAATCTGCCAGTCAGAAATTGATTAAAATACCACTCTTTCAGCTAGGAGATCTTTAGCTTTTCTAAATGGCCAGGACCAAGTTAACATTTCATTCAAAAGGTGCCACCTTGCCAACAGCACAGTCTTCCCAGCAAGGCAGGGACAGCCATGCAGAGGAAGTAGATGACATTAACTGAAATCTTGAACACAAGTTCAGGTTCTGGATTCTCAATCTATCTTGCCTCTACAGCTCTTTCTTTCCTTGAAACATTAAATTTATAAAGAAATCTTGTAAAGGAAGAACAAAAATTATCTAGTACAGGACTAACCCTATGCCTACAAGAGTCCTGAAAAAAGCATGAGTTTCCTATGCGTTAATGATCATTAAATGGTAACAGCATTTATATGTTTACAATATTTTCTCTGTCCATCATATTAGAATAGTCTCTTTTTCTCATTAAAATTCTCAGTAGCATTTTAGAACTGCAAAATTCAGCTGAAGTGAATGGAAAGATAGGCTTAAACTGATTTAGGACATATTCTGGAATCTGGGTTTCAGATATGGTTTGTCATTAGGGTCATACCATAACAATTCCAAAAAGTCCTTAATTCTTACCACAAATATTTGGACCTTAAGGCTACAAATACCTAATGCTCTGCACCTCCATTTGAAAAATGGTAGGCCAAAAAAAACAACAAAAAAAGCGCCATGGTCTTAGCTATAGTTTCTCAGCAGCATTGTAGCTACAGCATCACCAAACCTCCCTCTTCAAGCACAAAGACACTGCAAAATCAGCCTTAGGGCAGCTGCTCCCCCAGGAGCACCACAGGACTGCCACTGAGGTCATAATCTAGGGCATGTTCATGTGTCCTCTGTGCCCTCTTAATACCTTTTGCGAAAGATGAGCTCTCATTTAGCAAAAAGACAAGGCAGCAGCAGATCAATGCAAACTGTGGTGCCTTCCAATAATTTTAATGCTAGATCGTGATTGAATAAGTCATCAGGTGGACTGCAAAGTATACGGCACTGCCCTACTGTTAATCTTTAATTAGTTAAGGCAGCATAGAGCCTCTCTGGAACAATATGCTCATATTTCTTGGAAATGCAGACATGCTTTTATGGAAATATGAATTAAGAATAACTACTTTTTATATGCAAGGTAAAGGTGGGAGGAATTAGGGCATGAAATCCACAGCAGACAGCTCATGAGCTTTCTCTTCTGGGTGGTATTTGAAATATAACTAGTCCCTAAAGAACAGCAACAAGTAACAGTCTAGATACAACAGTATAAGTGACAGAAAGGGATGTACCCTATGTGACATACGTGCAGTGTGTACAACAGGAAGGAAGAAAAGGATTAAAATTGCCTGTGTTTTACTGTTTCCTGCCTCTGCCTCTGATGATGCTCTGTGAGACTTTAACTGGTGTACTTCAATTCCTACCAAAATTGGAAATATCTGTGCCATAAAGGTACTGGCTTTTTTAACTATCTGCAAAAGCATTTTGACCCGCAGATTAAAAAGCCTTAAAAGAAACTGGATCTCAGGCTGAATGCAGGAGAAACACTGAGATGAACAAAAAAATCAAAATGCAAAGGTTGTCTTGCCTCATTATGGGCTTGTCTTCTGCAGCTGACTGGCAGTAATGACATGGCCCTGCCTCAGACAGGGAGCACTGCATAAAAAATGTTGACCATGAATGTATCGGCACTAACTGGTTACACATTCTTACAGCAAAATGTTTCTATATTGGAATTTGAAGTCTACGGATGTACAGAATAGAACAATTTCAAATGAACAGCAGAGTTTGTCCTAAGTATAGTCACTTCAGTTAAAAAATGAATGAGTTTGAAGGCATGTGGTGGAGAATAGTTAAAAATTACTGGAGTACTCTTCAGATTATTGAAGCAATCTAGGAAATCTAAATTGGTTTGCAGTGCCCATGCCCAGAGCATCCTATTCACTTCCAAAATTAAGAGCTCTCAAAAAAAAAAAAAAAAAAAAAAGTGAAGCATTCATTGCATGGAGCACTTCATTCCTTTTTTTTTTATCAAATATTTCTTTTTGTAAGCAAATCAAAAAGCATTTTGTCATTGTAGGCAAATCCATGACTGATTTAAAAATTAAACCCTATATAAAACAAAAGGAAAATAATTAAAATAACACTAACAGCCCCCTGCCTTGAAACCCAGTAAAAGTGAAAGGGAGACAGAGAAAAAAGTAGGAGAGAGAAGAAAAAATCCATAGCTTCAAGGGAGTAAAAGGAATTGTAGGGACATCTCTGACCTGGTCTATGTGCTTTGCAGAGATCCACAAATCAATACACTGCTGGAGCAATAGGAAGGTCTTGGGAATAAACCATGGTGACCCTATCTCTTCACCTTTGGCTACACAAACTTCCTTCACATCACAGAAAATGCCTCTCCTCCTTCCTGGTTGTATCTGAGTGACTGCTCCCTTAACAGCTGCACTTGCTCAGGACTCCTTAACAACTCTTTCTGTATGGATTTTTCTTTCTTTGGTGATAGACATCTTGCATGGGCTGATTGTAAAGATTTTGTTGTGATTTAGTCAGGGTTAAAGCTCCAGATCTTCATTGTGTAGGACTAGGGGGAATTTCAGCTTTCATTTAACATGAGACAGTGTTTTCTAGCCCCTATAGTTGATGATAAAAACTTGGAAATGTGTCCCCAGAAAACCATAGACTCTAAATTCCAGCAGGCAAATAGAAAGTTCTCCCCCTTCTCACCCCTTCCTATGCAAGCCAACTTATTTTTAAAGTTCAATATTTAGAAACCATCTTTGCAACTATGGAACATTTGGGTCTGGCAATCTCCCTTTGCTTTGCCTCCCTCCTGGCATGCAACCTTTCCTCACAAGCTAAGATTAAACCAAGAACCAGGAGAGGTTCCCCAGTTTGACCGATACTGGATTGAAGGGAGTGAGACGAGCACTGAGCAGGGAGTTCAGAGTCCCTGAACACTGAGGCAGAGGAGCTGCCCCTCCTGGAGCAACCGCTGAGGATGAAGTTGCAGGCTGGCAGCCTGCCTCCGCGCTGGGAGAAATCCAGGGAGGGTTTATGTCTGTGGGACCGAGAAATGCGGCGGGCCTCGCTCCGAGGAAAGAAGGAGAGTCAGCTTCGCTGCCAACAGAATTAGGGCTCTCTTCCAGCATTCAGAAACGTACATACTTTTATATATTTGCCACATGGCTTTGCTGCGGAGCAGCACATGTGTTGTGGCTGCGCAACGCTGAGTGGAAAGAGCACCCAAATCGAGAGGCGTTGTGGGTGGGGAGGTGGCACCGGGTGGCACTGGATGGATGGGTGGGTGGATGGATGGATGGATGGATGGATGGATGGATGGATGGATGGATGGATGGATGGATGGATGGATGGATGGATGGAACCACCTCAGGTGGTACCTGAGGCTGGGGGAGACAGCTAAAAACACTCATCTTCTGCCAGCCAAAGAAAAGGTTTGCACCTACTTGCATTTGTACAGGAGCAGGAGATCCATTACCAGCACTGATCAAAGATGCTAGGAAAGGTGTAGACTTCATTATCTTTCCCTGATTTTGTTACTGTAATTAAATGCACTGGTGTTGCTGTCTGCAGCACAAATGCCTTAATGGAGACCAGGCCCCATTGAACCAGGCAACAAAACTATAGGAGATAATCATAAAGAGTTTACATTAAAATCTAACAAGAGGGGCAAAGGGTAGAAGGAATGAAACATTATAATTCCAATCTCAGATTCCCAAAGTCCCACAGTAGTGTCTTAACTATAAAAGACATCCCTCCTCCTATGACTTCAGTCAACAGGGGGGAAACCATTGAAAAATCAGGCCCTGTTTTCCCACCGCTCTCCTGAAAAGAATCCACAACATAATTTCCAGCACACATTTGTGCTTAAGAGGAAAAATTCTATAAAAGGGGATGTTCTTGACGAACACACCTATGGGTCATGATTAGCCTTGGAAAACAAGGAGGCAATTTAGAGAGAGTCAGTTACAAATGCAAAAGAAGGTTTTCCTTGTCATGACCACAGCTAGTATTTGCTCAGCAGAGAAGCAGGTGACAGAAGACAATCTGCATGCAGCCAAAGCCTGATGGAAAGCTTGTTTGTGCTCAGTGTGCTAGAGAAGTTGTTCGGGAACAGTTACGTAAAGATTAGCCCTGTAACGCTGCCAAATACTTTGTGTTATTATGTGCTGTGTTTGTGCCAGGCAGCCCCACATGTCAGAGCTGCCTCACAGGGCAGTTTTAACATGCACACCCACATTTTCAGAGTGCTCAGAAGAATAATAAAGCCACGGAGGAACCAACTCTGACCTCGTTTGCATGGCTGCCGCCGCCGATTCCCGTCAGCTTGTACTTGCCTGAGTGCAACCAGTGTAGAGCCGGAACGGCACATCCACTGCATTTTGGAGATGGCTGTCCTCGCCTCCCCTCCTCCCTCTGACCCATCATGTTTCCTCAGAGAATCCCAGCTGCATGGATAAAAAAAGTAGCAAGTCAACCATGTGGGAGCATACAAATTTAATGTCGGCTAAAGAGGAAGGCTGTCTAAATAACACAATGCTTGGAGTTATGCAGGTCATAAGTCTAGGGAGTAAGGAGCTCACAGTGTTTCTTTTCTCCCTTGCTCAGTTTTCTTCACAAAAGTTCATTAAACAATGATTCCTTCCCCTTTAAAAATTTATGAATGACTGATGTTTTCATGAAAATGAGAGAGCAAAAAGCACTGGCCACAGCCAGGCTCAGCACAGACTGGCACTCTGCAACCCACCTCACGTGTCGTCCTCTCTCACTCTGACCCAAAACACTAGGACCCACGATGTCTACAACCTCACATAGAGAGAGACTTGTCAGTGTCTTACATATGTGAGACATACCTGTCCTGGCAGGGAGGGGACATGGAGCCAAAGACATAGTGGAAAACATTGCTTCATCGATCCAGCAAACTCCTTTTATTTGCACTATGCGGGTCTCAGTTACAAGGACGCCACTGCCACAAAGTAAAATAAGAATCTGTATGCAAACATAGACCTCCTTATTTAAACTACTATCAGAAGTGGCACTATCCTCTTCCAAGGACTGGACATAGCTACATCAGTGTAGCTTGCCTCATAACAAAGGAGCAATAAATAATCAACAGTAATGACAAGTTTTTATACAGACCTCTTTATGGGCAGGTTTCCAGTACTTTACAAAATAGAAAACTATTCTTAGTTTCCCCCTCATATTGTCTCTCTCTAAAGAATCACTTTCTCCCCTTTCTTCCTTTTTTTTTTTTTAATTTTAAGTATATTTTCTATTTTTATTTCTCCATTGGATCTTCCTTCTTTTTATTGATTTTTCTTTTCCCTCCTCTTTATTCTCAGCTTCAGTTTTGGACTTTTTTTAGTTTAAGTTTCTCTCCAATTTCCTAATATACTACTTCTTTTCATTACTTTGTATTTCTACGTCCCCTCCTTTCCATTCTTTGCCTGCCTACTTGCTCTTTCCCTATATCTCTTCCTCTTTATCCACTGTCTTCTTTCTTCATCCCCTGTGATGGTGATTCTTTTCCTTCCCAGCTCTGTTCTTAGCCTTCTTCTGACATTGTGTTCCTTACTGTGATCATTTCACACGCCCCATTCCCCTTATCTTCTGTTATTTTTCTTATTTATATAACTTACCACAACAGTGCCCAGAGATCTAACCTTGACTGTGCTTTCACTACCACCACCATCCTCCTTCTCAGTTATCTGCTTAACCAGGAAGGGGCATTCCCTGTCTCAAACAACTTTGCTTTCATAGCTCTTGTTTTTACTTCTGTGGATAGGATCTGGGTGGTAATGGAAATTTTAGGATTAGCTTGTCCTTGCAGTATGTTGGGGAATAGGTTTTGGCTCCAAAGGCAGCCTGCCCTGGAGCCTTCAAGGAAGGGGCCACACCGCAACATGGCCTCCAGGAAGAAAGCTGACTCATTTTTTATAAAGTACCTGCCAGTAGTTTCAAAGGACACAAACTCCTTCAACAGCTCCAACATTTCTGTGGTCATATTGACCGGTGACTGTAGAGAGCAAACAAGCAGATTCCAGACTGCCTTAATGGACTGGGTGGCTGTCATCAGCACCTCTTCTCTAGGACTGCCCTTGAGACAAAGACTGCAAGTGAAGATATCTGGGCACACCTGGCACAGCGGACTCCACCTCGATAAGGACAATCCTGCTGGAACAGGAGACAAAATGACTCAGAGCACCTCATGGCTGGAAAGTGAGACATTTTCCTAGGTACTTTTGAAGAGGTGAGTCTGATAATAATTAGGAAAAAAACCCAAACAAACCCAAAAACAAACTAAAAAAAAACCCCACATACTCCAACATTGTGGAGTTTATGGAATGCAGTGGAAGTACTTCAAGCTGCGTCTCACCTGTGGTAAGGTATAGTTTTTTGGAAGCCTACAACTCACTGAGCAGTGTTTTCAGACAGCAAATTTTTGCCTTAGGAAACTGAATTTTTTTTGTGGATTTCCATGTCTTTGAGAAACTAAACCTCAGAGCTTTGCTGGAGGGGAATGGTATGCAGGACCTTGACAGAAGAGACAGCACCTGCTTCTTTCTAGAAGGATAAATCATAGATGATTAGTAGTTTTACCACCAAAGGGACCAGGACAGGTTGAAATTCTTTTACTTTGACAGACTGCATTGTGTGTCATAAGTAAGAGAGGTCTTCAGTCTAGAGTGCTGTGAAAGTCAGAGGAACAAAATGAAGAAAAGGAAGACATTTGGAATGACATAAGGAAAAAAGTGGCTGCTGGAACTCTGAAACGAGGTGGGGTGGGAAGCAGAGAAAAGATGCAGAGAGTAGAAGGAAATGGAGAGAAGCACAGTTGTTTAAAAAAGTGCTACTTGTGGAGGGAAATATCCAAAAGCTGGTCCTGCAGTTACTGGTTTTTTTTTTCCTCTTCTTTTAATTTCTCTTTCTTTCATCTTTCATTTTTTGAAGGCAAATGGATCATAACCCATTAGTGTACCCCCATCAGATCTCTAGCCGTGTACATGGTTATGACATGGTCAGAACATTTTGGACACAAGAGCTAATAACACTGACACACATTACATCAACTTGTATGTTTTCAGTCACCAGTATCTCTCACAGCTTGTTCCATCCTCAGATGTGTGTAGTATCAACTTGGCTGCTTCCACATGCTTCCACCTTCATCAAATGATAGATATTTAAACATTTTCCACACATACCTCAGAGGATAAATGAGAGGCTTCACCCAAAGCTACACTGTCTGACCAGTAGCAAAGACATTCTTTTGATATCAAAATTATCATTCCTGTTTTGTATAGTAAGTGTGAGTTTTACCCAGGAATTCTGAAGATCAGTAAACATCCTGGGGAGCAGATCCACAGTCATCCTATAGATCAGAACTATGGGAAGAGTGTTTTTTTGTTTTGTTTTGGATTTTTTTTTTTGGTGGGGAAAAAGTTTTATACTACTACAACAATGTTTGATGCCACTAGCAGGGATATGTATTCATGCTGCGCATCCTTAGCTGTATAAAAAATAGATCAAGAGGGGATTTTTTTATTATTTTGGAAAGAGAACGAGAAAAAAAAGAATGAAACTTAGTATGTTTGAACTGTTTGTAAATTTTTAAACATAAAACCCCAACAACTCCATAACCCTATCAACCTGTAGCTCAAATTATTAACTTTGCATAGAGTATTAAAAGAAGCACAGTTATTACTGCACTCAGGAAATAGTGATGGATGGGGAAAGAGGAGGAGAAAGACTACTATTTACATGTACTCAAGTTCTGACATAAAAATGGGGATTTTGTCTGTTAAATCTTGATGTGCGCAAAATCACAGCCAGGTCTAAACGCCTTAGTCATGATGGGGGTTAAAAAAGAGAATATTTGAGAATAATGTGAATTAAAAAGGCAAGTTAGTTTAAATTTCTGTTTGGTAGGGCCTGAGGCCTACAACTCCGATGGGAATACACTGTAGCCGGAGGGCTGATGAATGCCCTTAATGAAGTTGGACAACCTGGAATACATGCATAAAATGATTTTAAATATTGATATCATGTCATTGTGTGACTGAAGTTATTGAAATGTTCATTTGCACAGCTAGACAGGTTGTGTCTAATTTATTGTGGGGAAGAGGAATGATTATTTACATTTTTTAATGTAGCAATAAAACAATTATGGGATTCAAGAAGAGAGAAAATATTTACGCTTTTCAAAGAGCAAAAATGCATATTGCAATGGAAATGCCTTAGAGGAGCTCATACTAGCAGATGTTAAGAAATACACTTTCCTTTTTTTTTCTTCCTGATAATTGAGGTAATGCATTCATAAAGTATGTAAAGTAAAAGGACCCTTTGACCAATGTTAATTATATTTAACCTGCTCTATGTATAGTGGAAGGAAAAGCTTAAATATATCACTGGGGACAACTAACTCACCCATATATTCTGGATGTATCTATTATAACATTTCCATGACATTGCCTGGTTTTCAGAAAAATTCTTACTGCGAAGAAGAGGAGACGTGGTGTTATAATGGTACGTTCAGTTCCGTTGTGATATGAAAGTTTTTACGGAGAATGCCTCAGGGCAGCTGTCTGCCTCGTGTGTTCAGTATTAGGGCTGTATAACACACTGAGGTGGAAGTGTATTAAAGGCAGAGACACTGCAGTCTGCTCAAGGTTGCTGATGTTAAGGTCCAATCCTGCTGATCCCCAGACCACCCAAAAAAAATAAACTCTTTGCAAAAATTGCCTAGGATACTTCCTTCACTTGTTCCTTTGTTCCTAACTGATATTCATCCCTACCTGCAAAGAAAAAGAACTTAGATTTCATTTAAACCCTAGTGTAAACTGGAGCAGCTCTCTTATACAGGGAGTCATTTGGGGGGTGATTTCCTGTTTCTCTAAAGCATAAGTTCAGCTTGATCTGCACTTACGATATGTGCTAGCAAGCAGGAATGGAAATTTTCACATCTCTCTAGTCCCATGCCCACCTTTTACATCAGTGGTTTAAAACAATTTGGCATAGTTAAGCATATGCCTAACTCAAAGCATCTTATTGAGAGTGTTTCTCTGCACAAAGATAGGCAACTTCATGCTGAATCATGACCAGTATGACTACAGACAGTGTAGCATCAAAAAGGTCCTCGAAAGGAGATCAGAAACACTGTGCTCTCGTGTTCCACTTAACAGATCACACACATCAGAAACACTGCCTATGATACAGGCAAAGTTTTTTCTGCATCCAGCCTCAAGGTAAGCTCCAGAATGGGCAGAATGCTTTCAGGAATGCAATGGTAAAATTCACGGAGAAGCTCTCTTCCCCTGAACATCCTTCCTCTTCCTGCAGTGTATATAGCAACAATAGGCAAAAAATACAGAGGGAGGAACACCCTGAAGCCTGAACCCAGTCATCAAATACAAAAAACAGCTAAAAAAGGTAGAGGGAATGGAGGAATGGCTGAAGACAAAGGATATGTGAGACATTTATGATTTTTAATGGGGAAGATAAATGATTGAGGAGGATTTGACAGAGACACATAAGGTCAAAACTGCCCAGTAGTAGCACACAAGCATAGATTGCACCTCTTCCCACGTTATCAGAAGGAAGGGGCACCCAATAAAGTGAGCAAGAAACACATTTACAACAGACAAAGCCGTTTTTTCCACAGAGCACATAATTGTATTACAAGAGACCAAAAAATTAACAGATTTTAAAATATTAGAGAAACTTGTAGAGAATAGCTTCCTAAGTCTGGATATAACCTCTGATTCAGGAAATTGCTAAGCCATTGATTGTCGGGAAAAAAATCACTTTATATACCTCCTGTTTCCTCTTCTTTTTCCCTACCCATCCATTCCTGTTAATGCCAGATAGTAAACAGTGCTAGAGAGGCTGCCCAGGCTCTTAAAAAGGTGTACAAGGTGCATACAACCTTCAGACATGTATCAATACATCTCTACCAGCTGATCACTAAAAAGTGAACTGATTCTTGGCATCCTCAATACATTTCATCCAAATGGGAGTAACTGTCCATGGAGAGTGAGATGGAGACCAAGAGCACAGCAAAGAATTATCTCTCCATGCTCACTCTTGGTGCACACGTGTGTGAGCCTCCACAGGCACATTTACAGCTTAGTCGATGCATGCGTTGTTCATGCATCCTCATCTTTCCTGAACAGCCATATTTCACAGCTCATTTCAGCAACTATTTACTTCTTGGTTTTAAATCACATGTGATACAGTTATTTAAAACTAATTTCAATTAAGGAATGGATCAGATCTCATGACAATTCCAGCTATCCTCTTTGCTGAAGTGATTGCTCTGGAAGATGCAGTGTTTGGATCTCAATTTGGTAATCGAATAGCCAAACTATGCGATTAGACTATATCAAATTAGCCGCCATTCACCAGCTGACACCCCCAACTAATGCCTCCTGCCACTAATTAACTTTACTTCCACTTCCTTTAATGTGTCTACCTGTTTTCAAGCTGTTAACTGGATTTACATGCCTTTCAGCTTGGTCTTTCTGATAAATATCCTGCATCCCTCCTGCTCTTTACCTATCCCTACCAGCATCAGTCCTCTCTTCTTCCACTTCTCTTTTCTCTTTTGTCTTGTGTACACTTCGATTCTTAAGCTTCATCTTTCAAAGATACATGCAGCACCATTTTGGCCACTATACAGTGAAACCCTGTGAAAAAATTTAGTGTGAGAAGGCAGGTGAATGCTGTCTTTGAGTAGAAAGGTGTCCCCAAGACAAACAAAATAACCTGGGCTGACTGAGTGGTCATAATGAGAGGTCACAACTCACTCTTTGAGTGCACGGAGCTTCCTAAACTTCACCTGCTCAGGCTGGAGGGGCAGAGCCTGGCCAGCAATAGAGAATCATGCTTGAGTCCTGCACATCCTCAATTCATCCTTATTTAATATGACCACTCAAAAATACTGCCTCTCCTATGCCTGTCCCTTGCACTGTCCCTATGCACTGTCCATGTGCATGGAGCAGAGGTGAGGCAACCTAGAGAAGGAAACTTCAGCTGGGACAGAGCACTCCTCCCTGCAGGGTGTCCCGTGTTTGGCTTGAGTCTTTTTAGGTTAATGAATATCACTTACCATTCATAGGAAGTTTGACTATAAAATACACATTGCTACAAAACCCCATATACATTAGCATTTTTCACTGCTAATATGGGATACAAAGAAATTTTAAAAGTACTGTAGAAGAACATAAGACGGAAAGAAACCTTTTTTCTTAAAACAAACCAACAAACAAACAAAACCCACACAAAACAAAACGTTGAAATGCTTCTAAATATCAACATTACTTCAAAAATATTGTAACATTTCTAGAATAGAAATGTGATCTTAGCTGTCTAAAATTGCATTCATAAACCAGAAAAGTAACAGTGTTTTAATGACCTTAAAATTCAAGGAATAAAATTTAATTTGTTGGGAGTAAGGAAACCGTGAACACCTATAAGATAAGGAAGGCACGTGTCGTGGACCAGGTAGACACCAAGATAGCTGAGAAGTCCTTCACAGAATGGAAGGCAAGCACAACGGAAGATGCTTGTGAGGAGGAAAAATTAAGCGATCTGCCACCTACATGATGGACTGATTTGCTGTGTGCTTTAAGTTTGTGAGGGAAACCTAATTATAGGTTGGACCTCCATTTTGCTTTAACCTTCTCCTTCCCATAAGGGCTTGGTGCCTGCCCTGGCAGGTAC
>JAYRBT010000177.1:50609430-50652032 GCA_036023395.1 Myiotriccus ornatus | reverse complement strand
CTAATTATAGGTTGGACCTCCATTTTGCTTTAACCTTCTCCTTCCCATAAGGGCTTGGTGCCTGCCCTGGCAGGTACAGCGACAGTTCTCCTGTTGGCCGGATACCCTGGGGTACCGACCAATTACAGCGTTTGGCGGGCTTCCCCTGCCCTGTTGGCAGGAAAGCCTGGTTGCCACCTCCCAGTTACCACCCCCTCATCCATATTCATTTCCCTTCCCCAATAGTTGTGTGAGGATTTGCATGCTCCTCCTTCCCTCCTCCCAGTTTCTGGATCTTTCCCCAACCGAACCTATATAAACCCTGTCCCTCCTTGAATAAATAAGATCAGCTCTGGCTAAGATCAGCCACGATCCCTGCTTTGGAATAACACCTTGGTCTCGTGTCTCTTTTTTGGGCTCGGGACTCTTAGCAGCGCTGCGCAGCCTTAACTCCTGCATGCACTAGTGTGCATAGCTAGTTCTCACAAACCGAAACTAGCCGCCACTAGCTGCCGGGTGCGGAGACCTCACCTCGGAGGTTAGCGCAAGGACCCCCGCCGCTGGTCTGGTCACTTCCCAAGACCAAAGCCGTGTCATTAATTCATTTGTTCAGCTGAAAAAATGTCTGACTACAATTGTAATTCAGAGTAAGTGAAAATATGTTTCAATTCACATCTAACTCTTTAACATCTTTATAATGTAACACATACAATTCCAAAATTATGCAATGTATTTTTTTCCTGCTTTACAAAACAACTGAAAAGCTTTCTATAGGAAGGGTCAAAGCAAATTCTCATTCCTAAGCTTCCTAAAGAATTGTGTTCACACAGTTGATCTTTTCTATGCGTATAAAAATCACCTCTTTATTTGTTTTCTACTAACCAGTAATCATCATTAGGAATGATGGACAATAGGATTTGACTGAAGAGCTGCAAAATTTTTAGAATACATTTTCAAGGCTGATTTAAAAATCACATAGTATAATATATATTACAGCATATTGCCTAGGCTGCCTCACAAGAAATCATTGATACAACTGAGTAAGCCAGCACTGGCCTTGATGGAATAGCATTGGCACAAAAGAAATAATGCAGTAATGCACTCCCAAGAATTGAGAGCTAATAGAAAGCAACATAATGGATATTACCCAGGATGTAATACCCTTATTCTCATACATACCACTTCATTTCACATAAGGATGCAGACAAGCTCTGAACAGAACTTGTGGGAGGAAACGGGGGGGAAGAGGGACATGGATTTGTCCATGAACAGATGAATATGATTCACCAACAAAACCTCTCAGACCTAAGTGCAAGGAACAGATTCACTATATTAAATAACAATTTTAAGGAACTCTCCGAATTTAACCAGTTTTTCCAGCACTCCAGATCTGCCCTTGAGTTTTGGTCCTCCTCTACTCTTTGTCACTGCTTTTATTACTACTCTCCTCTACTTTTGTTCCTCCCTTCTCATCCTTGAGCAGGATAGGCCCATAATGGTAAATGTCTGAGGGCAGTAACCCTAGAGATAGATCTGAAATGGTTCAACCAACTATTGTTCACTTCTGAGACAACTGTCTTGATCTAGACAATTTAGCCAAAGAATGTTTGGGGGACTTCGGTCACTTTCATTACACTTACTTGTGTCGCTGTTGTGAAGCAGTCCTGCTGTGCTATAACTTCACTGGGGTGCAATAGCCCTTACCCCAGAGCTGGCAGCAAGTGCTCCTGGCCAGGAAATGCAAAATTACACTGAAAGATCGAAAGACAAGTTTCTTGGTCTCTGTAAGTTCCTATATTTTCTTGCATCCCAACATCTGTCCTGTAAAAAACTCATATTTTTGAATCAGTGACTTCAGAAACTTAGTCTAAAATTGTCACTCATTTACTACCCTTTCACTGAAATGGCTCCTGTGTATGTGTGTGTGTGTGAGTGCCACAATCTGAATTTTTTCACGCTGTAGAACACAGGTCTGCATCTCTGTTGTCCTGCATCTTCAGGCAGGCATTTATATCACCAGGATGCAGATGCTAAACAGTACTATTGTTATCAGGCACTGTCTTATGCCCATGCTGTACTCACCTAAATGACTTCATAAGATGCACAGCAAAGGACAATCAGCCCCCAGGTTTCTGGGCAAAGTACATACCTCTCCATTCTGCCATTGATTTGTCAGGAGATGTATACTCAAGTAGATGGTTCTGAAGAGGATCCTTTAGGAAGAGTGTGGTCAGATTGACCTCACTTTCACTGAGCTGACAGCCTTGTGAAGAAAGTTAAACTGAATATCAAAATCATCAGCAAAAACGTCCTCTTTCTTTGATTGTACAGTTTAAGAGGAGCCATTCGAGCTCAATTTATTCTCTACACAGGAACTTCATTGATTATCTCAGACATTCATGCAGGAAGGAAGATGAGATAAGAAAGTTCTTTTTTTTTTTTTTTTTTTAAGTGATTGCAAGATGGAGAAAACTGCTTTGTGAGTGTAATATATACCATAAAGTTCCCTTTGTATAATCTGCTACTGAAAAGTGAGAAGAGTTTACCTTTTCTGAACAAAAGAAACATTAGGGATGGGCTGATGATTACCAAGGGCAGAGAGATGAATACTACGATGAGGGTATATATTCAGAGATAAGATTAGCATACAAAAAATAAGTTTTCCTAGGAAAAATATTGTGGAGGTTCTCCGATTGTCTTGCACTGTCAATCACTAGCACTGGGAAGACAGACTGATCACTATTCATTCTCTTTTTTTCTTTTTTTCCAAAGGATAATCTGGTTTGATCTCAGGCTATCAACCACAATAGGGATTTCCACTGACTTTGAGGGGGAATCAATCCTGATTCCAGAGTGCTGCCATGAATGGAGATGGGTGTTCAGTTATGTTCTACTGAAGTCAAATGGACACTTCACCAGTCCCACTCCAGTAGGAACTGGGGGACTGCAATCTCAGACTCTGGGAGCACATGGAGGCACTGCATGGCTGCTTCCCTCACTGGTAGATTACTGGAAAGGGTGAGAAAGCTGTATGTGTTTTTTATCTGAACTTTGATGCTTGTAGTATGAATTGAATGGATCAAGTATGACCACACCCTGGCAGGGTCTCTGCTCTCAAGTCAGTTGCTCAAAAGCAGCTATCCCCTTCATGGAAATCACCTCACTTCCCAAGGAGTCAAAGCAAGCACTTTCACATCAGGACAGTTCCTGTGAATTGATTGATGCAGAAACTTTATGGATTTCGTGGGTCCATTTATGAGTACCAAAAAAATCTTCAAAGGCAGCCTCTTATGCAGGCAAGCTTTTATGGTCACACACTTTGAAACAGTTGTTTCAGCTGAGGACAACTAAAAATTGTGTGGGAAGAAACTGGAGTGGACAACAAGGCTCAGTCAAAATGACTTAGTGCTTTTTTGATCTCAGGATTGCTCTGTGTCAGTCTAGTCCTCCAGTGCAAGCTAAAGTGACATGGATCAGTCATGAGTGGCACTAAAAAGATGTTACAATTTGTGCTTTTGTTCAAACACCTCTGCTGACAGCAGCTGAGGCCTGGCATGGGGGCCCCTAGAATAGCTGCACCAGAAAAATAGCTGCACTGCAGCCCTCCATCGCCAACAGAGAAGCCTTTAAGCCTCCTTTACAAAATACCTGAAAAGAGAGATTAATCTCACCCATATCTTAAAACAAAGAGCATCTCTAATGTCACGGCTAGACAAACATGAAATAACCAGTAGAATCTTTCTTACTTCACAGGTCATTTCAACAGGATCACAGCAGAGAGCTGGGCGTGGCTACTTCAAAAATCAACAGCTGCAAAAGCAAGGGGAAGCTTGCCTCAGGGAGGAGCTAAGGAGATCAGCATGGGTACACCACCTCCTCTATACTTCCTTATACTGGTGTTAGATTTTGATGTAAGTATAGGCTACAGAGCAGAGAAGCAAGGAACTTTTGAATTCTAACATCTTCTCTTACATGAACCCCTTTGGCCTTAGGCAAATTTCCTAACTTTTTGGCTTCTATTGTTTATCTTCACAAATGCAAATAATACTCTGCCACCTATGTCTTATTAGTGCTGAATGTTTGTATACTACTATTGATTTTAACAACAGATTTATGCAAAAGTAGTATTTCCCAGAAAGAGGTTGCTGCGTCGTGACACATCTTTTGAAAGTTCAGTACAAAGTAGAATATTCACATTTTGCATTTCTCTAGCAAATGCAGGCAGTGTGGGATGCTTTCTAATATTTATTGTCTCCCAAATGCTCGAAGCTGACAAATCAAGCATTATTAAATAGACACTTAAAAAAAATTACTCAGTTGCTAAACCAATCACTGTAGGTTGTAGCTCAAAATGAAGTTGGAAATCTGCACCTTTTAATAAAACAATCTGCTTGAGAGCTGATGATATTTGGTTATGGAATTTATCTGTAAATATAATTAAAAATTCAACGAGAGAGTGCTCTGAACTGAGGGGTAAATATTCAGCACGATGCAGAGTGCTCAAGCTACATGATTCCCATTATCGTTAATGGGAGTCCTACAGCTAAATCCCTAAGCATCACGCTAAAAATTTACCCCCTAGTGTTTGCAGATGGAACAAAAGGATTATTGTACATACCAGCAGAAAATAAAGTTACCACTGACATTTTGACCGGAAAGCTTCCATCGGGATTGATCAGTGAAAGACTTAGCCTACTAATTCCCTCACAGACTGTTTCTTTGGGGTTTCTCCCATCTGAAAAGGCATTCATGATTTTTATTTAATTCACTTCTATTTACTGGGTTTCATGTCATTATATTTCCCAAATTCCTCTCCTTCTGGCTTCCTACCAGAACACTTCTCTCTGTTTCACACCAGGTTTCCTGGCTTCAGTGCGCACAATTTCAGGTCCCTGAGCCTTAAACATAATGGACATAAGACAAGTCCATATGCCAATGACCTTTCAGCTGAGTCAGCTGAGTGTTCAAATATATCCATTAATAAATGCTGCAGGTGACTTGGGGGTGATTAAAAAGTTGAGGGGGGAGGGGAACTCACAGAAGTGACTATTTATGGTTTGCACCTTCTGCTCTTCGTGGGCTGGGGCTGTCTACAAGGCTACCAGCTGTGAGATGTCCCTAGCCCTGTTGAAATTGGTGACAATTGAGGAGTTTCAGCCTGATCCTGCCAAAAGATTTAACAAGCACCAATTGATTAGGTATGGGCTGGAGCAAAACAATTCAATCCATTAACTTTCCTAGATGCTTTTTAATAACATTTTTTAAAATAATGGAAACAATGCTTCTGATCCATCCTTAAAATACATATATATATACACACACACACATTCATACCAAAATGAGAGGAAACCTGTCATTCCTCTAATTGCCATTCTTGATTTCACATATTCTAACTCAAAAATAGGCAAAAGGATTTGTTTACCATTTGTAGACCATGCTGCAATCCTGAGTGAATTTTTATGGGTGATTTTAAAGCCCTCAACAATAGGGGCTTATAATGGAAACACTGATAGAGCATTATTATAGTGCTGGTCATAAACACAATCCAACTTCATTTTATATAACATTCTGCATACACAGTGTCACAAAATGTTTTACAGTAAGGATCAGTTGAAAGCTAAAGCAAAGGAAAAGAGAATTTGAAGGCAAAATTTCATGGAGCAAGGGGGAAAGAATTTCTTTCAGAATTACACGAGTAAAAGTGCAAGATTTCTTCTGACAGAACTTGGTCTAGAAAGCTCTTAAGAGGCTGAGAATGCATATATAAAGTCTGTTCTTCTCTCCAAAATTCACGATTTCAATTCCTAGTTTCACTCTTTAACTTCACATATTCGTGAGGCTCCATTACATATCTTGGCAAGCTCCTTCGCTAAATAGTCTGGCAGGATCAGGCTTAAAGTCCTGAATTGTCATTGATTTCTACAGGGCTAAGGGCACCTGACAGCTTGTAGCCTCATAGCCCCGACCCAAGAAGAGCAGAAGGTGCAAAGCAGCAAAGAATGAAGTCGCTTGTGTGAGTTCCCCTCCCCCCTCCTCAAATTTTTAATCACCCCAAAGTCCCCGGCAGCATTTTATTGCTGGGTAAATAATATAATGAAAAAGTGCCTACATGACACAAGCCACATGGGCACAGACAGCTATTAAAACTGAAATGATTTATTTCGTAACAATCCGAGGTAGCACACTTTAACTCTAGGTATAGCAACCCCTCCATTTCTGCTTGCCTCATTTGCATAGGTAATTGACAGCTTGTTAACAGCTCATTAGGAACACTGAAAACCATGTGACAGATACAAACCTAGTGCTAGAGGGGAGAAAATCTGTGAATTACAGTATATTGAAAACTCAATCAGATTCAGAATTACAGGTCACAACACAAGTTGGTTATTTTATTAGGTTAAAAAAAAATTAAAAGGTTAACATACCATTTTTCGACCTGTATTTTTAAGATAGCAGACTACAAGGTAATTAATTAAGAATCTGATTGTGAAGTGAGCTACTTTCCATTGCCATGGGCAGGTTTAGGAATGCTACTATGTTAATACAGTAGGACAAATAATAATTGCTCAGAATTAATAAAAAATCATTTAAAAGTCTTGACGCAGTATTCAGTTCTAGTTTGGGAATATACCTTTCTCAAGAAAGCAAGTATATTCCACACACTGCAATTTAATATTCTGTAACTGAGAAAAATGTGAGGAATAGTTTGATTTTAGCCTATAAAAAGAAGATAAGTGTTCTGATTTACGCACTCTTACTATCCGTAAATTATGATGATGCTTTTTTTTTTAAGGACATTTAAATATAAACAGTGCAAATAACAGTTATATCAGCAAATCTACTTTTTGTATTAAACACACAACCCCCATAATCTTGCTTTTCTAGCACTGTTAGCAGAAATACAGTAACGTGTAGAAATAAAATTATCCCCTTGCAAAAACTCTCCCTTTCCTTGAAACCTGATATGGATTCCCTGTAACTTGAGTGACATTTGCTGATGAGGACGGAGCTGCCCAACTGCATGCTAGTATGTAGAGGAAACTTTTCAAATAACAGTAGTTTATAGATTCCTCCCTCATCCCTCTGAAAAAAAACAAGAACAAAATGTGATCAGATCTAAACTTCTGACTATTTAGCAAAAGAAACAACAATGTTGTTTCTTTTGTGTAGGATTGTCAATAATGTGTAGGATTATCAAAATCCTCTAGTGCTTGTTCAAATGGAGGGTTGTGCTGTTTCAGGCCAAGAGGTGCAACTGTTGCAATATGGATGCATATGTTATTTAGATAAGTCCCATAAAAATAACTTCTGATAGAGTTTCTTATCTGAAATTGGGGATCTACTTTGGTACTATGAATATAGCTGTGTGACTACAGTACTCTAGGTGGTGGGGATAAAATCTCCTTGTGTAGACATGGTTCAATAGTGATTAATGAATCCGTGACTAGTGGTACAACGAAAGTTGTGCTTGTGAGTCACTTCAGCACTTTTGAAAGCTCCATCTTTAGTCTTCATTATGAGTAACGCTTGTGCCCCCTGTGTTAATTGCACTGACTCCTGCACCAGTGAAGTTACTCTGTTGTAATTACAGCAACATGAACTTCTAACACGCTCCAACGGTATAAAGAAAACTTTACACCTGGTACAAATGACCCAGATTTACACTGAGCTTAGGCAAACCATGATTCATATACACTGAAGAAAAATTAGCTTGTTTTTTGCCCTTGAGCCCGTATCAACAGAGGCATTTGGTCTACAGAAAAAGTTGGTGCATGACTGGTGAGAAGTAGTGGCGATGGAACAGTCAGAGCTCAAGATCACAAACCAAGCTTTCATAACACAACAAATAAAAAAGATGGTAAACTCACCACAGGTGAGAATAAGAAATTGGTAAAACCTAGACTCCCAGACCGAAAATCAATGAATTTTACTTATATGTTCTTTTCTTTGACCGTACCAGTACAAATAACAATGCAAATGCTGTGTTTGACAATAGGTCTCATACCTAAGTACTGACGCAAAAGTCTTGAGAAAAAGGGTTTGATCTTGGGGTTTTCCCCATACCATGCCTCATTCCTGTATATGACTCCTCTGGCAATGTTCTTTGTGGATTGGGCTTTGTTTTTAACTGGATTTTTTCACCCTCCTTGGTTTTTACATGTGAGAATCCCACTTTGGTTCGGTTCCTGTAGGGCAAAGACAAACACTGAAAATCAGTAACTACTTTCAAAATGCAGATCAGTTTCCAGTTAGGCTGGACTGAATTGCAGATGAAATTCTGGGAACATATTCTTTTTCTGTATTAACTATTCAGTCAACCCTTATAAGCAGATGAGATGATTAAAATGAAGTTTGAACATTTTCTGTAGATTAATTCTCTGACTTATGACAGGAGTCTTCTAGTTTTCATTAACTTAAGTGCCATTTCCTTAGGACTCTTATTTTTACAGTTTCTAATCTACAGCTTTGTAATGACCTGGTCTCAGGAACATATTATGCTATATTTCCCTTCCCTCAGTCCTTGAGCAAGAGGCATACAGGCTTTTCAAAAAAGGAAAAGGTCCATCTCACTTTGGCTTCCATCTTGTGAGCATATGAGATACTGTATTTTGCTACTGAGAGTTCTTGATGCTGAATCCATAGCAGCAGTCCTCTTGGCTGCTTAACAAGACTTCAGGTTTCAGTGTCAGTGGCAAAAAGTCTCCATCCAGCTCTTTAATAGCTCCTTATTCTTGGAATACAGCCCTACACTTTTCCTTACAGAGATTATGTTGTCCATCACTTCTGTACACTGCTGTAAACTAAAGATTCATTTCCAGAGTGCCAACCAACCACAAACAAGCTGCTGTGGCAGCCAAGTGTCCAAGTGAAGTACTGCACTTGAGAGAAAAGAAAAGAAGCCTCTTTAGGAATCACTGGGTGGAGTTTTGAGTTTGCATCTGTGTGACCCTGTGTTTTGAGCAAAACTAAGTCATTCTTCGTCTGTTCATATCATGAGCTCATAGAACAGCATCTGTCCTCTAGTATCTTCATACAGCCCTTGCCACAGTGGCAGGTGCATTTACTCCCTAGCTTCCCCCTCGCTTTTCAGTTTCCAATTGTGATTTTAGGGTGACAATACACAGATAATAAATATCAGATTAATTTTTTTCCAGCTCTTTCCTCATTTTTATGTTTGATTATTGACAACAAGATTTATTAAAATATATGTGTAAAGTTAACTCCTGCTATCTCTTCTAGTGCAGCACTAAGTAATAAAAACATTTATATATAGTCTTCTAAAGGGCAATACTCCCTGCTGTCAGTTTTACAGAATCACTACTGAAGACATCTTCTCTTTTTTGCATGGTTGGAATGTACGTGTGAGTGACATTGTGTATTTTTAGCTCAATGCCCAATGCACTTCACCAGCTTGCTAAACTATGTCTGGGAGAAGAAATCAGAGGAAAGAAAATGCACAATTAAAAGCAATGAATTCAAAGTTGCAAGTTCATTCTTCAGGTATCCAAATTCTTTTCAGCTTTATGCATCTTATGCTTTCCTAAATATTCTTCCTGTTAAAACAAATAATGTAAATAACTGTAATATGTGCAAAGCTTGGGTGAGACAGAGTTCCTTCAGAGCTTGGGAAATAAGGCCAGATTTCAGTACTGACTGATGAATTAATAACAAACCAAACGAG
This sequence comes from Myiotriccus ornatus, assembly GCA_036023395.1. NCBI lineage: Eukaryota > Metazoa > Chordata > Aves > Passeriformes > Tyrannidae > Myiotriccus > Myiotriccus ornatus. The sequence continues at coordinate 50,642,371 of JAYRBT010000177.1, read as the reverse complement.
CACTTCCTAAGAAGATCTGAACATCCAAATTTGCAAAAGCCGCAACATATCTTGTGATATCAGAAGTCATGTTTTGGGGTTTTTTGGAAGGGGGCTGGATTCAATGGTGCAGCAAATTTTGCATGTGTTCTTTCATAAATTATGACATCATCAAATCAGTTTTACAGAGTGACACTCTACAGACAGTCCCCATTCTGACTCTGAGCACCTTGCAAAGTACAGCAGTTCTTTCATGAAATCTGAAATGAAAGTGTACCTAGAAATCCTGTGTTCTAGGAGTGAGAACAGTATCTCTCCGATAAATCATTCAAAACAAACTCTTTGAGTTGGTATATCTATATAGGTAAGTTAAAAAGATAGTCAAATCCATTAGTGACATTTCCTCTAGACTATTATCTTACTTTCTGCTGTACTTCTACTGGACACTTCCTACATAAAATTGATTTAGTTTTAAGATTCTAAGAACACTGCATATGAAAGAACAACAAAAAGAAGCAGAAAAAATACCAAGTTGCAAATAAACTGCAAACAGGGAAAGGCTGTGAAAGTATGTCTTTGAAGCAGTCCACTGACAAATGTTTGAGTATGTTCTTCAAAATGTATATACACTGAAAATACCTCTGTTATACTCACTAATATAGCTGGTTGCGTAAATGTGCATAAAGAAATAGCCAGGTATTCAAACGTCTTTCCAGCCTTTGAAAACATTGCCATGCCAGTGAAGCTGAGTTAGCACATCTAATACATAAACAGATTTGGAAAAAAATACGTATTTTTAATATTTTTAACTTGCCATATAGATGCATCCTATCATGTGTGCCATAAATTGGAGCTAGAATATAATTTGCCTGTTTTCATCCACAAAACTTCTGAGCCACTGCACTAAAGTTCCCCATGCCTCACTAAGCACCACGGGGGCATGTAAAACAAAAGCAGATGGAGCAAGAACACACATAGATTTTATATATATTAACACACAGACAAAAAAAAAAAACCCAACCCAAACAAATTTTAGCCTTTGGTAAACGGAACCAAAAGCAAGAAAAGTAACTTAATAAGACAGGTAACATCAGTCAGGATAGGCTCCTGCATCTTTATTTCTGTTCTAGAATCTAAGATATTATTTCTTTCTTTAAGCTCCTTTTCTAACTTAAATTGCAATAGCAAAGTGAGACTCACCACAGCAAACCTATTCACTCACTTGAAAAGATCAGAATGAATCCATTTACCAAAATATCTCAAAACAATCCTATACTTTTTCATTGCCCAGGTGTGATGAAGTTATATATATCTCTGGCTCTTCCCACCAAGCACATGGATAGTGTGATCTTAGGATCACATAAGTAATAGTTTACTAGTTATTGTCTTCCACCAAACATGCATTATTACTTCAAAAAAGAGTTCTTAACTAATACTACCTTAAAATGCATGCATATTTTTAGGATGCATGTGTTTATGTGTATGAATATATGTTGATGGATGCATGATTGTTTATATACGCATGTCTATTTCTACACAAAAACACACAAAATCCATGCTTCGGGTACAAAGTACAGTAAAACACCTTCTTTTGACATCACCTCTGTGTAGAGACAGTTCCCTCTGTTACTCAATTACACTGTTGATGGGCTGCCATTTTCTTTCAATTCCCTTCTTGAAGCCTTGGAGGCTTCAAAAGCCATTTATTTAATATGGCAGGTGTGGAAAATCTAAAACTCCTCTGGTTTCTTGAATATAAAGTTTTTTGTCTTGTCATTATTTGCTAACTGAGCTACAGTGAAGGGGAAATGTAATACAGAGACTGACCTAAAACTGGAGGATTAGGTCCTATGAATATTTCAGACAGCACAGATCACTGGACTGGGATATCTCCATCCAGAATTGCTCTTAGCTCCACACATCACAGCAGAAAGTCCTAATAGTGCTGTAGTACAGAGTTAGTGCTCACCAAATTTTTTTTTTTAAATCTCTGCTTTTATTAGGGGCATGTCTAATTAGAGGTCATTTACCCCCTACCTGGGAAGCCCTTGTGCACGTCTAAATGAAACAGTTCAAAACTCTGTCCTTTTCCACTTTCATTTCTTTCAAGTAACGACAGGGTTAAATTGCTAATAGAGGTTTCATGAGGTCTGCCAGAGCCCACTCTCCAACACTTACATCTGTTCAACAATTATTACAGCATTTTTGTCATAAAAAATTCAACACCCTGAGTGTCGTGCTAGCAAAACCTGAAAATTTATGCAGTGAATAGAATAGCTAATTTCTCTGAGGAAATGCAGGGGGGAAAATTACAGATTTAACTTAAATTCTCAAGTACTGTAGAGCACACATCTGACTCCCTCTTTAGGTTTTGTCACCATGTAGCATAAGTAGGAATACCGTCTACAGTAGATCAAGAAACCTTTGCAAAGCAAATTTATGCCTTCGAAGAAACAATGTTTAAAACTCAGAAGGGGGCTGTACTGTATTCATCATTTTACCTCACAAAATCTCATTTAAATAATAAATTATTCCATTTATTCTCAGGATAGGGTTATTCTCTCGCTACCTCTTGCTGTTACAGGGTGACACCCTTCACGGGGCGAGCTGCACCCTTCACAGGGCACAGGTAAACGACAGATATGCAAAGGCAAAAAGCTGATAGAAAAAAAGCCTTTTGTCTCCTGAACTTTGTGTCAGGCTGCTTGATGTTTGTGGTAAAAGGAAAAAGAAAACAGAACCTGCCTCACTCCTCCATAAGGCTAGGAATATGGATTTTATGCTAAAGCTAACGCTGCCTAGTTAAGATGCCAGTGGACTGGAACAACATGCTAGAGGCTATAGCCTTCTATTCTCAAGGGCCGGACTCTTACTTCCAGTACCAGGGGTTCAGCCATAACGATAATTGCAGCCATGACGAGCGGGGAGCTCTTTCAGCATCACAAGAGCAACAAATAAGACAAATGGTTTGGGAGCGGAGGCCAGGGTCATTTTCAGCTCACAAGGTGCAAAGAGTACGCTGGCTGAAGCGAGGAGGAATACTGCACATTCCCTTCCTCCAGGGTCTGCTCTGCTGGGATGACGAGAGCTGAACAAACGCTGCTGCTGCTGCAGAGGCATTTGTATGTGAGTTTGGATAAAAACTCCAGATAGGCTTAAAGGATATTTGCAGGCATTTTTGCTGTTTTTTCATGAACAATATTAGTGCAACAAGCTTATGGAAGTATATGCTCAATCAAATGTCTGTAAGGGCTGGGCCTGCTAGACCAGTCTTTCACTTGGGCATCAGAAAACATGGGCACAAGCACCCAGTCATATCCCTCAGGGAGTTCATAGGGCCTGATTTGCTAACAGTAGAAAAACTATCCAGAAAAACATTGCCATTAAAAATAAGTGCTGGATCAAGATTTCAAATAGCCAACATGCTCAGAAACTGAGTTTGCAATTTTCAAACTGCCAGGTGATCAGAATTACAAGGATTTGGGGTATCCTCTGTAAGTGAAGGTATTATAGAAGACAGGGCAGTGTTTAAGCTTCAGCTGTTTTGCAGCATCCCAGCTTCTTAGAATGAAAATTTCTTCTAGTCCTTTGTGTTTCACAAATGCCAGTGATGTTTGCATAGGAACTGCTAGATTTAGTTCTTACTTATTACTACATTTTTTTCTGATCTTCAGATTATTGATCTGGCTGCAAACAGGAAAAAAAAAAGTATGAAAACCAAACATTTTGCTTAAATAATAATTTTCACCCTAGAAATCAGCAACTAGTACAGGTATAGGTTCAAGTCACATATGCTCTGTGAAGCCTGGGTCGTGCAAAAATACTATTTCAATGTTTATTGTGACTGTCTATGTCTCTATGTTCCCAGAATATTTTTCAAATACTTATTTTTGATACTTCCTTTTTTTGTAAATAAAAATTACAACTATGCATAGGCAAAGTGGTCCCAGTTCTAAATTTCTGTGAAGTTTATGAGTTCATATGGAAAATTATAACTCTCTGCTACTGCTCTCGTTTTCCTACTTGTTCCAGCAGTGGAGTCAGTACCCATGGAGGATGGTTGGCCATCACAGGACACAGATGCCAAGTGCTGGCAGATATTATTCCAGTGTCAGAATCTTTTTCCTTGTCAAACTCCCCAGGCACTTGTGTTAATGGCTCTGGAGCTGCCTCTGGGTCTGTCACATGGGGTAGCAGCTGATGGGTTTTCTGCAGTTTGCTCCTGCATGACATCTTCCTTTAACTCATCTTTGGTCCTGAGGAATTTGTACACTATTACCTACTTGGAAATCAGCTCCTATAAATTTTGCATTAGGGCTATGATTTCTTCACAGATTTGCTTACTGCCTTCATAGCTCACATGCACACATTTTCCTCTGTAGCACAGCCTCTCAACAACTTTGAATGTTATGCAGTTAAATCACATCCTGATAATAAAGAAATATTGGAGTAAATGAAACTATTTAATAAGAATTTGTTTCTCCTTGCCCTCATCACTCCTTTGTCCTTTCTTGCCCCCATTTTGTTTATGATTAGTGAATCTTTCTTTGTTAACTGAAGCGAATCTTCTGTGTTTGCTGCTTCCCTCATGCGCTATCAGAAAGCTTTCAGCCTTTAGGTCGTTCACAGGCTGGTTATATAGATTCTTTGCCATTCATGCTGCATAAGTTTGCCACTTAAATTTCAGGATCTTAATCCCGCATAACTTGAACTCGAGTGTGTTGTTCAGAACATATGTAAGGCTTTGTTTGCTGCACTGCAGCCTTTGAGAATCAGTTCCTATAAAGTCTTTGGTGCAAGGAGCCCCAGATCTGGTCATATGTGCTCCCACCCATCAGCGAACATCAAGCATGAGAGAGCTCTGCTACAAGAACCAGACCAGGAAGAAAGCACTCAGCAATTTGCACTGGTGGTGGTGAATAGAGATGAGTTCCTGAGGAGAGCTGCTACGCTTGACTGCAATATAAATACTAAATGTAAACAAATATGTAAAGCTAATCCACGTCATACTATCATTGCTCTTACTCGACTGAAATATTTTAAGAAGGAAAATAACTATTAGCAAGAGGCAAATTACACACTTTCATGCAAATTTTGAGAAACATTCATTGCAAACTCAGTGAATCTTTCCATTTTTGCAGACACTTTCAGAAACACAAGGCAGTTGCCCTACATGTTCACTGCTAGCAAATCATATCTCCTACAAAACAAAATCAGCAATTTTGTTCACAGTTGATTTGGGGGATATACAGTACGAAACCTGTGTGTGGAGTTTTTTTCTCCTCACTGCTTTTGTTTTGATAAAAATCATGTAACCTGGTTCAGGATCTAATACTTTTCTTCATAACTTGCAAGGGAAATCCCATGGAGTCTATAGGAGGTAAAGCCTATTGAATAACTCTGTCTTGCAGGAACAATCTTTGAAAATCTTTCATTCTTGTTTGATAACACTAGTCAGAAAAATCCTGCAACAAATTTTCTGTTTTGCTCTTTAAGGGAGGAGGGCAGCTTAGTTTGATTGCTTACAGGCTTCTCTGACACGAAGAAGAAACAGGCCTTGACAATATGCTCTTTTCTTTGGTGGTAAACATGGATTAAAGACAGGCGATGCGAAAGAGTCGCTTTTCAGGACAGCTTCACAATTGGTCTTGTTCATCCTAGAATGCAGCTCACTACAGAGCAGGAATGGGGAATGTCATAAATTTATTTTGCCATAGAAAAAAATGTTCAAGTTGCTTCACCATCAGCTAAACATCAGAGACAGATCCAGTGTAAGTGCTGAAGAAAAGGTTTGCCCTAAGAATTTCAGTTGCATCCTCCTCTTTCAAAGAAGTGTGGTTAATTATACAACTGGCGCACACAAGCAGGATATAACCACAACTAACAGACTCAAACCAAAGTAAGGAAAACAGTATTTAGTTGAATTTCAGTCTGATTTAGAGATATTTCTTGTTGATAGCATGTTAGTATAAATTTTTCAGACTCTACTTTCCCTTTTAGCTGCAGATTCGTTCTTCATCTCCTAAAAACAAATCTGTGCTAAGTTAAGGTTTTAAAGCACTCTTGTAATGCTCTGGATAAAATACATATGTAGTACAGAGGAAAGACCTGATAAGTCCCTGGAAATAAAAGCAACCAGGAAATGGCAGCTCATACTTCCTAAATGCTACCTACCTTCAGCAAACTCCTCTTCAAACCCATGTATAAAAAGCCAGCTACTCAGTTTTCATTCTTAAGTCACATAAGAAAAACGTTTTGAGGAAATGTCTACAGAGCCAGGTAAAAAGGCCAGGGGGTAAGGCCATTTTGCCCTGCATTGTCGCCCTTTTTGCACTTTCATCCCTCTGTGCTGTCTGAGTTCTGGAGAGTTACATACATCCTGTACAGCCCAGGATCACTAAGAGGAAATCTCCTTTCAACACGATTTAAAGTCAGAATGCAAGCAATTATGATAAAATATAGATTTGTAAATAGATTAACTGCTTGGATTTAGTATGTCAACTGTTCTTCATATGCATGTTCCTTGTTCAAAATCAAAGAAATTCGATTTTTTTTTTTTTTGTTTCGTAAAACTCAGTTTTCCTTGCTATCTTTTGTGATCTGGGAGTAGAACCACTTGAGCTATGGATAAGTGGCTAACGAATTTCTCTCCATCTACACAGGCCAAAGACAGTCTCAGCAGCATCTACTTTCCTGTGCTGAAGCCATTCCTTGATGCAACAACATGGACTGTCCTCAAAGTGGGACTCGAGCAGTTTCACCTCATGAAACAAAGTCTAAGAAAGGTTAGTTTTCCCCACATACCTCCTGCAGGCTTAAATGCCTATTTTATTCTTACAGTATCCTTAAACTAGAACTATTTGGGCCTGATTCTCAGATACATTCAGGCATGCACACAAGCCTAACACCACAGATTTCAGTGGGATTACTTCTGCTGCACATCTGCACAAGCGGCAGCACAAACAGGACCACTGTCATTTTTGAGTTTACCTGGCTTTCCTTCATACTGATGAGTCAGTACAGAGTCACAGCTATCTCGTATCCTCCCAGAGTATGGCTCTGTTTCAAAAACCCAAAATAGCAAAGTCTGCTGCACTGCCAAACAGGAGACCCAGATTAAAGAATTTCAGACAGCAGTCTATCACAAGCCCGTCAAAACCATGTATATCGTGCAAATAGTGATCGGAGAGACAGATCAGGTGACTGAACCAATATAGCAGCGCAATATGTTCGCTACCTTAATTATCTCAACTTTTTTTTTTTTTTTTTTTTTTTAATAAAACAAAACTATTTGCTTATGCCATTCTAATAATTATATTTAGTTTTATAATGCCTATGGAAAAATTTTTAAAATTGGATTATAAAAGGGTAATGATTTTTGAAATAGGTCTTTGTTTGAAAATGTGTAATGTCTTTGGGTTGGTACTCAAAAGTAGCTATTTATCCAAAAATAACCTCTCTTCACTCTTCCTTGTGCTGTGCCCTTTCCTCCCTCTCCTCTGCAACCTGTAAGGCTGTCTCCTACCTTTTATTGAGGAATCAGAAGACAAGACAAAGTGGTACATACAAGGGGAAAGACAGTAGTTAGAAATAAATCTATTATTCTTTGAGAAATAGTCCTGGCATTATTTTTAATCTGAGCACAAACAGAAATTTGTAGGTGAATACTGCTTCAGTTGGCTTCAGTTTGTAAAATGGTCATTAAATCCGTATCAAACATGTGTGTTTTAGAGTTAAATCCTCTAAGACAACAAGATGAAATAAGTAATCATTTGATAGAAGTACTTATAATGAATTAGATTTGAAAATGTTAGAAAGTCATTCAAGGAAAATCCTTCTTTTACCTTACACTGAAAACATATCATTAGCCTTAATTTAAGTCAAGGTGAGGAGGGGAAGGGGAGTGAAAGGAGGGGAAGAGACATTGCAGGAAACTCTTGAGTGACTATTGTTTAATCCCATTTAGGGACACTTTGAACAATGACATATTTATAATGAGATATTTAAAATTCTTTGGTCAATCTCTAGCTAAAGGCTTTTACTGTGGAAAAAATGAGTAATTCAATACGGACTACACAGTCTTTCACATGCTTTTATTCTTGATTTGTTGGACACGTGTAACATAAATTTCAAAACCAATCTATTAATGACTTAAATTGGAAACTGGTTTCCTTTGCTTTACATACAGCATTTCAGTAACAAACATAATAACAGGTGGATCAATAGATGCTATTTGGTGCAGTATTTGCAGCATGTTAACATTAGTCCTGTATCTCTATTATTGAATATTGTGTCAACAAATTCCTGTTTCAAGGAGGATGGCAAAAATATTTTCCAGTGTCAAGGTTATTTAACCACATGAAGTGGTAAGGCTTTTCTGTGCATTTGGTTTTCTACTAATCTTGCCTCTTCCTCCTTCTTCTTTTAAATAATCCATGTTTTGATCAAATCAGTGGGTAAAAAAATATTTTTTGCATCAAATCTGTGTGCTGTCAACTCAGATTATGTTCTTTAAAATGGACAGTGGTTCTAGGAAGAAAATCAATTTTTTTTCTTTTAGAGAGACACAAGAAGAGAGAACACTACTAATGTGAACAGAAATTTAGAAGAAACAGAAGACAAAGTGGGAGACAATACAAACAGTTGAGTTTGCTATTTGGAGAATTTAGCTAGGGAATTTTTCCCAACCTTCTCAAGCACAGCATGGAAAGACAGAAAAATGAAATTTTAGTCATTAGAATTTGACAGCTTACAGTCATAATATGCTGACATGTGTAACAGGAATTAAGAGGTTCTGCAGGCAGAATCAGCAAGGATAATTTTTTAGGCAAATCACTTCTTTCAGCTCCATGAATCACACAATCACACAAAAGGATCACTGGACACTTACAAATGACAGGTATAATATAACTGTACTGTGTTTTATCTCCTTTGTTAAGCAGCTTTAATCCAGAGGCATTAATTGCCACCTAACTGGAACAAAATTTCTATGTCACAAATAAGTAAGGGCTCTATGTGGTTACCACAGCCACAGCTGCAGCCAAAATAAATTCTTCAATTTCTTGACACTCACCTGTAAACTGAAGGTCCATTTTTTCATCAGTGAATAAAATCCCACCTCGGTCCATAATGGGTGTGCCATGTTTGACTAATACTCTCTAGGGTCTGACTGCACCAGAGTTTCTCAGACTTTGAAGATGTGAAGCATTCTTGGTTCACCTGATCTTTAGGCAACCCACCAAACAAACAGTAGGTTTGCAGTCTTACAGTGTGAGGAAGACAAAAACACTTTAGTTCCTTAGTACTCCAGATGTGTGCATTTTAAAAGAATACTTAAATTATTTTCCTTTTTAAAATACATTTTAAAGACGCCTATATGTTTTCTGGACACTTTACGATCCTTTCAGAAGAACTCTTGGATGTTCTAATCCACAGATTCATAACTCAAAACCTAATCCCAATATGGCATTCGCGTCAGCTATATGTTGGGCAACACTATGGATCACATTTAAAGGGCTCAGGCAGCTGATGAGAGCTGGCTCAAACTGGGAAGGTGAGCTCAAGTGGCTTGAGCTATGTGGTATGGCAGCAGCTGAGCAACGGGTAACAACGGCAGAGATACAGCATTGCTTTCACACTTCAACATATGACTCATGCAGAATATGAGTGACTCACATGCAGTATGTCATACCCAGCAAAACTGAACATTCTCAGGAAAACCTGAATATAATATGGACCATCATGAGCAGGCCCTAATCACCTTGTAGAATTAGCTGGGATATATCCTTGCTGCCTCCTGCTGTATTGCTATTAGCTAAAAAGAGAAACAAGGATGAACATGCTGATTTCAGGACATTTCTCTAGTAGAATCACGAGCATTTTATGAGCACTATATCATAAGGCTTGTTTCCAGCAGGTGTAACTTTATAACATCCAGGTCAGGTGTATTAAGCAACAGGGGATGCATTTTTTTGGCAGTAATCTGCCACTGTGGCACAAACAATCAGGGATGAGTATCTGACTCAACAAACAGCTGTTGAAATTCTCCCTTGCTTTTTTTCTCTAAGCAGATGGCACAACCCACCTAGCCTGTACCCTATGCATTGTACAAGTTCAACAAGCTCTTGAGCTGGTGCAGAACTGGTTCCTAACTCAGTACCATAAATCTGCCAACTTCTCTTTGCATATCCTTGAATCCCGCAGGGAGGATAAAAATATCTTTGGAGCTGGCAATCTTTATGTTTTTACAGTTCTTTGTTGAATGAACCCTGTGAAGTCAAAAAACCTTAGTAGCCAAGTGTTTCCAGGTAGTAAGGGATGGGCCAAGGGCAAGCAATACTATTAGAAATCATTTTGATGGTGTGATTTTCTGTTGGGGGCTTCAGGAGTGCCTTTTAGGGCAACCAAGAGGGTTAGTCATGCTTCTCCATCTGGAAAGAATTTTTTTTTTTTTTTTTCTTCTTGCTGTATATTTATCTCTGTTGACCATAAATAAAATCCTTTGTCAAATCCTTGAAAATTTCAAAAGAATATAACAGAAGTAGTTCAGAGAAATTAAACAGTACACATCTTGGATCCTGAATTCAGTTACTCTTCTTTCAACTCTCCAAATTCCCTATGCTTTTCTGAAGCTTATCATATGTATCCGAAATTTTTCCTATCTTTCCTCTTCATTTGTATGCCACCAGTCTTTCTTTCAATTTGAATTTTTCCTTCTAAAAACCCACCCCTTCCTTAAGGGGAAATTTCTGTGCCCAGACTTGAGGAATTGCTATGCTCCCTTCTGAAGCTTTTGTTTCTATTTCCATGTATTCCATATTAACACTAGATATGTGAACTTTTGATGTATGAAATTATCATCTAATGTGTTAAATTATCTGATGTGTTAAATTATCATCTTCTGTCTTTTGCTATGCCCTGTATGCCTTCCTTTGGATTTGCACTTGAAGATGCACTCACCTCAAAACATACTCCAGACTCTCTGCAGTGAGAGAATGAAAAGAACGAATGAATGAATTCTGCTTGAAGTGACAGTGTTTGTTATGAAAGAAGTTTTAATTTCAGATAATAAAGACTGAACCCTAGCCTCCAGAGGCCTGTAATAATGAACAGACTAATGGTGGCAAAACCCATCTCTCAAAGATACTGCGTTATGTTCATGGGCTCAGCACTGAACCAGCAGTGCCCTTTATTTCTTCCTCTTTGGATCTGGCATGTGTGTGTGACTTGAGGTATCCAGAGACAGCACAGATGCCCAAACGTGGGAAGGAAGCCAGGTTGCAGGGCTTACAGTATAAATATATATTTTTTTAACTTCATGCATACCCTTTTTCCCAGTAAGTGTGTTTTTCGGGCTTAGAAACTCTGTGTTCTTAGCTATTTTAAGAAACCTGAAGGGTGAGAGATGGAGAAGCAGCAGACATGTTGGCAACAAAGATATCTCCATGAACAGAATGCCAAGATTAAAAACACCAAAAAAAAAAAAAAAAAAAAAAGGAAAAAAAAAAGAGGGATACCTTTGACTTTTTCTTGCTCTTCTATCTCAAAAAATTGGCTCGTCTGAAACTATTGGATTCTGGCAAAGATTTAATATGAAATGAGAGAAATAGCATGTTCCTGGAGCAAGGTGATTTCCAAAGTGAGGTTAGATGTGCATTCGGCTTCTTCCACTTGGCAGCTATCATGGAGGGCAAAAAGACTTACCGGTTCTCCAGAGGGTATATAACAGGGTTGCCCCAATCTGTCAGGAAGTGTTAGAACTCAGTAAGACTTGAAGTGGGACTTAAAAGTTACTGAAGCTCATTTCTTCACAATGTCAGGTGTGGATCCACCCCAATCAAAAAAGAGATAGGAAGAAGGAAATATTGTGGGGAGTCCTAAGGAAAAGCTCTTCACACAGCCAAGCTTAGTGAGAACAAGAGGGAAAATGCAGAAGTCCTTGCAGCTATGATGTATCAGCTGGTCTACTGGATTTAGCCACATGGATCCTGTTTCCCTGCAACAAATATGATCTAAAGCTGAGTCAGGCTGGCTTGTCATCAAAGGGGCATTATGCATTTTAAATATATACTGTGTGTGTGTGGTGTGTCTGTGTGTGTGTGTTTGAGAGAGAGAAAGAGAGAAGGAAAACAGGAAGTAAGAAAAAAGAAAGAAAGAAAGAAAGAAAGAAAGAAAGAAAGAAAGAAAGAAAAGAAAGAAAGAAAGAAAGAAAAAGAAAGAAAGAAAAAAAGGAAGAGAGAAAGAGGGAGAGAAAGAAAGATGCTATCCAAATACCAAACTTGATGATTTTGGACACTACCTCACAGTTTGCATGAGGACATGAGGATGGGATATTAACTAAGGCTCTACACAGTGTTTTTGCATTTGTAAGAAAAAGAAAGCTAAAAAATAGCACTCCATAACCTCTACAAAATGGGTCACAACTGGACTAGAAGTAATTGCAGAAGTCCCATTTTGTCTAACAACATTTCTCCAATGGTCTGTCCAGATTTATGTCTAATCTAATCTATCCATATGCCCATCACTTTGAAAATGACTTGCCATTTTTCACATTTTATTAATCCACCTTTGAAAATTCTAAATATGATTCAGAAGCAGGAAATGGCTTTGTGAAGCAAAAATAATAAGTAAAAGCACATGCTTAAATCTTCACACTGTCTTACTATGTGAGAGTTAAAATGCATACTGCATCTCAAAGATCTTTTTTATCTTTCAAAGCAAGAACTAATGGAATAAGGGAAAGAAAAGTTTCCACGGCCCAGATATGTCTTTGCTGAATCACTTTGTAAGGTGTGGACAATTGAGTCATAAACTTTCACACTACAGATGGCTGTGTTTCTTTCATAGTGAATCAAGCTCTAAAAGATCTGTGACACTTTATGTTATATGTTAACTAGAGAGGCATATTATGTAAAAAGCACATAGGGTTTCACATGCACTAGTGCTCTCTACACAAGAGAGCATCATTTTCAATATTCACTCATAAAACCAGCTTCCATTTTTACTTACTAACTTTCTTGTGCAATTGCCTGAAGTACATTCATACTTCTAAGAGACTTATTGGAGATCCTGCTTTGTAGAGCTTCACAAATTCATTAAATGCATCGTTTTATGTCCCATATGATTTGTATTTTTTACTTTAACATAAAAAAATTCAACATGTAGTATCTTCCTAGAGCTGACACCCAATCTAATGCAACTTTAAGAAATGAAAGACAAGCAACTTGATATATATATAGTGTGTTTCCACATGATAAAAATGTCAAAATATTTTAGACACATTTTAGAATTTTAGAGATAATATTACAACGCAAAAATACTTGCTATCTTGAACCAAATCTCTCTTCCAAACAAGGCCTCACAACAGAAAGGCTGATACCTGTAACTACAGATGCACAGTGTACAGTTACAGCGACACTGTAAGGGTTTAAGAGCTCCAGTAAATGTCTATTTACATTTCAACTTCAAGTACACTGCCTATAAACATTAATTTTAAAATCAGATAAGAAAAACTTAAAATCATGTTTCCCCAACTGTCAGGAGGTTCTGTGGCAATGGACCGAAGGATGGTCACTGAGAAGTATCAATAGACAGAAGGAGAATTAACACTTTGTTTCTTTGAACAGAGAACATTTTGTTCTCATTTTTCTGAACCAGTGGCAATTGTGAACAACTGTGTATTTAAAACAAAGAAAAATTATAGGCAAAAAGATTACTACAGTCCACCTCTCAAGATATATCCTCTTCTTTGGACAAAACTGCTTCACACAAACCTGTAATTTATTGTTCAAGAGGAAATTGTCTTAATTATAAAAAGAACTGTATTCACTGCTATGCTTCCAGCCAGAAAGAGATTAATGCTGGGGATTTGTCCCTGTATTTTTTGAAACTTTTTCTTCAAAGAGTATGCTGTCTGAGCATTTCTGGAGATGTAACAATGCATGAGGCTGAATTATAAACTATTTTTAATTTAGATCAAGCTGGCTAAACACCTTGACCCATCAGATAAAAATTTCTTAGAGTTACTGAAGGATCACATTTCAGTCACATCTCTAAACACATGAACTAAAGGAAACAGTAAAAACAGGTTGTGGAGAAAAAGACAGACACAATGAGAACAAAAATTTTCAACTCTGTCTTTCCAGATAAAGATTACTTCAAACACACTAACTATTCCACGCAGATGATTGGCTTGATCATAGTCTTAAGGGTTCATGATTCAAAGTTTGCTATTAACACTTTTTCAGCTTGAGGTAAGAATCAGATTTCATAATATATATCCTACATAAGCACTAAGATTTGATCTTTTTTTTTTTTAACTCTTCTATCATCTCCCCTCACCCATGTTGTATTGTGAGGGTTCCTGCTAAGTCTGTCTCACAAATACCATTATTCCCATCCATCTGAAATTTCTGACAAAAGACAACCATCCACTTTTGCTGCCAGTTGGTTCCCAACTGAAGACTAAAATTCCGTGCAGGTTGTGTGTTTTAACTTCTCATAGATCTTAGTTCTACTCTGGTCTTTTAAATACCTTGAGGTATTTAGAGGTAGTAGATGAATCATCTAAGACATGGAAAATGTGTTTCATTATGGCAATATAGAATCTGCTGATTATTCTTTCTTAAACTATGGCTCTATAATGCTTGATGCCAGTCTTCAAAGGCATTTGAGCCCATTTTGCCAAATGAGCCACTGTGAGCTCCTTCCTTTTGTCTTATCTCCCTTACATCACTATGCTGTTTCAGGTATGCATTAAAACCTCCTGCAGTTTTCTGTTTATTGCACATAAGCTCTTTTACATGTGGCACAACTGGAGTTTCAGACACTCACTCATAATAACCTGCTCGTTAACTTACTACTACACCCACATCTTTAGACAGATTATGAAGGTCTTCCAGACTAATCTGTCCCACATAATTAGGTCCTGTGAGCTTTCCAATACACTTTCTTACTATGCTTTAAATTCCAAAAAACCTCTTTGGAGGTAATTTGACATATAAAATGCATGCAGTCCTCTGTGTGTTTGCCACATGTTCTGCTGTTTCCTGCTATGTTAATATGGCCTTTCATCATTTCCTCTCACCACATCCTCTTGACTGTACTCCTGTTACCCCCTACTCTTTACTGAGTTATCACTACTCCTCAGAGAGTTTCACTTACACTGGGAAGTAGCATCTTTTAACACAACCAGTTGGTTATAATTTAGAGAAGAAATTATGGCAAATAATCGAGATTTTGAGTTTCAGATCAGAATACTTTCAGGGGAACTTTCAACTTCTGTTTCTACACTTTTTTTTCTAGCCACACGAAACTATCTTCTTGTCTGTGTTCATACCACATTGAACAAGCCCATTGAAATATATTTTACTGGCAAGTTCAGAAAGATTGAAAATGAGTGTTAACAAAATAACGCTTTCCAGAGCAAGGGCAGGTTTTCATAGACTTACTTAAGTAGGAAACAATATGATCTCCCAAAGAATAGAGTACCAAACTTTAGATGTTATATTGCTCCCAGTAGAATCTTTAAGTCCCTTGCCAACAGACATTTAATGTGCAACCATCTCTACTGTAAAACAAATGCTGAAGAGCTGCCATCAGTGATATTTGCACAGATTCATTCTCATTAAAGGCTTTTATAATAGCATTCGGTATGGTGCAAATTTTTAAAAACTCACTCCTAGATCCATTAATCCCATTCATCTGCTGCTCAGGAGCTTAATGTGTGACGTATTTAAAAGGGCTAGCTTGGTCCTTAGATGAATAAACAAGGGAATACAGACTAGAAGCAGAAAAGCTACATGTGTTTTTAATAGTAATGGGACCAGTCCTACAAGGGTTGGAAAGACTTTGGAGCAGGAAAGACTTCAGAGATGGAATTGGAGAATAGGATTAAGAGTAAAAGACATAATTAACTCTAATTATTTAGTTTAGAGAAATGCAAAGGATAACTTGATTGTGGTTTAGACACATTTCTAGAGATATATAAGAACTTAATACTCAGGTAATCTTCATCCAGGAGGAAAATAAAATAAAATAAATTAAAAAATCAACAGCTAAAGAATAAAATTGTAAATCAGATGCTCAGTGTTAACAGTATTGAAACTGCTCAGTGAGGTTTAGGGTGGATTCTCCCCCACTACAACTAGTAAATGTGTTACTGGATAGTTGAAAAAGGTGTTATTTATCCAACCACAGATGTTAGATTTGAAGTAACAGTTAATCCAGAGAAGCTCTATAGCCTGATATATGCAGATGAAATTTTAGATTTGGTCTCCGCAGCTTCTGAAAACAATTCTTGCAGTTCTGCCCACACCTGTGGGAGAGCACACTTTTGCCCTTTGGGTGTGACACTCCCAACCTAGTCACTGCAGAGTCAATAACTCCACACCAGCCTTTTACTTTCCATTAAGTGAAAGAAAGGGAGAGACTCTCAGGAAAATGTAGTGGCGGAATGCCTACCCAATAAGATAGTATTTCCAATGTTGTCCATCTTCTGGCAGTTTCAAGGATTCCTACATAGTCAGTAGAGCTTCTGAGTTATAATGCAAAACAGCAGCATTAAAAACTTGTATCTTTCTGTTGAGTGTATATGAAGTCTGGGATCCTGTTAATACATTGTGGGATGGCAGGACAGCCATTCAAAAGCATTCTGTCTTTGCAGCCCCTATTCCTTTCCTATAACCATAGTGGAGATTTTTTGTGTAACAATGAGAGGAATGCTGTTTCTCTGTTTTCTCCTTAAAAAGAGCACATTGTGCTGTGATCTTCCTTTTATCTGTTGTTTCACTTCTCTTGTTTATTCCTCTCTCTTCACCTTGTTTTCAGAGTAGAAGACTGGGCTGTGAGAGGAATTGATAGGCTCCCTGCCCTGGTGCAGAGAACTCTGCTCCTGAGTTCTTTACCCTGATGGATCTGACCATGGCTCTGCCTCTGCTGTGGATGTTTCCCAGGGTTCGTATTGGTGCAGTTTGTTCAGGCTTCAGCACTAAACATCATGTTATACATTGCGATAATGCTTCTGTGTTGAATGTATGCATTTGCCTAGCTGTGTGGGCACAACAGACAGGATTAAAAGTGTTTTCCAGTGTTCAGCACTGAGCATATAATGACTGTCACAGGGGAGAGCCACTTCCCTACATGATGAAAGAGTAACACGCCATTACACATTATTTAAACACTCTCTGACATCTCCTGCACATGCAGTAGTGTAGTGGCAAAGTGAGTCTTACCACACAGCTACAAAAAACCCCAGTGTTTACTGCACTGAGGACAAGCATCCTCAGACCATCTCAGGCAGAACATTACTGTAGAGATTATGGTCTACCTCCTTGTTCTTCATGAGACTTGCCTTCCTCACTACACTGCTAGAGGCCAGAGCATAGACTGTACTTCAATACTGAGGAGTTGGAAAGACCACCCTTTCCCTCCTTGTTTATCCCTCATCAATAATTACCGCAGAGGACATAAGTAGCTCAGCACTAGAGGGTGTATTTTTACCAAAAGTAGATTAACTTCTGTTTGCCAAAAGCCAAGGACCTGTTGATGAGTGCTGCAAGAGGTTAATGAAGGGGGATGCATCCTGGCACCATGACCTACCACTAATATAGACTTTGGTGGACTTTCCTGACATGGTTGTCACAAAATTCTCCTCAGTGAAGAAGGAAAACATGAGTAAAATTGTATGAGGCTAAAGATACCCTGTTGAATGGAGTTTGTTTTGAAGATATTATAAAAGCAGGATTTATGTATGTGTCCCTGATCCTCTTTGTGCACGTACATACAGACCCACCATGCAAACTCTAGTTTAGGTTGCACTTGACTTGTGCAATCAAACATCCGTGAAATCAGCTGGTACCAAAGATAATACCTATTTAACAATAGAAACATTTTGTATTTCCCTTCACAGTTAACACTAAAAATAACTGAGATTTCAGACTGAACACCAACCATATATGAATTAATGTTTATTCTTAAAAATAATGATTAAACATCCTAAATGTCAGTCTATTTATATATAACAGAAATAAGTCACTCTTATTTCACATTAATGAGGAACCTTTTTCTTAACAGTTTATGCCGACACAAATATGCTGCTATCTTGAAGAACACAGCAATATAGAAATAATGCTTCTGTAAAAATTCATGCAAAACAAATTGAATATCCACTTTTATTTCCATAGAGAACAGAGCTATAAAGATTAATGCTAGACAATGATATTTAATTAAAGGTTATTTAATTTATAAGTACTTCCATGTTTTGAAGAGTGGTCTCCTCATTTGGAACAGGAAGCTGTAATGCATTTTTGAACCATCTAGCAGTCACAGGTGGAGGAAACCAGTTATGATCACAGCACAGTGCTTACAGCGATACTGACAAACTGTCTAACAAAATTTTTCACATTAAAGAATTCCGGTGTTATGGAATTTAAATGCATTTTAATTGACTTTTCAAAATTCCATTTTTTATTCACAAACACACCTGAACACAATAACACGAATTCATTTTTATATGCATTATTCTCTCTGATGGCATGTTGTTGTACTGTACACATATTCCTCTCTTCATTTTTGAGAAACAAAATAAAAGGTTATGCTCTTGCGAGTAATAACCAAATAAGTTTCCTTTCCTTGGGCACTAGACTGTTGCTGTATTCCAGACTATTTCTTTTTTAATAACTCGTTAACTACTTCAGTGAAATTAGGGGAACTACTTTGTGTATGAATGCAGATTTTAACATAAGAAACTAAAGGGAGTACAGAAGAAGATCGCACAGAATGGCACTTTCATTTGGCTTATTGAGCTTAAAATTTACAATTAGATTTTGGAACACTAATTTCTGAGAGGAGATTTAGTTTTAAAATGCAAGAATTTTGGGGATATATTTAGCTGATGCTTGTTTCTCATCAGTATGAACACACAACCTCCAAACACAACACTTTCAATAACAGTTGTATTAGTCATCTACAGCTACAAGGCTGTTTAAAATACATAAATAAAATAGCTTTATTTGGATTGTAATTAACATGGCAAATATCGCAATATTCTACACGAAACAAACATTCCAAATCTATGTATTTTATTTCTTCTGACAACTGGCAAAGTATATTTTACTGCAGAATGCTTTATTGCTTCTTAACTATTCATCCTACACAGTATACATAAAAGCTTAATGAGTATAGCTGCATAAAAACTAATTTTAATGCTTTTAAAATCAATGGTGAACAAAATGTTGTTTAGATTGTTTTTCAAACAACTATATCACATCTGATCCTTTGAGGAAAAGCAATTACTTCTTCTTGTCATAGCCAATACATTTCTTCATTCTCCCATTTCAGTTGTAGCATTTTAGGGACCTTTACACCAGTTACTAGGCAAACAGTTAAATATTCAAGCAAATATAGAAGAATATTGTTATTAAATGTCTAATCAATAAAATGCCACTTCCACTAATAGGCTACCAGTGAGGAGGGCAAGAGGAGAAAAACTAAAAGGATTTTTTTTCAAATTAACAAATATTATCTGCAAGTTTGACTATTGAAATATGTCTTCAAAGAAAATTTGTAGAAAAAAAATTATATAAAAGGTATACAAAGATCACTATAAGACAGTTGTTAATCTGAATTTAGCTCCTGCTTCCTTTAACCATCCTGTGAGAAAGCATCAGCTTTTTTGTATTTACTAAAGAAACATTGAATGTAATCATTTTTTGTAAGTTTCAACTGCTATAAATCACTGGGAACTTATGCACATCTAATTTATGCAATTGTATTGGTAGTGAGGAAATCATCATTCTTTAGTGTTTTGTATCTCTGTCATTCTCTCACAGAGAATTTTATTACAGTAGGCACCACAATCGTTGAGAGTTTCTCAGCATTTATATTAGTGAGACCAATATTTTAAGGTATGTAATTCAGTCATAAAAACTGAGATCATAGCCTGAAAGTGTTAGTTTGTGAGTTTCCAAACGTGCACACACACACAGAGGCTCACAAAGACACAAACCCACACACACACATTTTCTGATCTAAATGCTTCCTTTTTCTTTCTCTTAACCTGCACTCCTGAAATCTAAAAACCCATTCCTCCTTTTTAGCAATATTGCAGGCCATCAGGCCAGAATACTGACTACCTCTGTGGTACATTAAAAGAAACAAACAGCAACAAGAACCAACCAAATGGCTGAATTATTGAGGTTTATCAAGCATTCTTAACACATTCATAAAATCCACTTTTCATGCATTCTGGACTATGTTTCAGAAATACAAAAACGTACATGATACACAAATGCATACTATTGTTCACAGACATTCGCTATACACATCTATGAAGTGTGTGTTGAATCCACATTAAGAGTCCTCCAGAAACATTATAAACATGCTTCTGTAAAGCCCACATTCTCCTTTCACTGCAACACAGCCCCTGTTGGCAATGTTACAAATAGTTGCTTCTTTAAAAAGTCCTGTTTCTGTCGGAAGTTTCGTGTGTGCAAGGACTGCAGTTTCAAGCTTTCCCTTCACCATAGTACAGCAACTGGTTTTAGGGCAGCTTGCTCTTACCACTGTGAATTAACTCAGCCATTTGGAAAGAGGGTTTTGGGAGTCATTTGCTCAACCTCCTTCTATAGCTGCCTGTCCCAGTAAAAATCTTCTACATCTTGCAATTTCTAAGCATAGTTATTGAAGTACTTCTTTTGTAGTGATTTTGTTTTTTCCTTTGGCATATAAATAGTTAGACAGCAATAGACACAACAGAACCTGAGAACAAAAATACAGTCCCAGCCACTTCAGTGAGGAATTAAGTAAAAATCAGGAAAAAAAAAAAAAAAGATATTAAATTTCAAGTTTAAGGTAATAAAGGATGGAGATGGAGGTGCCAATGAAATCTGCCGAAACTAAATTTCAGAAGCACGGCTTTCTCATCTTGAAATGTTACATCTATAAAAGCAGCCTATAAAATTAATTTACCTGGAGATTTTCCATGTTAAATCAGCTCAGAAATAACTTTTAAGCACTTACGGCATTATATCTAAAATACATATTCTCCTGTTGTCCATATATCAAAATCCTGTGTATTTAAAAAAAAAAAAAAAGATCCAACTGCACTGAAATGCTTGTATTATAAGAAAGAACAGTAATAAAGTATATCACTTTCAGAGAGATTTGACATTTGTAAGCATTCTCTAAAAATTTGCATCGGGTTGCAGTATTGGGTGAGCCTGCTGTTTAAAGCTTCCTAAATTCACTTTTTCTGAAGAGAAGTGTACAGAACAGTGAAGGGCAGCAAAAAGAGGCAGAAAGTCAGTGTGTCTTTTCAACCTGCATCTGAAAATGAAACTCCTAAACTGCTATTGTTAGCCATTAATCAGAGTGAAATAAGGTCCATTCATATAAACTTCTTTATTCTGTTTGCTCAAGGGAAAGGGACATTCACTATGAGAAAATCAGTGGAGTAATTTCCAAAGAAAACAAACCTTTCCTTCTCTCAGGAAAATAATGTGCTTTTTCAGTTTACCAGATCTGGAAATAAAAAGCATTTAGATAACAATGTTTGCATTCTAATCAATTTGTCAAAATTAGGTTCTTGTAAAATTTAGCATGAGGTATATAATAATTTGTGCAAATTCAAAGGTGCTATTTTTTTTTTCTGCCTAGAAAGCTTTAATAGGCAAAGTAGCAGACAGAAGTGGGGAAGAAAAAAAGATAAAAAGATGAAAAAAAAGAATCCATACATTTGGTTTCTTTCCAAGAACTCTGCCACATTTTGCAGATTCTCAGTTTTCAAATAAAGGTGTCTTAGCCCTTTGAATTGTGGAGATATTCTTGCCTCTGCAAATCAATGTATTGTTGCAAGCCAGCCTTGCAGAAATCTGTCTACAGCCAGTCAGACAAAAACAATAGGAGCAACAATTATATGTATTCTTTTCCCTCCCTCCAAAATTAACATCGTTTTGCCTTAAAATTGCAAGGCAATTTTAGTAAAGGATGTGTCAGCATTCAAAACACTAAGTTGGAATTGAGCAGGGGTTGCATTGTAAAAGTGCTTATAATTAAAGTTTACAGCCTCCTTTTTTTTTACTTATACAGTATCAGTTTGAGTTACTTTTATCAACTCAGCATTGCAGATTAGGCAGCAAGACAAATAAACTCTGTAAGGAAATAAATTTGTAATGAGCATTTGGATTTTATCAGGTCTGGATATATATGATGTTTGAGGCAAAGATATTGAACATGGGAAGAAAAAAGCCCGTTGTAGACTGAACTGTACTAACCCAAACCACTTTTAAAGCAGTGCATGCCAGCAAGGAAACAACTTCAGAAAATCTTGATTAATTTCATAAAAAAACAAGTTGGTAAAATATCTCTGCATTTCAACCAACATAGCTGAGTACAGACATGGTCCAATACTCCTTTTTTTTTTTTTTCCAATTATTCACCTGAAATTTTCATTAAAATCTATTTTGCCTTTCTGTTTCAGCTGTTTATAACTTGCCTTATTTTATTTCTCAAAAAATCCACCTGAACTTCAATAGAACATTTGCTTTCAGAATTTAACAACTGTACAAAGGTGGTGTGATACAGCATGTTGTTAATGTGCTTTATATTTCCGAATCTGGAAGCTCTCAGCAACTTAAACGTGTTCACTCACGTTTCTGACACATTTATCCGCAGAATGGGTTCAGAGGTGGACATTCTTTGATGTGAAATCAAGGTGCTACAGAATTCTGCAGAATCTATAGAAATACCTCCACAGATTTTGCCAAAAAAACCTCAGCAGATTTATATTGGCCCTGCCAATGACTTTCTGTTTAACTTGTAATCAAAACAACTCAAACCCAGTTACTGTTTGCATATCTGCCAAGCCTCTCAATTTCAGCAGTAGGCAGCAGACTCTCAGTATGACAGCCTGTCTTTCAGATTCAAGCTGAATCTGCCAAGGCTCCACTACAGAGGCAACTGGTAAATTAAATGCCAACAAGCAAGGACATTCATGTACCTTTACACTCTGCACATGAAGAGACATCACAGGCCTCTTCATTCTAATGGGTGCTTTGTGTGTTTTGGGCTGCAAAGTAAAGAGTGCCTGCTCTTACACATAATGAAACATTGCATATATATTAGTTTAGCTGTATTGCTCTAATTCTATGGTCACAAATTACCTAAGAGGTTTTCTTGTTACAGAAAAATAGAAAATCCTTTTGTTAGTGACATTAACCCACCAAAATCAGGCAGTGAAAGAAAAATCAACTTTTAAGCTCTCTTCCACCTGAAGACAGTAGGTAACATTATATAGCTGGATTACAGCAGAGTCATAGCCAAGGGTAACAAAAAAAAAAAAAAGAAACATTCAAAATCATACCGTCAGATCTTTAATTCTCATATTCATAATATGGGCACGCTGTCTGACTTTGAAAAGGAGGACCTTTTTAAAGCCATCAGCACTACTGATCATTCTTTATAGCAAGCAGAAGATGTTAATTATATTTATGTAATTATTGACTCTTATTAGTACATACAACTTGCATGAGACTTTTTGATTATTGATAGCTGATGCAGTCACTATTGCCAAGCTTCGATTGTATTAGAGATTTTGAGTGCACAACCATAATACAACCAGAGATATTAATACCACTGAGCATAAATAACAGCACTTGACAGACTCAAGTAGGGGGAAAAGCACTAACACTGGTTACTCTAATGGACAGAATAAATGATAGAATCATATAATGAGTTTACAGCAGCCAGGTTTAGTGAAATATATTTCTGAAGTAGGAAGGGGGGGAAAGGTAGCAGTTTTGGTAACAGAATGAGGGTATGAACACATTAAAAATTAACAGGGTGTTTTCAGATAATTGAAAGAAAAAGCACCGACATGGGAAATTTAGATGCTGTAACTCACACGGCTCTACAGTGGGCATTATCACTGTTTCCTGTCATGGATTTAATCTGCCATCACACCTATAAATGAAAGAAAGAAGTATGAGTTTCCCAAGAGTTCCTACAATAACATGAGAGGGTTTTCTTATTCTTTTTTGTTGTTGTTGTTATGGGGGAAGGGAAGTCCTTGGTTACACTTGCGCAAGTGTCTTTTTTATTTACTGTAATTTGGCAGACACATCTCTGCAAGGCTTCAGAGCTAAGAAAGTGGAAAACTTTGACGTTCCTTTGACTTGAGCTGGTTGAGATGCATCTTCTTTATAATTGTAGAGAAATATTATATTTTTGCAGCTGCTTGGTGTTAGCAACAAACTATGTTTCATTTTTACAGTGCCAATTCTTCCTTTCTCCGCTTCCATCCAGCATCTGCAGTACTTACCTTTGTCACACCAAGATTTACTTTAACTGGAGCCATGTCAGGTATCCCCAGAAAAATGACAGACTAAAATTAACCTATAATTGTAGTGTGGGCCTGAAGGCATGCAGTTGGTGAGAAAGAATTCACCTTCTATGGACACACACACGGGGAAATATTAGAGGGATATTTGAAATTCCAGACCTCACAATTTCATCAGTCAGTGAGCAAATCAGTTAGCAGCTAGTCATGCTCTTGCTGAGTGACCTAATCCTTATTTTGAACTTGACATTGCCCAATTGTACATCATTTCTAGGATTTGATGCAGTTGTTGCTGAAGATAACAGCAAAACTTCTGTGAATCACAGTGACTGCAGCATCAGGTCCCTGAACCAGTCCTTCCCTTTCCATTTATTAACAGTATTTTATAAGTAGGTAAGTGAAATCTGTCAATAATAAGAGCCTAACTGTGAAAGTAAAGTTAAAGGTATGTGTCCTTCAAGGTTAAAAAAACCACACAGCTCCAGAAATCCTGGTTTTCAAGTTCCATTTTTCCCTATTCCTTTATTTTAGCCACCTGTCTATAGGCTGGAAGCTAGTTGCTGGCTAGCCTGAGACAGGAATGTTGCAGCCAGTAGGACCGGCAGCTAAAAATCTCATGTATCTCTGGTATATAAAGACACACTATCCCCTCCCTGAGGCCTACCTAAGTTAGAACATAAAGTGCAAGTACATACAAGTTAAAAATAATGAAACTTCTCCACTCTCCAGGAGCTACTGAATTCGACTTCTGTGAACAGATATTTTGATGTAAATATTCTCCCAAACCTAACTTGAAACAACCCAGTTCTGTCTGTCTCTGACAGACCTGTTTTGTTAAACCTTTTTTTATTTTTTTTTTTATGGTAAAAAATTCTTATTGAAAAAATGAAAGATAGAGGTAGGGTTTGGGTTTTTTTAATTTAAAAAAAAAAAAGAAAGAAAGAAACAACAGAAACCCAAAACAGAACAAAACACATGCACATATAGTTTGCATTAATAATAGGGCAAGAATTTCCCGTTTTGCGTTCTGACCCACCCGAGGGCAACTGGTTTAGGGCTAGGGGGAGGGGAGCAGAGCAGGGTGATTAAAGGGTTAATATTCAAATGAGAAATTTGCAAGGCCTGTATAATGGAACTGCCACCCTGATAACAATAGGAATTTTTAACAATATCGAGCCTTGTTAGCAAGAGAGTTACAAGCATTGAGGGCAATCAGTGTGTCTTGTCAGTTTCTTTTTATCTACCATCTCCAACCGCCAAGGAACCGAAATGAAGCACTTTGGAATTATCAATTTCAGCCACATTTGCATAACAAAGCCCCCGAGGAAGAGGCATGATAAATGTGAAGGACCCCTCTTGGAAAAGGAACTGTCAACCGCGCCCCGAAAGATTCTCCGACCGAGCGCATTCTCGGGGATTGTAGTCAGCGAAAATAAAATGAAAGCATTAAAGAAAGTCATTCTCTCAGAGAGAAAAATCTCCCCCTCTGCACAGAGAGAACTGGATGAAATGACATTATGCATATGAAAATGTCCAGAAAGATGTTTGATTTATGTATGCATTAGATGCAAATTCCATTACCGCACGCGCGCTGTTGTGTGATTTGGCTCTGAACACATCACTGCCCTGATCAAATCTGATCTCATTAATTCCGACAAGGAGAGAGAGAGGGAATTGAGAAGAATTTATGGCCTGGACACTTGAAAGAAGTAAATTGTAATTCTGTTTAAAGCTGTAGCGAACCTTTTAAACACCTTTTATTATAGAAAAAAGCACTTACTTTTATAACACTGTTAGAACTTACTTAATCTTGTACTTGGAACTTCTAGTCCTCATTTAAAAAAATCTATGACCTTGTTTGCGGGGGGTTGGGGGGTGGGGAGAGATTGAAAGAGACAGAGAGACAGAGCGAGAGGGAGACAGGAAAAAATACGCCTGTCTTAGACTGAAATCCAGCAGAAGCATCATAATAATATGATCAAAGAAGACCTATTGACTATCTGAATAATCGTGTGAAAATTCTGCTCTGCTGGTGTATGTTTATTTTTAAACAATCTTTTAATATCCTCAAATAAAATATCAAATACTTTACAAGTGCTTTTATGGGACTAGATAGACATTGCATGCGTAAAAATGTTATTAATTGTGATCTAGATAAAAATGAGCACATGTTTTATAACAATATTCTCAAGCACTGCAGTGGTGTCAGCTAAAACTGATATGTGTTCCATTCTGAGATATAGACAATTTAAAGACAAAAACCCCCCAGATCTTTGCTAAAAAGGAAGTATATTACTGTAGGGGGAAAAAAATTGTTTCTTACATTAATAAAGATTCTTATCCTTGTTTTGCTCCTGAGAAAGACCTTAATAACTCATTTCCTCCCTTCATGAAAGATAATCACCCTTCATGGGTGAGATATCCTGTATTTACTTGATACCAAGTGTAAAACTGAAATAGTGTCTCAATATGTTATTGCATTGTATAATCAGTGTTCCTCCCCCAACATTCATGAACCCCTAGGGTGCTTCATAGCCCAGAATAGTTTCGTTTCTGTTATGCGTCTTCCGTTTTAGTGAGATATGATGAACTATCTCCCCAGTAAAGAAGAGAGAGGAAAAGAGTGAAAAAAAAACAAAAAAAGTCACAACAAAACCAAGTGCCCCTTGATTCCCAAAATCTTAGTTGCCTATCATGATTCATTTACAGAGAAATGAAGTGATTTCTGCAAACAGTCTCCCCAATGAAGCCTGAAGCTTTCTTTGATAATCTGCTCCAATTGAAGTAACTGTTGAGCAAATGTCACCCAGAGAGATACGGGAAACTTAAATCTTATTGTATAAACAAACACAAAACAATAACTTGTAGGTAAATCACATGAACACAAAACAATAACTTGTAAGTAAACCATGTGAATGTATTTTAAGCATCATTCACGTTTTCAGTAGTTAATATTGATTTCTTACAGAGGTTTTTTTCAATCTTTCCACATGCAGAAAGTATGTGTTTACAATTTCCATCATTCAAACACAGAAAAATTTTACCTTTTGAAGTGTTATTTCAATATTTTTGGCTACCAAATTCAATTATTAGCTTCTGAAGAAGGGAACACAGTCCTGATTTATGTAGAAATTTCAATGGAGTCCTAAGTATGCATTCAAAAACCACTTTGCAGAAACATGCAGACATTATAATATATAAATGACTACAGATATGTCCTGTTATTTTATTATTTTGTTCTCCGTATGTCAGAGAGACATATTTTATAAGTATATAATAAAATAGGCATTTGTTAAAGTGAATATAGCACGGAATGCTGCTTTTTGACTGTACTAAATCAAGCACACTGAAACATGCAGTGTGTATTGCGCTGAGTGTATCAAACAACTTAGCGATTTAGAAATCTAAAATATAATTATGTATGTTGCCATATCTGTCAGACTGAAAATGCTGAAAAAATATTTTTTCCCCTAAATAAACATTCTTTCCATTATTAGCTAGATTGTGGGTTACTTTACGTTATGTCTAAGGGGAAAAAAAATCACTCGGAATTTTCCTTGCATGTAGACTTTTGGAATATTAGAACAGTGTGAGAGAAACTGTAGTTGCAGAATTTGGTTTGGTGTTTTACATAAGGTTATCTCCCTCCTCCTGCATACCCTTTAGCATATCACTGAATGAATTTTATTAAAATATTCAAGCCACCTGTCCATTTGAGCCTGTTTCAGTTATCACCCAAAAATAAAAGCAATTCTGTTCTTCAGAACACAGGGATCCAGAAATAAGTTTACGTTACTGGTGGCTAATTAAGCAAACTGGGCTTGCTGTCCCTTTAAAAAAAAAAAAAAAAAAGCCCAAGCCAAACCACAACAACAACAAAAGAAACCACATCCTTTTTGCCACCCTAACCCCTCCTCCTGCTCCCCCCCAAATACACACAGACACACAGACTTCCCTTCAGTGAGTGGTTCAGGCTCCCTGATTAAGGTCATGCCGTTTGTTCATTACTGGCCTGGCTAATGTGATTGAATTGGAACAATACCTTTGAACTCCTTGGCTCTGATCTGCATACTAATTGACTCTCTTGTCCTTGGCAGTGACCTTGACAGGCTTTCCACTACCTCAGAATGGCTGACCAGTTTCTCATCAAAAGTTCCTAGTAAAAAAAAAAGCCCCAACCCCAAAATAAGAATTAGACATTTATACTACTTTTCTCTGTGTTCATATTTCCTGATATACCATTAGAAAAAGCAAAATTGTTACTCCCTAGCTCCCCCTGGATGCTTATTAATACTTGAAAATCACAGTGTCACTTTAAAGTACTGAAACAGTGAGAGCATTGTTTTGGAAGAGATCATTGTTGCAGCTTAGAACACATTTTACACATATTTTCAGGTGGATTTTTTTCCTTGTTATACAAAGGGTTGCAGTTTAACTCATCGACCTTTACATCTTAATTATTTTTACCCCAAATAGGAAAAGTAATCTCAGTTCTAGCCTAAGAAAACAGCACAAATTAGTTTCTTTTTTACAATTTACATTAGCACACTAACAGCCTGCATTTCAACAGGTTCTATAGTAATAGAAATACTATGGTTTCAAACAAAACAAAACCAAGCCATGCAGAACACTGCATCTAGAAAATGCCAGATTTAAACTAGTGAGCTAAGGATTTTACTTTTCTATCTCTGAGGCTCTTAGACCAATGTACTTCTCAAGAGAGACATGATTTCTATACAGAGGACATCATTAAGCACTATACAAATATTTATGATAAAAAAAAGATTACAAGAGAATATTTTTCTGACTGGAAAGCAGAGGTTTATTTCATTTTTACTGGAGTGGAGAGTTACCTTGTGAGACAAGTGTCAGCCTTGGTGAACTTTTATTCTTAAAGTAATAAAGTAATAACTAAATCAAACTAAGATTAAATATCATCAAGAAAAAGAGATGGACAGCATGCTGAGAAATGTACTTTTGTCAGACTGTCTGCAAAGATCTGCTTTGGAAAAAGTTATATTTTTTCTTTAATATTCATTCTTACTGTAGGCAAAATCTATTGCAGGAAAAACAGCTGGAATTTTAAACTCATTTAATAACACTTTGCACTTCTCTAGGTTCTCATAGGGCTTTAGAAATATGAAGAAATGAATATGTATTATAACCAGGTGAAGTATTATTATGGAACATTAATAATGACCTGCAGATCTACAAATAGTAAATCAAACTACAAAATTTTTAACACACATTCTTTAATGCGATTTCCATTTTTATTCCGCTGTGGTAACCAGACCAGCTGTTTTGAAAAAAAGGGGTTCTCACAACTGAGAAAATTATTTTTAGTTTTTAAGGCAATGATATCCAAGCACCAGGCCAATATCCAAGTACTTAGATAGGGCAGACCTCACAAATTTGGCATCCAGTTCAAAACCACTGTAGAAATAAGCCACACAATTCAGATCTTCATCCAAACTTTTCTAAAAATTCAAGGATGGCCTGGGTCCAAAATTCCAGCATGTATACCAAAATTTTATTACAAAGGAACATGTAGGGCTCAGTTTAGTTTCAACAACCACTTCTGTTCAACACCTAGTATGGAAACAGTCTTCTCATCATCCCACTCGAGACTGCATATGCATGTGATCTGCAATGCCCTTGCACTGTTGGTGAAAGCCCCAGGTTCACTGAGGAACCCCGAAAGTTGGTGCTAAAATGGGGAAAGCCGGAGGGGGCAAGGTGCAGACTCCAGCATCTGCAGACGCCTTCAGCAGCAGGACTGGGTAAACCTGTAAGCAGGACACCTGCATCGGGACTGAGAAGAGGCATGTTCAGATAGTTGGATCTGTGAACATACTAAATCTCTACAGCATCACACACGTGACACAGGACTGAAGAGCACATTTTTTAAAGTATTTTGGTGCGTAAAACACATACAGACTGTTATAGTTTTCAAAAGCTTTTGGGCCAAGTTCTTATTGATTTCACTTTGCTCTGAGACTCTACAAACCGCAGCTGAACAGGTGAAGTTGGCATTTATATAAATCACCAATCAATTTTTCTCACCAAAACCAGCAATTTTTATATAAAAATTTAGTATTTCTGGTCTTCTGAGACCATCCTAAAATGTACTGTACATTGATATATGCCAGGTGTCCCTGCAAAAAGAGAGCATGCAGAGGAGTGTTTTTTAGAAAGAGTACTTAAAAGTGAAACTGCAAAAGGAAAGGTTAGATAGAGAGAATGCACCCTATGAAACAAGTCTCTGCTCTCACACAGATTTTTACTTTTTTGCATCAGAATTTGTCCATCATTGTTTTCAGGACTCAACCAAACGCTGGTATGCCCATCACTGTCACTATTTAATTTTATTTAAGCAGTGAGCACCACCTACTGCAGGGGAAGATTGCAACCTATTTAGTCAGTACATCAATCACTTCCTATAAAAATTTGTTTTCCTAAAGCTGTTACTGCTGAAGTTCTGACCAGAACTATGTATAGCTTTTATTGAGATAGGAACTAACCACTGCTCAAAATGGAGTTTTTGTGATCTATCTATAACACACATAGGCCTTAGATACTAACCAGCTGAAGGAAAATGAAAAAGAAGATTTAATCAATTAACCTAGTATATAAAGCCAGACCTCAAACAAAGGCAGCTAGTGGAAATTAGTTTTTCCCACCCTCTGTATTTGATCTGTGACTAGCACATTAGAAAAACCACTTACTGACCAGGGTAAGAGCTGTTCAGCTCCTTAAAATAAAAATTAAATAAGTTTTAGCACTGAGTTTGATACACTTCTATGTGACAGCTAGACTTGGTTCAGAAGAAAGGAAAGGAGGGCACGGAAGATCTCCCCCCTTTCCCATCTCAGAAGACTGTCAGGGGTACTGACACCACTTATGTGATGCTCAGGCACCCTCTTACCACTGCAGATGAAACCACCTAACCTGGTCACCCCTTATCTGCTCCCTCACAGCTGCCACTTCCTGCTCACCTAGCTGTTCCCTAACCTGATTCAATAAAAACTATTTCCTTAACCTGCACCAGTTTGTCTGCTTTGGACTAGAAAGTCATTCCGTGACTCATACCAGTAGACCTGAGGAGGCAGTAACTTTCAGCAGGAGCCTGGGTGTGAGCTGAGGGGATGCTTAAGCAGGGAGAAATCAGGGTACCATCTGCAGCCAGAACAGGCTGTCTGACTGCAGCACGGAGCTGTTGCCAAGCTATGCTAAGTTACACTGGTCATATAGGTTCCTCAATGGCTTCTGTCTGTGATGGAAAGATAGAGAAATCAAGCTCTGTCAGTCCCAGTCCTGCTGTCACAGTCAGGATAAAGGTAAAGATCCTCGGCAAACGTACTTCTGAGGATGAGGCAAATAAAACGCTCAGTTAAATGCCCTGCTGGGCATTTACAGTAAGATTGTACATGCCTGTGCAGTGTAAAGAAACTGCAATGTGTAAGACGATTGATATGTCAGAGGACTATTAAAAGAAAAATGCCAATATAACATAAACACCTGCAAAACAATCTAGACCTCTGCTCTGAGTACTTAGTGTTTTACACTTGCACCTGACATGCTGTTGGCAGAGTAAGGCAGAGAAAACCATCCCCACTCAACCACATGATAATGACCACGATCTTGATTTCTTTCGAACATTTAATAATATATATATGTAGAGACATACAGATTATAAAAATTAATCCAAAATTTTCTATGGCTTTTCTGCCCAAGAAGAGTACAAGAAAACAAACATATGACAGCTGTGGAAATGCAGCAAGAGTGGTGATGAACAAGGTGTAGTAACCAGAAAGAAGAGAATGCAAGTGAAAAATATTAATTATTGATAAGATAAGGGACAGGTAATTACCACACTTCATATCTGCCTACCTGCTATAAGGACAGAGAAGACATTTCCTAGCTGTAAAATAAGTAGAGTGGTGGGTTGCAGTTTGCTCTTTTGGCTCCGTAGGCAGGTTCTCCTCTTCCTTGCTGGAAGCAAGGAAGCACTGTCATACATAGGCTACATTATTTCATGTAATTGTTAGTATTCTATTGAAATCACTTAAATAACAATAATAGTAAGAATAATTATTACAGTCAGATGCGATCAGAATACAGGTTAAAATAAAAGCCCAGGACTAAAATTCATTCCCTCAACTCGGACATTTACTACAAGCAGGATAGATAACCCCGTGAAAACAGTCCATTATTTTACTTCAGATAAAAGCTGCAGTGAGAGTCTATAATCAGCAGCAAACTTTAAAGAATTAAAACCAATGAGAGAGTAAATACCGAACATAATGTGTCTGAATATTTGCCTGCAGAACTTTGGATATATGTTATGTGTATCATGCAGAATGGGTAAAAAATCTTAAGTAAATTCTGAACATTTACCTGCCAAACAGAGAGCTGAGGCATGTTTCATTATTGCTTTTGCTCTTTTCTGGCTTTATTCTGTCCCTTGCTGTACTGCACGTGTCCACTCTTATGCAGTAATTTCATATTTAAGAGTATAATATTTCTCACCATTTTATTTCAATCACCATCCCTTAATGACTAATTCATTGTTAATTGAATAAAGACTTCTATATTTATCATTTAATCTAAAAGATTAGCATAAAAACA
>JAYRBT010000177.1:50598063-50609330 GCA_036023395.1 Myiotriccus ornatus | reverse complement strand
AACAATACAACAACAGCAAACTGAACCTCAAGGCACAAACTGTATGCTGTTAGTTATCCATGACACACTGTAATGAGAACATTCATAACAAAATCCTTCTTTGTGGTAATGCACCTGTCTTCAGGCTTGCAACATATTTGTTGTCTCAGAGCAATCTTGGTAAATGTCAAGCTTGTTTGCATTTCTTTTTGTTTAAAAGTGGTGTTAAGTTAGTAGGTTGATGGAGAAAGCATCAACATAGGTTTCTGAACTCTTTTTTTCTTATATGGTAAGAGATGAGCTGTCAATTGGTAGTAGTCAAGAGATTCTGGACTTCTGATGACAGTCCTTCAACTCATCCCAGCCTCTAGTCAGATATGAATCTGATGATGTTCACATTCATGAGAAATGCCACATCCAAGAAATCAATGAGCCACTCTGCTACATAACAAGAAGCCAGCCCTCAAAGCAGTTCAGTGATGTTTCCCTCCAAAGCTCTTCCTGACACTGAGAATTCAGGTAACACAGCAGGGCTCCTACTAATTGCCTGAGAGGACTCTGTCTCTGGGTCCATGTGATCATTACAGAGACTCCTCTCAAGAGCCACAGCTTGGCTACACTCACCTCCTTCAAGCAGCTGAGGAGTTCCAAGCCTGTGTTTGGAGTGAAGGACAGACCAGATCATCTTTATTGGTCTGTGTTTATTTGCTTCAGAAAGTTCCTCTCTCTTTTTAGTATGTTTGTGTTGCCCTTTCACTGAGTGGAGGCACTGGTTAGCAGTGCAAGACAATCTCTGACTTCACAGGTTATAAAAGGTGCCATTTTTCTAACATTTCTTGCTCCTGTTAGTTCACTAAGTAGAAAACTTAAAGGACCTTACTCTGTGTGAGGCATCTCTGCGGATATTCACAAGTTTGGTGATTCCCAGACATGGGATTGTGACCTCTAGTGACATGAAAGAGACTCAAAAATGCAAAATGCAGCAGCTTTCAGCTGACAGACTGCAGCTGAACAGGGAAGTAGACTATCCTCTCTGCCAGCTTTCAGGTGCCAGAAAATGAGTGCTAGCAGCTAAATCACTTGCCTACCTGCAACAACTTTGTTTTCCCTGAAGCACCTTCTGTGATTGTAACTGTCTTAAGATACACACTATAGGCTGAAGGTCTGACTTTTAGACACCTATTTAAATCTGAATTTGGAGGAAAAGCAAACAACCCCCACAATAGTCACAAAATGGGGACAACAAAAATAGCACACCGAGAAAAAACTCAGATGGAGGCACCACTGTGACAATCCAAACCTGTTCCCTGGACTAGGGTTAGATTGCGGCATCTCTGCTCCATTAACAAAATTCTTTTTCTAGGGATCACCAGCCTTCAGCTTGGTTGGTCAGAATGGCCCACAGGCAGCCTCTTAATGGTGCACAACAGGGCTCACGCAGGCTCAGGAGCTGGGAAACAAAGCACATCTTTAGAGGGGCACCTGTGAAAAGCAGAGGCTCCCCCACTTTCCACACTCAACAGGGGTTGAGAAACTATGTCTTTGTGCAGAGAAATGATACCTCCAGTAAGGTGATTGGCAGCATCTTGTTTCTGTGAAAGGCAGTATCTCCCAGCTCTTGCTGAGTTTCAAACAGCACGCTTAACTTCTAATTTGGGAAAGAAAAATACCATCTGGCTTCTCAACTTTGAAAAGTTGCCAAACCTTGACTTACTCTCTGAATCTTCCGCAGGAAATCATGGGAACTACCTACCAAGAAAATCATTACAAAGTGTGAACACGGCTCACGTGAGCTAGCTGCGTGTAATCTATCACAACGTGTCTTTAAACAGAAAAATAACTGATTTGGGGCAGTTTAGTCATACAGTCGCTTAAGAACGTGCTTGAGTCTCCAGTTCTGTCTCCAACTGGAAGCTAATGAACGACTATTGTAAATTCTTGTTGGATTTTTGAATAAGGGAACAAATCATCTTTTCTAAATTAAGAAATTGAAGCTGGCAATATTAGAAGGAGAGCTAACAATGAGCCCTGCAATATCATGCTGGACAGCACTAGACAACGCAAACATTTAATCCATGTTTGTGCTCATTAAAGTCTTACTTGTGTATTACTAAGAATAACACTTTTAGATATAAAATTATTTTAAAATAAAAAGCGTCAGAAGAATCATTTTGTCAGAAGAAAATGCATTCATGTCAGGGAACAGATTTTTAAATTACAGCCAATAAAGAATGAAGAAGAGAAATTTAAGAAAAGGGAAAATCTGGGAGGAGAAATACAATTGTTGTTCTTCAGCACCTCATTATTTGTAACCAGTGGTATGTAAACTTCATATTATAATACAGGATCAATTCAGATGCAAATATCTGAGCCCTAATTGTATACATGGAAGAAAGAAAAGAGTGCAAATGTTCAAGCATGCTTTATTTTACTATTTGTATGTCCTCCAAGACATACATTCAAAGTTTAAGCAGCAACACGTCACCTGGGTAGATTTATACTGAAAAAAGCTAATAAATGCCATTACAAATATTATGTGCAAATTGAAAACCATAGAAAGATGCATTGTACTATAGTCAGACTGTAGCAAATCTGTAATGTTATTAGTTCAAATTATTTCAGATGAGATGTATTCTGCAGTAATCTTATATATCAAAGTCACTAAGACATTGAACTCATCCCTATGTTGCTTTACTCCAGTAAAACTTTTTGAATTCAAGCATACAAATTCAACCTATTTATGTTTTTAAGTCTCATACATGTATCTGTACAGAGATGAAGAATGTATGTATTTATTCTTAAATAATATGCTAAAAAAAGATCAAGTGTATAAATTTTAAAAGTCCATTTCTTTAGTCTAACTGTTAAGTTGCTTTTCCATGGGGATGGACCTTCTTATGCTCAAGTTTGATCTCTCTGTGATTCCATATATGCACACTTTTAATTATGCTAACTGGAGCTGTACATGTAGCTGTATACAAAGTTCACATCCCTCATTCAAAGCCAGATATCACTGTGTTTGCAACTCTGAGTCCTGACATGAGGTTTTGCAGACGTGGAACGCCCTTCCACAATCTGCCAAAGTACCAATAGCCCGCATCCCTGTGTCTCAGTTCATTATATTCCCATTCCTCCTGTTTTGTTTTTTCAATCAAACCATATAGTTTGCATTTGTAACACAGACTCAGTCAAAAGTTCTCCCAAAGTCAATGGAAAGATTTCTCATGTCTTTGCCAGTTTCTGGAACATGCTGTATTTCCTTTGTCTTCAACAGTCTCTAGAACAAGCCATATTTCCTTTAGCCCTTCACAGCTCACATTCCTGCAATGGCATGGCAGGCTATATTATGAAAATTGAGCCCACAGTGTAAACCGTGCTACAGAATTTGCTTCTGGGATGTTTTGTCCTTCCTTGCCTTGCGTGCAATTATTTGAAGTTCAGCATCATTTCAGCGTGTGCATGGCACGGGGGTTTCAGTTTCACCCAGATGTTATCAATGGCAAAGGAAAACTCTGTCACTTAGGCTGTACTTCCCTCTCTAATTTCAGTTTCCTGTACAAGCAATGTATGTATATATAAGTATCACATGCATACTGAAGATATTTATACAGTTTGGGGAAAGGTTATACAATGTAGAGGACAGACTATAAGCAGGCATGCATGTGTATGTCCTAACTTGGGAAGGTTTTATTGAAGACAGTATGGGCAAGGTGGGTCAATCTTCTGGCTGTGGGTGATGTTAAAGGTCAGGAACTCTTCTATCTGGGCTGTTAAGTGCAGAGCTTACCAGCACATTTGCTGCAATACATCACTAAACTGACAAGTATCCAACATGGGCAGAAAAATATGGTTGTAGATAAAAGCCTATGAGAACATATTGTGTCCTGCAGCAGAACTATGAAGTGTAACATACATCCAAATGTACAAAACATTGTTGCATAACTGAATTTTTTTTTCACTCCTCACATGTAGAG
The DNA here is from genome assembly GCA_036023395.1 of Myiotriccus ornatus. Taxonomy (NCBI): domain Eukaryota; kingdom Metazoa; phylum Chordata; class Aves; order Passeriformes; family Tyrannidae; genus Myiotriccus; species Myiotriccus ornatus. Next base: position 50,605,377 of record JAYRBT010000177.1, on the reverse strand, counting down.
GATGCTTTTATCAAAGTAAAAAAAAAAAAAAAAGGGGTGAAAAAAAGTGAAAAGTTTCTGACTTTCGTTAACCTTCTCTTGTAGTTCAGGTTATTTCTTTAATGCATTTATCTGCTTTAAAATTGTCTCCTTAGCCTCTCAAGGGAAACCAATATAATACACCATCACATTTCTCACAGGAGAAAAAAGAACACTTACTCTTAATAGGTGGCAATTTTGCCAGATGTTATTGACATAGTAAGTGCGAAATTTCAGTGATACTAAATGCAAAGTGCAGCAGATTAAAGAACAATGGAACAAAGTGCAAAATGAAGTTTAAAAAGCAGCAGTGTCAAAGTCAGAGAAAGTGTGAAAAAATTACATTTTAACAACACTATTAAGAACAAGTTTACTAATTACTGTAACTGGCACAAATTTAAAAGTGTCTTCCTTAGACTCAGGAAAGTTTTTTAAAGTGTGATATTTTTTTCCTGTCAGCATTTTTTCTTTTCTTTGTGCACTGTAGCAGAGACATAACATTACTGGTACTAAAACAATGACACTTGGAGCTCTTTATCTTTCACTTCTTAACCCTTTCTTACCAAGTAATATTGCTACAAATCCTACTATTTGAGCAGGGTAGTGAACTAAAGAAAATGCTTTGTTAACTAATACTGAACAGTTTACAATAAAGACTATATGATTGATTCAGTCATTCTTTACACATTCACCCACTGGCAAAAATGGAATTTACACACTAAGAATGTCTTCTCATTAAAAGTTTGCCAAAATCCTGTTTTGTTGTTAAAAAAAAGAAATCTATAAAATGTGCACAGTTTCTTCATATTCAATGATCCACTAATATGCGATAATAAAATATTACAGTTGAGGTGTTCCTCTTCTATAAATCAGAGAAGCTCCACAGCTTTCAGTGGCATTACACCAAACTTAAAGAACTCTATTTTCTAGATTGCGTTTATGCTCTTCATACTATACTGACAAACGTTTCTCGACTGGCAGCTGTACATGGACCTCTGCTGAATTCGCTGCAACTACTTTTTGTTTGGCCATCAGCTCTGATACTGTGGCCTATAGTCTCCAGTAAGACTACAGCCAGCAGCAGCACAGCTAAGACCCAAGTCTATACTCCTGTATACATAGCCCTGAATGGGGATGAGGGCATCCACATATCTGTTGCTAGAAGAGCAGCTCCAGTGTGGGGAACTATATCCTCACTCCAGACTGTTCCGTTTTCTTTTTGTTTCTGGAAGACCTTACAGTGCCTTAGATTTCACAGGCAATTCTTAGGCCGAAATCTAACACCAAAATCCCATGACTGAAAAAAAATTTTTCAGGATAAATCATCAACATCACTAGTTTTCTTTATTTTTACTCAGTGCTTTCATTATTTAGTGGATACATCCAGATAGCAAATGTAAAAGTGACTTCAGTGTGAATCACTCGAGATACTTTGGTGCAGATAATTCAGACAGAAACAGCAGTTGAACCTGCAGTCCATGGTACTACCTGCCCATGTCCAGGGTCCTTGAACATGCCACACCACTGCATATCAAAACTTCATTTCATCATCTCATAAGAGACATATATAGCAAGCACCATTCCAAATACAGCTGTAGTAGGCAATTCCAATTATCATTTGAGGAAGGGTTCAATTTAAAGTCCATTTCGGAGTAAGAGTAGCAAAGCATCAAGCTTCACTAAAATACTAATACTTTCTTGTCTCTGAGAAGGGAAAGTTGACTTTGCACAGGATGCAAGTAGCTTGCACTAATTACTGTTCCATTAGTGGTTCTTCTAGCATGTCAATGGCTACTCTTTTCATGGAAATCTGATATTATCCAGCTGAATACATCTGCACAGCTTTCTTGGGGCATTTTTATTTAAAGTGCATTTATCATAATCATCTATCATCACTTTTCCACCTCATGGCTGCACTTGACTCAATCAAATAATTTGAGAAATATGAACTCCAACAACCTCAAACACTGTGTACTGTACAATTTGTTGCAGGGCCTTAGGCTCTACCCTCTTAAGGAAGAAAAAATGTGGCATGGTAGATGATTCATATGCCAAAGGATCTAATTCTGTCTAACAAACAAAACTCAGTGTACACAAAGTTATACAAAAAGAAAGCTAGTGGAATTTTTATGTTTTTGGAGATGTGGAAGAAGGAGGCTGAAGTGGCCTTATTTCCTGTAAATGTACTTTTTAAAGCCTCAGAAATGAAGTACAGATCCTGCACCTTGATGTTCGGTAAATATCCAGTTTAATACTGCGAGCACTGAAAAATTGTCTATAGCAGATTTAAATGGAAACATGTTTTTCTTCTTGTGTTGTGGGTGTAGTTTGTTCCCTTCTACCTTGAGCTGAATGCAGTTGATGGTGTTCAACCTTTTCACAGCTGTTTGCCAGAGCTCATCAGCACCAACCTGTAGTGATGATGGGTGTTGACTTCCCATTAGGTGTAATATCACTACCATTTTGGTATGTCGAGTCTGCAGTGACCAGTAGCCATCAATTTCACTGTATCAAACAGTATATACATGATTACCCAGATGACTACAAAACCCTTAGCAGGCCCTGGTTGTCCTTGCTCCCTGGCTGGTGACCTCACTCGTTACTTCCAGATTTTAAAGGAGTTATTTGGTGTTAAGATACTCATTATTTTTCTCTCCCTCCCTGGTATTATTTTTATAACAGTTTTGTCACATATAGGGATCCAGGTCAAAATCATACTTGCAATTTCACGTTCAAATCCAAAGACAGCCTCACCCCCGGGCTTAGAAACTATTTGTGCTGGGATCCTGGAGGAAGATACACAGTGTACTGGGTGCAGGGAGGGCAGCATGGCTCTCAAGTCTTGACCAAGAAGGCAGGAACAGTTTTCAAGCACTGTCAAAATTTCAGTGTGACTTCAGGGGAGTTTCTTTGACTTCTCAGCACTCTTTATTTCCTTTCATCATCAGACAAAAGAATGACCACATTCTGTGCTCTATTTTGAAATGGTTTCAGTTTTCACTAACAACAATCATAAAAGCCAAAAAAGATATAACTTTTAAATTATTTCTATAGTTTTAGCATGCTAGTTTGTGGTGTTTAGGTGCTAGTCTATGGCCTCAGCTAGATTTTTCACCCACCCTCTCCATTACTTCCAGGATTTTAGAACTGTAGTAATGTTATCTTTTCCATTAAATAGTTACAAAGAAGATGCACCCCTGGAAGTCCTTCCAGCTACAACTAGTGGAAAAATAGGTGGCAGTTTTTCCCATTTTCCCATTGTGGTTTTGTGGTTTTTTAAATTTTGTTTCAGTAAGTTCTGGGCAAGTTTGCCAACCATGACTAATGTTGAACCATGATGTCAGGAAGGGGGTGGAGGGTCTTTACATGACTTGATATTTTTGTCTTGGCATGTTTGTGCTAAAAGAAAGTTCACTGTCTAGGATTTTATCCCATTCAATTATTGCTCTCAGCTTGTGCATTCAAGATGTATTCCTAAAAACTGCCATTAGAATAATTTGTTCTGCCTCCTCCTTCTAGACTGGCAATAATTGCCCACCCATCTCCCTCCCTCCTTATCACCTATTCAGTTTCTTCCAGTTCCCTAGGGGGGTCTCATCAGAGCTACATAAACCTTTGCTATATATTTATATGTATATATATATATATACTTTACCTCCTACTGCACTGTTAATGGAACTCTTTGATCTCTTGCTAAACTATAGTGGACTTCTCTGAGATAAAGTTTAATCTCATGGTGGACTTACAGGTATTCTGTAAATCAATAAAACTACCTTTTAAAGTTACAACTCTATGAAGAGTCATCTCTCCATTAAGCATTCTGTATGAGGAACACTATACAATTTCTATCTACACTATACTCAGGTTATTGTCCATCTCCTCATTCTTCTGGAAGTGCTTTTCAAACCAGTTTCAGGATAGCTGAGGTCACACATTTTGACTGTAACATATATTTCTCTTTTTTGTTTTGTTTTTGTGACTCTGCAGGGAAACTGTTAGAAAACCATAAGGATTCTCTTAGTTTGTGGCTATTTTAGGCAATTTATAATCCAATTTAAGCAATGTTAGAGAGATTAATAATCAGCGAATGTAGATGAGGGAACTTTAACAGCAAATTTCAAAGGAAGAGAGACACCATATCAGAAATGGTAAACATACTTTTTTCAGTAATTCTACTATTTCAACTGTAAATAAATCTACAAGTTTTTGGGTTTAGATCAGCAAAGCTAATAACATACAACATAATTCATTCTCATGCAATTGCATCACAAGGTGACAAACATCATGAATAAGACTTTATAGATTTCAATAGGTTGGTGCTGAAACACTGCTCTGCAGCTTTCCCAACCTGGACTAAGGGGCTCAAACTGTTGCCTAAATATACCTGAAATCTGACCACTGGCCCAGAGTCAATCTCAGTTATTAAACTGCTAAGTCTGATAAAACGCTCATACCACATATGAACGGCTATCACTACCTCTCTTGTGAAAATAATATTAGGTTCTCTGTATTCTTTTGGCAGTTTCAGTCTGGCTATTAGTAGTCTCCACTAGAAGCAAACAAGACTTACAGAGAAAGATTGAATGAAATTTTGGAAATGGACAAATCCAAATTCCACAGTTCCTGCCCTTTTGAAGGATACATGGTACATTTTTCACCTCTCTCATTGATTATACATTATAGCAGATAAGTCAGGTAAATAACTTAAAATTTGAATAATCACAAAACTTATTCTGACTTTTCTCATCTTTTATTTTATGTTCATTTCAAACACTAAACTGTTCCCACTACTGACTGAATGTGCTGTTTTCATACAGTATGCTTTGCCCATGCTCCCATAAACCTCAGAGTAAAAAGAGAAGGAGTAATAACAGAAGGCTCAGCCTCATAGAATCTGTTCAAATAATCAAACACACTTGTTTATTCGCATTGGCTAGACATCTAAACTCAGGATGACCTTGATACTTCTGGGTTACAATATGGAGGCAAAACTATTTGAGCCCCCAGAGAACTCCACAAGACATTGATTTAAGAATCCGTTTTTAGAACTGTTTGGAAATTAATGTAAAGCTGCATTTCATCATCCTTGTGTTAAAACATCATGTTTCTACATTTTGCCAGCATGATATGAGGCGATTAATATACACCAGTAAAAGAGTGTTGCTTTCGTGATTATTAGGCTTGTATATCTTTTACAGTCATTACAGCTCTTATACTTCCCAAGTAAAGCCTTCCAATCTACCTTTCCCCCTGAATTTGCATGAAATTGGTACTTTTTCCTAGAAATCCCCATGAAATTGTTACTTTTCTCAAAAGGTCACACAAAATTTTGTAATACTGTTTTTGCTGCAGTATTGTTTACTGTTACAGCTTGGTTTGAATAACTTTTTCAGTACACTATTGACAGATATTTTCCAGTATGATGGGGAAGTGATAGGCTGCAGTATTACTTAACATTTGCCTTTGTTATGGGCCTGATTTGACAGATTCTTAGAAAGCTACCAACAGGTAATTTCTACATTAACTTCTCTGTGATGTCTTGCAGGGCAAGGTTAAGAACAATTCTGAGACAGGAAAGAATAATCAGGAAGTTTTTCAAGGGTGTATTGAAAATGCAATGGACTTGTATGAAAGACTATATCTGAATTACTAGTTACAGTGTAAACTTTGATGAAAGACAGGGATAAAAGTTATCTCTCTAAACCCTCATCATTCGTTCTTCAAAAAATATTGCAAGACAAAGGGTATGAGGAGAAAATAGGAAAATGAAATGTGTGTTACAATGAAAACTCACTCTTTTTGCCATTTTTTTATATCTTTATATGTAAATTCAAATACCTGCTCTCTTTCTTTTCCTTGTCTTAATTCCTCACCAGAAAGACAGTAATAAATGTTCTTTCTGCCTCCAGTCTTCTCAGAAAGCTGTCATTCTTCAGTGACTGCATCAAAAATGCTAACAAAATAACTTATCCTACCCCATTCTAATTCTTGACTGATTTTTCCCTACAGAAATTAAGACCTTACCAAAATAATATGCCTAAAGCTGACCTACAGAGACTGTCCTCAAGGCTCTCTTGGTAAGCTCCTCCTCTTGATTCTCCATCTTCCTGATTTTTGAATAATAGATGTTACTGCAACCAAGCAGGTAGGGAAACCAAGACTTCTAGTGGCCATAGAAGTTGATGCAGTGCCAACAAATTCTTCAAAGCACTAACATTTCAGGAGATAGGCAGGATGCACCATCACCTAAAAAAAGGGAAGAAAATTCCTCAAAATCAATGCTGAAGATTGGCAGAATGGCTGGAGCAAGCTACAATCTATTGCACTCTCTCCAAAGCCATATAGCAAGTCATAGACTTACAAATATTACCAGCAAGAAACAGAGAGAACTTCCAAACTTCAGAAAAAATAATAAAACGTATCTCCCACTTTGCTTGTCCCAGAAGCTCAGGAGAGAAAAGACAAAATCTTTGGGCTCTGGAAACATCACAAAATTACAGAATATATTTGTTTTACAGGAAACATTGCAATTTAACCAATATAGTAGTAGTAGGATCACAGAATAGACGAATTGCAGACCTAAGAATTCCTAGTCATATTCTTAAAAAAAAGTATTCTTACAAAAAGCCCTCGATACAATAAAATAAAATCTAACATATCAGGGATTAAAGGAATATAAGGGGGACAAATGACATTACTTTCCAAGAGAAAGTGTTTAGATTCCTGGAATGTGGGTTTTTTTGTAATTATAAATGTAAACTCCTAATTTCTATTTTGATAATTACAGAATGGTCTCCAGCTATAAAAATTGTTGCACACTTCTATCTTCAGTCCATATGAAACATTTTTTAGTTAAGTATTTACATAGTGCATTGGAACATAATAATAGACAAGTGATTGTGGACTGGGTAATTTCTGTGGATTCCTAGGTTAGTAAGAGAATGTTGTCTCAATAACTCGGATAAAAAAAAGTAAAATATACTCCAATATTTACCTTCCTGAATTATTTTTGTTCTTCTCTGGAAATTTTCAAAGTACTTTTTCCTACAAATTGTGAGATGAAAATACTGTCAGAACAAACTTCTTCAGGCTGTCATTTTTGTCAAGACAAATCTTACTCTAACTAGCTTTTCTTTAAAGTTTGTCCTGCAATTCTGTTTTATATTGAAACAGGCTGCTATTAGGAAAATGCTGAAGCCTTCAAAGGAGAAGATTACTGGATCAAAAAAGACAAAAGCTTATAGGTGGGAAAGGTGACTCAGGTCAAGATAGTAGAACCAGCATATTCGAAAGGTG
>JAYRBT010000177.1:50562167-50579368 GCA_036023395.1 Myiotriccus ornatus | reverse complement strand
GCCATAGAGGTGATCTGAAGTCTGCAGGGGTTTTACAAGGGAGAACCTGAGGCTTCACTAGGGTCTGGTAACACATAGCAAGTGCCTTAGGAAACCTGGCCTTCCATGTCCTACTGCTCACAAACAATTAAATTTTTTTAAAATGAAGACAACTTCTGTGTCTCTCCAATCCTACAGTCAGGGCTGCTCTAAATCCTACCTTTGCCTTGGGCAACCTTCAGTTCATGGGTTTTATGGCCAGAAGAGAATTTCTAAAACCTTGAGCTCCTAGCTTGACCTGCATAACATAAGACACACAATTTTATCTCCTAGTTCCTGAAGGATTATTCTCCTTTGGTATGTGAGATATACTGAATTTAATAAGTCTAAGGAGAAAAAGATTTAGAGGTGAAGGATTATTCACTTCTCCTGGATAAGACCCCTATCCAGCAAAGTTCTCAGGAGCTGGAAAAAGCATATGAATTCGGTAATAATTTGTGTCAAACAGATATTTATGTTTTGCAATGGATTGGAACTAAGGTTATGGTTTGCTCTGGGGTTAGGCAACCAAATTCAGTTCTGATCTATAAATCTTCATCCTACAAGGCAGTGTCTTTAGTCATCAGTCAAGTCATGACATCATTGTAAAAATGTCAAGTTTTTCAAACTCTGCAGAAAATTTTTGGTAGACTAGGTAACTGCTAGGTAAGATTATGAAACACTATCTAAAGTGACAGATAAGTCTGTAATTCTCAAAATACTCTACTTATATGTGGTGGGTTTGATTTTGATTAAAAATAATGACATATTATACTATTTTATTTCTCTTGTACCCTAAGATATTGTTTTATATTATTGTTTTATTGATAAGATTAAATCACAACAAGCTGAAATACATACTTTTCAAGATGTATATCTATAGAAACTACTAAAAGGTAAATTTAAAAAAAAGTCATATATTCGGATTTTATTATCTATTAACTATGTTGATTTGTTAAAGTAAAAACATGGTTTCCTTAGAAAATATCCATAAAACTTGTGATCTACCCTATTTCCCCTTAAATATACATAAGTTTTATAATTTATTATATGTACAAGTGCCTATAAGTATTTAAGCTTTACTTTGTAGTTTACTATTTAAACAACTAGCCACTTTTGAATGCATTTCATCGTTTGATTTTTTCCAGACAAAAGAGATATTACAGGGAACATGACATAAAAGTAACATTTACCAAGTTATAGACACTTCATCTTGTGTAAGAAAAACTTTATTAAGTGCTAAACACATACATAGTGAAAATAACAACTCTTCCCTCTTTTCTCCCCTGTAAAACACAACCCAAGTCATTGACTTCTTCAGAAATTTTCAGAGTTTTGCCTCTCACCTCAGCAGGAATTTAAGAAAAACATACCACATGAACCCGAAGACACAGTTTTTTTCCTAATCTCTTGAAATTCTTTTGGAATGTTGATTTCACTTTGTCTTGTCTATGCATTTTGATATATACCTTTGCATTAACATGCTATACCAAGCCATATATATGGAGATAATGAAATGTTTGGGTTAGGAGGCACACAGAATACACTCATGATATTACATTATGTCAGTATGATTCTTAGGCTATGTTGTGTATTATTGGTTAATTAAGGCATGGGAAATAATGTATATGAAAAGATATATCTTCTTTACTTCCAATGAAATAAAAATTTCAAATCAAAAGCATCTGTCTTTTTTAATTTATACGTCAAAATGTAATTGACTATGGTTGGGGTTTGTTGCCTTTATTACTTTTAATAGCTGTACAGCCACTGATTGCCCAAGCTTATGGTTAATTTAATTTCTGTCAATACAATATTGGGGCTGTCTGCATATTCAGGCCATGATTAACTGCAGCAGAGTCCATAACAGTAGTGTTATTATTACTGCATTTAACTACCTCTCGGGAGAAGACAAATTAAATTATGTTGAAAATGCTGTTGATTATCATTACGGACTTATTTGTAGAGCACAATTACTGATCTGTTGTAAAATAAATCAAATTTTTTATCATCGTGGTATAAATTAAATGTAATGTAGGTGAATGGAGAGTGGTTACTGAAAGAGTTCAGGCAGCTTCATATAAGTCAACCGAGCACTGAATTAAAATAATAATCACAGATGAACATGATATTATATTTTAATAACAAGCTACTTCATGACCAAGTGTGCCTCATAGATTATGGGACTTCAACAATAAAAAAGCAAACTTAAAATGCTTTATGTGCTGTTGACTTAAACAAAAGGTTGAGGCCTTCATATAAATTATTTTCTACTGTTTCCTCTACACAGACTGGAAACTCAGTTCAAGTAACCAATTTAAGGCACCACTTTAAAAATATAATTACACTAATAGCTTACATATGACAGCACTTTAGCTCTCCTCCTCCCTCTGTGATATAGTAATCTCTACCGCTCTGCATCAGTACCTTAAGAAATGTGGGGCTTTACTGACAACTTCAGTAAAAACAAAATATGTGCAATGTATTTGCAGATATTTAATTACACTGAATGCTCACTATTAAATGCCCCTTAACCCTACTACTTCAGAAAGACCTAGGCAGTTACTTACCAATTCATGAAGACAAATGTCAGCAGGTATAAATGGTTCTTATCCTGCCCTCTCCACACATAAGAGACCCAGTTTCAGTTATGTTTCTTTAAATCATCAACCATGTTGGAAAACCAAGAAAAGGTAATGCAAGAAAACAATGCAAGTAGAAGCTGCCCTCTCTTTCTTTCCACCCCCATTAGCAGAGTTCAAACTGAATCTCTCACTGGAGTAGTTCCTTAGCTGGCAGGTATGTTATATCTCCATCAGCTTTGACAACAGTCTGACAATTCACATGAACCCTGTTTAACAGGGACTTGTACCACTGAGTCTTTAGAAGTTATACTTGCCTGGCAAAACCATTCCTCAACAATCTCTTATGCAAAACAGTCCTTACTAACTACTATTCCAGCATTCTTTACACAGAAAAAATCCCATTGGTACCCATGGACATTTTGCCTACAAAGATGCCATATAAAGAGTGTTAGAATAAGCCATTTCAGTAGATGTCCATCACCTTAAATTATAGAATTCAGAAATTCTAGTTTTAATTTTTCCAGACATTATTACTTCAGTCTAAAATCATCCACACTTTCTCCTTCTTTCTCAGATTTACCCTTTCTCTATCCTTGTTACATTTTCTGCAGGAGTCACTCAGTCATTCCCATGAATGAACTAAATCTGCACTAAGGGTACTTGAGCCCCAGAGTTCCTGACATGCCAACTCCTCTGAGTTTTTGTTTCTATCACACTGAGCACCTAACTTCATTAGGCATGCCCAGAGCTCCATGGCACTCCTGATACACTAATCACATTCATTATACTCCATGCCTTGCAAAAATCTACGTACAGCTCCAGAGCATACAAGCAAATTACATCTGTGAAGCACCTCTTGGCCTAGCAAAAAAATGATGGGCTGTGAGCCACAAGTTCTAGTTGCAGCTCTTCATCTGACGTTAATAATTGTGTGCACTGCATAACCCATATTATGCAGCAAGGCCTCATTAAGAAAGAGACAAGTATCATTTGCCATATTTTGCAAATGGATTAACTCAGGAGTTGTCATTTGTTGTGCAGCAGGACTCAAACCACAGGTTTTTAACAGAGCGGACCCAAGCTGCACAGACCAAGTAGCCAAGATGCATTTCAAATCTATGTGTTTGGCTGTGCTCTCCACAGCTACCAAGCCATGTAGCCAGAAACTTCCACATGTATCCAGAAACTGAACCAAGAAATCTTAACACTACTGATAAATTTATGAACAGTGGCATGATTTTGCATGACAGCAGTTTTGTTTCTTTGTTTACCCTTTTCAAAGACATGAAAAATGTCACACAAATTTCTGTCTTTCAGTAAACAGCAAATAATTTGTAGAAGTGTCTTTAAAAAAAGATCACAGGATTCAGAGAGTGAAACTCTTGTACAAAATAGAAAAGTAGTGAATGGGGCACAAGGCATTAATGTTTGTTCCTTGGTATTTATACTACTGGGTTGAAATTTAGAGAAGTTGAGATCCATTGCTCACACTGCACTTTGCTCACTCTGATTTTCTTTGAATGTGGTGAGTGTGGTGGTGTGCTCCTGCCTCCCAGCTTAAGCCACAGCCACCAGTGGGTGCTGTGATAGCTGCATCCAGCTTACTCTGGACATGGTAGCCCACGGCTGTCTGGAACAGTGACCCAGATAAGTTCTGGTATACAAATATGTCTATAAGTCACTCATCTTACTCTATAAATAGTGGGCAATTCAGGGCCCATTTAGCTCTCCTATATGGCAGCAGGCTCCATGCCAGGATCTTCCCTTGAGTAGGGACACCTCCAAAGGTTACTCCTCAAGGCTGAAAGATCCCTTCCCACAACAGATCCTCACTAAGTGATTAATAGCATGATAAACTTTGACAGCTAAGTGGTATAAAGGATAGATTGAGCATATATAGTCCTCTACACAAAGTCCGTTGACCAAATTTGAGACTAGGAATGGGCCCAGCTGCACCTAGACTCCTGAGAAGGAGTTTAGAAAGCAAGGGGATCTCTTCTGAACCTCATGACTCAACAGGAGACTAAATTGTCTCTCTGACAGTTTTGTCTGACCCTGTCCTCAATGCAGTAAAATATCAAGTATAGCTTGCCAACAAACAGTGTTAAACCACTGTCACGCTTACTATCAAACTTCGCTAAATTGCTTGTTTGTATCATTAAACATATTGCTGCACTCTTATGAGTAAAGCATGTCACTCTATCAGCAAGGTAACACTATTATAATTCAAACTTGTCTTGCTATTACTTATATCAAAAATATATCATTGCATTTCTACTTTCTTTTGGCTTGTTCTACTGGCCTGAAAAGCGCACTTTTAGGATTATTTAAAATGAAAATGTGTGTCACACAGCCTGTTCATTTAAACCATACCTTTCAGTATCAAAGCCATTCACAGAACTTCATATAACCAAAAGGGTTTTTTAAAAGTCTTTAACCATTTATCAGCTCTACACGACATGTAATTCTGCTTGGCACTTCTGACTACCATAAGAAAGAAAGGACCCTGCCACATAGAATTTATAATACAATTTCAAGTGCGAGACAAAACAATGGTTAGCAAAACCAGAAGGGCAAGATTTAGCTGTACTTTGAGAAAGAAAAGATACACCACAGAAGGAAATAGAAAATGTGCAGATATAATCTGTTCTTAAAATATTCTCAGAATCCGTTATGAAAAAGAGTGATAGACTCTGAATGAAAGGAAGTTGCTAGCAAGCTTTCCATACTATGTAGGGAAAACATTTTTGTTCAGTTTATGCTAGCAGACAAGTGATTTTCAGTTTTCAGTGTAGGACTCACTACTTAGCGTTTCTGCTTTAAAAGTAAGGACTTGTAGAAAGTTGGTTCTGGGAAGCCTTAATAGATCATGCAGCTAAAACCATCATGTTTAATCCCACGTTTTCTACATTCACATTTACGCAGAAGAGGAAAATCAGTCAAAACCAGTGCTTAATTTTTAATCATTGTTTTTATTCAGACACTGCTTCCCTCATCTTAAGATAGCCTTCTATATTACAGCTGAGGTCAACTAAGCTACACCAGAATCAAGGGTTTAAAAAAAAAGCATTCAAGGTTTCAGTGTGTGTAGATATGTCCCCACCATCTCCCACTGTTTAAACTTCCAAAAGTTCACTTCCAAGACAGCAAATTACCACAAATTTGACCCAAATCCACTCATGTGACATTGACAGAAAAATGTGTAAAATCATATATTAAAAAGAAAATGCTGTCAATACAGCCTTTTATATTTTTTGAAGAGATAATGAAATGTAAGCTTTGTAGATACAGGAATATAAAAGAATGCAACTATTAATATTCACTTGATTAAAGATTACAACTACCCATAAAAACACACCAGTCTCAAGTAAATGGTAGCAGTATGTTCTCTTAACAATGAATGTTTTGACTGTGCTATTTCAATAACTATACTCAATACAGGTGAAATGCACTGCACAAAGCAGGAGCTCTGAAAGGATCTCAATACAGTAGTGGAGGGCACTGAGCTTACTTGATGTGACATGCTCCATTCATCTTCATGAAAGCTTCAAGCTCATGAGATAGATACAAATTGATGTCTATCGTCATTTACTGGGAAACTATGAGGTGTAAACACTTCACACAGCTCCCTCACAAACATGAAGCAGGATGATAGCTTTGAAGGCACTGATGGATGGTGTCCTTATGGCCAGGGGAAGGAGACTCACATCAGCATTGACACTGTGGGATCTATCAGCTGTCTTTAAAACAAAGTGGATCACTGGACAGTACCACAGCACAAACACATAACAGTGCTAAGACTTCCTTCACTCCTTATGAACAAAGTGCAGAGAGTTTGATGACGGTTCATAAGATTCCAACTGTAAAGTTCAGAGATGAACTGTTCTGCATGCTATGATCATGCCTTACGCCTTCCATACATGATTAATATATTCCATACAAGATTAATCATATTCTGGTATAAGTATGAACTGACTTGCCATACATGACCATGCTACAGTCGGCAGACCACTCCCAGTACACACATGGGGAAAAAACTACTGTCCCTGAAAAAATGTTTACAGGCAAATTGCTATATATGTCCATAGAAAACATATCTAACATGCACATCTCCAGGCTCTTACATCAGAAATAGTTACGGATGAGAAACAGGAGGCTCCAGCTAAGCTTGGGCAAGACAGGTAACGTTGCTGGGTAGGATAAAACTACTTCAGTAGCCAGCCAAGTTGTTACCCTCATTAACTGTAAAAGCCATCTCTCTGCTCTTGTCAAAGCAAAGCCATCTAGGAATCTTCCCTGAGTTTGTTCACCCTTAGGACAGACTTTCACTATGATCCTTAGAAATCTTTAGAAAAACATAATATTTTTAGTTATCTGCATCAGCCTTCACTTGGACCTCTACATACTCAGACACTGCATTCTTAATTATAGCCTAATAGCTTGCTTAATCCTTCCAAGTTCTAATGAATAGCATTACGGAATAGGAGTGGATAATATAATATGTGGCACACTGACAGAACTCAAAGCAACTGTTAAGGAAGGGTATAATTATGCACATTTCACAGATATGTACCGTGAGGTACAGAGGGGTAACATCTTTCCCCGGACACAGGGAAACTGTGGCAGAGACAGAAGCAGTCATGTAGCCTTTATTCCTATACTATCCTACTGTGTTTTGAAATGCGGAGTAAATGAGATATAATCATAAAATACGCTGTAATCATGATTTTGATTAAACCCCAGATCATGTTAAAATACTGGATTAAGCTCAGTATTTTAAAAACAATTACATCCAGTTCAGTAATAGAGGGACAGGTTGAGTAGTTTGTTTTATTGACTCTTAATTAGAAATATATGCTTCGTTTATCATAGTACTCTCTGTAGGAGATCAAGGTGCACAAGAGACTTCAGTCTGACGTCACTACATGAGCAGGTCGGGAATAAGTATTTTTCTATAAATTAAACTCAGTCCTTTAGTAGGGCTTAATAGAATTCAAAAAATGTCTATAGGGATGAGTAAATAATTGTTACATCAACACACTTCTTTCTTGGTCTGTGAATTTTAGATACCCACTTTTTAGTTCATCTTAAGAAATATTTTCACCTGGCTCTTAGACTGTATTTTCATCTTCAATCTGATAGTTCCAGGTTGTATGTTAGAACGAAAATTCTGCTTTTCCAGGAAAATTTTGTACAAGCCACTCAAATATCTCCATTTGTTAAGCCAGTAATAAGATTTCTGTAATTCTGTGTTGCACCAATAGTTCTACATTCAGTTATATGTGTTCAAACAGTATGCTATGCTACTTTAGGAAAACAAAAACTTTGGAAACCAAACACTTTGCCGTAATAAAATATTATTTTTAATAATTTCCTAAAATTTATTAAAAAAATATGGCAACGCCTTGTACCTAGCAAAATATCTACTTGAGAGCTATTCTGAAGCAAATGTAGGCCTTTTGTCAAGGACATAATGATGTGGGTCTAATGCTAAGCATCATATCATAGTAGTAAAAACTTGTCTGTATAAGAAGCATTACACCAAAAAAATTGCAAAGCACCTGGCCAAGGTGCTCAAGTTTAATGGTCCTCAAGTCCAAGGTCCTCAAGTTTAATGACATCATGTGACTGTCAGATGGTAATAACATCAGGAAAGAATACACACATCTTCAAATCCATGATGAATTACCCCAGTATCTGCCTTTTATATTAACTGACCCTGGTCCTTATTTTAACAAAAACAGAAAAAAGTGCAAAAAATACAGCAAAGTTATCAATAAAAGAAAAACAAAGCAAACCACCAACTAATTAAGGAAAAGCCTTTTCTTATTGTATTCTGTCAAATTAAAAATTTCCTACATTATTTTTAAACATATAGATTCATTTTATTCCTTATGAAACCACAGCACCACGGACTAAAACACTTCAATTGTCCATGAGACTACTGCCTAGAATAAATTGCATTACACAAATACCAGATATTAACCAGATTTTAACTCTACAGGAGGCTTTTTAAAAAAAATAAAATTTAAAAAAAATCAAAGTTACAGTTTTTTTAATGAAATGTGGTCATTCCAGGCTCAAATACAAATGAAGAGCAAGAACAATGTTTGCAGTCACTGCATACCAAATAACTCATACTACTTCTTTTCAGCTTTTAAAACGTATAATTAGACAAGATTAGTCTAGTACTTCATCTGAAACCTGGGCCAGTTCTGGCTGAAATTTTTACTAGTCTGCAACATGTTTTTAACTTATTTGCATTACATTCATTTTATTAGCATGACTGAAATTTCCCTCAAAACATCTCCCATTCTCTCACAAAGAAAGTTTACTTGATACACAAGTTCAAAAGGCACTAAATAGAAGAGAAAAAGTGTTTGCTACTAGACTTATTTGACAGTTTTTCTGGGTATTAGCATTAAAAAAAAAAAAACAAAACACAAAAAAGACAAAAAACACAAACCAAAACCAAAACAAAACCAACAAAACCACAAAACAAACAAACAAGCAAACAAAAACAAACAAAATCCCACAACAACAAAAAAAAACAACCATAAGACACAAGAAATAAAAATTGTGGAAGCCCAGATTAAGAGTACAGTTTAAGATGTTTGTCTGCACGTTTTACTATAGTTGTTGTTATTGTTACTCTTTACAGGTCCACTGACATCTGGAATTAATTTATGATCCGTTCCATGGGTATCTGTAGTTAACATGAAAATTTATCCACAGAATAATCTCAATCCTTTAAGGATATGCTAGAAAAAATGTATGTTCTATACACCAGTCTGGATTCCACTCTAGTTAATACATAAGCAACAGACCTGGGAGCAGAAGGTTCGTGTCTCTGATCCAGATCATGCGGCCCTATTTCTGGTTTTCTCTGTCAAGTGTCTCAGAGAATCAGTACTTAAAATATTCTCATGTTTTTGTTTGTTCTTATTATGAATTACAAATTTTTACTCCCATATTTCTCAGAGTAGCAAAACCCATGGGAGTACACACTGACAGATGTATTCTCTCTTTTCCATAGAGTTCTGTATTTTCTGACCAAAACTGAATGATGATTTTCTGGACAGTTACACTGCAAGGGGAATCTCTACTGCTGCTCGGTTCTTCTAAGAAAGAATCTAACTGAAACAGATACAGATCCACAAAAATCTGGGCAGAGGGAAAAGCATTACAAGTGGCAAACAAAGGAGAAAGTATTACAAAGGGAGAATGCAAGAGCAGCTGGTTTCCTGCATAGCTGAAGAAGTTGACTTCTCAGCAGTCTGTTCATGGGCCTGACTTATGATATCATCTGAGGATCCCCTTGTCATGAACTTCAGAAGTGTTCACTATACCCTGTGTTACAGGGATTTTATTATTTCGAAACTCATTTTCTTAGTACGCTTTTGAACGTGAAACCCTAAATGATCGAGTACACTGAAATCTATTGATGAGAAATGCTAAAGATAGATAGAATTTTATTATCAGGGGCACTGAAAATGAGGTTGAGCTGCTTTACATGCAGATATGTGTTTCTAGCTAGTCTAATCGATCCCATATAATACATGTAATTGCAACTTTATATCTTATTATTGTCTCCACAGGGGGTTTGTGGAAACAAGATGCTACACATTACACATTTCCTATGATAACACACAAACATTAAATTCTGTTTTTAAAGAATGCAAAGATGAAAACCTTAGTGAAAAGTGGGCAGCATTCCTTTTCATGGGAAATCTTATTTGTAGAGATGCAGCTCAAGGACTTGGCTTCCCCCAAAATAGCATAGAAAAACACCTTGTAGAGAAGAGAGAACACAGAGAAAACCCTGTTAAGAAGAGAAGTATAGAATCAGTGAATGTATGTGAAGGACTAAATTGGAGAACCAACCTAAGACAGGATTCAGAACTGATAATATGTTGTGGCAAAATGAATCCTTAATATAAAACACCACATCAGAACAGAAAACCTTCCAAAATCTGCTGGGCTTTTTTGCACTAATTCATCAAGAAACTAGAAGGATGAATAATTGTAACTCATTCAGGAAATTCTACAGGATCCAGGAAAAAAATATGAAGGTGTTTAGGTACTGCAACCCTGACTGAGGAAGCTAGGTGTAAATTTTATGAAACTGCTAGTTCTTAGTTAAGATCCAGAAACCTTGTCCAAAGCACAAAAAAAAAATCTAACAATGTCGCTGCTCATCATGTCTGCCCTTTTAAACAATTATAATTCACAATACATTTTTTACTCATTCAGTTAAGCAGGTATTCTGACAGCAATATATTGGAAATAAGGCACACAACATGCTGATGAGAACTCTGTGTATTCTACTCTTTTGATAAGTCAATGGAATGGAAGGTCTACACAAAAAGAAACTACAATATGTTCATTATTATAGGCTTCAATATTTCACTAACCATATGCGAGTTGCTTAGGCATTATAGGCTGTAGCTTAATATTTTCAAGAAAAGAAATTATTCACCTTCAAAGGTCTATGATATTGTTTCTGGTTATCACCTTTGCCTCAGATTATTTCCAATTTACAAAAATTTTTTTCTAGTAATACATTTTTAATATACCTTTCTTCTTTAAATATATATCTGCTGATCTAGATTAACAGATAATCTTTAGACAAATACATCCCCCCTTGATTTATTGTCTTCCACGGTGAAAACTATTACGTGATTAAGAACCCTCACCGCTGAAGAATCCAGCTTCAGCTATTAAGTAGTAGAGTTTTTCTTCTAGTTCTACCTAACAGATCAAAAATTCCTCTCATTTTCCCCAAACAGGTATCTAAACCAGTGTGAACTAGTTAAAGTTTACTTTCTGTAGGAGGTGTCTTTCATTATATTAACCATTCCTGTAGTGTTTTTTTATCTCAAGGTGTCCATATTTTATTATTCTTTCTAATCATGAATATCTGGAATGGACACATTATTTCAGGAGCTATTACTTCTGTATCAAATATATAATGAATCTATTCCTTTATTTCTAACAAAATCTTCTATATTGGCCCCTGCAGATGCCATTGAGATGTTGGACCATGGTACTTCACTAGGAATATGAGTACAGATGAATATTCACAAATAAATCCTTTCTAACATCGTTTCTCACACAGTTTTGTCCTACTCTTCTTTGTTCCTAGGTACACAAAACTACCTTTGGCCATTGAAGTGGATCTTGGACTTAACTTTTACACCTGTTTATTTTTCCATCTGAAAAATATTTCATCAGTAATCTGTCACTCTGCAAATTTCATCAGTTTGAGTGATTTGCTCACTTCCATGCCAACAAACATGCTAAAAGTGGTATTAGGTATGCAGCTACACTTCGTGGGGCCTTCTTCATGCAAACCCAACTTACAAGACTGAAATACGAAATTAAAAAAATTTACACTTTCTTCTTTTATCCTAGGTAGTTGACTAACATCTTAAAATATGTAGGAGTAAGCTAGTTTTCTTTCTTTGTGGGCCCAAAATCATATTCAGACCTTATCTAACAGCCTGAATGTAGCTCTATGTATTTCTCCCTCCTGAATTCATTTTCTGCTACATCATACATGAAACTAGTTTATTATCCCTTTAAAAAACAGGACAATAATTCAACTCTGCCATGTCTGGGCACACAGATTGCCTGGAAAGTATCTTGTAGGTTGTAATGCTACTGTTAGAAGAGTAAAAAAGGGAAAAAAAGTTATATATTTCCAGGAGACAATCGTAACAGTTGTGTAGTAACTGTGCTTTATTTTCAACAATGTGATACAACATGAGCATACAACATTCTTGCATATAAAGAATGCCCTTTCTCTTTTCTCTCTCCGGAATTTTTGGACAATAGGGGTTGCTTGGTCAGAAGGTTATAGAACTCAGCACAGGTCATGTAATAAATAATTTCGATTTCAAGCAAAAAGAAAAAGACCAGGTCAGTGATACATGTAGGAGATACAACTTTTAGGCAAATAACGTTCCTCTTCTCACCACAAACCACACACTGTAAACAACAATAAAAAGGCGACTGCCAGCCGTATTGGTCCCAAAGGATGTCAGTGTCTTTTCAGACCTTCTGATGTCAGGTCACCACTGACTACAATGGCTATCATATGAACTGCAATGGCTATCATATACAGAGGTATAATTGTGAAGGGTCTGTCACAAACTCTTTAAATTTTATTTGTATATATTCAGTGCATCACCGTGAGGCTTCTGGCAAAAGGCACTAGTTTGGTCTGAGAACATCTTATAACCATCCATAAGCCACCACTTTTTTTCAGAAAAATTCCATTTCTTAAACACCAGTTTTGATTATTTACCACTGCAAACTCTTCAGAAGAACATGTACTTTGTAAAGAGTTCAGTGATACATATCCCAGGATTAGTTTTCATTATCGTGGTGATACCTTGGAGTTTTAATTTTTTTAATTTTGTAGATTTTAGAAGTAGTTACATAGTAAATGCAGATTTTAAAGTAGCAGCACATTATCCCTTACCCTTTAACACAGTGAATACACACAGCAAAGCCTGTTACCCACTCCCATTTCAATTCCCCTAAATTCCATTAACCTGTTTAGTCTCATTTTCAAGGCAGAATTGTAGAAAACACCCTAAAATCTGCACAAGAAGATATACCCATAGGTGCAACAACCTTCAGGCCCAGAGCTCTGGAAGGCCTCCAAGAACAGTACGTGCTCTGAGGAAGATGAAGATGAAGATGAAGATGAAGATGAAGATGAAGATGAAGATGAAGATGAAGATGAAGATGAAGATGAAGATGAGGGGGTCCCAAAACACCCCCAGACTCAATTCCCGAATGGCATGTCCGGGGGCAGAACCCGGGCAGTGGCCAGACAGGGACTGGGTGAAATTCATTATAAAAATTGTAAACACTTGTATTCGGGGGTGCGTGGTGGGGGAATTCCTGGAAGCCTGGGGGCTCATTAAAGCCTTATTGTATCCCTATCTTACCTCTTACCTAATCTGGCCTGGAGTTTTTTTTCCTCCACAGCATTTTAGGCAACAGTGGTTAAAAATTGTCTCTTGGGTCATCTCTTAGAGAATATCCCTCCCCTTTCGTATGCCTTCTTCAGTTAGTTACAGATAGACTCTTGGGAACTGAAGAGTTGTAAAGCAGATTACTGGTAATAAAAGGATTTGAAAATATTCATAAGCGACTGAGAATATTTCTCTTGTCCATGGAATATTTTCTTAGATTTGCCAACCTCTATGCAGAGAACATCTCTGTTAGTGGAGTGGCAGAAATTTCAAAAAACTTACCTATTATCACTGACGTTTAATGAAGAGAAAGCTGTGCTTCACTAAGCCTGGAAAAAACAGATACAGAGATGGCATACCAGGTAAAGAATAATGCATAGGTGACTAAAATGGCATCTCATTGCTGAGGTCAGCCAAAACATTTTCAACAGTGTAGTTATTATCACTGAGTAGCTGGTAAGGACTTCATTTGAACTAGTGTTATCCATTCAACAACCAATCAGAGCTCAAAATAACCTCTAGCTCACCTATATTTTCAGTATGACATGGGAAACACATACTATTATATAATGTGAATTTTTTTCATTTTAGAAGTGTTCAGAAGGACTAGAAAGAAGGTAAAAACTTATTACTTAATGCTTAAATGGGGACCACTTCTTTTGATTTGCAATTAGAAACAAAAAAAATTAGGCAAATCTTGAAGTGTAAATAAGTCAAAAGTACTGAGGAAATATAGGTAAAGCTGCATGGTCAGCTTACACTTCAGAACACTATAACTGTCTAAATTCAACTAGTAATACCACAAGAAACAAATTACTCTATGTTCTGCAATGTATATCAGGAAATTTTAAGTGTTAAGCAAGGATTAGCTATGAAACAGAAATAGACAAGTGAGAAACTAATCTGTAGAGGAAAAGGAATAGAAATTCTTCAGGAAGGACCCTTTCCAATCTGACAGATCATGGGAGATTAAAGGTGCTCTCAAAACGGAGAAGCAAGGTCGTAGTTATAACATGTACCCCATAGATTTTCTTTTCATATTTATCAAGCAAGGGAAAATAAACCAAGTATAGAGCAGCACACGAGAGATCATTAACCAGATGATGAAGACAGACTTTAAGTTACCATAGTAGATCTTTTCTTGCACAAAATTAATTTGGTTTACTCTGTTGCCAGGAGATGTTTGGGAGAGAGCCAAGAGAGTTATGGTAATAAATCAACAGGAAATAAACAAGAATTACAGATATTGTCAGAAAGTTAGCATCTTGCTATCTTGCTTTTCATAATACAAGTTAATTTCTCATAAATGTTCCAGATATTTTTACAAAGGAGCATTCTTTTAAAAAGGCACTGGCCCTAAGGACATTTGAGAGGACTTCAGTCAGAATAAGCAGAGAAAGGGAACTAAATCTTCTCTCTACTCAATGCTGTACTTAAAGAAAAATCAAAACAAACCAAACAAAAAGCCACAAACTAACAAAAACAATAACAACAACAACAAAAAAAAACCACCCAAAAAAACCAAAACCAAACAAAACCAAAAAAAAAAAAACACCCAAAAAATACCAAAACAAAACCAAAACAACAAACTACCAAAAACCTGAACTGAGTGGTAATGGGAAGGCTGCATTGTATAGTTCACTCCATGGCCAACTGGTGATTGTATTGTAAGAGTGCTAACAGAGTAATCTGGGCTGACACTGGTCAGTTATCAGAAGAGAGAAGTTCAGAAAAAAAACAAAACACTACAATGCATGATGGTTAATGTTATCAGTACAATTTTCATCCTCTTTTCAAAGTCATTATATCAGTAGGCAGAAAGACTATTAAAGTCATGTTTTGGATCAAATTTGCAAAAGGACTAGAGTAAATGTGGATATCAACAAGTCATGAACTTCATTGTGTAATGAGTATGTATTAAGGAATGTAAGTAATCACATTCTGTCTTTTCTAAAATGGTGCCCCTTTTGTTTCAGGCTGAGAAATCATTCTTTCATACTATACACGCCAGTGCAGAAGTGTGTACAATTTGCATTGTGTTATGCTACAGGAAAATGGGGCACTTTTAAAGGAAAAAGATGATCCTTGTATATGTCTGGATTTTTAAAGATATTAACATCATATGATAAAATTGCCATATAAATACAAGATATAAATTAGTATTATTATAATCAGCAACAACTATTTCCTTATTTGAGAGGATTTTCTTTGTACACAACAAGCAGAAAGATCCGAGAAGCAAACTGCCCATTCTTCCACGTCAAAGAATGCACATAGAAGCAAATGAAATGGATAATTTTAAAGTAATGCAGAAATCTCACTTACCCCTTCCCCTCCCTCCTCTCTTGATATATACACCACACAAGAGGGGTGAGGTGCTTAACCGCATGATAAAATGATACTCCAGTAGCAGACACTTTAGGGAACTGACTTTCAGCATCCAGTCCATCTTTAGGTTGGCCTTATTGCTTAGGTTGTAGAGTCAGAAAGTTATTTAGCTGTACACATTATGTTCTGAGTGAGCTGAGTGCATGTAATTTATGACTGTTGCACTTTAATGCATATTTAATAAAGCTGCAGACATTTATACACCAAATCAACTGTGTCAATTTTGTTTGCTTTGGAAAGATGGAGATGTCCCATGGCAATGCTGACACTCCTAGTGAGATTTAAATTGTGAGACATTTCATTTGAGAGGAGAGCACTTTTAATATACTACGGCTTGATACAGCAAAAATAATCAGCAAAGGCTGACTAACAGATACAGAGAATAACAGAAATAGGATAAGTCTTGTAAAGAGTCTCACCTTTTGCTTTCAGACAAAAAGAAGGAAATTAGATATTAGCTGGCTCAGAAAAGCCCCAGCAAATAACCAAAGCTGATGACTAAATTTTGTTTCACCTCAGGTTTTAAGGGAAGAAGGGGAGTCAGTGTAAAACAGGAAAAATATAATATTTCTAAGTAAGCATTGTCTACAGAAGTTCTAAGTGTCATATCTTTCTTTCCATGCAAGGACCACTACATAAAAAAAAGTGACTTTTCTTCTCTGACACTGAGATCCACAGCAGAAGCAGACTCTGTTTCATGATTACTGTTCCTGTATTAAGATTTGGAGGTAAAAAAAATTTTTTTTTTTTTTTTTTTTTTGTATGAGAGGCAGGCCTTGCAATATTAGTTTCAGTTTTGAGATACTTGTATCCACTAGAAGGAAAAAGATAAATTTGCATTCCATCTCATTCTTTTCAACCAAATCAATCAAAATTTTAAGGCAACAGCATCAACTGACTCTATAGTTTATAAGCCTTTTAAATAAGTGTATATGGAAGATGTCTCCCACCCAGTAAAGAAGCCTGGACTCAAGCTGGCTGTTATTTGAAGCGTAGATCTGGACGGCAGTCCTTGTTCTGACAGTCTTTCAGATGAATCTACATTACCTAGTCAAACTTCGATACTGCTAATAGCCTGGAGGTCTGCAAGGCAGATTTTCAGAGAGCATGCCAAGCTGCATTCTGCTGCAGCTACACATCCAACAGGGAGCCCCTGGTGGTCTAGTGGTTAAGGACGTGGCGCTGTCACCGCCGAGGCCCGGGTTCGATTCCTGGTCAGGGC
>JAYRBT010000177.1:50541795-50562067 GCA_036023395.1 Myiotriccus ornatus | reverse complement strand
AAAATCCAATGCGCAGGCTGGAAGGTGTAAAGACCTTCCCCGGTTCTTCGTTCGCGAAGACTGGCCATTACTATTACACATGCAGCAGTAGCCAGAGCAGTGAACTTGAAGATGAGTATGTCAGAGCAGTGATTTCAGGGCAGGTACATCCTCAAATGTCCAACTTTTGCCCATGTTTGATGGTATGAATATTGCTGCTGAATCAGGTTTTGTATGTGAACTTGAGGATACGTTTAGAGAATTACTTCCTTTTTTATGGTAAATGTGAACTTCTCTGATGGGTTACAAGCCAAGAAGTAACATATATATGCATCATATTTGACTGAGGAGACAAAAATCTGAACTAACCAACACAGCTGAGAGGTGTTAAAACTAAAAAATCCTTCTTAGACAAGAATGCACTAAGACATATGCAATATATATTCTAAAAGGGTTGATGACATGAATATGTGGCCCTAATTGAAACAATGAACTCAACAGTTCTTTGTCAGGAAATCTGTACTTAGTTTCATAAAAATTCTAAAACCCACAACCTTTTAAACTGGAAATCTTTATTCCTTAAAGAACACTAAGAATAAGAACATAGGGGAATAAAGAGATTGACTCCAGAAAAATCAGTGGGAGTTTCACTGATGACCAGGATTTTGCCTGGGAAACCTATTTTGGTCCTATATATCTGATTGTTGTTATTCTTGGTATGTATACTAATGATGAAGTTTCTCAGTGTTCATATATACACAACACACATCATATTTCTTGTTCTCAAAACTTAGGGCTGTGGTAGAAAATTATTATTTCTAAGGATCGGTTTACAAAAGAGGGACCGTTGTCATTCAGTAAGGGAGCCAGGCCTGTCTGGAGCCACATGGTTCATAACAGGACACAAAGCTCCAAAGCAGATATATGTGGAAATGAATATATGTGTACACAGAGCAAAATATTTGCTTTTTTTTTTTTTTTCCCCAAGCAGTTTCCAGACCTTTTTTTTTGTCCCCCTTACAAATATTTTTTAAATGTTCAGTGATTTTGGTTGGATTTTTTTAACTTGTTCTTCTAATCAAATTTCTACCTCTTCCCTGCAAGTGTTAAGGCTTTCCACCATTACACATACATAAAAAACATTAATACAAGATAAGGACTACAAAAAATTTACCCTGCATGTATGCAGTATTTTCTAGCCCAAGAAGCAAAAAGATCTGACTGAAAAGACACATCTGGAATAAGGTTCTTTTTGGAGACAGGTTATTTTTGCTATAGCATCAGAGCACAGCACAGTATGCTATGGGCTGCCTATTCTGATAGCATGATTTATTCCTGCTCATCTGGTGTCACCAACTCTACTCTCACTGTGGGTGATTACAGTACAAAATCATTTAAGGCTACA
Source organism: Myiotriccus ornatus (assembly GCA_036023395.1). Lineage (NCBI taxonomy): Eukaryota > Metazoa > Chordata > Aves > Passeriformes > Tyrannidae > Myiotriccus > Myiotriccus ornatus. The sequence continues at coordinate 50,560,683 of JAYRBT010000177.1, read as the reverse complement.
AAACCCTGCTAAATCAATACTATTCAGTCCAGCAGCTCAAGGGTGTGAAAAATACACTGTATCAACTGTTCTCTATTCTACTGTATATATTTAAATTGGACCTTGGGATGACCATTTATTACAGTGCATGTTATGGGTTCCCAAAAATAAATGACTTTTTGACACAAACTTTCAGGCTTTCTAAATCCAGCTTCCACACTGCTTGAGGCTAGAAATTTCATCTAAATATTATTGAATTCCAGCACAACATTAGCATGAAGAGATATTTACAATAACACAGCCATTACAACTCAATCAAAAGCTGATTTCAGCCAGAATTATGCAGAATTAAATCTTGCAGGATTCAAATTATTAAAAATCTGAGACTCAATAAAGTGTGGTCTAGAAGTCCCATTTATCAAGGGAGCAGAAGTGCTTCTACAGTTATACTGACTTTTTCATATATATTCTGCAAGAATTTGCATGCATTTTAAAAGATTTGAGTCTAATTCTTATAGAAATCAAGTAACTATACTATATTTATATGGCAGTAGGAGCCAACTGAGAATCATTTCTTTATGTTTTCCTTTCTACATATCACATTTTAAATACATTAGGATTTTTTTTTTCTGGTTCCCACTGGGTAGAAAAATGCAAAGGCAAAATACAAGAAATGTATATATGCTTGGCTCCAATAAGAGCTGAACCAACACACCACTGAAAGTAGCTAGAAAAAATTCAAAGCAACAATTAAAAAGAACATCGCTATGCAGAAAATGTACTGAAAGTAATCTCTCACTTATTATAGTTGACCAGAGTGATTGTTTTCAACTTTCAGTATATTTTGGCCTTTTTCCAACTCATCAGCTACAAGCAGGGGCAGAGTCCAGAGCTCAATAGCAAGGCACCTCTCACTCCATATGCTCTACTGAGCCCTTTCCTCTTACCCCTTCCCCATCCAAATCCTTCAAACAAAACATCCCATGATTAACTTTACAATTTTTATTGACTAATTTAATGTGTGATGGAGGGAGTCCTGTCACATCTCTTGCTGTGAATCATTTTCATCACTTGCTTCTCTTCAAGACACAGCATTAAGATCCTAATCCTTGTCTCCTGCATTCACAGGAAAACCCAGAGCCTGGCTTTGCCCTTACAAGGGTAAGAAGCAAAGGAATGGATCTTCAGTCAGTGACCAACACTCATATTGCACCAGATGAACATTTAGTTACAAAACAGCAATAATGATTTAAAAACAGAAGGTTTCAATTTCCCTGGATTTACCTCTTTTCTAGTAATTATATCAACTGTATTTTTGAGTAAGTTCCAATTGATTTTGTATTAAACAGATGTAATGAAATAATGTCATATACAGAAGTTCACTACTCAGTCTGAACACTTCTTTAATTTGAGAGATTATTAAGAATTACCAATGGCAATAATGGAACACCACCTTTAATTCTTGTGTCATGGGCCATTTTAACAGTACCAAAATAGTCTAACTAAAAACTACATTATTCAACTGATGCTAAAATGTCATCTTCACAACAGTAATTACTCTTGATCACAGAGAAATTTCCTACGGAATTAAAGAACTGAGTTGCCTTCTTCCTAACCCAAGCCACATAGGATGAGGCCAGCTGATTACTTAAAAGCTACCATCTAAAGTAGAACCCATAAGCATTATCCACCCCTCTCCAGGCAAGACAAGCTTAATCATGGACTCACCTTCCCAAACGCTCTTATCTTATCGCTGTCTTTGTCCTGCAGCAAATATTGATAACACAGCATCTCCAAATGATGCTTTTGCACTGAACCCAGATAGCAGCAGTTGTGCTGCTTTTTTGGAAACAGTTTCTGCAGTTATGTCATCACACAACACCTTCTTCACATGCAGTGCAACTACTGCCATTTACACTACAGGAAGATCTGATATAGGAATTTCTGTTCTCATTACTAGAGAGGGAGGATTTGGCTCCAATATGCCATATTCTAACTTTAATTTCATTCTTATTTAAGATTAATTTAAAATTGACCAATAATTCTTTAAGTAAACAGATCAAAATTAAAAGGAAATAAGCTCAGTCAGCAATAAGAACAATCCAACAGCTAAACCACCACTAAGAAAAGGTGTTAAAACACTATCTGTAGATATATTTAGAAAGGGATTATAGGGCACACTGAAGATTAGATGATCTAACATCCCTTTAGATGTAATCTCTATGATTCCATTGTTCAGCTGGCTTAACAAACCATACCCATATTAAAGGCAGTCATATAACATTCAACAGTGAAGTATTTCTCAGGCAAAATTGTCATTGACTGAACAAGAAACAGTCATAAACTACTCACCAACCCTTTGATATTTTAGTTTTGACCCGCAAGCTTAAAATGACACGTTCTTCACTCAGGCATAATGAAACCGCTTTTATTTTTAAATTAACACTGCATTTTGGTGAACATATAAAAGGAAAAAGTTACATAGAAACAACCAAAATTTGACTTTGATTTGGGATACAGAACACCATTCAAGTTAATGGAAGCTACAGGGACACATCTAAAGGCAGAATTTGCCCCTACATGATAATATAAAATTATATAGCAGAAGAAGGTGAAAATCTTAAATAAGGAATTAAGTAATTTAAAAGTAGAGGTTGCAATTTCTATCAGAATTTGAATGTCTACAATTGCAAATACATTATGCTCTTTGACACGTCCAAAGAAAAGTGATTATTTTCCACTCACGGGACATATTTTAGTGTCACTTAAAATTTATGCTATAACAAACTTCACAAATGAGCCTTTCCTCAAAGAAGAGATTGTTTCTTTATATTGAATTTTTTGTTGTTGTTATTTCCCAGGAGATCTCTTAAATAAAATGATCAAACTACTACATAGGAAGTATGTGTGCATGTGGGTGCATGTGCGTATGTGTCAGAGAGAGGAAATTATTTTCCAAGCAAATAAAAAAGTTCTCTAGAATCTTTAAATCACATTTATGAAAGTTAATATTTTTAATAGCCTCTATTATGGATGGGAAGAAATTTTCATTCACAAATGGATAGATGAATTAAGACATACTTAGACATAATTGAATTTAATTGCAAGTATACAAAGAGATCTAATTCAGATATCCCTTATGAAAGTACCAAGTTAACAACAATGCATCAAGAAATCATCTCTAATATTTTTGTCCCATTACATTTCTTCAATTATCAAACGAAATCTTGAAATAGCATTTACTCATAAAAGGATGTATATTTTATTGTTATATCTTTCACATCCAGAGTTCCCCAAAGTGCTTTAGAGACAAGTATCACAGGAATTGTGGACACTGGAAATTAACGTCACCAGAATTTAGACTTGAAAATTATAGCTTGGTTTAGCAATAAAGGTAAAACACTGCCAAGAGGAAAGAAGGTTCGGCTTTCACCCTCAACACCAACGAACAAGGAGCAATCCTCCTTTATACAAGGCAGTCACCACTGATAACCTGAATAGAACACAGCTCAATGTCTGAAAGGCTGGAACCTTTTTATTCCTGTAATACAACTTGCAACACCAAAGGCTTCAAATGGCAGAATTTTACTGTAGTAAACTTGAGATTATTACTGTAGTTAGATTGAGATAAGCCCAGCCTTATCTGATGACTGGTGTAAGCCATCAGAATCTTACCATCAAGGCATAAATATGCTGAACCCAGGAGAAACAGGGAGAAACCGTGATTTTATTTTTTTTGTGTGTGTTTGCACAGCATCTACCACATAAGTTTTTGAAGCTGTCTAACGCAAACTGGAGGTACAACTCTCATTTAAATTAATGGGGAAGAGGTATTTAGGATAAGCTGTAACAATTATATTATCATTACAGTTTATGCTGGTCCATCTTAACGAAATTGCTTTCCTGATAGTAAAAAACCAGAAAAAAAAAAAAATTATTCTAAAATATTTATGTTAAACAATTCATAACAAAAAGATGAACAAAAGTTCTGTTAATAGAAAATAAATGAAAGATGAATGAAAGGTCTGTTAAATAAACACATTAGCACTAGTATATTAAAATAATAATATTCTCTGCTAAAAATAGCATTGTTAGAAAAATTAATTTATTTCTTGATTTTTAATTTTCAAATATTCTCTTTTGTAACCTTTAGAAGCTCAAATAATTCCCTTTTCTCTCTGTCAGGCTAGAAAGCCTTAGAATCAATGTCAGTACTCATCCTGACTTTCACTACTTTTAAGGACTGTCAGTTCAGCAAGCTTCATTTACATCTAGTTCATTCTCGTGGACTTTAACCCAGTCCATTTCTAAATGTTACGAAAATTGCTTTGTATGATATATTACTTATTTTAATCAAATACAATTTTTCCTAATTGTCACTGCTATGGCAAACTCACAGGGGATGGTCTGACTTGTGTACATTTCTGACAGTGAAATCGGTAACAACAGCTGCTTTGTGCCAGCTAGCGCATGTACCGTACCTCTCAAGCCTTGTCATTCACATCTCCCCTAATTACCAAACATCTGCTTTCCATTTCCATTAACACTGCACTACCAGCTTGTCTAGTTTAATACCAGTGACTCTTGACCTCCCCCAAGGAAGACACTTTCTGTCAAAATTCCCCCAAAAGAAACCAGCTCTGCACATTAAATCTGTATTCAACAAAAAAAAAAAGAAGAAAAAAATCCACAAGACACTTCCCAAAGGAAAAGCCTCCTGAAATCAGATAAATAAGATTAAAAGCAATTTTGAACAAAGCAAACATCCCTTGCAAATTGTGCTTTATGTCCCCAAGAAGCTTAAAATCTTTAAGGCCAGAAACATGAATATTCAAGTGTAACATACAAAGCAACGGGTTACATGACAGGTTACAGTAACAGTCTATAGGTTAGGGTGACTGCATATCTGGCAAATATAAAACTATTATCTGTAATGATATCTGTCTGCTTAAATAGATACCATAATGGAAGGTCCCAACTGCCTCTATTATTTTTTTAATTATAGGTTATTATAATGGTGTTAATGTTCACTGGTTAATCCGGGATCCTAAAATTCAAAAGAATTATGACTCTGTAACTTACAGCAATTCTTTTTCTTTATTCCAGGTTGTGAACTCATAAAAATTTATTCCTATTTGGAAATCAGATGGTGCTTAAAATATTTAATAGCTTCATTTTGTTTTCAAGATACAGTACACTATAAAAGTACAATAATAAAAAAAAGGCTAAAAATGAGAAAAGTCTTATTCTAAAGTGACTGAAGAATATAATTATTGCCCTCAAAAACACAGAGAAGTCTACATTTCTCTTAGTCTTGATGACATTTTTACCCTTGACAACGACACACAGCTTAAGTGTTTCTCAAATTTCAATCTATGGTAAAAAAGGAGGGTTGAATTGTAGAAATTCTAATAACAAATGTAAAAAAAAAACCCCAAGGTGAGTGTCTCAAATTTTCATAATTGTGCTCTGATTAATCTTTTCTTCCACTCCAAAATTTTCCATACAGTTACTTAACTGTGAGGCAAATAATCACAATATAATCGGGTATTTGTTTGCCTTTATAACCAAGTAATGTAATTCCTTAAAATGTTGCCAGTAGGTTCATTGCCTTTTACAGTACAGCTAGTTTCCACTAGGGGAATGGACATTCAGGAGAGATTTGCATTCTGAAAACACAGTTCTAGAGCACAGTCCTCAAATCTCTCAGATATTTAATGTTCAAGTTTAACTTTATTAATGAATGGGAAAGATAAATTGTTGATGAGAAAGGAAGGGAAAGCAAAAAGTAAAACCATAAGGAGAGGAGAATACAACGTCTTGTGATTTGTACCGATAAGTTTAAAAGGACTCAAAGTACTTTGCTGCAGGAAATCTGCACTGGTATCAGCTTAGTGGCAGAGGATACCAACATCGACAATGAAACAAAAGAGAATCAAAGAGAGGAATTTGGTTAGGGTAGGGGGTGTTGGTTTCAATGTATTTTAGTTCCTTTTTTAATAAGAAAAGAAGATGACAAGACAAAATGGTGGAAAAATTATGTTAAAAACTGTGAGGTTTCAATGTATAGTATCTTCCTAACTGTCAGCCTCCCTGAAGAATCTATCACATAAAAACAGTTTAACGGAAGGAGAAAAAAAATGATCTTTTAATCTCAACAATAAAAGCATTCCAGCCTTTGTATCTGCTGACTTACAAAAAAGTGCTTTCTAACAACAAAAGATGGAGCAGTAATTACATAAATCTCTTCATTCTTGATGAAGACACAATGGAGTATAAGGAAATCAATAGTGTTTCTGTTGTAATTCTTGTTTTTATTATGAGCTGAAAGCAAACTTGTTAAAATTGGATTCTGCTGCTTGTGTGTGTATGCCTGTGTGTATGGAAAAAAAAAAAAGAAAAAAGAGATCCAACAGCACCAAAGCAAGAACATGCAGCTTTTAAAAGCTTAGAAATTATTTTTCCCCTATAATACTTATAAAACTTATGATGCTGTGAAATCTTACATTAGGAAATGGGTATTATAAGAGTAATTTAGCATTTTACATATATCTTGAAAAATTGATAGCAGCATAAAAAATACAGTTTTAGTGGTTGTTCTGCAGACAGCCAAAATGCCTAAAGGTTACCAACAAAATTGAAATCCATGTATTAAGTAAACTAAATGCACCCTGAAGTCAAATGTTTCCACCTTATTTTCAATAAATTGGCTGTAATGATTTTATCCCACAACATACATTTATAATACATGCCGCTCAAGAATGAGTAATACTGTTGATTTTGCAAAGAAAAGGTGGAAATTATTGCATTTAAAAATAATTAATAGATGGGTCTGCATACCTTTGAATTAAATTAAAAGAAAAATATTTCTTTTTTGTGGAGATGATTGCATTCATATCCTGTTTGGTGTGAAAAGTAGATTCCAAAAAGCTTTTAACTAATTTGTTCAATTTGTTTCAAAGCCAACATGAATAGGCTTGGTGCAAATTCAGATTCATTAAAACTTAATTAATATGCATCATTATGCAAATGAGGTTGCAGTTAATGAGTTCTTAAAAGAAGCTTTCTTTAATTAGTTCAGTTTTAATGGCATCATCATTTATCTGACTTGTTTTTAAAGCCACATGACATACAAAAAGTGACCATCCTCTACAATGTTGCAGTTTTCTGTTTCCTAATTGTGTTTCATCTTAATTCTTTAATGCTGAAAACTTTGAAAAAGTTAAATGTTTTGATGTTCAGTTCTACCGAATGTTATTTCAATTAAAAATACACTGTTTTGTTTAGACTAGAGATATGCCTCTCTTCTTTTTAGTTATTTTTGCCTCCTATTATCTAGACACTGTTTTCCAGTGTACATACAAAAAAAGGCAAGATATGCAACTAGCGGCTTTTAAACTCTCGGGTGATTTAGTCTATGCGTTATTAGTGGAGTTCACAAGGTTATATCTATACTGCAAGACTTTACTAAAATATTAGAGTTCATTGAGAAGCAGTACTATGAGGAGAATCAGAGGATTAGTGTAGGTGTTAAACTAAACAGGTTAAACAGTTGTCGTGAGAAGTAAAAAGACAAAAGCAATGTACTTACACATTTCTCTAGTTTCAAGTCTGGAAGCTTCAAAAATATAATAAGTTTTAAAACATCTTTAAATCTACAAAACATTGTGCTACATAATTACAGTTATGTTTTGACAAGCTTTCTTCAGAATGTAAGTTCTATGAGGGGAAAAATTATAACTCTTTTACAAAGGTGTCATTTGCAATACAGCAGAGTGATTCTTAGAGAGTACGAGACTAGCAGCATCTCCTCAATGAGCTGGTCTGGCCACCTGCCTATGGTGAGCACGTGCAATCATCTGACTTTTCTGTGCTGGCTTGTTTGAACCTCAAAACCTTTAAAACCTAGGTTTCAGGTGACAGAAAAACTGCTTGCAGTGAGAGTAAACCGTGTGGAACATGTTCTTGAAACGTGACTCAGTGCTGTCCTGCAAATAAAGATTCAGTTTGCCAGTAATTGGAACATTTGAGATTGATTGCAAAAGAGACAAACCTATGGTTTCTATTTGTTTACAACTCAGGTTCAGATAGGCAATCAGATTGGTAACAATAACAATTTCCAAATAAGAATTCTGAATGTCTTTTATATTTGGTATTTATATTTTATATTCATGTCTAAAACAGAAATAATTTATGTCAACAGAAAGGCTCCTAATATTTCCAGTAATCTCTGGATCAGGCTGTTGGAATATTACATGTTAAGGAAAAATGGGGTTTTATATAGCTACTTTTGCTGTTCAATTCTGTATAGCTGTTTGCACAAGCAAGGACAGTTTACCTCACTATATACCTGAGGATCAGGCATGTGATACATAATTCATCCTTCCATCATCATTAGTTATTGACTGCTGATTTAAAGCGGTACCTGTGAGAGAAGTTACTTTTCTAATACTGTGAGCAGTGGTCCTCTTCCCGTGCTACTCCTTGTTCAAAAGCAGACCACTACAGAAGCTGAAGAGACGGAACAACAATAGGCCATTGATACTCAGGTCATTTGGCTTCAGTGTATGCAGCACAAAAGACATATTTTAGGCCAGGTTGTAATGTGCAAGAGTTAATCTAATGAGACTGTACTATGGAGAGGAGAACATCTCGGAAAAGGGACAAAGGTGATTACAGTACTTTGGTAGAAGATACAGAAAGGAAGGGGGAAAATATAAGATCCAGGCAGTGAGAAAGAGTTCCACATAGAGGCAAATAAAGCATGAATAGTACAGAGGGCACCTGTATATCATTAGCTGGCACTGCAAAATATTTGGAATTCTAACAGTTTAAGTGACAAAAGGGAACTGGGAAACTGTTGTAACACAGGGCAGAAATTCCAGTCTTTTGCCATTTTGCCAGGTTTTCCAAATACAGCAAATCAAAATCAGTACATTAGCTTCAGCTTTCCATCAAGTCTGGACTTTGTTTGGAGAGCAGCAGCTTTATTTTGGCTGTAATTCTCACAGACCCATCAAAAGGGTCCAACACAGGTCTACTCTATCTTCTATGAGAAGTCCACTATGACCTTTCCTCTGTCATCCACGCTTCGTCCTTATCTACCAGCACATCGGGCAAGCACTGAAAATCCAGGAAATGCCGCACCAGTTATCTTCTGATATTTTAAATGCAAAATGTCCTGGTCAAACATTTTGAGAGATAAACTGATACAGACTATGATTTATAGATGTTTAGCTTCCTGGCCAGCAAGGTTCAGCTCCTCAAATCGTGGTTCACTCCACCTCCATGAGCAACTTTGCTTTGAAGTAGATAATGAAATCCCTTGTGCGGACATGAGGGGATGTGTTTTGTCTTTCTTCATAACCTTCTCCACCTGAGAAGGAGGCAAGGGGTTAAAAGTTGTGAACTTTGTCGCCTGAAAGAACAGAGGACTCAACAAATATATTGGTGGAAGATTGGTGGACAAAAGCCAACAATTTCCAGGTACCAACTGCTACACTGATCATCTTTGTATTTCCACTATTGCAAACTTTTCTGTGTCTGTGCCTTTTTAATAATTGCCAAACACTGATATTAAATTGCAAACATTTTGACAGGGCAAGTTCCCCTTCTCTCTTTTATTCCTCTTCTCATATAAATATTGCAACTAATTAACATCATTTCTATAAGAGGAATAGAGTCCCCCACCCACGAGTTGTTCTATCATTTGAAGCTTGGGTCAAATATCTAAAATGTCACACTATCATCATTAAATTGATGCTTTAATCCTCCTTAATATATGACAGGAATGAGCTGTCAATTACAAGAGAAATATTGGCATTTTATTCCTGACATAATTTTCAATGGAAGGAATAAAACACCAATTAAAAAACAATTATACACCAAGGTACGATGTTATATATTTGACAAAGAGTAAAATAATTATAAAAATAATTTCTCACTAATAGTAAGGAGAATACAAGTTTATTAAGAACATCAATTAGCTCTTGTCTTGATTCTTTATCTTTGTGCACCTTAATACTCCAGTGGGAGTTATGGCCCAAAACTAAAACACCAGACTCAAGTTAGGAATAGATGAAAAATATTCAGGAAATGTTAGAGGAGGCAGTGACTGATTTCTGAACTTAGCTCTGGGGAGTTCTAAGAAGGATGGAAGTCTTACTGCAGGGACAGAGACAGAAGGGGAAAAAAATATAAGCAGAGACTAAAATAAAGTGACTAATTTTAGGATAGTTACTCCTATTTTCCAGTGCTTCCTCTTTGATCACGACTTCTTTTTACTTTCAGCACCCCTCAATCTGTCCTTGCACACTTAGGACGTGTTTCCTTAGATACAAGGAAAATGCTGTACCAGCAAATCACATAATTCCAGGGGATTCATCTATGCTGGATTCCCAGCAGGGCACTGAGAAAGGAATCTGCCATTAGTACCAGCTGTGTGTATACCACACAATCGCTCTCTAGTGATTGCAGGGAAAAGGCAAGTGTTGGTTGAACTCAGTTGTATCTTTCATTTTAGAACCGGAAAATAACTATTATGTGTCAGGTCCTTCACAACCTCCAGTGCCAGCTCTTTGTGAGGAAGCTTCCTCATGTTAGCTTGAATGAAACCTGTCTTCTTGGGGAACTGACTGCAGAATGAGAAAATCTGTCTATGAACTTAGGGTAGATAGAATTGCTACATCCTCCCCAGATCTCACAAACCAATACAAGAAGACTGTTTTTTTCTGATGTCAAGTTAATAGGGATTTCAGAGGATGGCTTTCTATTTTAACAGGGTAAAGAAATTTAAATCCATGCCTTTATAATTTCATCACTGACTTTCACTGAGACCAGAATTAGGACTTATTTTTAAACGTCATACAAAGGCATTTCCTAAAGGTTGATATTCATCAATTGTAATTAATTTTGTTTGGTTTAATGCTGTGGACAATAACAGGAAAAATTCCAATCTCAGACCCTACACATTGCATAAAAGTCTCAGAAGTCTGCGTACGTCTTGCAAAATTTATTCAGTAGGATGCAGTCAACAGACAAGGTCCTGTACTCAGAAAACCACACTCCACATTGGATGAGTTATATTTATATTCAGCTGAAAGCTTCATTATCTTTCTGAAGGTGGGAGAAAATCTTAATCTGAACTATAATCAGTCCCTAGACTATCATTAGTGTCTTTCAAGTATAGATAAGAAAGCTTAATTCTGATATTATGCTCAAGTAAAGAAGAAATAAATCTAGTGGAAACTTGTGTGAAAGCATACAGGCTGAGTTACCATGGTTCCAAACGTTAGCATCCACCAGCAGAGTCCTGGCAACCCATCTCATGTGTGCTCCAAACTATCCCAACTGCAAAAGGAAAGGGGATTTTTCTTTGTTTTGGTTGTTTGTTTGGGCTTTTTTTTAACGTGCTACTCTGTGAGCAATCAATAACTCGTTAACTGCAGTAACTCCTTAACTCCTTTAAACACAGTGACATCATCACCACCCATCAATTTCTTGTTTTGTATTTTTCAATAAATCAGACCTCCTCATCTACATTAAAGCAAGGGATACTTCATGCCTCTTGACTGTACCCTCAGTTTTTGCATCTGCTTCTTCTCCTGAAACTAACACTTTTGACAAACATTCTTGAGATACCATCTCCATTACAAATTTCTACAATCCTTTTCCATTGAAACGTCTGTCTCTCAGGCTCAAAAAAAGGTCTTGAACAGAGACACCGTTTCTTAGCCTGGGTGCTTCCAGGTGATTCCTCTTAGCAAATATCTTTCCTTTTTTTTGCCTCTAGGTATCCTATTTGTAGGTGTTATTTCCCTCACAACTGACCTGGCAGGCTAGCCAAGAAAAACAAAAATATATTTTTATTTATGAAGCACCCAAGAAAACTTTGTGTATCTAGTTGTAAAACACTGTAAGGGGTAAGCAGTAAATAGGAAAGAGAACATAAAACTGATGAGCGCTTACCCTCTATTCCCTACTGATGCTTCTACTTAGCCCTGCTTAGCATTTCAATCTATATAAAGTCAATGGGCCATATAACCTTCTTCTATATACACTAACCAATTAACATTATTCTTTAATAGGAAGAAGTTTAGGGAATTCTTTTTTCCAGTTTGCTTCAAAGTAACATTGTTACTAAACAACTGTGGTGATGAGTGAAAGAAGATACACTTGTTCTGTGAAGACAACTGATATCTAAACTGATATCTGTGAAGACAACTGATATCTAAAGTGTGATGTATTTTTAATAACAGAGTCAGGCAATAATTTCTTCATGTTAAGTAAATGGTCAATATATCCATTACAATGGTTAGAGTAAAATATTGCACTTACAGGACTAGTTATATAACCATCAATTTAAAGATTTTAAAAAGATAGAGCAATGTACGGTAAAGCAACTGGGATTCAGTCTGCTTTCCCCTTGCTAGTCTTTTTTTCTTTTTTTTTTTAAATGGGCAATACAAATAAATTTTTTGAGTCCATTTTTCTTCAGTGCATGTTTAAAACTCACTTTGCTTGCACTTGTTCAAGCACAAAAATAATGCTTTTTTGCTTGCAGACCCTTCAAAGGAAACAGATTGGATAGTTCTGGTGGTGAGGTTGCATTTGGGGATTTGGAGTAGTTTTTTGTTGTGGTTTTTTTTGCTCCCAAGTGTCTAATGTTGGATTAGTTCGAGGGAAATTTATCTTCTTGAAGCCCAGATTCAGCAGTTTTAGTCAGTACAATCTTTTCAATATTCTTTTCATCTTACTACTTCGATATGATACTATCATTTTTAAATTTAATATTGCCCAAAACCACGGCCCAATTTACACCATTTTTTCTCCTTCCAATCTTTAATTATGCTTCTTAAGACTTCATTGTGGAGTCTGTCAGCTATACCATCCTAAAGAAGGACAGTGCCTCAACAGTGAGAAAATGACCCAATGTCTTGCAAATCTCAAGCCCCGCCATCTGTTTACTAAGTATTTCTGGAACATTATTTCATACCAGAGACATGTTTGCCGGTACCTGCCCTTCAGAAGCATATACATATGCTTCTTAAAATTCTTCTCCAGGGTTCTTCCCACCTGTCTTTACTTTTAAAACAGTAAATGGCAAATGTAGTGATACAGAATATGTCAGATTTTTCGCGCAGATGGAAGGATGGCAAGTAAAAAAAGTGCTCTGGCCATCTTCTCACTGGCTTTTTATGTACAGCATGGGCAGCCACACTAATCATTTAGACATGGAGTGGGAGAGATTTCAGTGATAATTTAGGCTTGGTGAGGGTTGATAGACTGATAATACAGAAAACTGATGAATCAATTTAACATCACAGCAGAGAAGCCCATTATTACTAGTTCTGACCACTAAAACTGGAATAGAAAGATGAGACATTTTTTGAACATTTAGTAAAGAGGAGAGCCCAGGATAAAATGACAACAAGGATATAATTTATTCGATTAACAATGCTGCAGAACACAGGATGTGCAACATTTCCTTGGAACTCAGCACCAGTAACTCTGGATTTAGGTGGAGGTTGTAAATAAGGAGAAAGCTACTTCAGATTTCATTCTGATTAGTTCAATCTAATTAAAAATCTGAATGTGCAAAATCATTTGAAGTTTACTGTGAAATGACTATCATTTGAAAAACAAGAGCAAAACCAAATGTACTACTAGACCACAAAAGAAGAACCTAGAAATCTTGGATAATTAGTGGTTAAAATCCAACGGAAATATGATCAAAATAAAATACTACAGAAAAGGAAATAATTGAAAAACTATCAATTCAATACTCAGGATATTGCCCCTAAGGACTTTTTTTTTTTAAAGGCAACTATAGTCAAAGTTTTTATTGACAGCTTGGATGATACAAAAAAGAAGAAATTTATAAAACCTGTGAGTTATGGCAGGAAGGAGCTTAGAATTTAAACTAACCTCAGTAAATTAGAAGAATGATCCAAAGACAAAAAGAGTACAAACTGCTTCGTAAAGGGATGCAAAAAATAATGTTCAGAAATCTACATTGGCTATGCTAGTACTACATGCAGTAGTTAGGGGATTACAGTAGATCTCAGACTGAGAATGAAGCAACGTTGGTATTGCAAAAAATGTCAATGTCATCCTGGAATTTTTAAGAGGAGTATCTCAACAGGAAGTGACAGTTTTCTCCTCAGCTAGGAATGGAATGTTCTCAACATTAACTGTGTCCATTTGGGACACTCAATTTAGCCAAGACATAGACCAAATCTGCAGAAGTGTCAGAACCAGCAAGAAGGTTAGAAAACAAGTGCTGTAAAGAAATTCTGAAAGGACAGAATATGTTTAGATTAGAGAAAAATGAAGAAAGAGCATGACAAAAGCTTCCAGTATATTAAAAATTGTTTTTAAAATAGTAGGCAAGACTACTTTGTCAAAACGCAGAAGAAAAGCAATGTTTTAATTTGCAGAAAAAAAAAAAAAGGTTTGCTAGATATTAAAAATCTTTCTAGGTAGAGGACTTTAAAAAATTAACCAGGTTAACTAAGTAAAGCACTATCTTGGAGCTTAGGTAATAGCTCTCAAGGGTGATAATATATACATTTGAAGAGAAGAGCTGAACAGACCGTGTTAACTAAAAATGTAACTCTGACTTGCCCAAAGTGCAAGTTTCCCCACACGTCCCCTATTTTTCTCTTAGAAATTAAATTTCGCTGGGTTTATTTCCTCTGCTTTTTTTGGCCCATTTGAAGGCAATTCTAGAATCTCATCATTTTAATGTTCAGAACCTTGTTCTCCTTCCCACTTCACATTTCCCCATTTGCCCGCTTGCCGCTGCGTCCTCTTAGTTGTGCACTTTCCTTCTATATTTCTCACTGTGATTTCATTTTAGATACAAAATACTTGTATTAGAATCTTTTAAAATCAATGAAAAAATTTAAATTCAGAAAAAACTAATCCATGTAGTTTAAACAATTAAGTCAGATAAGACTCAGATAAGACCCTACAATGGATCAGGTTTTCTGATTGTTGAACACCAAACTACTAAGTGTCAGATTCGGAACTCCAGATGGTTTCTGAGCTTTCTCCTTATTTATCATTTCTGTCAGAGCCACCTCAATCACTGTTTTTCACTACTGACCTGCCATTCAGAATTTTCTTTTTAATTTTATTTGTGCTTCTTATCATAAGGACAAGAGACTTTTTGCAGCTAATTATTTAAATTCTCTGGTAGCTAAAGTCACACGTAGTAACTTTAGTGGTCTACTGAAATAAGAAAAGTCTGTTTCACTTTCCTTCACATGTTCTTAATAGACCTTAATCCCAAGAAAACTCTACTGGTACACTCAAAATAAAATCTTCCTATTGTGAAGGCATATACCCATTTTTTCCATAACTTGCTCTCTCTTTTACTAATATCTTAGTACGTAACCTTGGGAATACCCCTTAACCTCTCTGAGCTTTCTCCAGCTGAGTTTGGCCCGGTTAATTAGGATTCTAGATTTGCTGCTACACATTTTTGATTCATTTTTAGACCTAATAAATTAATATAATTCAATTAATAATGTTTGGTTAACATTGTACGTTCACCATTCAATCAGTGTAAAGATTTAAAAACAGCTCACCTAAAATACAGTTTCTCTGAACATGTACCCCTGTATGTAGTAAAAAATTGCAAATAACTTGGGCTTCGACATGACTGCTACACAGGCATGTATATGGGAGAATGTGATGTCTCTGCCTTCCATTATAACTTCGATTTCTCTGTCATAGCACAAAAGCAAAAGAAAGATCAATGCAATTAAACAAATACAAGTTTTCAACTGATAACTACAACTTCATCCCAGAAAAAAAACCCAAACAAAACAATTCTCTACCCTGAAAACAGGAGTTTGGCAGGATTAAAATAAGTTAATTATAAATGTACTTAATATCAGATAAATATTCATAATCCAATTAAAACTATCAGTATACTTCATCAGACTGCTGGATATGAATCAACTGGAAGGCCTTGTCTAAAGCACAATGTTACTATGCCTCAGTTAACGTGAGCCAATTAGCAGATTATACATGTTGGCAGAGACAAGCACATGACTAGTTTAGCTTGTCCTGAAGGCAAAATTCAACTTAGGTTTCCTGATCTCTAAGCACAAAATTTATGTCTCTGTCTACATAAGGCCTGACAAATTTTGGATTACACTGGTGTCCTAGAGTTTCTTATAACCTCCACTGATGCAGCTGCTGCCAGTTAGAGATAGGATATTGGACCAGAGAGATTTAGAAATACTGTGCCTGGCATCCTGTGTAACAAACCTACAAGAGAGCTGCTTATGAGGTTTAGGATTCAAGCCAGTCCCATTCAGCATGACCAATTTTTTTCCAGGAGAACTGTGAATGCTCAGTCATGAATAGTAAACCACTCTGTTACCAGCTAAGTTTGTGATGTTCCTCTGAACCTTCACGGTTCTTCTACAAAAACATTTTTATTTCCTAAGGTGTATCAGTTTTGTGGGTCATCACCTAATGGATCAATTTTCTCCCTGAATCACATGTAAATACACAGTGTCAGAATCACTTTTACTCAACAGTAACCATTGGTTAAGCCACATGGTATTCCCACAGTAAAAGAAATTGTACGTATTTTCACTTGCAAGCTTTTTCTGTGAATAAGATTTATTTTTAAAAGAAAGAGAGCGCATATGAGTCAAAAGGTTCATTTACAAGGCTGTCATGGAGACAGCATTTTAAAATAACTCCAGCTACATCAAATGATAATCATCAAACCAAATAATCTAAATGCCAAAATACTCTGAAACCTAAAAATAAGAGCCAGGTCCAAATTGCTTTAATTTCTAAGGCTTTACAACATTTCTAAAGGTAAGTCACGTTCTGAGTGTATACTCTTTGTTTTTCATTCTTGAAGAGCAGTGAAGTGGTTTGTGAATCAGGCTTTTAAGACATTTGGCTGCAGCAAAATTGTAATAAAAAATGCATAATATGTACTTAAGAAGGAAAGTAACACCTCTGCCATAAATTGGTTCTTTGAAATATTTAAATTAAAAAGTCTAAAGCATGCTATGCTTGCATAAAACAGAATTAAACAGCATGTAACTTAGATACATGGGTTTTCTCACGGAGATAAATTTAAAGTTGGAATTGCTCAAGGAAAAGAAATTTTATTCAAGTCAATATCAACATTTTTAGTGGAATTTTCTCCAGGTTTTCTTTTGTCATTTTCTGTGAGATCTTCCTTTCCATTATAATTCATGAAAATTATCATTAACAATGAAAAAAAAAATGCTCATTTACTTACATTCCCTTTTGTATAGTGGAGAAATTTCAGTGAAGAAAATAAAACAAAAATTCCTCCTTTAATGAACAGCAAAGGATATCTCTATGGTTTAATACTTTGTACTACTCTCCAAACACAAAACCCTAAAGTCCTTAGACTCGGTTCCCACTCAGGCATGATTCCCACTTAAGTATACTGGCATTTTGCCACAATAAAATGAGTAACAAGATAGGAATTCAGCCATGAGACTGTATCAGTTTATTGCAATATTTCCCTACAGGCCAAAAGCAAAACTGTACTCTGGATGACAGAAGAAGGCTGCCCAGCACATATGCAGCTACTGGAATTCTGCCAGTCGGGCAATATCCATTGTATTTCTTCAGAACAGAGCAAGAAACATATTGTGACAGGCAACCAAAGCAGAAGCCCAGGGCAGAGTCAGTTCTGCAAGCAGGGGCATATGTCTTTCTGAGTTCCATTTTAATATATTTGGGGAAATCATCACATTTAAAACAAGATGTAGAGAACAGACATATTCCAAGTTCAAGAGATTTCATCTAACTTCCAGTTACCAACTAATACCAAAACTGAAATCTGTTTCTTTGCAAAGAGAAAATGTGTTCAATTTCTCTGTCTCACCTGAAGTTCAAATGGACCACAGATGGGGCTTTAGTAATATATAATACATACAGTAATTAAAATTCAGAACACCCAGAATACACTAATCTGAAGTTGAAAACGTTGAAACAAAGTAAATATACTCTAAGGCAGTGAAATCTCTCCCTTCAATACGTGTGTGTCCCTCTTCTATCTTAAGGAGTTTGTCTGTTCCATTCAGTGACTTTTATGTAGAACCCCCACATGTTTTGATTTGAATTCTTCTGTATTTGTCTCAGTTTAGCCTCTTAGAACCTGTGGTTATTAGTACATTACCACAGAAAGTCCTGATCTAAAATGAGAACCACCTCTATGGGCTATAAATACAATACAATTAACTTCAGTCGTGAACTTATTACAAAATGCACTAAACCTTTTTACATATTGACTACAACTTCTGAGGAAAGGATGTGTATCTGTAAATATATATTTATTATTGCATTAACTCTGTGTATCATGCTATATATCACAAACACAAGCAGAATTATTAATAGATCTCTCTCTTCCTCCTCTGTATTTTCAGTGGGTAATGAAAACTCTCTATTCATCCTCTACATCTTTTCTTGTTCAAAGTCACTTCACTGTGTGTATGACTCTCAGAATTTCTTGAAAAAAGAGGAATATTTATTCACTTTCCAATTAAATGCATGTATTATATAGTTTCTGTTAGCAACATAGTAAGAAGTCTGTCAGCATTTCCCTTTCAAACCCTGCTTTCAGAGTTTTATAATTACAGCGTAAAATTTGCCTCTTCCATTACAAAGTTTCAACTTGAGTAGAAATGTCATTCCATAAGGATTTACTCTCAGCTGTCCAACGCATGGAACCAAAATTTTCATTAATGTACAGTGATATTTACAGTATATCTTCTTTTTAATTTTTTTGTGTTAATAACCAAAACAGTACAGCTCAAGTTGTCACCGCCGAGGCCCAGGTTCGATTCCTGGTCAGGGCCACTCCCCGGGCAGATGGAGCTCGTTAGCCCTATAAGG
>JAYRBT010000177.1:50472945-50541219 GCA_036023395.1 Myiotriccus ornatus | reverse complement strand
CCCAAATCCAGTCTCTTTTGTCTGCATAAACCTTCTCTCAACTTAAAGTAATTGTGTGGGGGGTGTGAAAGCAAATTAACCCAGAGCAAAACCACGACAGGCCTACACACTTGAACTTCAGGTACCTTCATGAATACAGTTTCTACTAAAATTTGACCTTTGTTTAGATCCTCACTTCATACTAGACTCAAAGTGTGTCTATGCAGCTGCAAGCTACTAGCAAAAGCAGGTGGTCTCTGTTGTATCTGTATCGGCCTTCAGATGCATGTGTTCTTTACAAATACATCAAACTTAAAAATTGATTCGCATTCCTGAAACAACATAGTCCCGGAAAAGCCACATCTTTGAGAAGAGATGTTAGGCAGTTCCTAGCGAGGACCACTTCCTTTAGTTTTGACTGGCAGTCCCAGCTAAGAGTGCTCTTAGTGCATCAGAACAGGGCAGTTAACAAAAAAAGGCAAACACATTTCTGTGAGATGCAGTTTGGCTGCAGTACATGATCTGAGAATGGGTTTTGATGGAGGTTTGAGAAGAACCACAATTTTGGCAAAACATGTTTCATTGTTGCCTTTAGCTACCTGTTTCCTGACTCCATCCATTCTTTCTTTTCTTTCTCTGAAGGAGAGAAATTTTCTAAAGAGGAAAATATCTCCTTCAGGGTGGCCTATGTCATAGATATCTCTCAGAACATAAGTATAATTGTATATGAATATATAATGAGATGCTGGCCTTAAAAAAAACCCAGAGCTGAACAACCAAAAGCTTAAGAGTGTTTCAGGACAGCTGCCTTTTGGTCTTATCTCTTCTAATTTTTTTTTTCTTTTTTATTCTGCTAAAGTAGTACCCAAAAACTCTGCTGGGCACACACATAAATTGAGGAAATCAAAGGCCAGAAGGACTCTGGATAACTTGAAGTGTTTTGCTTCTGTACCACAGTCTAACCTAGATCACCTTAGAGGCACCACTTTAGCAGCTTGAGGCTGTACTGTAATCTGCTAAACTGTCTTCGCACTGCATATTCCAATGCTTCCCTCACTGGGCTCTTTCTGTCCTTGGTACCATCTGGCTTGCAAAGGCGTCCTCAGAAGTCCTCAATCTATGACGACTTCTGTGGAAAGACCTTCTTCCCAAAGAACTGGCAATTTTGAGAGCTCCTAAGATCATTCTAGATCTTTTGACAGGACCAAGCAACATTCAAATTTCACGTTGAATGCTTTGTCCCTCTATGCTGCACACTAGTTATTTAATGTCAGATGTCAGACTTCAGTGATGTATGTGTTTAATCCACAGCAGCTGGAATCAAATCATTAACTGTTGCACCTCATCTTATTTTAAAATAGATCTAATTCCTAGCACTCAGAAAGTATAGAAACTTGTGCTCTGCCTCTAAAAAAAACAACAAAAAAAAAAAAAACACAAACAAACAAAAAACCAGAAGGTAAATAAAAAGAGTTTCAAATGTATTGCTTTTTTAATTCTCATGAATTTTCAGTCAAACTCTTGATTTTTGCCAGTGATCAGACTTGGCAATACTATCTAGCCAAGCAATTCTACAATTATGGCTGCCTCACAGTGCAGCTGAGATAAGGAGAGATTAGCCCTCCCTCAGATTTGCCAGCATAACTGCACATGTAGCTGTCCTCTAAATCCTCCTCTGTCAAAATGATAGGGAGTAGGGCTTGTCAGACACAGCTGATTTTGACTAATGTATGTTAGGGAGGAATATGAAAAAAAAAAAAGATTATGCAATGGACTGAAGGAGTGGTAACTTCTGTCAGCAAACAGATGGAGGAAAGGCAGAGGTGATGATCTCTTCATAATCTCTTCATAGACTTCTTCAGTATCTATGTTCAGATACTGAAGACCACCAACTTTATTTAAGACAAGGAACATTGGGAGAATATAATTAATTACTTGACTATCAGGCCAGGTAGCTGCCTTACAGACAACCTCTTACATAACAAATTTTGTCATTGCTTTAGAACATTAATGTAAAATCTGCATACAGTTACTTTTACTTCTAATTAATGGCATATTAGAGCATCATAAATTACTGCTGCAGTTACAGACTAACATATTTAAAAGTGCTTTTATGCTTTCAGCTGTCACAAATAATGCAAAGATTTTTCTAGAAGGTTTGCTTACTCAATTTTTTTCCCAAACACTAAACATAGTTAATACTAATTCAACATTAATGATAGATTTCAAAATGGGTTTCCCTGTTGTGACTTTAAAAGGATTTTGTAAACATGGATGTGAACAAAAATGATCTAACTAAATCACAAGCAAAAGTTTTCACCCAGATTTTCAGACTATTATCCTTTAACTCCATACATCATCTGTCAGCAAGGAAGAGCATAGCCAAGAGTAATCTAGAAATCTGATCTTTTTCAGTATACCTGGCTTCTTCTTTATTATCCTTATTATTATGTGACTAACAAGTCCAGTTCTGAGTTCAAGCACACAATCAAAGGTCCAGGAGGGCTTTTCTGTCATCTATAAAATGTCACATAAGCATAACCATGGTCAGAATCCCAGTTTTCTGTTTTAGAGATAAACACTATGCTTTGGGAGCTTAAAGACAAAGAGAGGGGAAGGAAAATAAAACCAGAAAAGAGTAATTCCATATTAAAAATTCACTAAAATATACTTCTATGAAAGACTATGACTGTATATGTAGACAGAGTAAATTGACTTACTGTATTAACTTCCTTACTACTGAAAGTTGTTTTCATCATGAAGTTTTATACAGAGCAGGAGCAGGCTGGACTACAGCTGCTTGCCCAGCCCTGTGGAAAACATTTTCCATGGAATTTGCCACCTTGAACTATTCAAAAAAATCCAAAGGGTTTTTTATGTTGGGGCTTTCCAAACATTTTTTGCCAGAAGTCCTAAACTGTGTCATTAAAGCTGCCAAGCTGTACATAGCATAGAGAGTGTCTTGCTGGAGTTTATAGAATCTGACATAAGAATGTTAAAGAAAACAGAGCACATGTATGGAGAGTGACAGCTGATTATTTATTTTTACATATTTTTCAAAGTATCAATAAATCCATCTGAAATTTCATGGGCTTGAGATCTTGTAAGAGCAGCAAACCACAAATTATAATTTAGTTTCATTTGTCTTCTATACAGTTTCCTCCCAGCCCCCACAGAAATTTATACAGAACATAAGCCCAAAATGAACTTTTAATAATCAAACAAATTTCAGCTTTCTGGAAGGCCTAGAAAGGTGTTATCAAAAGAAAATTATAAAGTAATATTCACCTCACCAAACGCACAGGACTACTGAAATGTCATTTCTATCTTAATAGATCAGTAGGATAACTTAAAGAATAATGTGTTTGATCCACCACAGAACTTATGCATCTGGAGTTTACTGCTGAGGATAAAAATCATGCCCCAGTTCACAGCCTGTGACAAGCATAAAATACCAAGTTCAGAGACCAACTTTAGCCACAATTAGAGGTGAAACTTGTGACTGAAGGTAAGACATCACACAAAGTTAGTTACAAGTCTTGCCAAATTTTAGTCATTTTGGTGGAAGTTATTTGTCATCTGCTTCCCACAGTGGATAATTCAGGGCTGGGACTTTCTTTGGTCATTGCTGTATCTTACAGTACCACTGCAGAAATTTTTCTACTTTTGGTCACCTACTAAGCCTCTACAGAGTTCAACTGTTTCCTAAATATTTTGATCACAGAATCTCTAAAGACCATTTCAACCCCAGAGTCAAGCTTGTCTTTACAAGTAACTGCCAGAACCAGTTATGAGCATAAAGGATGCTGATGGAGACTTGTGCCTGCCCCTTTTTTTTCTTTTTTTCTTTTTTTTTTTTCCCCTTTAGCCAGATCCTTGGAATCCATGCCAGTTAGCTCTGAGGACTAGCTCAAAATGTGTCCAAAGTCAGGATCAGTAGTGCAGAGGGAAGAGAAAAGGCTGCTGCTGACATCAGCCCTCCCCTGCAGTGTCTTCCCCTTCCTCCAGCAGCAGCAAGCATGATTGTCCTGAGTCCTCCTCCCTCTCTTACTGTTATTTCTCCTGACAAAAGAAAAATCCAACTGGGACTACAGCTCCTTATCCCTTTAAATTTTGCCTACAGAACTGAAAAGCTTTGAAGTGGCTCTGAACACAAAGCTGGCTCCAGGACTCTCCCTCCTGTGTTCTCAATGGACCATATGCCTCGCAGCCTGCAGGACAACTCAAATACAGTCAATTTGAATACAGATTGAACAAATGCTAAACCTACTGGAAGAGCAAGAGAGAATCTATGGAATAACCCAGCACTAGATAAAAATTGAGGCTGGAGGCTGCTAAGGAAGGAGAAGAACACAAGAAATAACTTGAAAGTAAATAATGCCTAGGGTCTTTCCCTGAGACATTTTGAAGCCATTCCTCACATCCCGGTAATAGCTTGTGCTTGGAATGTCAAGGTGCATCCTACAACTAGGAGGTCCATTTCTTCTACAAGGATGTTCTGGAGATCCCTGGATACAGCTGAAACTACCTCAGCCAAGTCCTATGCTCTGTACAGGCAGAAAGGGCTAGAGGATTGGGACACACACAAAGGACTTAATTTCTTTAAAAGAACTTTACCACTGTTCCCAATGCCATAAAACCGGTGCTTGAGGCATCTCATCCCAAAACTAAAACGTAAAATCTCTCTGTTCATCTGCTGCTTGAATTCATCAGAGACCTTTCCAATCACCCTGGTTTCCCACAGTGCATTGAGTTCTGTTTCCAAATGCCAAAATTACTTCAATCTGCATGGCTCAGTGCCCGTCTTCAACTGGGATCCACAAGTAAGGTACACCCTACAGAAATCTTCTAATAGACTTGACCTAGTGAGTTAGCTGGGCAATGTAAGGATATGTTTTGTGATAATCTTTTACCCACTATTTAAGCAGAGAATATAATCTCCAGGGCCTCCAGTATACTAGAGTATAGCTTATCTCAAAACACAAAATTTCATTAAAAAATAAATATATCAAAAAGAAAATCTGTATTAATTAGCAACATCCTAGAAAGAAAATATTTTCTCTTTCTGATTAAAAAGTTCCTATAAATTATATTCCCTTAGAGCCTGGCATTTAAATATAGTTGTTTTCTTTGTTTCCAGTAACATCTCAGCTACAATTACTTAATAAATTATAAATCCCAATGTAGTTTTTATGTAAATGCATTTCTGTGTTCAAGCACAGGATTAATGTTTGTGTATGCAAACGAACAAAGGATATGTTAAAAGAGGTTATGGTTCAAATCATTGCAAACTTCAAAATGCTTTAGTATATTAATGGTTGAATATGACACTGTTCTCTCTCTTTTTTTTTTCCTTTAACAATTAATAACTTGTTTGAAACACACCTGTTGCTAATACCTAATTTCTGTTTAGTGCAACTTCATGGAAAATATGGTCATGTGTCAGTGTATAGTTCCTGCCTGATGTTGCATATAATTCTTAGAATATTGTGAATGGCATGTGCTAATTATTTAGCACAATAGCTTATCTTATGGAGCTGTAAGTCTGTAAAAGAAGGGTGGTAATTACTTAGGGTGGGAACATCTATTTTTCTTGTAAAAACCAAACCGTGGGAGGAAAAAAATTTTAAAAAATAAAATAATTTTTAAGTAACAACCTAGAAGCAGTGGAAGGGTTAATGTTTTGAAGTTTTACTATCTGTAAGGCTAGATCTGAAGCCTACAATGCAGATAGCAATAGCTACAAATTTCTATGTGTTATACTAAGTGTCCGGCTTCTGTTCTTCCACCACTTCCCAGATGGCTGACCAAACATAAGTTCTTAACCTATCTCTCTCTTAAAACTTGATTATAGGAGCACACCTGTACACTTCATGCAGAAGAAGTATGTCTTTGACAGAGGCTTAAAAAAGTTTCAAAATCCATGCATGGAGAAAGCAGCTTAAATTTACATAGAAGTGAAAAAAACCCACAAAATCAAAGCAATTAACAAAACAGACTCACAGAATATATCATAGAATGGTTTGGGTTGTGAAGAACCTTAAAGATCTTCTAGTTCCAACTCCCTGCCATGGGCAGGGACACCTTCTTCTAAGCCAAGTTGCTCAGAGCCCCATCCAACCTGGCCTTGGACACTGTAAGGGACAAAGCACTCACAGCTTCTCTGGACAACCTGTGTCAGTGTCTCACCACCCTCAGAGCAAAATATTTGTTCCTGATACCTAACCTGAATCTAACCTTCATTCAGTTCAAAGCCATTACCCCTTGTCCTATCACTGATCCTATACAAGATAAGTCTCGTAAAAATTTTCCTTCCAAATTTCTTGTAGACTTCCTTTGAGTCCTGGAAGGTGTTCTAAGGTCTCACCTTCTCTTCCCCAGGCTGAACAACCCCAACTCTCTCAGCCTTCTTCACATCTTCACAGGAGATGTCTTCATGGCCCTCCTCTGGACTCACTCCAACAGGTCCAGCTTCTTCTTACGTTGGGGGCCGCAGAGCTGAAAGCAGCACTCAATATATACACTTCTGTGCTTATGCTAGCCCTAGATTAAAAAACAAGCAAACAAACAAGCAAATAAATCCATCACACCAGCCTGGGGTTCTGAGTGTCAAAACTGTCACAACTGCTTCAGGCTAAAGCAAAGAAGTACTCAAAACCTCATTCACGCAAAGATGGGATCACAACTCAGAGGACTAATCTGAAGATTAAGACAAATTGGATAGAACGTGTACAATTTACGGGTCCAAGCCTGTTTATGTTGACTTGTCCTACTGCTTTTAGTCACAAGATTTTGTCAGAAAGATCACAGAGGGAGGTTGGACGTGTAAGCAGAATCAAGATAGACTACAAAAAATACACATGGAATACAAAAATAGACATTAAAAAATCCAGAACAGCACAAAGAACATACAGAAAAGAAAGACTCTCATATTATATTTTGAAAACTCATTAATTGTATGGAGAGAATAATGAATAAAATCATAAGAATAGTCTTTTAGATCTAGATATAAACACTCTCCAGACCTCTTCTCAGAGTAGCCATGTAATCAAGATTTGTTAGCTCAAATGTAATGGAGCAGTGAATTGCCACTGTGTTCTAAAATTTGTTGAGATACAATTTAAAAAATACAATTTCAAAAATCCTTGCATCAGAAAGCAGATTAAAAGGCTTCCATTTATCCATGTGAAGTACAAACAAGGCCATGAAAATCACATCACCAGTCACAACAAAGCTATATATTTTACATTACTGTATATTAGGGATTAGTTTTAAGTTTCAGGTTAAAAGAGTGGGGAGGACTTCTCAGGAAAAACTGCTTTCATTAATTTCTAAAAATGCGAGAAATTGTAAGAAAATTGCTATTTGCTTGTGAATATTTTTCTAAAAGAACTGATAAAGTCCACCAAACAAATTATACTCCAGGTTGTAGTGACAGACCTTAGACGATATTTTAAATACAGATACAGCCAACAGAGAGGCCAGAAAGTCAATACTTAAATTAAATACTTAAAATAAAGATAAAAAAAGATAAACTAACATTACCTTAAACTGCTCTAGATCATTTTTGAGGCAGAACTCAACACAGAAAGATCCAGCCTAAGCTGAAATTTTACAGGATGTTTGTGAATAGCTGAGACGGAGTTCACAACTAACTATATGTTAAGCTTTTATCTACAGTGGGCTTCCTGCTTCCACTAATGATGTGAATGTTAAATTGCCACTGACTTCTAACAGAACCAAATCAAATACTATAATTATACACTTTGTGCTATCTGTGCTGTACTGTATTATTATCTATAATTGATTATTCAACTCAGTAGCTATTGTTCTTTAAAATCCTTTTGACACGTTGTAGAAAAAGTGCTATATTAAAGAAAGTTGATGAGCAGAGAGATTTTGGACATTTTGCCACATGATGAGGCTGATGCAAAGCAGACTAGTTCCACTTACACAAAGTTATATCCAAATTTTTTGAATCTGTGTTCCGCACTGATAATCTTCACCTAAGAAATAGATATGACTATGCTGAATATTGTGCAAATGTATAAGATGAACAAAACCCCACTGCTAAAAACTTTTCTATGTAGACAAGAAAAATATTTAGCTAGGGTAAAAAAGGCAGAAAAAATGCAGAGCAATGAGTTACTTGCCAAATAGGTACATCAGCCTGAGTTACAAAAGCACAGCCTGGCTCAAGTTTCTGGAATTCCCATCTCAAGACACATTTACAGAGTCATTTCAACCAAGTGTGAACAGAATCACAGACCAAGAAAGTCTGGCTATTCCTGACTGCCTGGTCCTGCCTCCCATCGTGGGGCAACCAACTTGTAGTTATGTGGTCATGTAGTTGAATGGGCCAAATATAACAGATCTGGATAAAAACTAATGATTTTCTTTTACTGGGCTAGTACTCAGTTTTTGCCCTCAACTCTTAAAACATTCAAATAAGAGAATTTCAGGCTCTCTTTAAAAATCTGATTGTCTTTAAATATTTGATAGTAAAGCATTCAGATTCTGTTCTCAAAACATAAAAACCTTGTGGCCTATCCCCTTAGATTCCTATCTATCAACTTGTTTTGCTAAGCACAGTTGTTTTTATATTTCCCTTTTTTATATGCCAGTAAAATAAATAAGGGTTGGGTTTTTAAGTCATCTAAAACTAGTAGGCTTAGTTCCAAGTAGCCTCAGCATTTACAAGAATGCCAAAGTAATGTCTACATTATTTTCAGATTAAGAAAAGAACCCTGAGAAAAAAAAAAAATTATTGTTGAAGTGTAACAAGTTTCCTAATCACAAAAATATTTATTTTTGTGTCTTCAGAACACATACTATTGCTTCCCATAATTACAAATGAGATTAAATGTTAACCAATTTAAATCTGTCAAAATATTTTAATAAGGGGGGCAGATGTTCTGTTTTGTTAAGTATCACTATTTACTTTATGAGGTAATAATAACCTTACCTTTCCTCTGCAATAGTTAATAGTAAATGGTTAGAGCTTGCCAAAGAGCAAATAAATCATTACACTAAATACAGGTTGTCACGCTAGTTTAGTACCTTGTACACTCCACTTTACTTAGATAAATGGCTTAGAATGGGATCTACTGTCTGTGCCATTTTCTAGAAAGATTCTGATTTTTCTATTGTGTATAGTTTCATATCAGATGTTATGAAAGGTACTATATCAATATGCAGATTTCACACTGACAGGCTTACTTGTTTGGGTTGACTCCATAAATGCACAAATGTGAGACAAGCTGCAGACCTCCCAAGAATGTCATTACAGAGAGAGCACGTTTGTAGAAAGACTGTGACTTTGGTAAATAAATAAATACACCAGTGCAAAACTCAAGTAAGTTGAATAGTATAAAATCAAGACTCTGAAACATTCCTCAGAGTTCTCTTTGATTTAACCATCTTAATACCATTCATAGTCACTCTTCATCAAATTTGCAATTGTTCAGCTCCAATAAAATACACAGACAGGTTTCAAAACCATTGCTGAACACAGTAAGCATAGATTAGATGTCATGCTCTTCTGGATAGCTCAGACATTTTCAGGGCTAAGAACAAGTGGTTCTGGCCAACATGGGACAAAATTCAAACCCCATTAAAATACACCTCTCAGTTAGGAGCTTATTTGTTCTTATAATTATATAGGTAATATCTGCTTTTTGGACAACTAGACATTTTTGAAATTTTGTATGGAACAATATTTGTACAGATGTATATTTAGTCAAAATTCACTATTTAATTTCTTCTCCACTTTAAAAGTCCTGCCATCCATACACTGAAAAGCAATAATTTCAAAAATTATGCAAGGCTGACAGCAAATAATGGTTGAAGGAAAGAGATCACAAGTTCCATTGGCTGACATTTGCATAAACTATTTGCAGAAAACTTGAGAAAAGCAACTCTGGTCATGGAAAGAAGGATGAGGTTATGAGTGATCTGTGAACAAGGAAAAGGTCCAATAAATTGGCTCACTTATTCACACTGAATAATTCAAACAGCTTGACTCAACACTAGACATGTTCTTTACTCCTTTTAAAGGATTAAAATATTCATGGTTTCTTCTGTCAAATGCCATTATCACTCTGTAAAGTCAGGAGCAATGGTTATCTTCCCAAGGGCTGTATGAGACTTGGATGTGGGTCATCATCTCCAGTAGTGAAAGCTGCCTGGCAAAAACTGCTTCTACTGATGATCTCAGACTCAAATCTGTGTGTCCTGCATGGCACTCATGCTAGCAAAGGCAAGTTCAAGCACCACCTCCATCTTTATGCTCAAGTTCTATTGCCATATAAGCACTTTTGTGCTGCCTGGAGCACTGTGTAGTGAAAGCTCAGAAAGAAGGATATCCCTATCACAAGAAGTTGTGACAAGATCACATTAGACAACATCCTTAACTTTGTAAAAGAAGAAATTCCATCTCCAACTCTTAAAGAACTTCCCTTTGCCTCTTCCTACAATCTAGACGCACAAAGCCAAAAGGGAGCAAGTGATGACAAGGAAGAGGAATGCTGAGTCTTAAGTGTTTTATCTCAGAGAAACCTGCTACAATGGGTGATAGAGAAGCCACCAACTTCCTTAAAGTAGCCATTGGGATGTCTCCTCAAAATAAAAATAGAGGGGACAAGGAGCTAATGTGCTAGAGCACATTCCCAGCCATTGGCTCCCAAAAATACTCAGAAGGCAACTTTTCTTTAACTGCATCAACATTCCAGTCTACTTCAATTCACGTTTTGCAAGATGGACACAGTTTATAAATTTTTTAAGAATTCTCTGGGTATTTGGTAAATTCCTCTTTAAGACAATCCAACCTGTTCAGTTTTTCAGTAGATTTTTTCCCCCTTTCTTTTAAAGACATCTTAATTAGTCTAATCCTGACTGGTCTCCTTCCAATGTTCCTGTTGGCACAGTAGGATTTCAATTAACATTCTGCTTTAGCACTGCAAATGCCCTTGCTCAGATTTTTTTTTTTTTTTCATGTGCTATTTTGGATGCCATCTCTCTTCTCTTCCTCAAAAATTGTTCAGCCTCTTAAAGGTTTTGGAAGCAGAGGTTGTTCTGTCAATTTGTGTTTTCTTTGCTTATCAAGAAATAGTATGTCATTAATTTTTTTTTTTTTCCACTTGAAGGTTATAGTTCTTGTGTGCTCTGACCACATCACTCATCCCTCTTTCAATCCCTTCTGGTTTCAAAACAGCAAGTTCACGCTTCTTGTCCTCGGCTTCAAGGCTCTTCAAAACTCCACCCTTCTTTATTTGTCTGTTCTTGTCTCTAATTGCATTTCTCTTTCTCTCTTTCACACACACATACACACACTCACACTCTTCCTTCAAATCTACCAACAATAACAATCTTCTCTGCCGTTTGTCAGCTCCTCTCACACACAGCTCCACCCTGCCCCTCACACATGGAGTGCCCTCTCTGAACTGAGCTGTCAGGCGATTGTCCTTGCTTCTCTGAAATCCATCCTTAAAAATCCACCTCTGCTTCAACGTCTAAAATAAATCAGCTAATTAATGATGGTTTTGCTGAGGGGCAGATGGAATAGCTGACATTTACTTTACGATAATAATTAAAAAAAAAAAAAGCAAACCCCCTTTTGTGCAAGTGTAAGTATCTTAATCCATACTAGACTGCTCTTCCAAATGGACAGCAATACGGATGGAGCAGTGCCTAGATCCTGCAGGCTGTGCACATAATCCCTGACTGATTTTAGATCATGGGAAACTCTCTCCTTCCCTTCACTTCTCTTTACCTGTTTTGCATGTTTAAACTATAAACTCTGCAGGATAGCAACTATGGATATGTCTACTCTGTATACCATGTAGTAACTGATAACCTTTAAGTGAAATAGGAGAGAATAGTCCCAGCAGTGTGGAGCTAATTCACCCAGGAAGTATTCTGTATTATGCAATACATGTCCACAGTAATTAACACAACAACAAAATTATCTTAATTGAATTATCTTGGAAAAGCATAGCATAAACAAAAATAACAATACCGAGCTAAGTACCTTGCTACTACTGCAGATATGATATAACCAGGCTTATGCTTCACCTGCAAAACAATTTTCAGACATGTGGGCTTGACTTCAAACACTGATACCAAAAGTATCCACTTATGTCCACTATATTTATAGTAACTTATGGGCAAACAAATTCCTATTGTGGAACTTAATCTGGAAACTTCAGTTCCAATTCAGACT
Source organism: Myiotriccus ornatus (assembly GCA_036023395.1). Lineage (NCBI taxonomy): Eukaryota > Metazoa > Chordata > Aves > Passeriformes > Tyrannidae > Myiotriccus > Myiotriccus ornatus. The sequence goes on along the minus strand of JAYRBT010000177.1, from coordinate 50,529,020 downwards.
GCTGTAAAATTCTGCTACTTTAATACAACTGGAAACCTCATCTATGGGGCTAGAAAGCAATGAGAGACACACATCTGCTGCTAACCATTCCTTTGTATTGCTCTTGGCGACAGAAATTGGCACACCTTAACCACATGGGCCCAATAAACCAATCAGACCTTTCTGTGCTTACTCATCTTCTCTGGGAAACTAGCTTATGTTCTTGGAACATCAGTTTTTAATCACTGAAAAGAGCACAAAATGTCTACTGGCTGACAAATTTAAGTTGCAAAACTTAGGTATTTAGAGAACAGCAGATGAAGAACAGTGGTAAACCAGGGTTGCTGCCACAGTAAAACTACTTCAAATTGGAACAGATAATCAAGATAGCAATCTGCAGCAGGTGGATGAAAGTTTTCAGCTGTACCAAAAGACACAGCCAAGTACAAAGTAACTAATAGGAAAAGGTTCATTTCCACTCCTTATATTGTGGATGAATAGTGCTGCTTCTTTGTGACTTCTTATTGCATTCCTCTGCTTCCAAATCCCACTAGAAATGGTGAAAATAAATAAAAAATAAATTAAACCCACAAACCCAATACATTTTCAACTTTACAGTGTTATCTGAAAGCAATTCAAACCACCCTCCACATAGGCACTGAACACTGATGAGAATTTCCAAGATTTCAGAAGAGATAGGTTCAACCACATGAAGACCTGACAACAGAATCACCTGAGGAGCCCAAGTGATCATGTTTTTCCATTTCCACACAGTGTGACCCTATTATGACCATTCAGAGAGAACCAGTTATGACTGTATCAGGAGTTTCCATTCCAAGGTAAGCCCAGTGACGATGAACATGCAGCCCAGGTGTCTGCTATTTAACACCTTTGCACGAGTCCTCATCCTGATGAACTTCACCCGTGGGTTCTGGCGTGAAAGGGAGCACTGCAGGAAACACCCAAGCAAGTCTGCCGGGGTGGAAGAAGAAGCTAATTTTTCAATTACAGAGTTTGCTCCGTACGAGGATCAAGTGAACGTAATTTGTGCCAAACAGCTCAGATTGACATAGTGCACAAAATCACAATTAATCTAGCATCATCATTCTCTAATACCACTGGGTTATTAATTCTGCATATCAGGGAAATATCAATGTCTTATCACTTCCTTCACAAAACATAATATGAGGTATTTACACACTTTATATTTTGAACCTGCAAACCTACACAGACTTTTTTTCCTCTAATTTTTTTAAATTAAATTGATCTAGGAGGTAGGGGAGGAATACGTAGCTGGTAATGGTAATGAAAAGAACTGTGTGGGATCTTCTTTTGAGCACAGTTCTTTAGTACATTAAATGAGACTAACAAAAGAGAAATTAAACATAATACTGTGCCATAGTACTGTGACATAAGTGCCAACTTAGAATTTCAAATACAATGATAAGAGTCTTCTAATAATTATATAGGTGGCAAACAAGGCTTTAGGGCAAATATATGTGGCAAAAATTACTAATGGCATTCTACAGAAAATCAGCGAAGCCCGACCCCTCGTATGCATCATATTCTGGTAAGGTCAGCTTGGTGGAGAGGTTAAGAGCAGTTAAACACTGACCCATCCCTCCCCAGTCTTTTCCATATTCATAGGAAACTATCATCCATATTCATGCAACAAGATAAGTACCTTGAACATACAGAGGTTAAAAAAAAAAATAAAATTACTTCTTTACAATCTTATTCAGTGCCATGACACTAATTCCCAGAGCATGGATCACGACATAAATTAGTGTGTCTGTAAGGGTGGGCAGGATGGATGAGCAGAAAACATAGAACAGCCTCTGGGTGACACTTAAATATTGAAAATATGCATTCTGCAATCCTGAAAATGTAACAAATCCACAACTCTTGTACATGGATACAGCACAGTGAGTTCAGGATAGATGATGCATACAAGTGTCTGGTTTTACACAGATCCAGCTGCCTACCTGTAAATACAGGGATATCTGGAACCTGAATTTCTACCCCTCACAGGTAAGTGACATGAGAGGCCCAAGGCTACTACATGAAATTTTAGGCCACTATTCTCAAACGACAATAGAATCAAAAGACACATCCCATTATCTCTCTAATACTGGGGCTACTTTTTTTTTAAGCAAAGAAATATCTACTAAAATCAAAGTGTTTTATGTATTTCTTCTTTTGGTGTGTACACTTCTGGCATGCAGCACTTCATGCATTTGGAAAGGAACAAGGCTCAGAAACACCTCATCCTTTTGCAGAACTTACCCTCTGTGCACATAATTTTGTCTTTCCTGTGAAATAACTTTCCAAAAACAATTTCTCCTTCAGTTTCCCTTTGTTTCTCTGTCTTCAATTTTATCTCTTAAAAATTGCCAAACTTTAGAGTGAATTAATACTTTTTTTGCCCCACCCCTTTTTGTAGGTGAACAACATACCCAATTAACTGGTCCTCTCTTAAAACAGAACTTCTTTCCCTACCTACTGAAACAGAAAATAATGAACCTCTCTAGAATAATATTTTTATACGGTAAATGCCAGCTTCACTCCCTGCCCATTTCTTCTCACAGGAAAACGTAACCATCTTTCTTTCCATTCCTACAGAAGCATCAGCTCATCCCGAGGAACCTCACCCATGGGTTCTGACATGAAAAGGAGCACTGCAGGAAAACACCCAAGCAAGTCTGCCAGGGTGAAGGAAGAAGCTAATCTTTCAATTACAGAGTTTGCTCTGTACAAGGATCAAGTTTAAAAGAAAAAGATTAATATCTGTTATTATGCAGGGCATTTTCTAATTTACCACTTTAGTTTGCATGAGTTGCTGAGGAGTTTCACAAAGAGCACTGAGAAAGTTTATAAATGTGTAAGTAAATATTTAATTCCCCTGAGAAACACTTTTTGTCACTAACTGCTGCAAGGGGAGTTTATTATTGATGAAATCAACTGTCCTGAATGTTTTAATTTAACAGGCACGTACAAAAAAAAGTCCTATTTTTCAGTTTATATGTAAAAGAAATTATCAGTCTTTTAAAATTTCATAGATTTCTTGCATTGAGGGAGAAACCAGGCAGAAGTAAACACTGGTTAAAAAAATACAATCTTCAAATAATTTGATTTCATCTTTGATGCTATACCAAGAAATTTTTTTTGCTTGTTCTGATCACTGCAGAATTAGCTGATGATACTGCGACAAATGAAACTCTAGAAGAAAATAATTTGCAAAGAAATGTGGCTTTAAAAATTCAGTATCCCTTCTTAACTAAATACCTTCTAGAGAACATACCGTCCAGAGTTGTCTTTAGACAGTAAAAATTAAATGAGAGGAGTGGTGAAGCAACACTGTAATCAGAAAAGACTGGTTACCATGATAGTTCAGGGTATTTTTCCTATATGGCACATTGGAATGCCGTGTAGAGAGATCTGAGACAGCTGATCACTAGCAGCGATACTGTCATATTGCATCAGTTTACCCTACGGAGACTAAGCTACCCAAATTTTTTAGCAGGACTTAGCACCCCATGTAAAGCACCATGCACTCCCAGATAACACATTCCTAGCTCCCTTGTGGTCGTCACCTCCAAATACTGACTCTCCAGATTCATAATTCCTTCTAAAAGTTATTACAGATTACTGAAACTGAAACATACTTTATATGCACAATTTTTAGCTCTATCTCACCTGAATAGAGTATTTGACCTTTAATTTACTGACTGTCCACACTTTGTGGCCTCCTCTCTGGACAGATCAAATAGACACATAAGATCAGTGACCAGAAGGCTTGCTTGTGCAGTGAGGAGAACCTGCAAAGAGTCAGCACAAAAAAACCCAGGAGTACTATACGCAACAGAGAACATCACGTTGCCAGACTGGGTCCTAGAACATCCATTTTGCAGATCATAATTTGTTGATTAGAAGTCCTTCAACAAATATTGTATAGTTTAAATGTCTTTAAGACTATCTGCAGAATACCCCAAGTCTATAAGAAACTTATGCAAAGAAACAATCTAGCACATTTTGTGCTTTTTTGGCAAAAGAGTGGGGAAAGTCCTGTCAGCAGCCTGGGCTATGCAATGTGGAAAAGCTAAGCAGACACACTGAGAGTATATTAGTAGTTTAGGTTAAAATATATATTACTGCCTTGGATTACATATTTTTCTGTGTTTATTTTATGTTTCCATTTGCCAACGTACCTCTAGCGAATTCTTGGTGACTTTGGCACATTGCAAGGGAGCAGTTCTTCCTCCCACTAATTTACAGAAATGATACAGTTCTTTGACAATGAAAATTACAGAGCCTTTTACTCAAGTAAACCAGGCACTACAGGATTCATATAGATTTAATGCTTCTCAGAGAAGCTGTGCTGCACAGGCTTGCTTGCCCTAGGATTTTAAGGGCCTTTAAAAAGCCTCGCTTGGATAATATCATCCTAAATAGTCTTCCTTTCGCTTTGTCCCTGAAACTTCCAGTTTTCCACTTGACTCACAAAGTTCAGAGCAAGACACGAGGTTACAACCTTGTTTGTTACCTTTTCTCCTGACTTGTTGACAGCTGGGGGGCTCCTTTTTCTTCTTGATCTGTTGTTCCGCATGTTGTAGAGGAAGGACACTTTAGCAACCTGCCCCTTTGCCCAAAGTAGGGAATTACCAGCAAATGTAGATCCTGACCTTGCCAGATATTCCAGCTTCCACAAACAGCATAGTCTGCTGACAGTGCTCCTGCCATGAGAGGTGAGGGCTCTTGGCTTCTGAGTCTACGAAGCCTGAACATCAGCTCTGGAGGCCTTGGGTGGCCTAAGCTCCACCCACTTTGTCGTCTTTTTTTAATTCTGTAACTCTTTAGTCCTGCAAATAATAACACTAAGGCCGATTTTTACCTAAATCTGCTTTGTGCCTTTTTTAGAATTACATTTTTTAAAAGTCCCTCCACCCCCATCTCTTGTAATCAATAGAATGGGATCAATATTTAAGGGTCAAGACCTTTTCTTTTTCCTGTGGCTAAGCTTTTTCCAGCCTTGCATTTTAAATAAAACCTGCATTCCCAGTCATCTGCAAAAAAGATAGGAGGAAAAAAGCCAGCTGATTAGTGTCTCTCTTTTAGGTCTTAGGGTAATGGCTGCTTTTACCTTTCTAGTTTAATTCAGCACATTTACAAAGCATTAAATCTGTCAGTGTGGCATTAACTTCTATCATGTGCATATTAATAGGAATAGTGATCAAAACATCGAGTGAGTTTGGGTGTTAAAACTGGTAATATTTTCTTTAAGTGCTAGTACACATTTAGCTTGGAAGGTGCTCAATATTGCAAAGGATTTTTAAACCAAGATTTATCTCCTATCTATATAGAAGTGTTTTGCGGTAAACCTGCTCATTTGTAGCCCAAAGGACATGACTTTGTCATCATGCTGATGTTTCCATGGAACACATTTGTAAAACACAATTCCTAACTTTTCTTGCCTCCATTAAGAAGAATGTTGATTAAGTGGAATCAGCATGTAAGAAAATATTTAGCAGCTGTTCTCCTATTACAAAATCATAAATATAGGGGGAAAAAAAATCACACATATATTTTATGCCAATTAGCAAATACTGCTTTTAATTAAAGCACGTTGAACTTTAAGGTATAGTTTTAATATTACTGAAATTCATATAAAATGTAAGGATAGTGGGAGAAGAGAGAGAAAACATCTTAATATATTAGAAAGGTTTTGCTAACCAGCTAGTAAATGGGTTCAGAGGGATTTCAGTTTCGTATGATTTTTAAAATTTTCCTCTATACATTTTACATTGTTACAGTGCTCTCATAAAGAAAAAAAAAAAAAAAAGAAGCTACTTTCATTTTAAACAACACAAAGGATGGGAAAAACTACTGCGTTACTACAAATTATTTGCAGCTTCAGTATTGCCAACATAGAACAATTGTAAATCAAGGATATATTTTCAAATATTCTAAATCAGTTTTTACAAATCAGTGCTCTTACTAACAGACTTCAAAGAATAAAGAATACAGTAATTTCTATTTATGTCTGAGGGTAATTAGGAATTAAATGTATCTATTTCACTTATGTTGCAAAGTACGATCATTCAATTGTCAAAAATATTATCAACTTATCTGTATTCATTTTTTATTACGAAAGAGGTGCAAAGCCATCCAGGTTTCAATGATGTAGATAATAATAATCGGGAAAAGAAATACGCCCTGGTGAGGGTGAAAGTAATACATGCTACCTTCTCAGAAGCTCAGTACTGTATCTTTAGCAAAAGAAGTATACAAGCAAGAACATTGTCCTGGAACACACTAAAAGAGTTGACTGGCTTTGTCAACTGCAAACTAAAAGCCTTTGCTCTACCCTATGCTCGTATCTAATAATTTTTGCACACACCACCTACACACCTAACATTTCACTGACAATGCTTTGCCTTTCCCCACTACCCTGCAAACACAATGGAAAGTTAATTGAATGTTTTATGCTTTAGCAATATGAAAGAATTGAAAAGAACGTAGGTTTCAACTGTATTTCAATAATAAGTGCATTAATTTTTACCTTTTAACTGACACTTGTACTAATTTCCTTAAATGCTCTTTTTTACTCTTTTTTTGATCTGTCTGGCATTGTCGGGTCTGATGATGAGGGCTTACTTCAAATGCAAAAAGATTAGCTCTCTTTCCTTTAATAGCACAATTATAGCTTGTGTGATGTCTAAATCATGAAAGATATCAAGGACAGACTTCTAAAGTCATATCAGTTTATTACAAAAATGGTAGTAATCATTTTAATATCAAAATTACTCTCATTTCCTAGTGGCATTTAGGAATTGTTGGGCACACATACACATACACACAAAAATTAGTAGCCGTATACTTCTAATTTGACTTCGATAATTGTAATAAATAACACAATGAATTTAAAAAGCTCTGTGTTATATTTTAACCTTTACCCAAGATGTTGCTCAGACACTAAAAGAACATTGCACATCAAAGCAAGAACCAAGAGATCCAGTTCGACATTTTAAGATATGCCAGAATCTACATCTCATTTTTGGATTTAGTTCAACATGGGACTTAGCACTAAACACTAAAGAATAAATGTGCCTTCCTTAAAGATATGTAATACGTTTAATCCCATCAATGCTTAGTCTACTTTTTAAATCCTGGATTTAATATACTTTACCATGAGAGGGCAAGATTAAGATACCCTTTCTCATACTGGATAGCACCTACCTCCTCAAGTATTACCATTAGTTATCTTGGAACCACAAGAAAAGTCCCTATTCCATATGTGGGTCTGCAAATGTTGAAGTAGAATACAGACCTAAAGGGAGAAGGAATATTTAACTTACACTCCAAACTGGCTTTGATTCACACACGTTCATTGAATGTTCATTGCTGGCCAAGATAAAGAGCGATATCAAATCATGGACAAGGTAGCAGAAATCTTCTTCAAGAATATTCCCTAAAAATGCTACACTTCTGCATTAGAGATAAAGATTTATAAACAATATTAATGCCCTGAAACATCTACATAATATGTTGTGTGCAGCAGGTGAAAGTGGAAGACTTGCAGAAATCTTTTTCAAATATTTTAGGATGTTGTGGCTGTTCAACAGTAGTTGCTGAGGAGAATTTGAGTTAAATCCAGGAGTGAAAATACAAATTGCTCTGGGAAGAGCAGGAACTAGCTTTGATAAATTTTAAGTTCATAACAGATAAAGTGGAACAGTTTGACCCATTGTCAGTCTATTTTAAGATGAACATTTGTTAAATTCTAATGAAAAAAATGTAGCACTTAAACTTTGGCAGAAGGACAATTAGTTTTTCTCCCTGAATTGAATAAAATCACATGGCACTGATTTTTACTTTAACTACAAGCAATAAATATGAGCTGCAACAGACTCTAACAGCTACTGGCCATATCTACATGGATATGTCATACAAGAAAAGTTCAATTTCAAGCACACAAAATTTATGTCTACACGACACAGCTTATCATACATTAAGCCTATACGTGCAAGAGCCGATTTTCAAGTGTTAAGAACAACTTGCACCTTTTTGACGTGCAGGGCTACAATCAGCCCAGCCAATCAATGTTGTCTGCACCGAAAAGAAAGAAAAAGGCTGAGCAGCTATTATACACCATCAGCTAACTCCTAAACACTTCAGACAGTTGAGCCTGAGAACTTTTAGCTCAATTTGCATTAAAACATATCCTTCCTGCCACCAACATGCTACATGCATTAGGATTATTTGTTTGTTTTGCATTTTCACAGATTGCTAGTGATGCACAGTGTTTGGGGAGATACTGTGCCTCCAGCAGGCACCTGAGAAAGTTTGTAGGGCAAACAAGCTCCCAGTTTCCCTAGTCACAGTCAGTAGATTTACACATTAATGTAATGAGAATGAACGATAAGCTGTCATTCATCAGCAGATGCTATATGAGTCTGTCCATGGAGAGAAGATTTTGGAAGTGGATAATCTTTACGTTCTTCAGCTCTGCTTTGAATATGTTGATTAGAGAAAAAAATAAAAAGGACAGGCATACCAAAATGTAACAGCAGAGGTCTGGAAAAACTTTGGAAGTTGATAATGTCATTTATAAGATTGAGCAAAGTGAGGAGGGGATTGTCTGCACAAGATTCACTTCTGTGACTGACTTTTGCACAAACCCAAGATAATTAGGGGATGCACCAGCTCAGGACTCTTAAGACTGACACAGCACGTTGTGGAATGCATAATGCGAATTCTTATCTTGAATGCTGGCTAACTAATAAACACAAGGCATAAACTCCCAGATTTAAGTTTTAAGCTAGCTGGACACAGAAAACATAATCTGGCACTTTGTAAGGCTTGAAAGTGGGCACACTGTCCAGGTGGAGTGTTGCTGACTAAAAGTATATTTTTCCTCCCCAGTAAGATTCTCAAAATCTTGAAGTGATAACCATCATATATATTCCTATTCCAGCACATCAGGGCAAGGTTAAGCAAAGCATGGTTAGAAGAATATTGATAGAAATGGTCTCTTTTTAATAACTTAGATGTATATACTTGAGAATAACAAGATGAATATTTTATGCTGTTATTTGAATTAGATTTTATCTTTTAAATACATTAAATTGCATGTTACTTAAGACTTAAAAATTATGAATAGGAGGAAAAGTGTTGCCTTTACAGGCTTAGCAAAAAATGATAAAAATTTACAAAGTATTTTCCCTTCATTCTAAGACTTCATTACTATAGATGGAAAAGAATTCTTTTATTCAGCAATAAGATCAAACTTTTTAATTGTCTTAATTAATAAACTTAGGAAAAAATAAAGATAAATTTTTTGCAGAATTTTCAGAAGACAGATTTTAAGGGAGAGGCCAGGGCATAAATGAGTCCCACGATGCTAACTTTTTACAGGAATATAATCACTCTTACTAGAATCTATTGCACTGTTTTATGGTAATTGTGTTGAAATATATGGGCAGAAGTCTCCTTTACCCTTAGTATGTCCACACTTTTTCCTATATGCTTCTGCCATTAGGATCCAGCCTGCTTTTCCCTCTCTTGCCGAGCTTATTGAATTTCTATCTGTCTACATCATCTGCAATTTCCTGCTGAATTAATTTCTCGTAGTCTGCTTCTTGAACCTATTCTATCAGATTTTCAGTCTGTATTCCACTGAAACTTAACTGAAACTCTCTTAAAGTTTGTTCTATTCTTCTTATAGTCAAATTCCAGGGTCTGAATCTTCTTACATTTCCCTGTGACACCTCAACAGCTTTTCACGTGACCTTCCTTTCTCTATGAAATCTTGTGCTCATAAGCTTTTTCACTCCAAGTTGTCCTTCTAGTTTTCTATGTCTCTAAACAATAGTTTCAATGTGTCCCTCAGTGCACACTCCTCATCTCTGTCTTTACCCACTACCTACCGTCTGGGTTACTTCCCATCCCTATTTAGTACAGAAGGTAACATACAGGCTTTTGTAGGCAATATCTTTTCCACAATGTAATCTATATGAATAAACAAGTATTTACAGTTCATTAAGTATGAAGATAAGAAGGAATCAAAGCTATGGTAGATAATATAGCTGCTTTAAAAAAAAAAAAAAAAAAAAAAAAAGAAGTGGTGACTATTTGAATGACCAAGTGGAAAAAGGTAAACGTAAGGCTAAATTATTCCCCTTCTAAGCTCCAGGGAGGGAAATAATGCAAGCCTAATTGTGTCTGGTTGAACTTGGCCATTTGGATGGCTAACCCTTTTCTAACATGGCCTTTTTTTGTATTAATAAGTCTTCCAAATGATATTTTTTCCTATTACAGTGACATTCTGTCAGCGGTTTGGGTCTGATGAAAAAAGTGAGGCACTGAAGCAAAAAAGTCTTGGCAAAATGGAGAACACAATATTTGGCATCATGCATTATTAATGTCTTATAAACATCTTCAAAGAGAGTTTTTAAATTTTATTAAAGTCAATGTTTTCTTTCAGGCCCTATTTGGTAAAGTGACAGAAGAGTCATCTACTCTAAAATGGTATTGCTTTTCCAAATAGAAGTGTGAGAATATTTGGTGTGTGTTATCTGGATTTCTAGATATTCCTGTGTGGAGGGTTGACGTTGGATGGGTGCCAGTTGGCCACCAAGCTGCTCTATCAGTCTCTGCCTTGGTTGGAGGGAGAGGGGAGAAAATAAGAATGAAAAAAAAACCTTATGGGCCAAGATAAAGGCAATTTAATAAAGCAAGAGGAGAGGTTGTGCATGCAGAAGCAAAGAAAATAAAGAAAATAAAAAAATTTTATTCTTTACTTCCCGACAGCAAGGTATGCCCAAAAACTTCCTGGGAAGTAGAACTTCAGTATCTGTAGTGCTTGCTCCAGAAAACAAATGTCATAAATAACAAAGGCCCCTGTCTCCTCCTTCTTCTTAGCTTTTATTGCTAAGCAGACATCATATGGTATGGAGCATCCCTTTGGTCAGTTTGGTTCAGCTGTCCTGGCTGTGTCACTTCCCAAGATCTTTCCTGCTCCCAGACTATTAGCAGGACTATTAGAGGGACAGGGACAGAATGCTGGAGAGACAGCATTGATGCCACTGGAGCATTCCTCAGCAGTAGCCAAAACACTGGTGTGTTATCACTTTTCTAGCTTCCAGTGCAAAGCACAGCACTGTGAGGCTGCTGTAGGGAGAAAAGTATTCAGCAATTTAAAGAAGAGAAGGTGATGTACAAAACTAAGTAAAAAACCAAAAAATAATTTAAGTCTCATAGGCCAAAATTGGAGCCTGCCTTTCATCATTGCTTCACTTACACATTGTGATGACTTTACCTCTCCATTTTGGCCTCCTTACTTTTCTTTTTATCTTAATTACCGTAATGCAGTATATACACACACAGTCATACTTACATGTATATAGGTATATTTGGTCCTTACTATTTATAATTTTCTGGGGCTTCGTGTGGATTCATCCCAATTTGAAACAAGCCATGACAACAAGGAAAGAGGAAGAACTCAAAAGTTCAATAGATGAACTTCATAATGAGATTCTTCATCATAACAACAAATATAAGTATAATCCTCAATTCTTTTTTCTTTTTGTTTTTGGTTTGTTTGGTTTTTTGCTTTTTAATAGCCAAGAAACTAAGACATATTGAAGACTAAGACTTTATAAACAAAGGTGTCCAGTTTGAGGCTTCTGGGGCCTGGCAGGCGAAGGTTTGAGTACTACAAAATTATAATAAATGGAACTGCAGGTCACTGGCTTCTGAAGACCTAGCAAACAAGCTCTCCTCAAATTTACCAAGCCAGACCAGTGATCTTTTTTAGAAAATGGCTTCCTAAATGACACACTGGACATCAGAGTTGCATCTTACTGATCTCTAAACCTTGTTTCCATTCCCTGTATGGGTTTTTAAGGGAGAACAGGATCATGAGAGTAAGTGTGGACTCGATTAAAAAGATGGTCCCTGCTTCTCTCCTCTGAACAGCACAGGTATGGAAGATGCTGCTATGGCAGACAAGCCATGGCCCCAAAACACACTGATTGCATCCAGTGTAGGGTGTCCTCCAACCTGGGCATTGGCAAATGTTAATCCCTGGCACCCCAGCAGTGCAAGCTGTGGATCTGTCGTCTAGCTTCCTGCAGAACTACTGTTTCATCTGTTGTGCAGCACCTGGGACCAAGGCTCAGGCTGATCTAAGGGGAAGAGTGCCACCTACTGAACCACCAGCATGAGCTCTCAGCTCCTGCAGCTCAAGAGAATGCTGTTCCATTGAGAGAGCCCGGACAAGGACTGAACCAAATTGTTTGCCACAAATCTGAGCTAGAAAACAAACATACACAATCACATTGGAATGAAGTAAAGAGATAGGGCTGGATCACAGAGCAGATGTTGCTAAGTGTTACCAGGCAGTCCTGGTACACGCCTGTGACTGTCGTGCATATGTCAGTGCACGAGAAAATAATGTGTCTATTAAAGATACTGAATTTTGATATTCACTCCGCTAGAGAAAGGCTAGAGTGAGCTTTTCCCTCAACCATTTACCAGCAGAGTTGCTGAAGCCCACCAGAGAAGAGGACACAATGGTGAACCATGTGAAAGAAAAATGCAGAGCTTAAGCACCTCCTATTTAAAAATACTTTTCTTTCCAGTGTTTATATGGATACTTTTGTTTTAATCTTGGGATCCATCAGTCTGTCTACACGATTTCATAACTATTATGCAGCTGCTTAGCTTGCACTGCTGAAATACATCCACAGTTCACTCAATATGTCCTGTTTTATTTACAACCACAATCAAAATCACCTGAAACTGACATTTTTCATGTAGAATCCATTATGTGGCAGAGTGCCATATGTACATCAACATCTAAAAATATGTACAAGACTTGGTTGGAAATCTAGATAGCTTAGTTTTCAGACCTCATCATTTTCTGAAGTAATATGGAATTTAGATCTTTAGCAATATTTCAATCTCAAACATTTTCAATAGACACAATAAAAAAAAATTTAAAAAGAACAAAACCACAAAAAAAACACCAAACCAGAACTGAAATGGTTAAACATTTTATTATTCACATTGCATTCATAGTAAATTGTGTAATAGTTTTCATGTCTTAATTACTTAAATTTTATATTGAGCTATAGTGATATTATCTCTCTTTTTGTCTCCACACAATTGTATTTTATAATAGCTTTTATTAGGGCCTACATGAATGGAATTCAAAATGAACACATCGTTTCTCTTACTTCTGCAGTTGAGAAACGAGAGTGCTTTTCTGATATTTAGAGTGAAAAGTGCTTTCCTTTGTGTTTTATGACATATAGCAAATTGTATTAGTTAGGGACATATTTCAAGCAGCTAAGTAACTAAGAGGAGTACAGAGCACTTCTGTCACTTTTAGTGACTCCACCTCAGTTTGAAAGTGAGTGCGGTGCACAGCATGATATGGGGGAATATTCCCCCTTAAAAAGATTGATCTTGTTCTCAGTGAAATAAAAGGCAAACTTCCACTGGCTTCCAGAAAAAAAAAATCAGAGTAGTAGATATATAAACTAATGGTGTGTTTATACAATCTGCCTACCTACCTCTGAAAGCAAGGTCAGCTCCCCTAGCTCACAGGCTCTACCTTCTCTGCCTTCAGTGCATGACTTAATACCACCCTGAGTGCCTCCACGGTCTCGGGTTGTTCCTTGCCTTTGGGGTCCCTCCTTGAAACCTGGCTGCTAAGCCATTTCCTTCACCTTTATGAAATCCTTCCTAAAATCTCCCTTCTGCCAGCACACCTACACTCAATCTGTGTGTGGGATGTGCAAATAAATTTAAATAAATATTTGTTTTCAATTGTTAGCAGAAATAACAAGGTATGCACATCCAGGGCTTAGACACACAAACAAGATACCACAAGGTAACAAGTTTATGCTGAGATGCAAAAACTGCCTGGATGCACACTATTCCCCCCACAGGAGTTTCAAGGTGAGTCAAGTCAGCCTCATACACCTGCACAGTGGGCTAAGCCCACTCCAAATGCCATGCATGTGTTGGAGGCTAAGAGGGCACACATGGGCAGCTACCGTACATCAGTTGGTACTTGGTAATCCCTTTGGTACAAACTGCTCATCCAAACTTATTATTGCTACCCTGCCATTCCTCACATGTAGTTTTGGAATTGTAATATAATAATTTAAAATGTGTGTATAAACACATGCTATGAAATCAAGGAAGTGGAAAGGGTGAGGGAATCTATTAGTTCTATTAAAAAATAACCCCAAACCTGTAGACAGACTAGTGCTTGTTCTTTCATTATAAGTCAATTAATTATATTTTAAAAACCTGTTTGCAAGGGGTGTTTTTTTACAAGGTTTACCTGTCACGAGCATCTTGACAAACACTGTTTACAGTTCTTAGGCCGGTAGGAGACATCAGCAACAAAAGAGAGCAGGCAAAGAGCACTGTTCCAAAACACTGATGAAAAAAATTAGACAACATCCGAATTTCACTCAGCTCTCTGCAAATGTAAGCTCATGAACCTCAGTCTCTCTATTCAACAGGTGGGGCAGATTCTGCCTGCAATTATCATATCATTCTTTTATCATTCTTTTCCCCCTAATGCCAAAAGCTGTGAAATGTCACCTTATTATACACCACAGCTCTTTGTATGACTGGCAGAATTTGCCTAGCACTTCCATTCTGTCTTTTTCTTGCTAAACGAAGTGCCTTCGATGCTGATCTCCAAGAATAGTTGCTCATTCTGAGCATTTTTTATTCTGAAAATGGGTTCCTTTTTTCACTCTTTTTTTATTTTATTAACATGTCCACACTGTTACTAAACATAAAGGGTTTCTCAAGGAACCAATTTTACCACGTTTGTTTGGGTGTTATATGGATGTTCAGAATAGAAATCAAGAGTACAAAAATAGATTTTCTTGATTTATGAGACATTCCTGTTTTCAATTCACCATCAGTATGTGCAGACACGATGCAGTCAAGAAATGAAGCATCTGGTTCTCCCACGTTTCATTTATGAACTTTAGCACCAGATGTAAATCATTCATAAAATCCCAAAGTGTTGGAAGAGTCTCTTCCTTCATTTTAACAAACGTATATTCCAAGTACTGTACCTAACACTTCACATTATTTGTTACAAATGATGGAAGCTGAATTTTAATGACTTGCAGTAATAAATTTCAAGAAAAAAGGAAAGAGGAAGAAGAAAAACAGGTGAGTGTGGCATTCCTTGTTTCTGACCATGAATTCACTTTGAAACAAAAAGATGTCACTTTAAGTTAATATAAACAAACTCTACATGTTATTACCTGCATACAGAATGTTTTGAACAGAACAAATCTATTACCTTATAACTATTCTTCTCCCAAATCCTTTCCATTAGTGTCACATTCATGTCAGCAAATGCTGATTCAACTTCAAATCTGAATTGCTTTCCTTTTCTCAGCTGCCAATCGCCCTTCATCTCCTCCTTCAATCCCACTTTCAGTCCCGTTTATATAGAGAGCCCCTCTTGCCTTTCTCTCAACATATGTAATCCCTTCCTCCTCCCTTCCCACTCTTTTGTTTCACTATGTGCATTGAATTTCATAGGATAACTCACACTTTGGGAATTAAGCACCTGCCAAAATAATTACAGGACCAAGGCCTATTCTTTATGTCAAGGAAACCTGTCTTCTTTGCGTTCAAGAATCCTTTCAACGATATGCATTAGACAATACTTTCAACAACAAATCAGTCTTTTCTGGCCCTTTTTTAATACTACATTTCTTACATATTAATTTAGCTGTAGAATTATCAGACATGTTTCATGAACTGAGGTTTCCTTACAACAGGGAGCTGAGGAAGTGTAAAGAAAGTGCACCAGCAGATACAGCAAGAAGGCTCCTCTGTGAAGGACCTCTTGCTGAATAAACCTCTTCATGAGGGAACAGAGACGGTAAGAGGATTCACAGGGTCACAGATCCTCCTCAGTTCTGCATTCCTCCCTACATCCTCTCCACCCAGCTGCTTTGCTGCCATTCAGGGCAGCTCTCTTTGCTGTCCTCTCTCTCCTTGATACACTGCTAAACTTCTACATGAAAGGGGGCAGTTACCCTCAGAGTACAGAAATCAGCAGTACAAAAGTATGGTAACATCCATATAGTTCCAGCCATAACAAACCCCTCTATACATTCTGTTATGCATAAGGAATTTTCCTTTTGATTCAAAAATATCTTCCATTTGTTTAATTCTTTATTAATAGCTAGAGCATTAGTCACTACAGCACCTAGAGTCCTAGATAACACAACATTTATCTCCAAGGATGGACTTGAGACAAGTGGCCAAGCCATGGGTAGTCTAAATGAATTGATAAGGCTGTGGAGCAGTCTCCAGGTATCCCCCAGCCTGATGTGCAACACGTTCTGAATGACATGCTGGGAACGTAGCAAGCTGGGATGGTGAGCTGGGAACACAGGAGGGGCAGATCCATGAGTTGTAAATCTAATTCAGAGATCACAGCTGCAACTTTAGCCCACAGTTTACAGTACAAGCTGTAGATTGGTTGGCTGGGTGTCTTAAGCCCTTAGCAGAGAACGATTCTGTCCAGTCTTTTTCAACCTTTTTCTCCAGCACAAATACCAACTGTTCATCATTCCCTACCCAAGGACAGTTGGAGCTGCAGCTGAGTTAGTTCCCCTTGAAACTTAAAAAAAAATAATTAAAAAAAAAAAATCTCTTCTCTTGCAGGCAAAACTCAGCAACTTTTGAAAATGAGCAGATGTTCAACAGTGTGGCCAGAAACGTTGCACTACACCATTTAAGGAAGCAAATGAATGATCCTGTATCGAATCAAAACTCCAGGAGAGATTTAGGTAAGCACAATATGAATGCTGAAACTGAAATCCGTCCTGGACTTGGGGAGTTAACATCTCCGTTCCTGAGAAATGTGATACAGGAACTTAATTGATGGCATGTGCTAAGCAACTTAGCCTCCTACGTCACCCCGAAGATCCCATAGTCAGGAGCACAGCTGGCACCCCACTGGGATGTTGGTTATGGGAGGCAGAGTATCTACAAACCACCAGCATCACCCCTCTTAAAACAATTTAAGATTGTCTACTATAAGAGAAATGTTGGGAAAGACAACCTTTCAACATTCCTACAATTAAAATTTTTTAAGAATTAGAAATTTTAGATTATGATAGAAAAATATCAAGACTGCTTTTTTCCTTTAAAAAAAACCCAAAACCGATAATTTTCTATAAACACGCTTCCTATTTTGCCTTTTAAATCCTACTGCCTTCCTTATAGCCCAAAATTCATCTAATTCATTACTATACATATCGTAGGCTGATCAGCCTTCAGTCACTGCTGCCATGTATAAATATAAAAAGGGGATCAATTGCACTCTAAGAGCTTTCTCTGTGAAAAACGATAATTCCAAAACTCATATCTCTTTCTCCCTTGGAAGAATCCTAAAGTTGTAATTATACGTGTATTTATAAGGATGCCGTCTCTGTCAGGTTCCTTTTAGCTTGGTATTTTTTGGTAACACTCATCCACATTCTGCAAGCCCTACCAATCTGGAATGGGTATCTCTTTCCATAAGTAATCCCCACAGACTTCAATAGACCAGTTATGATGCAAGAGTCCTAATGTCAATAAGAGCATCTGACAGCAGCTTCTGTATTCTGAAAGTCACTACTGGCATTGTATCTATAGCGGCAATCTAGTCAAAGGCAAAAAAAATATTAGCAACAAAGCTAATTTAAAAGCTGAAAACCCCCTAATTCGTTTGAAAATTGGATAAATGACTAGTCATGACTGCTATTTCAGAAATACTGTCAATTTTATTTTATTCCCCGCCTTCCTACCATGTCAGAGGCTGCAGCTTGAGCCTTTCAGAACTCTACACTCACTACTTAGAGTCTCATCTTAGTCCCACAGTGCTTGGGTGGTCCCTCTCAAACCAACCAAGGCAGGAATACCGCCTCCTTGATCCATAATGCGCTCATCCATTTCACTTGTCTGCTCAGACATCCCAGGCCAATGATTTATTCGCAGAGGTGAAGCTAGGAAAACCTCCCCCCTTCCAAACACATGTACACATACTTTTATAAACTGGCTGAAATACTCAGTAACTTCCCAGTGGGGAATGGGGTTTCCCCCTCCCTCTTCTGTGTGTTTTATACAGTTTCCATTATTATTTGATAAATGTGTTATGACACACTATTTACCTCGGTCAGCAGCTCTGGGGAGCTTTGTGCAGCTTTGCTCCCCACCTCTGCCACCTACTAGATATTTCACAAATAAATCACATTCCCAGATTAAGACAATACAGTTTGGTACTGAAAAGGGAGAAGAGAGGTAAGATTAAATTTGCTGGAGGAGGTTTTGGTTTTGTTTCTCTCTTTCTTTTTTTGTTTCTTTCTTTCTTTTCTGAGCTCTGTGGAACTGGTTCTCAGCTTCTAAGAGCTGTGCTGCCTCAGTCAATTCCCTTTTTTTTCAGGGGAGGGAAGACATTCCCTGTTCACTCTGCTAACCCTCTGTGCTTGAGATTCCCAGAGAAATATTCAGAGCTCAGTTTTCAATACAAGCAGAAGCTAGTCTAAGGATGTCTCTTGTACTGCACGTATTCACAGGTACTGGAGTAATCTTTTTCAAGGGCAGGAAGTGTGCCAGGATGTACCATGTGAAAGAAGGCCTGTAGTCCTGTCCTGCTGAAAATAAACATATTTAAGGTGGATGATCCCAGACAGTTGTGTGTGGACTTGCTCAAGAGCATATTACACTCAGAAATTTGTGGGGAGGAGGAGAAGTTACCCTCCAAAGCAGTTATCAAATTACATTACTGCAGCAACTGCACATCCTCTCAAAACAACGGTTGTCGGGGAAAACTTGGTGTCATTGTAACTTCTTTTTAGAAGAATTTGATACCAAAATACCAGGACACCACGAGTAGGGGCTACAGACACAATGAGTGGTTTGGGAAGAATTTTGAGATCAGTGGTGTAGATGTGTGTGCACACAAGGGTGTGTCTGAATGGAGCAATATCAAACATGATTAAACCTGCTTGCTTGAAAATTACCAAAAAGGAGATCTTTCCTAGGGTCACAGGTGATCTTCCAAAACCAAACACAACCAAAAGCACAAATGACATTAAGTCCAGGATAAAAAGTGGTCAGCTGTATCAACTGAAAGTGTTTCAAAGAACACCACCGTTCCAAACACTGCCTTGCTAATCCCAACAATGCAAAGCACTATCTGTAGAAAGGGCAAGAACAGAACCTAATCACATTATTATTGACTCCACATTCAAAAAGTATGAATGAAAAAGTCTCTTCTTTGCCATAGATTAAAAATAAAAATAACAAGACTGATGGAAAGTCACAGTAGTTTTTTTTCTTCTGTGTTTTACAGTTGCAATAATTTTTAAAAATAAATGAACTATGATAGAAGTACACTAGTATAAGATAAAGGGTTCAAGTGTTTCTTCTCGCATGACTTCAGGGTGCCTGACAGCTCTCTGTTAAATTAGTGGGAAAGCAACTTTAAATTATTCTCAAAGTGAAGTATGTCAAGGATGCCAGTGCTGTCTTCTCACCATCTTCACTCTCAGATAGCCAGAGTTCTTGCAATTCTGCTTTGAGCTCACTAACAATAGCAACATAGGGAGGTCCTTCCTTCAGGGGCTATGTGGCTCAGTGCTCATTACTTTTCCCCCTTCTCCTATGCTTGTATAGAAATTGTAAGGCTTTTGTACTAAATATTGCCTCTTACATCCATCAGAGCAGGTGAGAGCTATGCTTTCTCATCAAGGATTCCAGGCTAGGCTTCACCCTTCAGGTAAGACAAGCCAGTTCACAAAAAAGTAGAACAGTCACAGACCTTCTGTCCTAGTACCTCTAAATATCAGACCTCTGTGTAGGCCTGCAGGGGCTGCTACTGCTTCCTATTGTGTACATCCTAGAATAGAAACCCGTCAAAGAGCAGTGCCTGCAAACTGAATCTGCAAATGTAGTAAAGCCTTTCCCATCTCTTACATATCTTTGGGATAAAACATCTATCCCTCATGTCCTCTGTGATGGTAGAGTGAATGATAAATGTGCTAATATTTATAAGCAGTAAGAAGTAACCTCAATGATACGAAATGTGGGTATTTCCCTATGAACACAGAAATACAGTAGTAAAATCCCAGTAAAAGTATCTCCCCACAAAATTCCTACTTTAAGGAAAAAATTTGGCAAAACTTTTTCCCAGGTAATATTTAGAAATCTGAGCTGCGTAATGAATGGGATGCAGATTACAGATTACAGTAATACATGGCATTATGCAAATGGTATGTTGATGTAAGTGGACATGGCATGCTCTAGAGGTGATAATTTCTCTCTTTCTGAGCAACAATATGAAAAGAAAAGCAGACCATAAAAAAATCTTAACAAATAAATAAGAGATAAGAATTAGTTACTGGAGAAAAAATTAGGAATATCAGTTTGATTTAGTAACTGGCTCAAATGCCAGTACCGGGTTTTTGGCATGACAACTTTTATTTCTATAATTATTGAGTTCAGATTGTTTTAGTGTTTATGTGCTCCTGTATCTTTTTTTCTCCTTAACCCTACTGAAGAGATGTATAAATTTATAGTAATGAGAATAAAATCAAATCCACCTCAATATGCTAAAATAATGGAATTGTCAGATTCTGTCTCATTCGTGAGTTTGTTAAAAAAAATAAAAATAATTTAAAAGAAGCAGGTAAATCATACATGTTGCTTTACTAATAATAAGGGTAATGTGTGAAAATCATCTCAGCCTAAAAAATAATACAGATACTATGGACAGTTGTCAAATTTTAAAGTTGCATCAGTGGGGGAGGAAGGAAAAAAATTGTGTCCTTGGATAGTTTTTGTTGTCATTGTTCCCCTTTACAAATTTTAAAGTGTTCATGAAAAACTTTGTCAAAGCAGTCAGACTATTTCATCAGAAGGCAAATGAAACCCCAATGTCTTACAAATGTTTATCCTATATCCTTCATTTTCCCTGTCAGAGTAGCACCATAGCAAGGAAAAGATAATTCTTGCTATAGTTAGCCTGGCATCATGAGAAGGCTGTTTGACTAGCCAGCTAATTTTGGCTTGCTGAGGGATAATTAGCATAAACTATTTTTATTAGCTACTTACTAATTTTCATTAAACTTACAGGAATTTAAATAGGGACTTCCACTCTTCAATCAAGTTTGTCAAAACTGGGCCTTGTTTTCAATTGGCTTTGGGCACAGCAGACAAAAAGTACAGTTGCATCAACCTTCACTCCTACGGGAACTGAAGCAGAAACTGTAGAGTCTCCAGCAAGGATCATAACCAGAACACTCAGAATTAGGTTATATATTAAACTACAGCAATTTGTTGAACCTAGAGAGAACTGAAAGCGTTTCACTAAGAAAAGTGAATCCTGGTTCACCGTTGCTTTCTGTTGCAATTCCTGATTTCCACACCTCTGTCAATGTATATCATCACCAGGTGTTGTGTAATATCACATAAAGTCTCTGCTGCCACCTCATTCTTCTACTTCCTCTCTCAAATCCATCAGGATAACCCAGCTGTATAACACCCCCAGATCCTTCTGTGACTGCAGAGCAAGGGGCAGGATGTGTTGTGCTGAGCTGAGGATGCCATGAGCACTGCCAGGCCAGCCAGTGCAGGTGGGACACTGGCCAGCACAGCAGGGCACATGGAGCAGGTGATGTTTGCACCAGCATTACAGCCCTTTCCTCAGGAGGGTGCAAAAAACATATGTCCCTGTTTGGTAAAAGCATCAATTTTAGGAAATGAGTTAAGAACGTCGTATTTCTGAGACTTCTACTACTTTGACAAATTTTATTGAGACAGGCCAATGGCTTACAAAGTTAGTGAGGGACAGAAGCTGACAGACAGACAGGTAGACATCATGATAGCACATGTCTCCCATCCTTGAAAAACAGACTAAAAAGATGAGGAGGCTCATGCTCACCTGATTGTAAATGATTTCCTGTCACTAGGCTCTGTTTCTGTGACCCCAGTCATTTGTTTGCTTTTCCCTATGTTGTCTAATAGTGGCTTGGCAGCCACCCTCCCTGTGACAATGACTCAGTGTGCTGCTTTTCCTGTCCTATTCTATGAAACACATCATTTGATGTGACTAACACAGCTCATTTTGATGAGTCACAGAGTCAGGAAATGTAAAGAAGATGTGGTTTTCTGAAGAACACAGTTCAAACAAATGTTAGAAAAACATAGTTTAAAAAAAGTCATTCTTCATCTTAAAATTTTGTGTATGGTATAGTTCATGTCTACCTACCTACATGGTACAAAGTCCCTCTTGTGTTGCTTGAAATTACTAGTGTTAACATTCCTTGTAACATGCTTGATCAATCGGGGAGATGGGTGGGGAGAATATATGGGAGGACATTCTCTCCATGATACACCCGTTTGACACCCGTTTTCTGTAATTTTAGAGAATCCTCAAGAAAGCTGAGCCTCACTTTCTAGTTTCTAATGTTTCAGTGCATGTTTTAAGAAACTTGTATTCTAATTTGATGGGTCCAATAAAAAAAGGTGGGTTTTTTTGCCTGCGCTTACAAAAAAAAAATTAAAAAAAAAAATCAGGCACATCAAGACTCTGAATCCACTTTTTCCCCTCTCCAGCCTAGAGCTATAGCCACAAAAATATTCTCCTACATGTGGTTATAGATGCTTTTTCTATCTACATCAGAAGGGAAAACTATATGGATGTTCACATTTCTTCTTCTAGGATTCTTTTTAAATGGGAAAGAAAATGGCCAGTAAAAGGGAGTTGCCACAACCTTCCTACTTTCTCTGCCAACACCACACCTCCAGTAAGAGTAGGGTAGGGAGTGGAGAAGAACCAGGACAATCCTGCTCTCCTACACAGCTTTTTAGCATTGTTTTACTGGAGTGAAAAAAATTCCCTCTGCTACAGCCACTGCTTTGTCAAAGATGTGGAGAGGTTACAGATGCTTTTATTAAAGTTGTATTCTTTAGAATATAGGAACGTTTTCTCATCATCTCCCTTGACAAAAGCAGCAGCTGGAAGAGCAGGAGTACAATAAAAGCTTTTCCCCTGCCTTCCCTCCTGTCTCCCCAGAAGCTTGGATTGCCATGCACAAGAGGTGTGTAATATTTCTCCTCCTTTCTCCTCGCAGGATATAATGGCAAAACAGAGACAGTTTGCCAGGCAACAACTCAAAAAAATCATAGCTCACACAGAGAGGGAATAGGAGCTCTGTCTAACAAAGCAGAGATCATTTGAACTGGACATTAGCAAGAGCCAAACTGGACCTGGTTGGTGAGGCTTTGCAAAATACTATAGCTACAAACAGCCAGACCACCAGCAAGCAATGGAGGAATGTAGAGCAGGGTCACTACAGCCTTCTTCTTTCTAAAGGTAGTTGAACCAAGCAGCTATCACCTCCTCTCAAACTATGACCAAGTGCATGCACTATAGAATATTCTTCTGAATAAAAATAATGTTCTTATTTGAAAATAAAGCATGATTTTTCTAAGGAAATGGCAGAGAACAAAGTGCACAAGGCCAAACTTTTTAATAAATGAGATTTATTATGGGAAAAAAGTCCAATAATTGCATTTTCAGGGGAAAGGTCATTATTACTTAGAAAGAGGTTAATAGAACAATATTAATAGCTTTTTACAGGGCAAAAGAGATAGATGCAGTATTAATATGAATGAAAACAAGAATGAGGATGCTCCCTGTTACCCAAGTTTAGACTAAAAACTCAGGAGGTCAAATTCATCTTTCATATTCCCCAAAATAAAGAATTAGACAGTATAAAATGTTATCAAGCCTTTTCATTGAATGAGTTTAACAGAAAGTAGCACAAGAAAGTGATCAAAAGTTTTAGCCTGAAGCCAACAATTAGAAGCATGGCTCAAGTTCTGTGTCTCTGGGAGACTCTAAGGGAAGATTGTTGAAGATAAAAGTCAACATGACTCCATGACTGAACTTTAACTAAAGCAATTGCAGCAATTCTGTCTATTTGGCTAATATTTTAGATTAGAGTAATTTTCTAAAGTAATGGAAAATTGCCAGAGATAAAAAATAATTTGCAATATACATTAATAATAATGTTGCATTACACATCCATAATGCTTTTCATGCAAAAGTCTTAAAGTACTTTATAAACACTTAATTAAGCTTCCCAACATCCTAGGAAGTAGATTATTTTTCTCAACCACTCCTCAAATGGAAAATCTAAGGCACAGACAATTTAAAGCAAAATATTTGCCTCAAGTTATGTAATGACTAGAACTGGTTACAAAAAAACATGTAGGAACAGAAAAGGCATGTGCAACAAATACTGCTAAAATCAAACAATCTTTCAGTCAAAACAAAAAATGTTCTGCATACTTTCCCACTTTTGAGCACCCAGAAATCTTTTAAATACATCTGAGAACCTTTTTCCCTCATGAACATCTTCACACACATTCACAAAAATATACTGTCTACCAAAAAGTAAATAGGCAAACTTCTAAATAAATAAAATATTTTTATTTTATTTATTATTTAAATAAATCTAAATTTGGATCTTTAAAGTATGTTCTGCAAAAATATTGCAAATTCTCATTGACAAAACTAGCTAAATGCTACAAAAAATAAAGCCCAGGAACCTTGGCTGTTAATTACCAGCCTTGACCACTAATACTAATTTTCTCTTTTAGATGGTGTTGAGCAAGGAAGAAAAGAGAAATCCAAAGGTGATTATAAGGATGGCTATTATCATCTGTCATACACATGTGTAAACTATTAGCATGTTTTAACTACAGGGCTAAGCAGGATCTGTCTAACTAGTAATTCTGGCCTGAATACGCTCAGCAGTACCACACCAGGACTCACAATTATGTAAGTTTGCTATTAAAATGCAAGTTGGAATCTACTGTTAAATCTCCATAGTGACGAATTCATTGAAAAGCTGTCCTACTTTGGAAGATTAAATTGACTTTATTTTTGGTTATTGTATCTAAACACTGCAACTTGCTTATTGTACTCTCACTAATTCAGTTTTACTTCACCAAGCACCTCAGACAAGAGAATTTGCTTGAAGTCACAGTCATGCTGTGAAACATCTACATTTAGGACATCTTTTCAGACTACTGTAATTACAAGTGTTTGAAGTCAAAACTCATAATTGTGTGTGATGAGAAAAAAACTGAGGAATCTTTTTGTTGAGTGTTTTGGCTGTAAAGAGCCACCAATCCCACCAGTCTGAAGGGAAGTTTCAAAGCAGATGTCTGTATATTATTTGGGATGCAATTTTATCATGGGGTTAAATAAAGAAAATTATTGAAGGGCTAATTCAAGGGCTATTAAATCCTGATGTGAAACTTATTTTACAAGTAGTACTGCATTGTACAGTCATTTGAGGAAGAGGTTGCTTAATATGAGATAATGAAGGAGATTAATGTAAGAGATTAACTCTTCAGCCCTTACTGTTGTACTACGTTTTTTATATACTGATCAGGTAAAGAGGTGGATAGTAGCATCTTAAAGCCCTCCTTTTCTGTGATCTATTTCTCTGAGTGAAAATGTGATGTCTAGCCTTCCTCACACTGAATTCAGTGCTTTGGTCTACAGAAAAGGGCTTTTGGAAGAAAACCTTAATATAAGTCAAGATAAATTAAAGTAAGATAGTGCAAAAAGCATAATGTGAACAGAAGAAAATGTCGTGATAATACAGAAGGGCTTAATTTTCCCATTACTAAGGCAAGACCGGCTGAAAGCTAACAAATCACAGCACCACAGCATCACATGGAAATCAGCATCTCACCTAGATGGAAGCCACATCTGATGACTTTGCAAAACAAAACTCAAGATCCCCTAGTATTAATGAGGTACCCACTCATCATAGCTTTTACAAGGCACAACAAAACACTGCAAAGAACATTCATGAGTTTTGGCTATCGCAGTGCATGCAGTCTGTGGAGAATCACACGGGTAGTTCAGCTTCCTTAGCTGCTGCCAGCAAAAGCAGCCAAGTGAGAAGGACACACAGATCTGGGTTCCCTCCCCAGCTCTGCCACCTCGTCAGGAAATCACTTCCTAGCTCTAATTCCACTGTTTTCTGCCTGGAAAATGGCTTTCTGCAGGGAATATGAAAGAGAAGTGAGAGCTTTAAAAAGAGACTTCAGAAACACCCCAGTGCAATTCAGAGATTGACGATGAAAGTATTTTGTTTTCTGGGGCTTTTTTTCCTTCCTTGCCATCTTCACAGTAGATAAATCAGTCAGTTTTTTCAAACAAAGATATTTCTTAAACATTTTACTGTTCCTGCCCCTAAAACTGACTTTTGCACAGTCAGTATTGAAATCTACATATGTTTCAAACTCTGTGGTATTATGTGATTTTGTTGGACAGAGAAATGGATACAAAGGAACAATAGGTGTTGCAAATATTGTAAAAATAAGCTATTTCAAGTATTTTAATCTTGAAAAGTACTTACTCAATTTAATCACAATCTTCACAAAGTACTCTAGTTGTCAGTAAGTCTTAACCCTAAAAACGTAATGCACAGGGATTTTTATGAATTTGTTGGTGGGGGGTTTAATATTTTATTTTTTTAAATTTATTATAAAGTTGTCGGAGAGGGGACAAGGTGGGGGCTGTAGCTGAATGCTTAATTAGGAACAGTTAATCACCTCTTCAAATAAGCTGAAGAGTTACATAACTGAGCGTTACAATTCCTACAGATAAAGACAGTTTAACTTGGCTTCCTATGGAAATAAGCTTTATGTAACTGTTTTGTCTGTCTCTCCATCTTTCTTTTCTCTCCCATTTACTTTCACTTCAACAAAAGGCTGAACCATTAGCCAATTTGAACTTGAGGGCTAAAAATTTCCAAAGTTATATTCCTACTGGTTTTATGAAGACAGCTGATAAGAGAGGAAGACCTAAATCACAGCCCTAGTTTTCTCTAAAAGAAAACAGAGAAAGTTGTAGACGAAGTGAAAACTTGATGTGAGATTACTGTTTGTAATGCCTGAGCTGCCGAACAGGTTGGCTGCTTTAGATTTCATGGGCTCAATTTCCTTGTACAGAGAAATAAATGGGCAATTTCCTGCCCTAACAGAGGCCTGCTTTGATCTTTGTCTTCTCATGGGTCAGTGGATGTAACTCTGCCTTTACTCCAGGCTGAAAACACAGGCCTTTAGGAAGCATATGGCCACAATATAATAAAGATGAATGGTTTATGTGACTTTCCATTTATCTAATTACTAAGACACCTATATTGCTTAGTCTTTTCTTTTAGCTGAATGCAGTGATACTGGTATATGATCAGCTGTTCAGAGATGTTTATGATTATCTACTTCAATGTCCACTGAGGCAAAGTCAGGTCAGTATTAAGAGCAATTTTGAAAATCAGATGCCAGAGTGATAATCATTTGTTTCTTCCTAGAGTATCATCTTGACCAGGACAAGCTTCCTCATATGGTAAAGCCAAACTACTCTGATGCTAAGAAATCTTGCAGTTCAATCCTAGTGCTGTTTTCTGTCTTTGACTTGGGAATCTGAAGGAGAGAAAATCATTGTATCTGTGAAGTATTCTTCTTCATTTTATGTTTCTCATAGGTTTGTACGAGACAAGTTTTTAACTAAATAGAAGCTCAAAAAAAATTCCTGAATTTTCAGAAATATTTGGAAATTGCTAGATTTTGAGAAACTTTGAAGACAATCCAAATTCTGTGGATCATTCTTATCTTCACTGGTCTAAAGTAAAAGCCCAGATTGTCATGTTTTGGAAGACCTCACACGAAGATGTGAATGTTGTAGTCCATGCTCATAAACAAAGAGAACCTAGAAGAAGCTACATGTTAATCTAATCAGAATTTTAATCCAGTTTCAGCTTCATACTGTTTTATTTCAGTAACTTTCTGTATCATTATGCTCGAGGACAAATTTTCTCTCATCTTTTTAACTTGGTTAGTCTGACCAGCCACGTATAAAAGTGATTTAAAGCGTGAAACACTCATGGCATCATCCCATAGGCAAACTACCATGGACATACTGCCAAAGTGAGCCAGGGATGCAAAATATTTGTTGTCCATAGGAGTACTTTTCTCAATTCCCGTTAACTCTATGTGCTGTTTTACTCTACTGATCTACAGCTACAATTTTTCTATTCTTTCTTTTATCACAGTCACAGTGTTCCCAACAGGCCCATTTTAATATTATTCCATATAGGATTAAGCAGAGGACAGTTTCATGGTGTTCAAAAACTGAGCATAGAGACTTTCACAACAGTTTCTTTTGAGAGAGAACCCAGAGAAAAGGTGGAATAGCTTGTAAGGTGTCTGAAGCTACATATTTGCTGTAGGCACTAAAAGTGTTATTTTGGTATGAGGGGAAAAAACCCACCATTTTTCTACCAAAGGTAAACTCATTAGAAGAGTTACAGAAATACAGATATGTCTATCTCAGCAAAATGGTATAACTTCACCAATCATAATCCAGCATGCACTCAGAGCATAGCATTCAGGAATCAGTACAGAAGATAAATATAGTATAAAAAACATAAATGAGCAGTCAGTGAAATATACTCAAACAATAAAATATTGAGAATAATTATGAAGATTAATATAATGCCTCATACATCTGCAGATCATGAAGAGTAGTCATGTTTCTTGCATGAGTACAAAAATTAATAGTTTCATCAAGCTTTTGCCCCGATAAAGATTTTTTCTTATGGCTATAGAAATGTACTGAAGTATTTAAATCACCTGTCAAATGTAAACCTACTTGAACACTGACACTTTAAAAATATAATGTGAAATCAGACATCATTTATACTTGCTAGGATTTTTCATGTTGTCTTATAACATATAAATGGGGAGGCTAGATGCAGAAACAGTAGATTTTCAATTTTAACCTTTTTTTCTCACTAATTTCCAGAATGTAATTCTGCCCCCAGCTGGTTAAGACATAGCTGACATAGAAGATTGAAAGAGAGAATATTGAACCTATGAACTCTGCTTCTTCTCAGATGATGACTACAATTTGCATGCAAAGTATCAGCAGCTTTAGTGTTCAGCACAGGTGCTAATAGATTCTAAGTTCTTTATGTAAGTATATACTGCGCCCTCTTCATTATAGCACTAATAGCAAAAAGGTGAAACTGTTTTCAGGAAACAGAGTTCATTGATTACTCCCACAGAACATTACAATTAATGACACCAGTATGTAGTAATTGCTACACCTGTATCAGATCAACTGAAAAGTAGAAATTTAATACATGCTCTTGTCACCAATAGAAGCCAGAAAGTTGCATGCATCTACTGCCTGGAATGGATTTTTACATGCTTCCTATTGCTCTTTTTCATCAAATTCTTAGCCTGTCTTTTTGCAAACACAACACATGTACACGAAAATTTACACGACTTTCACTACTTTTTCATGTATAACTGCAGCCCATCTTTATCTCCCAGGAAGGAAGAAAAACAAAGGAAAAAGGAAAGTATAGCAATAGAAGAGCAGGGACATAAGTTGTTATTATTATTACCTTTTGAAACAAAAGCTTTCATTCACCCTTCAACCTCCCTCCACTATCTTCTATCATATTTCAGGACATGTCTTCTGATACAGCTGAAGAATAGATTACAAATACCTTCAAATTCATCTAACTTACTTTCCATTCCATACATCATCTTTTCATATGCAGCTGTTTCTGTCACATCAGCAATCCACTCCCTCAGTAACAGTCCTAATGCATCCTTTCAGTTTCTCACTATTAGTTTTCAGTATCATGAGACTAAAGGGGGCAATGCCAAGAAGCTTAGTCCCTGTGTTTAGATTGTGTATACTCAAATAAATAAAACTGGCAAGAAAATATGGTATAAGTGGAAACATTAATTGGAAGTAGTCTTCATACAAAAAAAAAAACACAAAAAAAAACCAAAACAAACTTAAAAGCAAAAGACTGTTGGTTTTTTTTTTTTTAATGTCCAGATTCTAGCACCTATGCAAACGTTAGCATAAGTACAAAGTATGAACAAAATAAAATGGTCCCACTGCACGACGAATGATAAGAGTCTGGTAATTGCTGCTGTCCAGTTTTCTGCTGCCTCCACATCCTGGTGTCCCAAGCAGGCTCAGAGGAGAGGGCAGCCACAAGGACCCACGGTCCACCTGAGCCCTGCAGAACCTGATTGAGCGGAACAGTACGTGGTGACATTTTGCAGAACGCTACAGGAGTATGAATGGTAAATGAATTTAGTGAGTTTACACAGCAGAGAGGTGGAATTACAGGATGGCACAGAGCAGGTAAGGGAGCGCATGATCGAAGCAATGGGATGTTAATACTCAATCCATTAGCCTTGACAGAAAATCCCTAGTGTATGTTTGGAAAGAGGCAGAAGGAGGAGGAGCACTGTTGGGAGGTGAGCAGGGGACAGATCCACGAGGCACAAATGATTGTTAATGAACAATAATGCAAACTCATGAAATTACTCCTTGACCAAGCACTGACCAGATGTTGAAAATGCCAGAAGAGAAAAGTGAACATGTGCCTGGAGTAGGAAAGAGCATGCCCAGTCTAACACATCATGAAATTACTGGATATCATGAATTTATTGGTAAATATTTACTAACTCAGAGGATACAACCATCCCATACCCACTATATGAAACTTTTGAAAACTTCATGTAGTCTATTTTAAGAGTCTAATTTCTCTTTACTATTTACCTAAGAGCTCTGCTTCTGATTTTCAGTTTGCTCCAGATAAATCCTATTGCAGGTAAGCTTTTCCCTTACATTCCATAGCAGTTGGATTTTCTTGGTTTTCCTCCATCTTTTGCTTGTCACATAGCAGCACTTATGAAAAGAGTCCAGTCGAAGGAGCACTGGAAAAACTATCTTTTCTCTATTGTTCTTTTAAAAGGTCTCTGCACTGTGCCTTTCTTTAGAGATGATCAGGAGATGAAGCAAGGGAGGGGCTGAGCCCAAAGACATTCAGAACAAAATTCATTTGACAAATCACCAGGCTTTGAACTACTGTGTTTGCAGAGGTGGGGGGAAGGGGGATGGGGGGGGAACACAACCAAAATGTAGAAGTAAATAACTTACAGTCTGTCAGCAAGCATTCAAAAGCACATAGACAAAATAAAAAGTATTTTCCGTTAAGTGTTAGCTATCGTGTTTGTGATTATTTTCCACAGGGCCAACTTCTCTACCAGTTCTTCAGAATACAACTGGTCTGACCCACACTAAGAGAAAATTTGGGCCATAATGTGACCTTCAGTTATGTGCCTAAATACTTGCAAAGTACCTGTACTGCACAGGACACTTAAAGGAATGAGAGTAGCTTGGGTACTCTGACACATTTCCAGTCTGAGGATTTTTATATGCCTTTGAACTTTTTTTAATGCAAAGCCTACCTCCATATTATAACATAGAAGCTCTGGTTCCACAGCTGTCTTTTTCAAGGTTTCCTTGACACACCACCACACCCCCACACACCACCCCCAAGTTCTTTTAAAATCCTGGAATAATTTGTGGTCAAAACTTAATCCAAATTAAGTCCATCTGGGGAAAGTGGAAAAACCTGAACTCCATCTTGTTGTCTTGAACATCCCATGGTTGCATAATAACAAAATGCCTTTGTTCTCACAACTAAAGTATGCATCAAGAATCAAAGAAGCAAGAAAAAAAGGGAATGTTCCAAGCTATTACTGTAACAATCCAATTACAATGCCTATCAAACTTAACTTCACAGGTTATAGCTCCTAATTGCCTGACAAAAATTGACACTTCAGTCGCAACAGCATAATATAATCAGAGTCCAAATTAAATTTGATCGTGGGCAGAAAACGATGCTATCATTCGGCGGCATGGAAACAGGAGATCAACTAGCATGATATCAAGGATCAGAAATGAAAATTATTCATTAATGGCAATGGTTTTCTGATAATGGAAATGACACAGTTCAGACGGCTTCGTAAAAACACTATTAATTAAAAAGATGATAGACCTAACAAGGCATAGAAACCAGTGGAACCTTTCTCTCTGCTTGTTAAGGTGAAGGATGACAATGTTTAAGAACAGAAGTTTATGCACTTTTGTGAAAAGTATTCCGCTGATTCTGTAGCAAGTTTACTGGTTCTTGCTTAGTGAAGCATCTTTCTCTAGGGTGCTATGTTATAGGGACATAAAAAGTGTCTAAGGCCATAATATGGCATTGTAATAAGCACGAATACTACCAGCTATAAAACAGAAGGGTCCAATTCATAAAAAAATGCACATGGGATTTTTGCATACTCCCAAGAAAAAAAGTGCAGAGAAAACTATTTTATTCCCCTGTGCAAGCAGCTCTCTCCCCACTTTACGTTGGGGAAATACAGAGGTGCTTCATGCTGGAAAGAGATCAAGCCAGAAATCCACCCTCTAAAGTTTCCTTGAGCAAGAAAATGCAAGGCCAATGCCTCAGACTGCTGAAGTTCAGACAATACCTCTGTGTTCCTTGCACAGAGCTCCAGATATTACCACAATAAAAACCTCCAATACTAATACAATGCCAGAGTATCGTGTTTGAAATAACTGTTTCAAAGGGTTGATCACTATACCATTGAAATCAGTGGGTTCTTCTGCCACGGCTGGAACAAATCAAACTGCAGTTGCCCTGTCTGAGGAAGAAAAGGTCTATTGGCTTGCTAACGATCTCCATGATCTACTCCCATGTGCTGTGTTCGGGCTCTACACCCTGCAGGATGGGTCACTGCCCAACACACATGACTAAAACTGCTCCTGAGGACCGTCAGCCCTTTCTTCTTCAGTGTCTGAGAGAAGCAAAGAGGCATCCCCTGCTGCAATTCCTTGCTCCGCAGGCATCTGCTTTGGAAAAGCACAAGCACAGGCCTCTGAAACGTCTTGCTGTGGGAAGCCAAAGATTCAAAAGCCTGAAAAATAAAGGACTTTCAGAAAGAACAGAAGGGAAAAACAGGCAAAGATAGATGTTTCCTTGGAACAGGGTGACTCAAAGCAGATCCTCCTGACCCTAGAATGCAACTACAGTACATTTTAGCGAATCAGAGACCCAGTAACAAATCTCATGTTCCTTAGGTTGTCTAACTGAGGGTCACTCAAATCCACAATGCATCATCTCAAGCTGTTTCTAATCTATTTTCACCTGATAACTAACACCCTTGAAAAACACCTCACTTACAAAAATACAAAAAATAAAATAAATAAAATAAATAACATAAAATACTACTATGTTTGGAGCATCTCCAAAAACTGGAAAATGTGCAAATAATGGATATACTTTTAACTTTCCTTTAATTATTTGGTAGTTGTCCAATGGATTGCACAGAATTTGCCTAAATTGTCAACATTTTAAAAAAATAAAACCTTTTGAAAAACCTTTTATAAAAGTCCTACCTTTGTTTTTAAAAATTAAAGGGGGCGATGATATTACCTAAATTGTTTATCAGCACTACACCGTACCTGTAAGAGCTCTAGGGTAAGTCCTCCTGTTTCAGTGCATTTTATTGAAATAGTCTTTAGTTCTTTAAACACAATCATTTAAGACAGATGCAAGGAATGTTGTAATTCACCATGTAGACAGCCCAGGTGGAGACAGTTGTATATATGAATGGAGGAAACAGACATCCTGTAACATCAGCTAGCATGTCATTAAACAATATTTCAGCTACCACATGATTATCTCTTGGGTTTTAATAACTTTACTTCATGAAAGGTGTTCATAGACACATCCAGAAATTTTAAAACACAGTGTATCAATATTTTTTTTCATTGTGTGACCAAGCTCAGAACTGGGAAAAATGAAAAATAAGGAAAGAAAATAGATCAGAGTTTGTGTTGTTTGGGGTTGTTTTAATAAATAATTTAATTGTATTGCTTATGATGTATTCTGGGCAATGATGTAAACCCCTTCCTGATAAGAGTGGCACTGTTCAGCAGCAAAAGTGGGTCCCACAGCAGGGAATTTAACACAGAGGCAGCCAAAACTCTAATCCATTGTGACCATTAATCCTGCAGGGTACAGTTATAGATCGAGTCATCTAATGGATAAATTCTCCTTCTAAATTCCAGTGAATTAAATCCCATACATGCTCGTTAACTATTCCAGGGTCAGATTCACACACACTAACTCGTAGCCTTAATGGGAATTTTCTGATTAATATGGTTACAGGAAATGTTGGTTGATGTACTTTGACTGTGTTGTGGCCATGCTCTGTTCAAAGGTGGTATTTCAGGTAAAAAATGAGAACGAAAATATCTAGACTAACAAACAGGTCAGCAGTCAGGATGCTTTGCAAATTAATAAAAGAGATCCATGTCCTTGTCTCTGCAAGGTCTCATTCAGGACACACCAGTGATTCCAGATTATTGAGTCACCTTTTACTTTACCACCTGCCTGTTCATCCCAAACCCCTTTCCTGTGAAAATTTCAAGTGGTCTTGAGTTCATGCTGCAAACAGCCCAACATCTCACATGAAACAAATGCCATTTCCACCTTATCTATGCTAGCAGTGTAAAATCAAAACAATTACCATTCTTTAGTTCAACTCTCGCCAGAGGAGAATCATTGTAAAAAGGCATTCACACCTCTGCATCCATTAACCTTGAGGACTAACACCTTGCTCAGGTAGGGCCTCTGTGGCTCACAGCCTTCCTACAGGCTCATTGAAAGTTGTAACTCGTGACAGGTACAACCTGAAATTCTTCAGTTTTCCAGCAGCACTCACTGAACCAGGAAATACACAGCATTAAGAAGAAAATAAATAATGAAATTAAGCTTAACAGGGTTGCTGGCCCATTTTCAGCTCCCCCATTCTAAAACTTGCAAGTGTCACCATTAGGCACACTGCCAAGTCTATTTCCCTGGTGAATTCAGGCTTATGCACCACTCGAGAGGAGTCTGTTAATGACTACAAAGATCCACAGCTGTTTACAGTTTAGACTCAGTGGTGGACCCGGCAATAAGCTTGATCCAACAATGAAGTTGTTGGACTCTCACAGCAAGAGGAGACATTGTGTCAACTATTTGCTTGCTCATGGTGGGAATGACTACCAGGACAACTTAGTGGGGCAATACAGAACAGGGAAAGGAGTACGTATGGATTGGAGAGAAGCTGTGCAGGGCCCTGAAAATGAAACAAGAAATGTATAAAGGAACCAGACTTAAATAGCTTGCAAAAGCGTAAATGAAGCAACAACAGACCAGGGAAGTTCTTTTCCACATGTCCAAAAAGGGACACAATCTATTCAGAAAAATATTTCAAAATCAGATCTATAATCACTCATAGATGTCTCCTGTGAAATTATGTGCTGTAATATTTTTCTTTTTTTTAGTTGCTTGCCATGGAGGTTTTTCTTGTGGAAAGTTTGGGGGGTTTTGTGAATGAATAAATGAGAGAAACAACTTTTCACAGTAGGTTCTGGTCTTCAGGAAGATGATACTAAAAGACAGACAGATTACCCAAAACCTGTAAAAGACTGGTGGAAAGTATAAGAGAGATTTATATTAAGCTTCACATTTTCAGACATGGAAAGGAATGCAATATTTAAAAAAAAAATAAAAAATAAGAAGGTGTTTGAAGTCAAAAGAGGGAAGCAGATAGAAAGAGCAAAACCAATCCTTAACAATCGTTCAACAGCATATAAAAATAATATGGCTTGAGAACACCTCTTCTAGCCATGATCTGGTTACAAGTCCAAACTGTCTGCAGATTAGGAATGGAAGTAATAATCTACTTTAAAAACAAACAAAAAAAAACATTTATCAAGGAAAAATTCCTAGATGCCAGGACCAACAGCTCTAAAAATAAGGTTTCAAATATTAAAAATTGTTTATACTAGAAAATTTGCCAAAGAGGCACCTTTGTTTATGCTAGACTTTAAAGCATGACCTGGCAATGTGCACTGGTCCAAGTTAATTTCCCTTAGAAGCAATGCATTTCTCATTAAGGCATCATTTTCAGTCCTTTCAGTTAAGATAGTTCCCAGAACTTCCACAACTGGTGCCAAGGGGTTGTTACAAACTTATAGAAAGCATTAAGGTCATGTCTGTGTGGGTGAGCAGCTGATCAAGTAATTTATTGATTGACTAGATAGTTAAGTACAAAAATACAAAGGGGAAGGATGAAAATATTTCTGGTAAGGTGAAACCCTCCATATTTACTGAATAGGTTATCCACAACAGGAAATGCTTACTTGATTGCTTGATTGCAAAGTCAGGCAGGTTCTTGGCCTCACTGACTTCACTGGAGTGATGACAATTTACCAACAGAAGATCTGTGCCCCCCAGATAGTTTCTTAATGCAATTGCAAGCTCTTAAATTTATAAAAAGCAGGACATAGGAAATACTAGCATGAAATATCTTTTATTCACTCACTTTTCTTACAGACAGGATTTTCTAATATACACAGCTTCAGAAAGCAGGAAGAGAAAGAAGTAGAAATGTGTAAACTCATGATATTCTGTTTCAAACTGAACTCTCATTTTTTACTCATGTGAAGTACACCTACAGTATAAAAAGGGCAGCAGAACAGCTACTGAACAGCAACCTCCTTCAAGGGCACAGCTATGCTGTAGTTTTCCTTGACTTGCTGCCTGCCTGAGACTTTAAGCACTCAAGACTTGCAGGCCAATTTTAGACTGCCCACCCTCAGCTTTGAACATATCCTCTTCATGTAAGGTTAAAACTGGATGCCCAGTCTCCACTGTGTGCCTGTGAACTGCCCTCTGAAAATGTACCACTCTACCATGTGCCACTGATGCTAAAAAGAACCATTATCAGAAAGGGATTTCTGTGATCACACAGATTTTCCAAATTCACAGTCACATCAGTGAGTGAAGGAATGTCCTCGTGTGGCACCTGCTTAGATATTTTCTGGAGTGACTGCAGTCTAAATACTGGCAGCCAATGAGAATACCATACTGTGTCATATAACACTGTTTGCCATGATTGTCCAAGACAATTGTCATTCAGCAGTTGGAGGTCATAAAACAAAAGGCAAAAATCTGTACCATAAATGTATCATAATGGCGATCCAGGCCTCATGGACCAAAATATTGCATGACTACACAGTTTCTGCCTGTTCACGCACCCTCATTTTATATTCCATTTCTTCAACGGTTCAGAAAATTCTTTCAGTATCAAGTAAGTCAGATCAAAGTAAATGTATAATATGCATGAACAGGTCCACTTTGTATAATATTAACAATGTGATTTCTGTCAGAAGAATGAAATTAAGAATGTAAAAACAATTAAAAAGAGATTAAAAGCAACAACGCAGCAAGCAAAGCAAAAGATGTCTGTATTTGGGCGGAAGGTTATTGTAATGTACAAGGTTTTTTGTCATCCCACTCAGCCCTCTCTATAACCTATTGCTACAATAGTATCTTGGATTGATACTTAAGGGATGAAGCCTTTAGATGGTCCCCATTGCAAAGTTTTTTTATTTCTCATCCATTTAAGATGTCAATTTCTACTCTCCCAAAAAATGGAAACTGCTTTTCTTGTAAACTCTTATCTCAGACTTGGTTAAGGCAAAGCCTGAATCATACACTTTACACTTACACCCTTTCCTCCTACTCATTTTTACCTGTACATATTACAGTAGAAGTAGCTACTGTAGCAAGTGCATGTCACTGTGTCAGGTGAGATATATGATCTAACAAAACCTGCCAACAAAATAAATGTGCCATGATTCGTCAATTTGGTAGAGAAATACTGTTTTTCTATTTTATTTTATTAAAAAATATAAAAGTACTTCCCCATGGCTAAGATCTCATTCTACAATGTATAGGAGTTTGCTGCTATCTGCAGGTAAAATAATCTATTACTGAGTTAAAACTTGAAAAGGGAGCCAAGCTTCTGGTTTTAATTGCAGCTTCACACAGTTCCATGTAAAAATCCCAGACCTAGGCAGGATGAATGCAAATATAGATCCCTCACATGGGGCTAAGATGAATGTTTTCTCTCTAATATGACAAGCTACATGCACACTGTTCTTAGGATGTTTTGCTGACAAGATCTGCTGGTAACCATGGGCAGTGTCAAGGTTTCATGCAGCCATCCACAGTGACTCTGGCACCCTCAAGTTATTGCAGAAGCAAAGAATTCTTAGTATGTAAGACTATTCTTCTGATTCTCAGTAGCCTTCAGATGTCCTCTGAGCTGTAACAGGCTGCCAAGGGGATGGGACACAGAGCTGGTTCCACAAATGCCAAAGTTTTCTGGGAGGCTGTAGACTGTATCAAGAAAGGCAGTTCAAAAGGATTATAGACAAACTGTGATTTGTCCCTCTGTTCAACATGACAGGCATAGAGAGCCAGATATTATACAGACCATCCCTCATAATCCTCCACTCAATCCACTACATGGCATGATACTGTTTTCTTTGTTTGCTTCCTTTATTTATTATTATTATTTTAGTTTTATTTTTAGTCCTCAATTCATTCTACAAGCATGGAATGAACTGAAACACATTGAACACTCTGAAGGACAATTGTAACTGAATTTTCCTCACTTTAAAAGTCAGAAGTGGACAAAAAATTCTGCATGTGCTTTACACAGCTCTCTATGTGAGAATACTACCACCAAAGTATAATATAAGTTGCAAATAATTTCTAGATTTATAGTTATCCTGCTACAGCAGTTTAGCTGTTACAAAAAATGTCCTAAGAATATTAGTTTAAATTCCTTGGGAATACTATGGGTGACGCACCTTGTCTGTCTTGAGCCTGAAATGTATTGCTTGAGATTTGTTCCAAATACTGCAAGGCAGCTTTGACTACTCTGTGGACAGAAAGATGGACAATGATAGAAGTCGTTAAACAACTCTTAATCAGGCAAGATCATATTGGAGGAGCCATTACAGGAAATATTGACTACAGGAAATTACATGCCCCACATTATCTCATCAAGGCTTAGATAGTCATCTTGCAGTTTTGCACTGCAGTGCTATAGTACAGCTCTCTAGCTTGCTATCAAACACACATCTCCAAGGCTCTGATCAAACATTAAAGAGTCACTGGTGTTAAACTTTTCCTACCCACCATTTTTTTTAATGTGGCCTCAATTTATGAAAAGCTGACATAACTTTTGGGTTGTTTTCAAAGAAGAGTTTCAATATGAGCTGATTTCAGCTTGTGGGTAAGAGATGGGCGCCAGAATCACTTAGCACAAAGAGAATGCATAACACATGAGAAAGAAAATTACAAAATATCCATCACCAAAGTTTCTCCTTTTAACCTTTAAGTGTAGTCAAAACCTAATGACTTACTAATTATCAGGAGTTTAATGATGCCTCTAAGCAGAGGTTGTACTACAGGGCACAGTGTCCATGAACCTCTAGGATCTGGGGTTACCTCGTGACTTCAGCCTGCAGTGAATTCTCCTCTTCTCCAATTCTGCTTCTAAGAAAGCTTTCAACCCACCCCCCCCCTCCCCATTGTTGCTACCAACAGTGAAGGAAACAATTTTGAACTCTGGCATAGGCTGGGTTCCAGATGGCTGCCAGCTTTTTAAGCGCTGAGTTGACTAACCTTGCTCAAAGCAGGTCTATAGAATACAGTGCTTCAAATATCAGTGTCTGCTGGGATTGCATCTATATATGTGGAGTCCCACCGTTCCCATCACTAGTGTAGTTGAATGAGTGAATCAGGAGCAAGAAGGATAAAACTGAGGAAAATGCATGAGACCTCTCCCTCTCTGATGTTGAATCAGCCCATTAAACAGCAGGGAGCAGCTGAGCATAGATTTTCCTTGAGCTTGCTGACCACTAAAAGCAAATTAATATAACCCAGGCTGAGACTGAGGCTGGGAAAGACGAAGAGGTTGACTTCCATGTGGAGATGAAAAAGATTGTCCTGAATTCAGCCCAGGTCAAAGAAGTAGCTCAGGAATGAGCAAAGTTATTTCTCATCAGAGCTGTTTTGTGAGAACAAAAATCATGGGAAATTACTAAAATTCAATTACTTGATTATGATATTTATAATTGTTCTTACAGATTGACAACAATAAAAGCATCAGCCAAACCATCCTGGAATGGAGTCACCCACTTTCTGAGAATAAAATTTATGGGGACAGTTTGATGCTGTTTCCCTGGAGCCTGTCAGTCTGACCTCAGCCACAAATAAAGTCTTTTCAAATGTAAGGAAATAGCACTGGGATATGTAATATCTGATGTAAAGAGAAAAAGCACCATCCTCATTGCTAGCCACAGGAAAGCCTGTTTTCTTTGGTTCTTGGCCCATTTGAGAGTTAGTACATGAAATATAAATTGCTGCTCAACATATATGCTTGGGAGAACCAATTAATACTTTCTTCTCAACATGGGCTTGGAGTTTATTTCAATTAAATTCTTTGTATGAAAGCAGTTGCTGCACACTGGTTTTCTTGGCATTTCTGAAAGGCTGTCCTTAGTGGGTAGCTAAAGTTCTGCAGTGCATTCATCTGTCCCTTTGATTACTACAACCTCACTTCTCCCTTTCCCTCCCTGATATCTGTGTCACCCTCCTGTAGGCTGTCTGAGCACTGCTGCCAAATAAATGGCCTGCACCCTCTCTCACTGCAGCTCACTGTTCTGATCAGCTCTCTTGGTCAGAGCCCAGAGATCCATCATCTTACTTCATATTTTTGTTCTGTTCCTCCAGCCTCAACTCTTCCATCTTTGGCTAAAATAATGCATTTTGTTTCTGACAACTTTCTGAACGATAGGTGACTGCTGTTCCAGCAAGAAGAGGTAAATTTTGTAAGTTAAAAAGTGGAATAAAACAGGAGCCATTCAAGAGGCCACAGGACTGAAACTACTTTCTCCATATTTCTGCAAGGCTTTCTAAAGTCATGCTGCTTCAACCAGCCCCTCAAGACAACAAGGAAAACAAGAACCTTATACTCTGCCAACATCAGAAAATCTCGAACCCAGAGTAAAGGACACCTTATTTTTAACTTTCTCTAAAAGCTTATCACTTCTGCAAAGTCCACAGAAGTCACCCTCATTGTGATTTTCCTTACATTTACTATTTAGTTAGATTTGTACTGAGGAAAATAAATTATGTTCTTGTCAGGATGTGATCCTGGCTTTCAGCAACTTCTTGTCCTGCTGACTTACCTATAACCTTGGACATGGCCTATCAAACCAAGCTCCAGGTCTCCAGCAGTGCTATAGGGATAATAACTGTGTTTACCAATCCCACAGGAACTGTGTGAGGAGGAATTCACTCCTCACTGTGAGGTATTACGACTCTGAAAAGGCAGTGGGGAGAAAGGTTTCAGGGCCTGTGGGAGTATTGCAGAGAAAATAAATCCCTTCCTTACCATGTGTTGCTGCAGACAAAGTCTAACTATGGTAGGCACCCTCAGATAAAAGAAGCTGAGATGCATCTCACCATTCTAGAACTGAGGTGGTTCTATATTTACAGGAAGGAATTAGATATTTTCCATGTGCAATTTATTTGGTCCGTTTTACGTATCCATATCATACTTTGTTCTTCTCCATACACAACTCAGGGGATCTGTTGGCTCGCAAGTCTGGGAGATAGTGAAGAGATTTAATGACTCGCATTTGACCCTTTGGAATTAGTGGGATGAGAAAGTACAAAGAGCATATTTCACCTATTAAATATATTTCGAAAATATACAAAGAATTTCAAGGGAACAAATATTTTAAATCGTTCACTTTTTAAGAAGGATTTTTAAGATCCTTCTCCTATTAAATAAACTAGATCTTCCTTTTATTTATTGATGTATCAGGAATAACTCTATTCAATAGTTGCTTACCAGCTTACAAGTGTGTCTTACAACAATTATGCAAGACAAACAAACTTTCTTTTACAATTCCTCAGTGGGCTCTAGTACAGTATGGACAGCAATTACCTTGTTCTTTGATAATGAAATTAAGAATAAAGTGTCTTTCAAGGTTTTATCCCAACTAAAATTTCAATATTTATATAGAAAGCACTTCATGGAAATAATTAATAATGTGCTAGGTATAATTGTGTAGTGAATGTGATACCTTTGAGACACATCAGATTTGTCCTGTGCAAGATGATGAATTTCTCTGAAATACTTAGATGGATGTTGGAAAATATGATTCCTTCTCAGAGCCCTCAAATCAAGCCTAGACAAATAAAAAAGGCATCTCTGGGAAAACTTTTCCTCCAATTTACAGCCCAGTAAATCCCTGGTGCATCTGGCATACACAGGACACTAGGTTCTAAACTTCATCAGTATGTGTTTCTAAGCATCTGCTGGTGAGATGGATCTAGATTTCTTGAAGGCACATTCAGACCGTTCACCAGACAATTTTGAG
Source organism: Myiotriccus ornatus (assembly GCA_036023395.1). Classification (NCBI taxonomy): domain Eukaryota; kingdom Metazoa; phylum Chordata; class Aves; order Passeriformes; family Tyrannidae; genus Myiotriccus; species Myiotriccus ornatus. The sequence goes on along the minus strand of JAYRBT010000177.1, from coordinate 50,486,716 downwards.
CCTGAAGTTGGAATGAATGGACTTTGACAGTTCAAGCTGAGCTACACAGGGATTTGTAGATCTCAGAATTTAGTATTTGGTTTTGAATGCTTGTCTCTTGAACTGCTTTTCATTGCAAGAGTATCTTCATTCTTTTGAATATACAGAAGAGAGATTTGGGAAGCTGTTTTTCCAGCGTTTCTTGAGCCTCCTTTGCAAGATGAAGATGAAATCACCATGAAATTAGGGACCTCCATACAATCTTTTTGATGGTACTTGTGCATATCCACTCTGCAGAGTTGTAAGTGAACATAAAAGCCTCAAGACAAGCAAATTCTAACTCTTTGCCTTGATTTTTCCTTATTTACCTCACCAGTCTATTTTTCTCTTAAACCACATGAGAACAAGTGGGACCACTGAAGATGTGAGCTTGGTGAGATACAGATATTGTGCCTTAAACAAAGATAGTACTAATGAATTCACATTCAACCTTTTCAGCCCAGTGATAGAAAAAGATTTTCAGTCACTTTAGCTTGAGCTACATTTGCACTCAGGGTCACCTAAAGAAAAGGACAACACATTCATCTTTATCCTCCTTGAGTTGTGGAACCACTCAGATAATCTATAGTCAGTTGCAAAGTGAAATTAAATACCTTAAAATGCCATCTATCTGATCCCCAATTAAAACATAATCTTTTTAAAGCTGTCAATAGCTGCTGACCAGAATCAATAAGGGGAAGATTATGACTGGCACTTCTCCAGCAATCTTCAGGCAGACACAAAATACACTGCTGTTGTCAGGTCAGGAGGAAAAGGGGAAAACTGGACCCCAAGCAGAACTACATCATAGACAAGTGGAATTTGAGATCCTATGCAGTGATCCGACTGGACAGTTTTGGGGTTTATTGGGGGAGGGGAGAGGGACATATTTTTATTTTTTTTTAACTAGGAAGGGAAGGAATATGATACAGGACAAGGTTTTAAAGAAATAACACTGGAGTCTTAAAATTATGAATCTTTAGAAAAGTATTTGTAAAAGAAGTTTTACTTTGATCCTTCTATATATGTACACTGAAGCTCCAGATTCAGCCAGTGTCTTAAGAATTTGAGGCATACTGCTTTTCATTTGCATTTAAGGAATATAAGCTTACATTTATCTAAGTAGATCCTGGATATTCCCCATCATTGCTACAGGAGTTAAAGTTTTAACTATCTAAATCTAGTGTTTGACATCAGTGACGTGAATGATCCCTACTACAGCATGTAAGCTTAGGGTAAGAGGCCTAAACTACTTCTTTTCCTCCTGACCTACATTAGGATTGCTTTTATTTCTAGGCCAGAATGAAAAGTTCAGCATAAAAAACTGTTTCCTGGTGTTCAGAGGGCTTAGTAGCCTTTCTACCCACAAGCTGTTGCTTTCCTCCAGCCTTCCACAGTACAGATTGTGGCACAAATGCTCCAACCTGCCTGTGAAGTTAGAGCAGTCAGAGCAATACACTTATTGTAGTGACAAAAAAGTCACCCAAGCACTACCTCTAAAGAAAATTCTTTCAACACAACCCATAACTGGTGTTAAGTTGTCCAACAGTCCTTATAACTGAATGCTGAAGAGTGGCTCATATATGTGAATTTTCCTTCTCCTGCTGCAAAAGCCATGAAGTAAGCTCTAGATCCAAAAAGACAGGCTACTGCAATGATCCAAACTCACCTAGACCTTAGGAATGGTGATCTCAAGTACTTGCCCTGACAGAGTGTCTGTGAAACACTAAATCATTTCATCTCCATGCATCACTTCCCATTTGCAGAAAAGTGGGTGACAAATCTTCTGTGCCTCTGCTGCTCTGTGGAGAAGCACAAGAATCATTGAAACTGTGGATTTGATAAGCACCTAAAATCAACAGAAGCAAATCTGGGGTCTGAAACTGCTTAAGTGAGAAAACACATAAGGGATTGTAACACAGACGTAATATGCTGAAACAGCACTTTTAGGTGCTGCTTGCGTTTAAGTAGGTTGATGAATGACATATCTGACTTTTCTCACTTTTATCTATCATGTAAATATAAGCTTTAAAATAGTTTGTCTTCTTATAAAACTTTGTATATTTTGCAAGTAATTTGCGTAAGAAGATCCCTTTGCAAATAAAACAGCCCATTCTAAAGTTACTTTCTCCAAAAGACTTGCAAAGTGCAATATGTAGTTGCATTTTCCTGACCACAGGGAAACAAACACAGAAGCAGTCGTGGCATCTCAAAACACAACTGCAAACATGTCAGCATAAAATTTCTGAAATCAGTCTGGCCCTGCTCTTTTTATAGGACTGGTTTGGATCCCTTCAGATTTGCACATTCACCTACAGATTTCCTTGATATTGGTCAGTTTTGTAACCTATCGGATGCGATTATGACAGCACTGTTTTGTGCAGAGCGCTTTTCTGTCTCATTAGAATAGATCTTTCTCATTTTTATTGACTGAGGAGATGCAATGACAAGAAGCAAAATAATACTCCAGAATGGTTCAAAATTTGTTTTATGACTTATAAAAAAGTGACATTCATATAAGAAGGGCAGAAAAGATCCAAACCAGGCCCAATAGAGTGGTCTATTGAAGAGAAAAATCAGGCCTAGAAAAAGCAAGGAAGTTGATTCCAGATTATTTTCAAAGTCCAAATTTAACCAGTCAGTTTTGAAAATGTTAGCATTTGCAAAATGGAAATTCTTGTCCTGTGTTTGAACATGGGGCATCACTATGTGTTTCAAACAGTATTGTAATGGTTCTTCAATACACTATTACTTGCAACAACCAACCACAAAGAAATCAAAGAAATTAAAGTAAAAAATAAGCCAGCTGTAAACAGCTGCAACCTCTTGTTCTCCTTAATCATTTAATTCCATACACCTATATTGAAATTTCACACTATGCCTTAGCAGGGCATTGTCACAGCAAAACACTAGAATGCTGATATTGTGCTAGGTCAAGAGTTAAGTAAGTTCATTCCACCCCTGCTATTTTGTGTTTTAAAGCAGTCCTTACTCTAGGCAGACTCTCTCTGTTATTATTACTTCTTGAATGATAAGAGCTGGGATTGACCTTCAAAAGAGATTTAAATGGCCTTATCCGAAAAACAGTCTGTGAACATCTATAAACTAATGTGCCGCCTTTACACCTCCTTTCTCAGAGAGGAGGTGTAAAGGCAGCACATCAAAGTCAGCAAGGAACTTACAATAATGGATTTCAAAGTCAAAAATCTAATGCAAATCTAAGTATTTGCTTATAGACTCTTTGAAGTCTTGACAGATTAAGTTTAGAAGTATTTTCATAGATGGTATCTACATAATCTAATAGAGATGATTTCAGGAACTGAGTAGATGTTTCCAGTAGATGTTTCGATTATGGAACACCCTTTTTCAATAACATTAATAAAGAATACATTTTTGTTTAATTTCTTTTAAGTTTATAGCACAATACTGAGTGGTTATAAATTATATTCTGCATCTGTGGAAAGGTTTTTATCTCAAGAGAAGAAACTGACAGATGCACAGGATAAAAGAGTCCCATCTCTGCTACGCTTATATAATATAATTGACTTTGTTAAAGGACATTTAGGTGTTGTTTGATTTACATCCTATGTCAGCTTAATGCATCAACCACGTAAGGTTCCACTTGTTTAAATATTTCATTTTAAAAGGTGCAGTAAGCTCATAACTTCACCAACATCCACTCTTCCCTGACTAAAATGGATTCTCCAGTTTAATCTATTACACTAGAAGTAAATGAAGACTTCACCCTTTCCCTTGACAGAGGAACTGAGACTGTCATATTACTTATTGCCATCAAAGTTGAAGAAGGTGCTAGTAAAAGTGTGACAGTAATTATATGGTATTTTTCCTTTTTAAAAAAAAAAGTGTAAAAAAACCCTTGAAACATAAAAATGCAAAAAAGAGAGAAGAAAGTCTTCACTGTTATTTTTCATATGAGAATTTTTCTTTTAAGTTAAAAAAAAAAAAAAGAAAAGAAAAGAAAAAAGTGTTTAGGGTTTTTTTCCAGGTTCTGTTTGATTTATGTTTATTTGCTGACATATTATCAGAGCAATATTTTTCAAATTAGATACACTTACAGCTGTTGGAATTACTTAAAGTGTGTTTGTAGATCTACTCTGCACCAGAAAAGTTTTCCTGGTTGTAGCATGCCAGAAAAAAAGCTCCTAAGGTGTGCACAGTTAAATATCCAGATAGAAGGGCATTTTGCTTGTATATCTTTATGTTGTTGGAGCTTTTGCTAGCAATATTACAAATAAAGAAAGAAAGAAAGAACAATCTCAACCAGCTTAACTTTCCAAGAAATCACCTGGCATAAGCTAAACTTGTTTGTGAATTTTCTTACTGAGATTTTAGAAGGCTTCCACCCCTTCACAAACAAATTAAAATATCTACTATAAATTATAAATTGTCTCTGAGTAATACAAGGCATTTTAAAACAAACTTTGCAACTTTAACTCTCAAATATTTTTAGAAAGAGACAATATCCAACCTCACCTTTTGGAACATGGGTAAATTGAGAGTCTGAGCCCGTGTGTGATGCATGAAGTAACACAGATAGTCCACAGAAAAGAACAAGGCAACCTAGAGATCCCACCTTCTCTCTTGGTAGAATTTTCTTTAATCCACAGATGGGTAAAACTACACAAGACACAGATCTCTGCAAATTCATCTGCTCAGTCTCTTGAATGTAAGCTCTCAGACAACAGTGATGGTGCCCTTCTTTGAGCTTTACATGGATTTTTTCTTACATATTCAGGAAAAATGGGGCAGGGAAACAGGAGTGTAGTCTTTTGCATGTTTTGCAATTATAAAGTTACTTAAAGTAACTTTAAGTCACTTTCGAACTTGAAGGTTCGAAAGTATAAAGTGCCAAATATTATCAGATGTGGGCTTGAAGAGAAACATCAGTTATAAACTTTATATACCCACAGAGCTTGACTGTTTCCTGTAACGAAATGTACAGAGCAAGATTTTAAAACTGAAGTGATGTTAAAATCTGATGTGTTTTTCAGACAGTCTTAGGGATTGAACTACCTAAACAAGCAGACAAGCTACTTTGCCTTCCCAAATTGCAAAACTATCTTGATTAATCTCCGGCCACAAGGAGAGAATTATGCTGCTTGCCCCTTTGAGTCCAAAACAGAATACATATGAATATACTTTCCCTCTTTCTTCCCCAGTAGGTGTTTACAAGATAGCAGCAAACTGAAACAGAGATCTAGGATTTTTACCTTTCACAGCCTGGATGACTGGAATAAACTATTTCATATCTCCCTTCTCTAGTTTTCTGTCTTTAAAATGGAAATGACAACACCAGGTTCTGCAGCTCTGCATTGCACAGATGTTTGTCCATGTAAGCTGGCATTATTTTATTTTCTTTCTTGGTACCATGGTTCTTTTTTCCATTGGCACTGATCTCCAGCTATTTGATGATTCCCGCATCAGGTTACATGCACACCAGCCTGCACAGAGTGCACTAGCACGGCTGTGCTTTCTTCCAGATAGCTCACAGGTATGCAAAGGTTCACAGCAACCCCCATGTCTCCCTGGGGATCAAGTGAAACTTCAGGGTTAGACCAGTGCCCTAAGCAGAGTCACATTCACCCTTATTGTGGGGATGAGGGATTTAAAACACCACATCATGTTTGGTACTGTTGCCCTAGAGTGCTTGTTTATCTTTAATGAATTCATCCTTTTGAGCTATTTTGGGGGGGAAAGAACCTTTCTTCTTCATGCTTGTGTTTGTTTTACTTTTGAGGTGTGATCAAAGTAAGTCCTGGCCGTGTAATCATTTAATGCATTTTGGCTGCAGTTTCAGCCTTCTTTGAAATTTATCCCTTTTCTCTTGCCTGTGACAGCCAAACTTTACCTCCAGGTAGTAAAGGAGGCTTACAAACTCTTTTATATCTCACATCTGCTTTCAGCCCATTAATCACCCAGACTGTAGACAGTTTCTTCCCTCTCCTATAGAGTGTGACTTTGTCTAGACTAGGAATTAAAGAGTGAATTTTAACCTGGTCCAGCTAACATGTTTAAATGTGGACCAGGCTGTGTATCCTTTAACTCCTGTGCCGCCAAGCAAGTTAAACACTTACATAGAAATGATGCCTCAATATGACAAATTTAACACAAGCCAAAATATGATCTTCCTTGTTTAAATTACAGGTAAAATCTTGGCCCTTACGAAGTCAACATAAGCTTGCTATTGATTTCAAATTACCCAGAGTTTCCCAACTAACTTTAAGAATACATTACACAGGATTACTTGAGCAAGAGCAACTACTTACTATGACTCTGATGCAGGAGCTAAGAATTCCATATCTTTAGGGACCCAGCTGCTTTTACCATTGTGGCCCAGATGCACAAGGATACTGAACCAGAGCTTCTATCTGCAGAAGTTCTAAAGTAAAAAAATAACCACCCTGTGAAGTATCATTTTACAAATAGTAGTCAATTTACCTTTTAAGATTCATTGCAGAAGGTCTATCAGTTCTACTGTTTTTACAGTCCTGGCTGCTTATTTCCACCTTTCTCCAGATTTCCATTCAGCTGGGAATAAAGTTTCCTTCTCCACTGTGAGTAGTCCTGCTGCTAGCAGTTTCTCCCCAGCCTCCAGTGTCCATTTTCATGTCCCAACCTGGCACTCACTCAACTGAACCAGTGATTTGTATTGCTATGTTCTCACTTGGGGTGCTGAAACCTTTAGCAAAGGAAAGCTGATTTGGGGGAAGGCTTTTCGTGGTTTTTAAATCAATTAGTTCTTGGGTGCACAAAGCAGAGTTAACAGTGTTCATTTATTCACCAGACTCTGAAGAAATTTGCCAGAGAGATAGAAAAACTTAACAGTGAATGAAGGACCAAACAAAGAGGAAGAAAACTGTGATGGAAGAGAGAGAAAGGTTTTTGTATATGGTGACCTTTTCAGCATGAGCACACAACGCCCTTGAATCAGATTCACATGTAGACACAGACAGCGAGTTAGTATGGAGAAGTACTCCTGTTCCTAGAGTCTGAACTTTTAAAAGTGAGTTAGAGATGATGGAGAACTGACTCCTGCCAGCCTTTATCTCATAACAGAAAAGGTCAGCTTTGCCTCTGTTTTCTGCTTTTGGAAGAAAGTATTTTGGTTTAAAGTATCCAATTGATTAATAAGCTTTGTATAAATGATTAATAAGCCATCAAAGTATTTAATATCATTTTAACTTGGGTTTTGTTTACTCTCTATTTGCCATCTAAAAAATGTTTATGCAACATTATGAGGCAATGCATATTTATCAAAGACTGCAGGTTAATGGAGGATGATCGGGAAAGCAGAGAGAAAACATGATTCGCCTATTAAGTTGAATTAGGAGAATTTGGAGGCAAAATGCATGGTAATTGTTACTCAATGTCTGCCAAAACTTAAATCATCATCTTATATCAATGCAGTGCCTCCACTCCCAAACTACATTGCAAGCTATGAGAGAATCATTTCACATTACCTTCAAAACTCATCTACCTCTTGAGTAGTACAGTAACTATGCAGCAGCCACACACAGTATTTTTGGCTATTAAAATGAATGCAAACACAGAGTAAAACAGACTGAACAATGTAAGGCAGAATACTGCTAGCCAGCTGGAACATTGTGTACTGGTATTTTTTTTTTAAATTACACTATTTATAATGCCCCACAAATTGACAAGCTACAAACACAGGGGACATAATGAGAGTCAGTACAAGAAAGCCATATTGCAGGCTCACAATGTACTCCCCTGTTTTGCACTTCACCTTGTCTCACACGAGCTGTGACATAGCTGGATACAGATACACCAGCAGCAACCAGGAATAGGTTATAAGGATGGAATTCCTTGCCAAGTGGGGCTGCATTCTCTTTTTCTGTTTTGTTTTTTTTTTTGATTTTGCACATATAATGAATTTCACAGAACATAATATCTGCTCTCCAGATAACAGGTCTGCACTGAAGAAAGTAATAATAAAACTATGTTAATGTGACCTTGACGTTACAAAGCTATACTCTGAGGCATATCAGACTCCCAAGCAGAGTCCATCATTTTATGAATTCACCTTGATAATAAATTAATGAAATTATAGTCTTTCCATATAAGACTGATCCACAGTGCCAACACAGACAACATGCATACCTTTTTGATTACCTCTCGCTATTAAGATGTATCTCAGAAGGAACTTTTCTACAGTTTACATATACCTGTCAAATCATCATGGTCTAACAGCACCAGAAATTCACAGATCAATCTCTGAGATTAGGCTAAAGCTTCATAGTTTCTTGACCCTGAACTTTGGCACAAGCCTGCCCTCTCCTGCTCTGTTCCTTCTCACCCATCCTGAACACATGCATCAAATTAACAAGGAATAGAACTTTTCGTTAGTTTCGTTCACTTCTGTGACTTAGCAAATTTTATGTATGTTGTTGGACTGGGAGGATCAAGTTTTAACATATTCTGCAGTCTCAGTCTATATGAAAGCATAATTGTTCTATTCAATTACATGGAAGCAAGACTGCAAGGAGTAAAAGCACTTGGGAGATTTCAAGGGGGTGTTTGTTTATACTTACCTCAGTACAGGACAAATCGGTCCCTAAAGTTTTGCTTTTAAAGCATATAATCTTTGTGCACGTTTCACCATCATGACTGGTGGTCAAGATGGGAACTTTGAACTGCTGTGCTCCCATACGAAGGGCATAATCCAATTTGAGATTAAAGGACACCAGGTACTGCTCATGAAAAGAAAGTCTGTCAAGCTGAGTGCATAGTTTACCTTTACATTAATACAAGTGGGAAGCAAGCATTTTGTGTGTGTTAGATTACGTTCTGGAATTTACAGGGTAATGGCAGCAAAGAAAATGGACTTTAATGTAGTCAGAGGACCTGATGAGAGTCATCACTTCAGCTGTAGTCCTTTGTTTACAGCCTGGAAATGAAGACTGTAGAGGGAGATGGGAAATTTCAATGTCAAGTGGAAATACTTTGGATTTATTATGGAGTAAAAGAACTCAGAATCTCACAGAATCACACAATATGCCAAGATGGAAGGGACCCACAAGGATCCATGATGACAACTCCTGGCCCTGCACAGGACCATCCTCAAGAGCCATAGCATAAGCCCAAGAGAATAATCCAAACATATCTTGAACTCTGTCAGGTTTGGTGCTGTCACCATTTCCCTGGGGACCCTGTTCCAGTGCCCAACCACCCTCTGGGTGAAGAACCTTCTCCTAATACCCATCCTAAAGCTTCCCTGACACAACTTCAGGCCATTCCCCTGGCTTCTGCCCCTGGTCACCACCGAGCAGAGATCAGTGCCTGCCCCGCCTCTTCCCCTCACAAGGAAGTTGTAACTGCAATGAGGTCTCCCCTCAGTCTCCTCTTCTTCAGCCTGAACAGACCAAGTGACCTCAGCAGCTCCTCATAGGGCTTCCCCTCAAGGCTCTTCATCATCTTTGCTGTCCTCCTTTGGGCACTCTCTAAGAGCTTAATATCTTTCTTTTATTGTGGTGCCCGAAACTGCTGCAATATTCAAGGTGAGGCTGCACCAGTGCAGAGCAGAGTGGAACAATCCCCTCCCTTAACTGGCTGGTTGTGCTTTGCCTGATGCCCCCCAGGTCTTGCCCCACTGAACCTTTTGTGAAGCAAGTTCAAGGAAAACAACAGAGGAGGATAATGCAATATATTCAAACTGAACCAAAGTTTTTCTCTTGTAGGACACAGATTAATGTATCATCAATTCATTTTTTCTTATAAAAAAATGTGGCACATTTGGCTAAAATCTTACCATTTTCTTCTCTGCTTATTTCCACTGAGAGGGTGCTCAGAAATCTTTGTTCCAGCAATACAACAACCAAAAGCTCAAGCACTTTAAGAAACCACACAATTGGAACACACTAACAACAAAAATACAGCTTTTTTATTAGGTTTGACTTACCTTAAGTTTTAAATCAAACTAAAGCAATCAAATTTTTAAAGTCTGATCAGCTGAGAAATAAGGATATTAAATATGATTAAATGTGATTGCATTTGAGTGTAAGGACTGTTCTTCCATTACTGCTTTGATTAAAAAAAAGCAATCTGAGCTGTGAGGTAGAAAAGTTAAATGCAGCACGAAAAGAAAAAGAAAAGGGCTTGAAGTTTCTTTCCTTTATTTTTCAATACATAGTACTTCTTGTATGGGAAAATAGTATGATTTTAAGTATGTGCTTTTGCAAAGCCGAAAGCACATTGGCAATGTTTCTGTAACATAATATTCCTTCATGCTTTTTAATTATAGGAAATATGAAGATGAAAAAAAGGAAGAATAAAAAGTTGTTCTTATGGGATGTCTGAGAACAAGAATAGGAGACACATTTTCAAATGAAAAGTGGACTGGAAACCTTAGTTCCTAAGCTGGAATTTAATTGGTGCAATATTGGAGTTTAGGGAGTAATAAAGTTTTTGTCCTCAGGTTATGAGAAGAAAATTACCCATAAAAATTTTTTGGATTATAATACCTTAGCTGCTTCACCAACCTATCTTTTTCTGGTATTATCATCATTACTACTCTGATAATTTTCTGTGTTTCATACCTTCACCTCCAAGCATTTTGGATGGTGCTGAGAACCCCAGTGAACTTCTCAAATATAAGGCAGAGATCAGCCACTGATCAAAATTAACTTGAACTGCAGAGTCCTTCGGAGCTGTTTTCAGAAAGGCAAAATGTGTCACTCCTCAGAGATGAGATAAATGGTAAAACCAGCACAGATCACTCACTCTCACCTCTTAATTGAAAAGTTGGCTGCTGATCAAGAGCTGGCAGTGACCAGCTCAAGCCATCAGGATGCCAATATATGTTTTGACCTTATTTCTCCACCTCAGAACAGATCAATCACAAATTAATGTTATATTAGTGAAAGTAAAGACTTTTACTGAAGGGTGAAATCTATTTAAAAAAGCATCCAATGAAATAGTGAAAAACAAGAAAACAGAGAAAACTAACCTAGACTGGCAGCAAAACAGTGTGCTTACTCAGTACTAGTAAAATAATCTGGAATCTTAATTGTATCTAAAGCACAATAACACAAATAATTTTCAAAACATGATAACTGGTATATGAAAGATTCATTTTTTTATTTTTTCTTTTTTTAATACAGCAAAAGTTGTAATCAGTTTTCTGGTTGAAATAGCTATTCTAGTTTGCCATTAAGTATTATGTACCCAAGAATACTTGATATTGTCAGTGCTCCAAACTACTGAATGCAAGAAAAAATTCTCAAAAGGACTCCAGTTTTATGATAAAACGGCACATTAGAATGAGTCCAAAGTAGAGAAACTTCTGTTTTTAAGCCTGTTTGAATAGGTAAAAACTCTGGGAACCACACAACTGAAACATTAGCCTCTGCATCTCTCACTCCTTGCTCTTCTCATTTTAAAAATGTTAATTGCAAACACTGAACACGGTATTGTAACAATACAATGTAACTCCTTGTCATGGACCCCAGGTGGGTGTGCACGACTGAATGCTCACCTGTCTGTGTGTTGATCCTTCCCAGCTTGCACGGGGTGCGTGCCTGTACCTTTACACCAGGGATCCAAGCCTGGAAGGGGGGCGATACAAAGAAAATGTATTGGTCCAAGGACTAAATTTCAGGCTTGGTGAAAGTAACTCAGAAGTGTTTATGCGCTTAAGAGTTGGGTTTATATAACTGAAAAGCTTTAGGACCAGACTTCTAAGATAAACATTTATGGAGCAGGTAAACCACTCATAGAATGTGTGTAGTCTCTCCAAACTGGACAGTTGTCTTTTAGTTTAGTAGGAAATACAAGGAAGCTGAAGATAACCCCTCTGTACTCATTTACACACGTGCACATACTTCCAGTTCCTGCCTTAAATTGAAAACATATTTAGGTAGGGAAGACAGACAAAAAGAAACAAAGCTGTATTTTACTTACTGGCATAATGAAGGCACTGCACTCTGATTTATGGCAAGTACCAAAGGGGTTATCGTTCCCACCTGCCTACCATCCTTACCAAGCAGAGTGTCCTTTAGCTGTTGCCTCTGTCTTATGGAGACTCACACAGGCTGGGAACTATGGTACTTTTGGAGTAGGCACAGTGCCTGTTCAGCTTTCTCCCCTATGGCATCAGGGACTTCAGTACCTTCAACAAGTACCACCAGAGCTCATGAGTCACAGCATCAAGACATAAAGAGGAGTTCCTGAAGAAACACCTACTGAGCTCATCAGTGCCAAAGTGCAGCAAGACAATCTCTGGCAGAACTACACATGTAAGATTAGTTTTTTTACTCCAAGTCCAGGATCCTATTAAAAATGCAAATATTCTATTACAAGAATAAGAATTATGTATGATGATGCCTCCACAGACTCCGCTATGAAGGAAGCATGAATTTTACACAGGTTTCATTCTCAGAATTAAGCCTAAACCTTTCCAAAATGAAGTGGGGAAAAAAACTCCAGCCACTCCCATTAAAAAAAAAAAAAAAAACAAACCCCAAATAAAAAAAAACACCATAAAAAAAGGCACTCCAGGACACTGAAACAGATGGAACATGCCAGCATTTGCTTCAGAAAAAAAAAAAAAAGAGTTTATAATGGAGGCGCTGTAACAAGTTTAATTATAGAAGCATGAATGGCATCCCTATAATAAAACAAACCAACAAGTCAAATGAACGTCCTTGCCCTTTATTAAAAAGCTGTGTGCATTTGTTCTTTGATATAATGCTATGGCAGCTTACCTTCCAATTACTGGTTCTTCTTACTCTATCCTGTGTTTCAGAAAAAATGAAAAGCTCAGAGGCACAATGCTCTTGTAAAAATGAAAAGCATTTATTTCTCATATTTGAGCCTTGGTTTGCCAGGACAGCCTCACAAGGTAAACAGTCTTGTTTTCTTAAGGGCCCTGGTACAGCAGAAATTATATTCAGCCTAAATTTCTGTGCCATCATGCTAACATTTCACATGGAGCAGAAAGTGCTTCCTCACGCTTCAGTATGAAAATGCGAAAGACACCCTGGCTTAATGCTACTTTAAGAGATCAGAATTCATCTTTCAGCATGTGCATCACTCTCTCAATAGTATAACAGAATAAAATCATATTATTGTTCTGTGCCCAGGGAAATGAAAAAGACATATCTTTTTTTAGCATATGGAGTAAATTCTGAGTGCATCTTATGGTTTAACAAGAGCATGATGCAAAATCTGCTGAAATCAATGGGATCTGGAGGATTTTGGAGGACTTTCAAACATGCCCTGTGGTAGGAAGACATTTGTGAAGCATTTGCTGTTAACTTAAGTTTGTTATCAAACACTAAAACACTCTACCTATGAATCTTAGAGATTTTATGAACCTCTACTTGGCTGTGATGGACTTTACGTTGTTCCAAATCTCTCCATAATTTACTCAGTAAATTGGATAGATTGGATAGTCAGGTCAGAAAAATATGTATACTAGTGTTTATAACAAATCAAATCTTCTTTTACTGTATTGTCTGTTTTACAACTTCTTCATTATAACAAAAACATTTCTGTGTCAAGTGATCAGTTAAGAAATGTCTTTTCCAAATAACATTCCAAACTTTCAAATACCACACCCAGCAAGGTGGTAAACTTCCAGCACAGTCAGTAAACATTCATTTGTGGAGTAACTGGAAAGTGCCATTTAGTATCAGCTCTGTCTAAGAGCACAAAGTCCTGCCTTTAGATGCTCACAGCCTCAGAAAATGGTAACTCACAACTAAGCAAAGCA
>JAYRBT010000177.1:50433383-50462315 GCA_036023395.1 Myiotriccus ornatus | reverse complement strand
CGTAGATGGATTGCCTTATAGGGCTAACGGGCTCCATCTGCCCGGGGAGTGGCCCTGACCAGGAATCGAACCCGGGTGTAGGCGGTGACAGCCCCGCGCCTTAACCACTAGACCACCAGGGGCTCCCGGAGAAACTCAGAATAATGATATGAAATAGCAGGATCGGAATAATACTATATGAAGATATGTAGAAGTAATGCTGAATTAAAACTAAACTTTTTATATTCCCTCTAGGAAAAATGCCATGATGATTTTCACAACTAAAAGAGATTTGATGTAATTGTTTCAGTCTTTTTTTCAATTTTTTTTTCAAATTGAAGTGCAAAATGTTTTCTGTGCCGTGAATGTAACATGAGATGGCAATGTAAAAAATTTAAAAAACATTATACGTAACAAAATCCTCAGAAATATGTAACCATTGGAGGATTAGTTTCGTTGTTTATTTCTTCTCTATAAATAAGGAGAAGTGATGATTATACCACAAAAATTGGCATTGTACTTGAGCCTGTGGAATCCCTGAAGCTACTTTTAATATTATTATTATTATTTTCATAATGGTGCCTAAGAACAAAAATATTTATTTTTGAAGTGTTTCCCTACTCTATTTTTTTTCTTTTCCCAGCTGCTAGGAATACAGCTTCAACAACAAAATTGGACACTGAAAACTGACAGCAGTTACCCATCTTTTAAGATGTTAGCTAGTACCAAAACACAACAGTGTACATTTCAGGTTTTGAACCAATAACATTCACTGTAAATCACTCGCAATAATTTCATTGACTAAGATGTGCTTTAAGTTAAATGCCAAGTAAAATTCAAGAAGCAACCTGGAACTAGATGGTGGATACTCTGAACAAGATGGGAAAGGCTCAGGATGCAGATGGGCAGTGCCAGTTAAAAGCACAGGTCAGTCGTTTCCCTGTCAAGCATTACAGTCACATAGGAACCTTTATTTAAAACAAACAAACCAATCCCCCAAAAAATCAGCTTCCTTGCTGCAAAAGAGGCCTTTCAAGGAATCTTGGTTCAGTGACCTCCAGGTTCACTCTAAAGCTTCTGTGTATTTCAGGCCATGGGATTAATGACAAATCCAGCAAAGCATACGACTAACTTTAAGCCTGTATGTAATCTCAGTTAAGTCAATTAGTCTGCCTGCATGCTCAAAGGTAAGCAGATCCTGAAATACTTTGGTGGTCTGGTATGATTATCCCTACTGATGTGCAGACATAGTAACTGCTAACCCACACATTGAGGAAAACTAAGTTCTGCCTCCAGCTCAGAAACACATCTTTCTGAGGTGTCTATGATATATATCACCAATTCTACTGAAAGCCACTGAAAGCTCCAGGAAATATTAAATAAGGAATAAATAAGTGATGTTCCTTTCTCATTTTGTACAATATATAATAGAGATGATAGTTGTACAGCTGGATTCTATAACAGTTGAATAACATTCACGTTCAATATCTGTCTTTAAATAGCAAAACTACAAAAAAAATTTCTCTTGTTAGTTCATTTCTGTGCTGAGTCATTGTTGGGATTGCCTATGTCACATTAACACAGTTCCTATAGATAGTACAACCATATAAACATTTAACTCAGAAGCAGCTCAATGTAGGTGCTTCACTGGTGAAGCTCTGAGATCCTTACATCCAGCTTGTGAGTTTTTTCATGCCTAGAGACAGTAAAATTAGTCATGAATGTTACAACCAACATGTTTCAAAATCCCCAGGAACACTTTTGTGGGCAGATTATGATTTGTTAAAAGTAGGTTCTCAAAGGTCTTCTATTTACTTCCTCTGTTCTCTGTAGCTGATAATAATTTGCCAGAGGTCCCAGCAAGGCTGTTCATACTTGAATCTGCCTTGACCTAAAACAACCAGAGCTTCTTTTGTTGGCTTGAAGGATGAACCCAGTATGCAGTATGTTGCAGATTTTGGATGACATTGCCTGAAAACTGTGCAAGATCTTCAGAGAAAAACATGTAAATCTGTCATGTAAATATGTATTTATGGGGTTTTTAGAACTTGGATAACTGCTATACAGATAGCTCCCTATCATCTGAATATATATTTAAAGAATTTAAAAATATGCAACTTTGACCTTAGCTGTTGCCATATAACTAATCAGAGCTCTGGTCGCTGTGCAGACATAGGATGGAGTTACGGCATTTTCCTATTCCACGGGCCCATGTGTAACCAAGCCAATCCTTAGAGATGATGCAGCATTATAAACAAGGCAAGGCTCCTTCTTGAAATGTAACAACAGTGTTTACTCTGGAGAAAGGGCTGCTGCATCTCCTGGAAAATAACACCTTTGGACTGGCAGAGTTTGTCTGTTAGAGAAAATGAGCCCTTTTTTGGCACCAGTGCACCCCGGGCAGACCTGGCACAACATCATGACTTGACACATTAGTATTTGTCTCCTGGATCTCTTGCACTGTGCAGCTTTGAGTTAAAATTATCTTGCTGCAAGCCCGACAAATGCACTTTTTGTTTTCACATACATCTGCTAGTATTAACAGCAAAATAGTACCTTATTGCTGCATTGCTCTCCTTCCACCTTTTCCATTGCAACAGGCAACTGGAGTCACAAGGATTTTCTCTTATCTAGAAGATTTTAAGTGGAATTTGGACTTCTTGGTGAGATTTTCTCCTACCCTATGGAATCCTGTTTGTGTTGTGTTAGACAGCGGACTGCACAGTTATATGTACAACCATATGCTTTTTTCCAAGGGAAAGATTAAAGCAGTGGTACTATACAGTAGCAACAGGGTCCATCACAGAGCAAGATGATATATTCAGGTCTATTTCCTGATTTAAACTTGTTTTCAAACATAGACTCAATTCCTAGAGCTGATTTCATCCTGAGATATCTGTTTTTATGGACTGTGTGCTGGTATCTCAGAATTATCTGCTTCTTGCAGATATCCCGACCTGCTAATTAATAACATGAATTCACAACAGGAGTTCTCCTGCTGAAATCACAGCTAGAAATAGATATGAGAACAGCATATATTTTTTAATTTTAAACTTCCTTTTTTTGGTAAACTGCATGCAGTGGTTCTGCTATGTCACATTCTGACATGACAATAAAGCATGACATGATGTAACCATTAATATGGCATAACCAAATGCAAAGTGATTCATTCTGACTAAGCGTGTTATGATTTTCTTATTATTTTTCTTAAGTCTTACATTCTACCTTACTGTTAACTAGTTAGTTTTATTCAGGAACCAGGTGCAGGAGTGCAAGAAGCAGAGCTGTCCATGCACTGTCTGTAGCAACACAATATACAGATTTGAAGAAACGTAAATGTTATACTGAAGTGATGCTAAGGCTGCTTCTAAACTAAGGCCCCAATTCTGTGTTTGGAACTATGCAGGCATGCTCTACAGAACAGAAAACTCAATGTTAAAAGGTTTTAACATGATCATGGCATGAAGTGTGCTTGCATTTTTCTATATACACATTTTTGATACCAGATAGAACTGTGCAGGAACTGAAAAAAAAAAAAAAAACTATGGAGGAAGAATATTAGGAAGATAGCAGGAAGTGCAGAAAGTTAAGGTTGTGAATCTTTATAAGTCTGTTATGGTCTAACATACTAGAGTGCTCATTATCAATATAATGCATCAGCTCTGTACTCTGATGGTTGTAAAGGTCAGTTATCCTGTATAACAGTCCACAAAATGAGCATTCTCCAATTAATTCTAAAAGCTGGTATTATAAATCCACCTTCCACACTTTGTCATGACTAACAGGTGACATGAGTAAATGACAGACTGTAGAGACATCTCTTAGTCATATTAATACTCAGGCACAGCAGCAAGGGTTAAGGACAGAGTGTCAGGTTTAACTTCCCTTCATTACCATTCAGAAAACTATCATTTAATATTAAGATAATTGTAACACAAGGATATGAGTCATGCCCTTGTGTTACAATTACCTTTAATATTAAATAATAGTTTTTGTAATGGTAATTTCCTTTGGGGATGTTTCATTCCACATTAGGCAGTTCTGACTGATGTCTGTCTTTGCAGATATCTCTATCAGCCACTAAAAGCTCTCCTACGAGTACATATCCATAATCTACAGGAATTCAAGACCATGAATATCATTCCATTGAAGTCATTGTTCTTTATACTAGATGTTTCTTCCTATCAACAGTTTGATTATTTGATTGTGCCATAACTGTGATTTTCTTTTTGAAATCTACACCTCTTGCTGTGCTGTGATGGGACTTCATCCACATCCCTCGATGCCTGGTTACACTATAAAACATGGTATATACATGAGGTGGGCACTCTGGAGGATGCATAGGGTTTAACTTGCTGTTACTGCTGTGTTTTGCTGTCTGAGGGTGTAGTACATTCTAGGAGCTGGACAAAAGCAGTGAAAAGAGTTTATATTAAACTTTTAATGTAGAACAGTGTTGTGTAAGCTCAGAAATCACAGGAGTTGCAGTAAACCTAGCTTGTGCCTGTACCATGCGCAGAGTTCCTCTGTCAATGATTACAACCACACAAAGCTGTGCATTGTATCGAAAGTCACTTTCAGAAAGGCATTGTCTAAAAGAGAAAAGAGGCACTAAAAGCTACAAGATTCTGCTGTTAATAGATTATGAGCAGAAAAGTACTGTTAGTAAGGTCTCAGTGTCCTCCCTGAGGATGTGAGAATACTATGGAAATCTTTTCATTTAAATAAACCCTTCTGCACTCAAGAATCGTCGGATGAAGGCATAAGCCTCTCCAGAAAGAGTATGGTTGTCCAGCTCTAAAAAAGGCATGAAGGACACTAAATCCTACTGATGCATAGGATTGCACTCTTTGCCACTCTTTGGCCAGTGGCAGGCAACAATACAAGTACTTCAGTAATATCCTGTGAAAGAACTTGTACCATTTTGTACCTGGCAATTTTGTAACAAAAGGAAAGTGCCAGGACAAGGTTTGAGGCCAGCTGCTTACATGAAACACCCCAAGCTGACAATAAGTGGACAAACAGGTCCCTCTACTGCCGTTCTTCTTTGTCCTCAAAATGCTATCAAATGAACTTTGCAGAAAGGGGTAATTTTGAACTCCTTGGTACCCACAGGCCAGAGCAGAGAATTCTAAAGCAGGACCAAAATCTAATCTTAAGTGCTTATAAAAATTTTTAAGACATCTTAAGTTGGGGACTTCCTTTTCTGATTAGTATCTGGGACTGAATGTCAAGCCTTCTCTGCTTTCACCAGCAGCAGATATATATAGCAAGTATAAATTCTGGAGAAACTGAGTCTCATAAAGGAAATTCTATTTAAAATGACCATAACTGTAGTGAAGTAGTTTAAAGAGCTCTGCATTTTATCTTCAATATTTTTTGCCCTTGTCAGTGACAGCTCAGCCAATAGTCACTATTCTTTTCTGTCTTTCAAAAGCTTGAAGCATAGCTAAGGGCTAGGTGAGACCACATTCTCAGTGTGATTATCACTTAGAAACCTTCTACGCCAAGCAAGCTTTATACAGCCTCTGTACTGCATTTGAATAACACAGGTTATGAAATATTGGTGCTTCAGATCATTAGTCAGGCAATTACAATTTTTGTTTGTTTGGGTTTAATTAAAATTAGTCTCAGAAAGCATCCATTACAAGAAGAGGTCCTCACTGAACAACTGATACTCAACAGTCCTCGACTAGCAAATAAAGAACATCCATTCCTATGCCCAGCTTTAAAAAACAACAATTCCCTAACTGTTCAACGCTTTTTCATTTGCAGATTTCAAGTCACAAGTGAAAGGAGGGCAGTATCACTCTAATGTAAACCAAAAGCATCTGAGTCAGGCAATGTAAAGAATAGCAACTCTGTTCTGTGGCTCATACCTAGCCATTATCCACCCTAGATATGCCACAAAGACACTCGACAGTAGTTTGGTAGTAACATATATTTGCCCGCTTAAGGGCAAACCCTTTGTGCAATTCTGCACAGCTTCGCTGAAGTCAACAGTTTTGTACACACTCAGACCCAGCCCTTATTTTTTTCAGATGCAAATCATTGCATTTAGACAAATCTGTTTTCCTCAAGTGCCATCCTGTATGTATTTGTGGCAGAGAAACTGTACGAGAGCAAACACATTCATCTTTAATCTGATGAATGCTTCACCACGTGCCAGGGTGTGTGTTTCGAAGTATATTGTCTGAGAGGTCAGTTCTCAGAAACCATGGTGTGGAGGTTGACAAAGAGACAGATGTAGAAATGCCTACATGTTCCAAATAAAAGCTGATTGGCCCAAGTACATGAAACTTACAAATCTAAAACTGAGACTAGCACAGACTTAATGATGCAAATTTCCATACATCAGTTTTATAATTCTCACCAATTTCCAGAAAACAATGTAACATAGCAAAATTAGGGGGAAACAAAGGATTTGTCAGTTTATTAGGTACATGATCCAAATCCTGTGAAATTCAGAGGCAGCCTTTGCATAAAGAATAATGGAGTTTGGAGTGGGCTCTGTACTAAGGAGTTATTTCTGGCTGTAGAAGGAAAAATGCCCCCAGCCACAGAGCCATAGACATGTATTTTGTATGCAAAAATACAATTCCTTGTTGAGAACTCTATACATTATGCTTATAGGTAAAAGTTAAATAAAGCATCTCTCTGCTACTGCTGTTTTTTTTATTAAGCTGAGAGAAATGAATTCAATATTCAATTCAAGAAAAAAATTTGGAAATAAGGAAAAGGGTGGGGGTAGGTGAATAAATATATGTAAAATCACAACATGATACTAATGTTCAATTACAAAAACTTTACAGAAGTCTATTTATTTATTTATTTATTCTAATTCTAAATCCCTACCACTACACAACAATGTCACATTTTAATGTAATATCATGTCCAATGCATATTCATGAAATAAAAATCTTGGCAGTGGCACAAGAAAAGTGGGATGAAGTGTGTTTGGCGGAGTGCGTCACGTTTCCAGACCAGCGGATTTTTTGATTAAAGTCCCTTATCCGTTTTATCATGCATATCCACTCTCTGATTAAAGTGATCTGAAGCTGACACTCACAATGTCAGTATGCACTGAGACCCTTCACACAAAACATGGTTGGAATTTATATGCTTTAAAAAAAAGGCTGTGGGGGGGGAAGGGAAGGAGAAATAGACCAACCAAAGCTGCTGCATTAAATTAAGTATATATGTATATATCTATTTACTGAAAAAACACACCTGGACTTGCTTGTATTAATCTTACATATTTCTTTTTAATATTGCCAGGTTACAAATACTTCAGGTTTTGCTTCCATTTCAAAAAGTGTCTGTGGTGCAAGTTCTTTATCTCTGTTATATGGGGCTTTTGATCAAAATGCTTCCACGCTGAGGTGAAAAACACAGCAAAGGTTTCCTACAGTCACAAATAAATAACGAATTTCTCCAAATCAACATGTCTTCTACCTTTTTTTTTCCTCAAAAAAAAAAAATCCTGTGTTTAATTAATGTACCATATCTTTATACATCTCAACCACAGGTTATCTGTTAAGAAAACTGATTCTGCAACACCAGCAGCACATGGGTGTTGCAAGGGGAGGTTTACCACAGATCTACAAATCTCTTCACCAGGTCACATACTCAGAAGCCTCCAAGTATGTGTAGGTTATCTGAAAATTTATTTTCAAGCCTCAGGACATTTAAGAGGATGCAAATTACCTGAGGTAAGTGTCATATGCATGAAAATATGGTAGCCATTTTCTCAGCTTTCTGTGAGTGTTATAATTTCTCTTCAATTTAAAGAGCTTGTGGTCAGGCACTTCACCTTAATTGCAAAAGGTGCTGAAGCATAAGCTCAACTTTAAGCTTAAGACCAATGAAATCTGAGTACTTCAAGTGTTTGTCTTACCTGTGAATAAAGGGATTTCAACACTGCACTTAACAGAGGGATTGCAAATATTCATTCTCTCTGCAATACAACAGTTTTCATATTTCTAAATGCTAGGCTCTAATAATTAAATACTAATGAAAAGCTGTCCTTTGTTTCAGAGATCTATAGATCTCCCATGGTCTGCAGTGTGTTTCAAAGCCTGCCTTCAAACTGAACAGTTCTGAATCTTTTGGTAACTTCTGGCTGACTTTTAAGTTTCAATACCTATGTTTCCTTGATAGGTTTAATTTATCCAATATAACTTTCATTATTTAAGAAATAGCTTACATGAAGTCCAAATGTGTCTCAGCTCCTCTGGACTATGTTTTTATCTTACTTTTATAAAACTGTAGGGTCTTTTAACTGGAAAATCTCTTTTACTGGAGCAGTAAAATGTGTAAGGGCCAGTATTGTCCCTCTTCACACATCCTGCTCAGTTATGTGTCTTCATGCCAAAGTTTAATCAGTGTGCTATTCCAGCCCAGGGCTTTTTCTGAGCAGTTAATGCCAGTCATGCTGAACTGTTACTATATTGAAACTTTGACAGACATTGAGTTAGAATTAATGAAGGACCATCAAATTAATTTCACTTGTGAATTAAGCTTCTCCCTTCTACATAAACTTTAGTATGAGAAATACAGTAGAGTCTAAAGAAAAACACATTTGTTTCTTCTGCTTTTTAAGGCAGTTGTTTGAGTATATGCAGACTTTCTGCATATAACAACATCACATACCCCTGCCAAAAGAGCGGGGGGTTTTCTGCACTTTTTCTTTCTTTTGATCAATATTCCATCCTCTCCACGTCACAATTCTGTGAAGAGAAAAGTCAGAACTTGAGAATAAAAGAGAGAGTCAGTAGAAATTTTAGGAAAAGCATTGTGGAAAAACACTACCAGCAGCAAAGTGTATTTTCATGAGCATGAACATAAACTCCTGGGCAGTTTCACAGCAAATCACCCAGTAGAGTTTCCACACAGCAGTGGATACTGTCACAGTGGCGTCTGAATCCTATCGTAACCACCACTGCTTTTCCCATAAAATACACTCAGTGCTGTCCCATATTTGCATACGGTGAAATGAATTCCACACAGACGTTTCTTAAACCCTTGAAAGTAGGTTTCTGCTGTGAAGACAGTGTGGGTTGGAGAACAATTTAAACCTAAGTATGACCTATGCAAAGCTGATACTACAATGAAGCAGCTCAGCTACTAAATACCACTGCAGTTATCTTATAACTCAGGGTGTATGAGGGAGTGCTTCATCTTCACTCATAAACTGTCTCATTCATTATTTGCCTCTTTTGTCATTAGGGTAACCTGGGAAATACATAATGACTTCAAACAACTGCCAGAGTTGTAAAGAAAGGCCATGTTTTTGTACCTCTGCTCTTCATGATTAGAATCCTAGAGAAATATAAGCAACACTTGATTAGGCACTATGACTTAAAAAAAACCCTCAAAACAAAACAAAAGACCCACACACGTTTTAGTGGCCTGAAGTTTGATTTGGGGTATTGAAAAACTTTTCAACTCTGAAATGGTATTCCACATTTTCAGATAAACTTCTTTGAAAAGGATAAGTCATGAAAGAGATAAAAGGGCAGACTCGTAAGACCATAGCAAGTTTCTACCATCAACACTGCTCTGAGTACTTAGCTAAGATTTAACAGTTCAGGAGTATTTTCTACCTCTGTGCAAAAAAATGCATTTCATGAGACAGGGAACTGTGCATTCACTTCCCAAACTGACACTTTGCATTCAGTAGGTCAGTTTTGAACACAAATAACTGAGCATCTTTGCCCTCACTTCAAAATGAGCACAAAATGGTTTGTGCCTGCATGTTTGTACACTGATCTATACCACAGACTTATGATATTTATCTGGGCATTGCTGAGTGAATACAAAAGCAAATATTAAAAAAAAAAAAAAATCCCTGTTTTGAGAGAGTAACCCTGAGTTGTACTGGTGACCAGTGGAAAGCAGTGAGCACTTCAGCGGACTCAGTTCATCTAGCCCTGAGTTGACAGGTCAGATGAATCCTTTCCCCAAAGTTTTTCTTCCTTGTTGTAAAAGGAGGACCAGTTCAGGGGAGCAGTGTAGATGTAACAAAAAAGAAAAAACAACAAATGTTTTAAAAAGCCACACCACACTACAACAGATGCAGAAGGTGAATGAAATGCATCAATGAATCCTTTTCAAATATTTTACCAAGCACAGCACAATTAATGAAACAACTTTTTCTCTGAGTACATTTTCAATTATTTCTACCCCTTTTCATCATTCCCATACTTACTCACTCCTATTAGTGGCACCAGGGCCCTCTCGAAAGGGAGGATAAGTAAAACTACTGCATACACAGCTGAGGCCCCAGCTATGGTGGGAGGCAGTTGCAAAATCCTTCACTGACTTTTTATTGTCTCAATATCGAGCGTGGGCTGGAAATGAAGAGCTGCATCTGCATATGGTGCCCAGCTGAGCACCATTTGTCCTGTGTGGGGACACTGGGGATTCCGACGGCTGAAGCCAAAGATTAGCTGCTGCACTGAGAATTTGTACAGATTACACAAAACCTGGCATATACAGTGTACATCTTTTCAAGTAGCTGTTTACAGTTTGCAAGCCAATTACTACACCTAAACAAATCTGTAGACATGTCCAACTATCAACTGCATCTGAAGATCTGGGATTCTGTTCACAGGTCCCAACATAAAAAGGCAAATAAAAGATTTTTTAAAAAGAGAATAATATAATTACTGGGCATGCATTAGCCATTCAAATCTAATTGTTATTATTACCAGTGATCATTCTTATTATATATTCTTTCTAATTTGTTCCCAAAAAGGCTACCTTTCAGCCACTTCTGGTCCAAGACTGAGCAGAAGCAATGCTGTAGTAAGATCATATATCCCTTAATGTCTCATATTACAATTTCCTTACACTTAGCAGCTATACAGCAATCGTGAGTAGTACGAGACATTATGAATAATGAATAACTTACTACATTATAATTGCCAAAGTAAATGAATAAAGCACAATCTCTCTTCCAGTATCCTTGCTTTTAAAGAATGTGTTCTCTTACTAGAGGGACAAATGAAGACAAATGTTTGTGAAAGATGAAAGAGCAGGGGTATTGGGAAGAAAGAGAGGAACAACAAAAATGATAAATTCATACACAAGTCTAATTACACAAGTGAGAAGAACAACAAAACAGTAAGTCCAAATCTGAATCTGATGGCGAAGAAAAGGAAAAAATCAGATACTTTGATATCAAGGAGTGCAGAATGATAAAGGTTTGCAAAGCAATTTACAGTACCCAGAGAGGGGACTGTGGCCAGAGGAACCTCCCTGCATCCATATTTGGGCAACTGGATATTCTGTGATCTAAGTGATATTCTTAGACCTTCCCATTGAAAGGCTGGAGACCACCACAAGCCCATCTCCAAATACTTCTCAGGTTATTGTTAAGGCAGAACAATAGTTCAGGCCACTTCTTAAAATACATTTAGGTATGAACAGTAAAATATTGCGCTTTGTTTCTAGGTAAAAATCAGATAAAATTAAACAGGCTGAAGTCACCTCTCTCTGTTTGAACTCTTCTGAAGCAGAAGGCCACTTTCACTTACAGCATCTGAAGTCAGGAACTGGAGATAGGTGTCTTAAATTCACAGCAAAATCCACTGAATGGAGTATATCCAGCAGCTGTGGACCTCTTGTGACAAGCAGAGGTGGTCCCCTCCATAATTAATTTGTGCATATTGTTCTTATTTACTTCAGTCAGTACATAAACATGAAGGGAAGGGTACAGACTGGAGAAGAGAGCTGGGCCTACTGATATCTACTGCAGCAGGGAGATAAAGGAGGCAATAAGAACGGCAGGAACAACCACAGTGCTGTGCAGGACCTCAGCATTTACTACCACTCAGAGCCCCAGAGCACTGCCTTGCCAGGAGTGTCAGTGGGCTTCCAAAACTGCTCACCCATGCCTCAAGCCAGACATGCTGCACCACCCTCATTCAGGTGTGGAGCTGCCTCTTTGTAATACCCAGGGTCATGTCTTATCTGCAGAAACATCAGTCATAGTGGAAAAACACAACCTTCAGAAGAAATTTTTAGCCTCCATCGCTCCTTTAGACCTTCAGATGCCAGTTGATTTACTGGATCTCCTGGTATACTTTTTTTTGTTTCCATGACGGACCAAGTGTGAATGCAAGTTGGACTGGCACATCCCAACATGTTTGTAGCAAAGCAGAGAGGTTTGAGTCTGCTTTAACTACAGTCCATATCTCTCTCCGGCTCTCAGGTTTTTAATGTAATCGGTGCTCTGGGTGTCTGCTCCACACATTAAGAATTAAAACAGAAATCCAGAACATTGCCCATGAGCAGGACTACTCAGCCCCTGTAAAAACTGTATGCTGTACACTACACAGTCTGCATAATAGATACATGTTATGAATATAAATAAAATACGCTGTTTCCAATTAATGGGATTTAGGGTTGGGGCTTTTTAACTTAACTCCCATGGTTTCCTTTTGAAACTTCTGCATATATTTTCTATTTTTGAGGGGGGGCTTATAAATCCTGTTTTAATGTTTTGCTGTTTATGCAAATTTCCAAATATAAAGGCATATGGTGGCAAAGTGGCACTAACTATCTGCTTTTTAGTGCACATTCCTCTGCTATTACAAGAAAAGGCAGCCTGATGGAAAGGGGGGGGGGGAAGAAAGCAGTGTACAAACTGACACTCTGCATAAGCATAGTATTGATTCAGATTTCTTAGCTTTATTCTTGAACTCTGATTCACTAATAGCTCTACTGGCTCCTGCAGGGCAACTGTGGATGCTCCTTCATGTCATAAGGTAGAGTGGATGCTCAAGTTTGTAATTATAGTTTTAAACTAGCAGACAAAATGAGAAAAATAAAGGAGAACTTTTTTGAGTCAGAGGTTCCCCCTCACACTGGCAGCCTCACTGCATGGGTTTCATGTATCCAGTTTGCATTTTGCCTGATAACGTAGAAGGCACATCATCCCATTCTAAAACAGCAGGATTATTTTCTCCATTCTAATTGATGAACAGCTGTGCTGTAATAGACTACAAAGCACAGCATCACTGATCTCTCCTCAGGCCACCCCAGGAACTGAACACTCCACAGGGAACCAGAAGAGAATGAATGCCAAAAAAAAAAAAAAGGGGAGAGGGGGAGAGAGAAAGAGAAAAAACACCAAACATTTCAACACATCCTCCTTTGGATTGCTATTATTATTTGCTATCTCATTCAGCAATAATTAACTCCAATTTTCCCCACAGTAGCTCTGGTGTATGACATGACCCTAAAGCAGTCATACTTTATAAAAGCTAAATATCAACATCTTTGAAAGAACAACGTTGGACTTTATTTGTCACTGTGCAACATTCAAGTCACTTCTGGGATCACGTGTTCCCTAGAACTGCTCTTTGTCCCAGGAAGCCCACATTAGCCATTCGTTTGTCTGATGGAATTCATTATCTTTCCCTTTATTCTATTTATCAAAGTTATTGTTATCATTATTATATGTCTCAGTGTGGAATTGCTGCTCATGTCAATTTTTGCCTTGTCTGTACTACCACGCTACCACAGTATACTAAAATAAACTTATCTGCAGCCTTATCTAACTCAGGCTGGATTCTGATTTGGATTTCCAGTGAAAGGTGGAAGTGTTGGAGTCAGATTCAGGCTCACTCTAACTGCATGATGCAGTGCCTTCTTGACAGATTTTGATCCCAAAGGTTGGAAGCCTCAGGGATCACTGGAAATACTTGTGTATTTCTGTATGGGTGGAGACTTCAGAAACTCAACACTGTTCCTCAACTTTCTATTCTCTTGTGCTTCTAGAAATGGCTGCTCCACTTGCTGCTCCACTTGCCTTCAAAGTGAAATAGGAGAGAGGGTCGTTTGTATTTTGGAGGTAATCTAGAAGCAAACAGGAAGAATCAACCAGATATACTTCCCTTCCATTCCTCAGAAAATTCACTGGGATAAGGTAAGACTCATAATCCTCATTTAAAAACCTTTTCTTTCTTTACTATGTTTTCTGTGAGCATGAAAGTGTAAGAAATAGTTAAATGATGCTTCTTCTTGTATCAGTAAACCAGTTCCAAAAGCACAGACTCAATTCAATCAAAATTTGTGACAAGAAAGCAATCTTCCCATTCTGCTCAGCAACAGAAAGGTTTTGTTCCTCTTATTTTGTGTTATTGGAAGTGATTTGCTGTATCTTTCCTATAGGTAAGACCTGTGCTTATGTGTTCTTTTGTCTAGATAAGTGTTATCCTGTAAAATGAACACAATAAGACTTCTGTTTACCTTAATGCTATTTAAAAAAAAAAACCAAACTCACAGATATAAGAAATCAATAACCATCCACAACAATTTACCAAGGATTCAGTCTGGGTAGAAAAATTCAAATTGTATTGATTTTTTTACAGGGAAAAAAAAGCCAGTTGACAATAAGCTTCAACTAAAAAAAATATCATGTGTACACAACTGGAAGAGATTCAGAAAGCCAGTTATTTAAAAACTGAGCTGCTGATTAAGACAGGTAAGACAGGTTTCAATGCAAAATCAGGCCCTGGACACTGGCACGTTACTTAGCTTCCATGCTTCAGTTCTCCATTAATAAGACCCCATAAATAGACCACATTGTGGGGTCTGCAAAACTGTGAAGAATTTTAAAATATACATCCCAGAAAGAAGTATCATTTAGTGCAGCATGTCACCACCCTCTGCTCTTATGGTCCAAAAAAAATGTGTAATAAATATGTTTACCAGGACAAATGGGATACCATGCTCATTTTGGCTATAATTTAAGGTGCTGATTTTAACTCACCAAGGCCTTTGAAGACTGACTATTCAAAAAACCATCCTTTTTCTCACTTTTCTTACTGCTAAGTTCTGCTAGAGGACACAAGGTGAAAGCCCTAAGACCTAAAAGTCTTTTGTCTGCCGAATGAGACTCACCAATAAGGAGATTGCTCACAATGCCACATGTCTGAAGGGCCTCAGGCCTCCAAGCAGGCTAAAAGATACACTAGGCGTTTATAAGACCATGAGTTAAAATGGATTGAGGGGTTAGGGGGGGTTATGTTTTTGTTTGGGGTTTTTTTTTTAATGGCAGCTTGCAAATTTGTTTGAGATTATTAGCAGACATGATCAAATTATTAATTGGTTTTATTTGCATTGTTAATTTAAAGGGATTTGCTCTCTTTCACAGTATAATATGATAAGCACATTTTAAAAGTAATTTCAAAAGGGTAAATAACAACATGTGTGTCACATTAAAGCAAAGCACTAGACATTTCCCACATTTACTCTTACATTTCCCACATTTACTCTTACTCTTTAACTTTTCTCTTCAGCTTCATTTCTATTTATTCAACACATTTCCCATCCCAAAGGCACGAGGAGTTCAAATAAACTCCGGGTACACCTTGGTGGGTCACGTCTTTCCTTTTCAACAAACACGCGAAGGAGCCTTTGAAGACCTGATAGCCCATACAAAATTTTTGTATTGCATGCTCAAATACGCCATGCTTCAAGCTAAGAGGTTTGGTGGAGGATGTTAATACAGGAACCTCTTCCCTAGGTCTGGGCCTCTTCATGGGAAAACTTCCAAAGCAGTTATGTCAAGTGGTGGTAGTGGACTGGGTTGGATTTGACAGCTAGAGGAAAGAGCTCGCTTGTCCAGGAAGCATCAGCAAAAAGGACCACAATAATATGATCAAGTGACAGCAGCTGGCTGTCAAAAAGCAGAAATGACAACCCAAGAAGGTCTTCATGAAATATAATACTAATCTTGACCTCCTAGCAAGACAGTTATTTAACCCTGCTGAGGGGCATCAAGGGGCTGGATCAGAAGAGAAGGCTGAAGTTCAGAGCAACGCTGGTCAGATTTTGCCTTTAGCTATTCTGTCATCATCTATAGAAGAAGCATTCCTGAGCACTTGCTAGCAATTGTAAGCTAAGGAAAGATTCATACACACTGTTCATTACAGTAGTTTGGTCAGATTTGTGAATGAGACAGCAAAATTGGGTTTGTTCTGTTTTGTAGGTTTCTAGTAAGGGCTTCAGGGGACTCCAACCTGCTGGCCCACAGCTGGTAAACACAGACTGAGATGTCTGCAAGGCCACACATAGATTTGGTGATTCCCTTTAATTTCATTTTAAAATTTAATTAGATATGGTTTCCTCCCAAATACAAAAGAACCATTTTTCAAGTTCACCAAACCTCCTACGTCGTGGCTGAACAGGGAAGGGTAATAGCATCGAAGACAAACACTTGCTTTTAAATTTCTAGAATCAGAAGATAAAACAATTTTTCACCTGATTTGTTTTCAAGAGCCTGAGAGGTATGAGTCATGTCCACAGGTCTATTGAGAATGCCATCTTTTTTATGGGTTTGTGCTACTTTTTCATACTGGGGTCAGAATGAGAAGAGTGGATTCCTCTAAAATAGCCTGTCTATAACTCATTTCTACTAAAATTCTGAATAAAGCATATACGCTTCCTTAGAAAAATCCTGCACAGAAGAGAAAAAGAGAGAGATTTCTCAGAGAAGTGAGCCGACTTATGTCCTTGTAGTTATGTCCAATATTTTGACAGTGGAGTAGTAATTAACCTTGCACTCTGCTCGGTATCACTGCATTTCTGCTGTGACCACTATGAAGTGCTTTTTTGTGAAAGGAAAGAATGAATCTAAGTGGTAAAATTACTGGAATGAGAGAGGAGTTCTAATGGCAACCTTGGCATCCTGCAATTTCACACATTAAAATATATTAAAAAAAAAAAAACAACCTACTACAGCGCTTGTTGAATAAAGCTAAGCTTTCTACTCTTCAAACTATTAATAAGGGCTTCCCATTGAGAAGACAAATACATGCTTGATGCATTTTTAATTCTGTGCCAATACATTTGACTAAAGCTGTTTGCTGTTTCAATGACAGGATTTAACTTGCCCTTCTGTATTCAACATTTCTGATTATTAATGACATTTAGAAAACACAGACAGAGGCTGTCAAAGTTATATTCTGGTCAATATTTTTAAAAAGTAAAAAGATTAGCAATTAAAGGGCCAAATCCTTTTTAGACAGTAAAATTAATCATTTCATAAAATAAAATTTATTCATCCAATGGAATCAGTACCATAGCAAGGAAAAATATCAGTTTTGACCCTGCAGCAGTGATCCCTGATAGCAACTTAAGGCAAAAAAATGCAGCCTTTTCAAATCAGACATAAATATTATATAGATAATCTGTATATGTACAAGTCCAGTAGCCTTTTTAAGAAAGTGTATTTCAAGTTATGCACCACTTAGTCAAAAAGCATTCTTGTCTGTAGTTTCTACTGTAAATATATCCTATGCTTAAATGAAATCAGAAATTAATCAGGGGCCATTGCTGAAATCTAGACTACTTTTTTCTTTCTGAACACCTCTGAATGTTCAGAAAGATAAACTCCAAGCAGTTTATCTCCTAAATTTGAAGCAAAATAGAACGGCATTGGTATCAGTATTGAGAAGACCAGTATAGGGAGGAATTACATTGAGTTATTTTTTTACTGCAAGAAATTTTACTGCAAGAAATGGAAAAAGAATTCCCTTTTCTCACAGAGTGATTATTATTTTGTTATTTAAGTGATAACATAAACCTAAGGTTAAAATGAAATTATGTATACTGATGATCTCCTGGTGACCTCCATTGTTCTGTTCCATTATAGCATATAGTAATAACACACTAACAAAGTGCACACATTTATGGTACTGACAGGCACCAATGCAAATCAAGCAGCACAGGAGGCACATTACTTTTGTTTTAACCATTAAAGGCTCCAAGAAATACAATATGACAGCCAGAAGAAAGCAGGCTTGGATTTTCTAAAGGTACCCAAGAGTGGCACTGGTTTGTGTTTTCTTTGGTATCCTTTTTAAATGGCCCTTAGCTGTGCCAATATAATAGATTCAAATCCTGACCTTTCCCAACACAATGAAGATACTCTGTATATCTTACCATATAACACAGGGAATCAATACAGTATTTTACTAAATGTGAGTTAATTTTACCTAGGAAAGGAAATTACTGCTCTTAATACTGATATACTTTTTTTTTTTTCCTCCTGCAAGTCAGTGAGTTTCAGGTTTGCCAAACCCTATCACTGTTTAAAAAAGGGTTTGAGAGATTTTAATAGCTAATAATAGGAGGAAACATAAAAGGACAAATCCAATTTAAGTGAAAGGGTTCCTGTGTAAGCATTACTTGTCAGTCTTTGGTCGTACTGTATAGGGACCAGCTACAGAGCAGTGGCAGCAAAGAAATATAAAGTCCAGATTTAATTCTGATACAGAGAAATACAATTTCAAAACCGGACGTCTTATCATAGGCATGTCCCATTGGAGAACTCATTTCCCTAGCAAAAGGCTGTCACTGCCATTATGTTGTACAAGGAACCAATTTACTACTACAGCTAAACAGGGTTACTGGTGCTGTTGGAACTTAAGCATTTGAAGTTATCGCTAGAAAAAAAATAGCATTTCAAATGTCAGTGAAATGGGAAGGTATAATTGAAAAGTATCAATCAGAGAAGCAAAAGGGTTTAGAAGGCTAAGACTGCAGTTTTAGTACTACCTTTTCCCCCTCTTCCTCTTTTTATTTCTTTAAGCTTCTTTCTCTATTTCCTTTTCCCTTTCACATGCAACTTCAGATTTAATTCTGTAAAATAAAAGATTTGGCTTGATAGTTGTCCTGTGTCAGACATGAAATAAATTTTGATGATTTTCTGCTACAGTCTAGTGACCATAGTTTCACAAAACAAAACTCTCATCTCATCCTGCATCCAGAGCTGCCAATCTGTAAGATATCTAAATGAATGAAACAAAGATGATTTGAATTTTAGTTGCTTTACTTGTCTTTTTTTTTCTCCCTTCCTTCTGAAACAAGATCCATACACTTGAACCTCCTTTCTATGGTAGAAGCTTTTCCCCCATCCCAGGCTGATGAATAAACCTTGAGCTTTCAGGACTTGAAAGTACAAAGAAACGGTCTATATAATGAATTCATTTAGTTTCAGAATATCCTGATCATGCCACTATTGCCAAAATCTTTATGTCTCCAACTGCAAATTGCCTCACTTTGTTGTATTTTATCCTGAATCAATATGTGGCAATATTAGGAGCATACTTAGCTAATCTCAGAATCAGAAGTCTGGATTTACACAGTCTGCATCTCACGTGCAGAATATCAAGCTTTCTTTCATTATTACTTTATTTTACTGTGCATAACAGCTCTAGGGGCTTTGAAAAAATGGCTTTTAGTCAAACAGCAATTAGGAAAAGAGAACTGGGATATAACCATGCTAAAACTTGCGTATTTTACCCCTTAAATAAGTTGTCAAATTGTATGTATTAATTTGTCCTTTTAGCCCAACATCACTGTCCAGGTCCCAGGGACAGCAGTTTCTCTGAAATGCCAGCACTGCTTACTGGCATTGATACAGAGAAACTTTATCTGTTTCTTGCTACAGCTCCATGAAAGCAAAATCACACATGAAATTCCAGTTCAGAGCGTTGGCCTTTCTTCATATTTTGAACAAGCTTTCACCTGTTCAAAAGAGGTAAAAAGGTGATGTCAGAAAGTTCTGCAATAGTAGTGTAATGCCTTGTGAGCATATCTACTTACAGAAGAAAGAACATCACCCCTGTGTTTCACAAGGAAATGAGACCTGTAAAAAGGGTCAGACTGGAGTTCTGTGGTGATGAGGAACTGAGTCCCAACATATTACATCCTCCTCTTTCTACAAAATAATTCCTATGTTAAGGAAAAACTTATACTATTCATTTCTAATGGACTTACTTTTTTCAATTAAAAAAAAAATTATCATCAGGATGGTGTACAGGATTTTTATTTTTTTAATTACTGGAGAGTTTGAGAAAATTGATAATCAGGAATCAACCTAGGCTGTAGAAACAGAAACTTTTGTCTCTAGCAATTTTTAGGATTTGGTTGGAAAAAAGCTGAGAAGTTCAGCTGAGGCTGGGAGAAAGGCACTCTGAAGATAAAGTTGCATGTCTTCTTTGGAGTTTATTTAAACTTCTTTTATTTCAGAAGCAATTTTACCTCACACAGAAGATCCTTTATCCACATTAGAGTGCAGATATATTCCTCCTCCACCACCTTTTTGATAAATTTCAATTTCAAATAACTTAATGGCTAACAGCCCGCAATTGTTCTTTATATTAATAGAAATACATGGTCTCTTTTGAAGTTCAAGTAGTAATTCAGTTCTTAAAATTCTTTTGCTGTTTATAAATTATTTGAGCAGGGATGTCATAACTTTTGAAGCATCATTACAACCACTGTTCAGCTACATTCTCTTATTCAACTGAAAGAAACTTCTATACACTTAGGAATCAAATGCATTAACTGGAACCACTGTGTCATCATTTATATTTCTTTTGGACCATGGGAGCAATTACATCATGTGTCCACCTCATGAAATTAGTGAGAATGCTTGTGAGAAAGCAATTTTTTTACTTAAAAATATTCATAGAAAGTTTTTTGTGTGTGTGTGCTAGAAAGTATGAAGCTTTAAAGATAATTCCTAACTCTCAAACACTCTCCAAATTTCAGTTCATTAAAACAGCTGCAACAAATCAGTAATGTGTGAAATTTTAGTAGGAAAAAACCCAAACAAATAAAAAAATTCAAACATATTTTCAAATAATCAATAATGTTTGATAGAGAAAAAGTACTTTTGCAATGAGATGCAGTTCTGCAAATCACTTGTTGATAGACTGCTTCTGACATAAAAGCTCCCTTCCACTACAGAGGTAGATCGTGAACAACCATATCTTAGAGTGCCTTGATTCTCCTACTTTAGGAGCAAGTCAAAGTGACTTAGCTGAAATGAGTCACTGCTGTCAGAACCGGAGGTAAAGAGGGGTTGCTTATTTCATCAACTAATATTGAGGAAACCTGTAATTTCCACTTGGGCTGGCATGAAAATGTCATAGCTCTGATTATATTTCGGGAAGCTGAAGAACTATAGATTGTTCAGAGGCTTCTGCCCACAACCATCTCAGTCATGCAGGCAATGAGGGACAGCTATCCCATGTCACAGCATCTTACAAACAAGGCTTACAAAGATAAGCCAAAACCAGATTCTGTTTTTCAGAACAGTTAACAAGAAACTCAAAAAAAATAAATACAGTCACCAGGAGGATATTAATAAAGAGACAAAACCAGAGAGAGATAAACTAGATTGTTCACTGACAATTTCCAAACAAAAAGAGGAGTTAATTTACAGCAAGTCATTTTTGACAGTCTGTCCAAATCTCAGCTCAGAATAGTGATATTTCTTAAATACTGTATGCAGCCACTTGGTAAGGAAAAGCTTGTGATTCTCTGATAATAACAGGAGGCGGGGAGGTAGGCAGAGGGAGAAAGGATAGCAATAATACTTAAGGAATGTTTCTTTCCCTTTAAAGAAGAGAGATTGTCTCCAGTAAAGGAATATCTCTTCATTTTATCAGCTCTCTAGCCATTTCTTGTCACCAGATGAATACTAGAGTGCCTACTACAAAATAAAAAAATAATAAAAAAAAAAGTATGCTTTAGATACAATCATTCATTAAAAAATAGAAAAGAGATGCCTAGATTTCTTTTTTTTTTTTTTCCTAGGATAAAAGGAACCAACCACTTTTTAAATCAAAACTGGGAGAGAGGGAAATTAAGAAAAAAGCCAGAGGAAAAAAACAACAGGATTATATTGATGCAGCTATGGCAAAACCAAACAGACAGGCAGGGACAAGATTGCATCCAACCTCCAAAACACATGTAAAGTTGGAGCTAAAATGTCATATGCGTATGCAATTTATATGCAAAAATCTTTTACATAAAGCTACTAACTGCCAAGTCTTCTTTCACAACTTTTTCAAGGCTTGCAGTAACTCTGGGATTTTATATTCTCCCTCCGTCACCTTACTGAAGGCACGACTGTCTGTGAAGAACACGGAAACTTTCTTAAGGCCATGGTATTAAATTCTTCCTTACATTGCTGGGCTGGTGGCTCAGCAGGAAGACCTATTTTTTGCTTGTGTTCAAGCAACTTCCCTGGCAGTTATTGCCTGCAACAGACTGTAGGGAAGTTGCCAACATTTAGAAGCTCCGATGATGTGAGCCAACCTTAGACTAATAATTTTTTTATCTCAATGTAAGTGGAAGAATTACATAAAAATAGACAATTTTTAACAGTATGGTATTCTGTTATGAGAGAAGACTAAATAACATGGGTGCCATATGAACATCTTTCTCCTATCTACAGCACCTAACTTTAGCATAGTCCATATGTCTATTTGTCTGATAGCTGAACTTATTGAAATAACATGAGGTTACAAAAGAGAGTTCTAAAGTTCAGTGCCCCCAAAGCTTTTGAGTTGAGACACCTATCAGTCGTAAACACTTCTTTTCTGCATAACCCTCAAAATCAAAACCAATTAGCAAGTGCATTGCAATATTACATGAAAAACCCAGACACATTTTTAAGAGTCCAGAAATCAGGATGAATGCTGTAGTCACACATTTACTACAGTCTTGTGCCTCTATCTTGATACATGCAAGAGCTTCTGCCGTAGTCTCTTAAGAAGCTGCAGGATGACAGCAGAGGGTGGAGAAGCAAGCCCCCAGATAACTCAGCCTGCACATGCAAGTGAGTCAGTGGCCAGCACTGGCAATGGCATACAGAGGAACTGGAAACAATGACTTCATTTCCAAGTTATTTTAAACTCTGAGCAGTTTCCTTCAGATGAGAAAGATGGGCAAAACCACCAGAAGGAGACAAGCAATGGTGTTACAAACATTTCGCTTTCATTTCTTGTCTCTGTGGCTATTGTACATTGTCAGACTCTTTTGTGAGCATTTCCAGAGCAGAGGCTCTGACATATCTGCTCCCAGCAAACAGTTTAAATGTTGGCTTTAAATTCCTTAACAGATTCCAGGCCATCATCTTTTTTAATTAAATGCAAAAAAACTATGTTAATGCAACATTAATGTTGAGATTGTCATTGGACAGATGTCAAGAAATTCAAAGTTATGGTTCCCACAGCAACCATAATTTAGCAAACCCCTCCCCCACTTCCACAGCCACCCTCCTGAAACATATTGGTCTCAAACTGTACAACAGGCACCAAAGTGAGGGGAAGCTGTGAAAGGCAGAAACTGGGCCCAGAACCCTTTGGAGCTTCTGTAGATGGGCTGGACTTTGCCTCAGTCCTCCTTCTGGAGGAGGAAGTACCGCTAGTGGTGGCACTGAGACAGAATGGCTCCTATCTACACTTGACAGCAGTTATATTGTTGTGTGGCAGGGGTAAACTGGGAGCTCATTTCACTCACTTCAGCAGCATATTCACCACTATACCTAACCCAGGACAAACCAGCTGCACCTGTAGTTACAAAAATGACCCCTATAGCCCATGCATTACTATTAATCCAAATGCTGAAAGGAACCAGCAAATATATAACACAGCCAGCAACGCAGGTGTATCACCGTAGCCACCACAGTCAACATCACACAATGGAACTATCCTTTCTTTATTCATCCCAGGATACAACACACTTCATCACTATGCACCAGAGCGAACGGTGAAACACACAAAGCACAGAAACAATAATTTCCAGTGAGGTAACATTTTTCACAGTACAGCTTTTCAGACCATGATCTCTCAGGCTTTGTATGTAAAGGAAACATACAAATTGCATCTAAAAAAAAAGAGCCTGAAACTTGAAAAATAATCCAATACAGTTCTAAAAATCATACATTTGGAAGCAGTACTGGTTTTCTGACATTTTATAACTTTCCTTATATGCCATTCCAACTAATTCCTCAAAACTCAGTGCATCAAAAAAGTAAAAAATCCATTCACCCAATGACCTCATGACCTGTCTCTTGCTAATATCACCTTACTGTGCTACAGATCCCAACTGCCCTTCTTCTAAATTGTCTAACTGAAGTTAACCTAATTAAGTTAGCCAAACAATTGCCTTCAATATGTGCTCAAGTTTTCTACTTAAATCTTCAGACCTGTAAAAGAACTTACATTCATGAAAATATATCTGTTTTTTCCAACTTTATCAGTTTTCCTACACCTCTCCCTCCAAACCTATTTGGAGGTATTTTAGAGGACTGTTACAGCTACATACCCTGATCTTCTGTCATTTTGCGCTGCCTTTTTTTAAGATCTGGAGTCTTTGAGTAATTTTACGTTTAATCCTAAAGCCAGTGAGTTACATCAGTCCACCATTAAAACAGTTACTACATACTACATTGCCAGGACCTCATCCGAGTGGAAATGATAAATTTTGAGGTAAAACACCATGAGAAAAGAATACTTTTACTACTGGTGTTGCCTGACCATATAGGTCAGTGTTGGAGACCAGCAGAATTTGGATGCTTCACATCATTCACAAAACGAGAGGATTGATGCTGCTGGTGAATGAGGTGGCGTTAGCACATCACTGTCATCCAGGGATGGCTCAGCTGTGCCCACCTAAATGGAGGCCAACTTTTTTTTTTTTTTTAACCGGGTTTAAGACTGACATGGAAGAGAAAGAATGCTTACAAGAAAGTGTTTACAACTGCTGCCTGTGTGTCCTGCTTGCCCGTTCACTAGTCTGGGCTTTAGGGAGCTTGCTTCCTTAAGTTTTTTTCCCTAAGAAGCACTTGACCTGTGTGTGGAATGAGAAGAGAAGGTAACAAAGAGAGGGGAGAAGGAAATATGACCTGTAGGACATCCACCAAGTGATTTAAGTCCATATATATGGCAGCAGTTTCACCTTTGAAAGACGAATCAAGTAATATGCCGACACTTGCTCTTTCCTGTCAGATACTTCTTTTATCCTCAAGACTGCCAGTAGCTTAAAAGTTGCATTATATCTTCTCCAGTGTTAGTGTGGCAGTTTCCCATTTGATTTCATATTCAGTTCATATTTGTGGAAGCAGGAGGGGCTCTTTACTTTACTTGATAAATGGTAACATCTGGCTTTGTGATGGGCCATCACCAGCATGTTTAAAGAGCTGCTGACGCTTCAGGGAAAACTTGGTAAAACATTTAATTTAGAGGCAATTCTAGTTATTTATTCTATTTTCTGCATCCCTCATCCTCCACTTCATACCAGGGACATTTGCATGAAAACAGACCACAGATCCTGAAGAGTTCATCTTCACATAATATTTTTTCATCTGGTGTCCTAATCAAGCTTGTGTCACAGCAATCACATCCGTAGCAACCACTCATGATGTCATAGAAAATTAGAGTTTCTGGGAAGGATAATGAATAGGGCATAATGACATTAAAGGTCCAAACTCCATATTACACTACAGAGGTGTAAATTTGTTAGGAGTCTGCAAGAGAAAACTGAATTGTGCTATTGCTCTCACACAGGCACACAGGACTTGACCTTTTCTTTTGGTTACAGAAATACAGTGAGCTAAACATTCTTGAATACCAGCATATTTATATAAATACCTTAGCCTGTCTATATATAGATACTTTTAGAATTGAAGAAATGAACAGGCAGTTTCTCAAATCACATTTTTGTAAAATCTCACAGGAAGCTTCTTGAAGTAGTAGCAGGCCAAATATAGCCAGAGGTGCAGACATCGTACAAACAAGGTTTCTCCAAAAGCCAAAATAAATCTTGTTAAGTTTTGTCCAGTTTAGTGATGAATATTTGTAAACAAATAAGTACTCCCCATTTCTTAAGCATGTGCTCAACAGCTTATCCAAACCCAGAAATCATAAATAATAAACAGGAACAATACAAGGATAGGGATCTGGCCCAAGCTTTAGAATGGTCATTTATTTATATACTGTGTGTAAATACTAAAACATACTTATTTCATGCATTAAGCAAAATGAGGCAAAGGACTTCATCTCTACGTTGTAAACTCCATACTTCATCCATCAAAACATCCATCAAAGAGGGAGCACAAATCCTTCTCCTTAGGTCCCTATTTCTGGCAATTGCACAAACATATCAAGAGGTACAAGGACAGATGTACTAAGGTTCCTAACGGTGGAAGAACTAAGCTGTGAACTTGTGAACTTTTAGGTTACTTCCTAGGAAGTGCTGTAGGGATAGAAAATATGTTAACGTGACCTGTGTTCTGAGCAGCCATTCTGCATCCTGTAACAGGTAACAGAGTCCGTGCAGACGACATTACGTGCAGTTCTTTCCTGACCCTTAAGTTCCACAGCCTCACACAGAGAAGGAAAACAACTTCAGCCATGGGAGGCCACCCTTGTCACCACTTTCCCAGAAGGAAATACTACTGCAGCTGAGCTTTGCCTGAAGTTTGATAAATACTGCAGCTCTTTTCATCTCTGCTCTCAACTGCACCGTCTGGAAATGCCCATTTACGCACTTATATATGTTATTGTAATGTGCAAAAACTTGGAATTGGAAAGAAGGTAAATAGTGTATCTTTATGCTATGTTACATTTTCTAGAAGTGCAATTGAGGTATCAATCATTCCATTCTGGCTGCATTGATCGGTAATTTTCATTTTGTAATTTCAAATAAAGCTTCTCTCCACAGCAGCAACGGCAGCACTTTCCAGCATATAACTTCAGTTCATT
Source organism: Myiotriccus ornatus (assembly GCA_036023395.1). NCBI lineage: Eukaryota > Metazoa > Chordata > Aves > Passeriformes > Tyrannidae > Myiotriccus > Myiotriccus ornatus. The sequence continues at coordinate 50,435,757 of JAYRBT010000177.1, read as the reverse complement.
TTAGCTTCATGACTTAAAGATCCTCTCTCCCCATCATTCCTGCTCATCTTCTAAGTGGTAATTCCACTTTTCCAATTAGATTACTGGAACATGCCAAGTAAACAGTCACCTTTTCCTAGAGCCATAACATCTAACTAACAAGCAAAGTTAGTCCAAACAATAGTTCAGCCTCTACATTCCCACTGTAGCACCCACATTTAGATGTGGATCTTTACAAAGATAGATAGAGAGAGAGACAGATGGGTAGAGAGACAGGTAGAGAGAGAGAGTACATATGTGTGTATATATAAAAAAGTATGTATATATATACGTATATATATAAATAAAAGTGAACCTTAATAGACAGAACTAACAAGAGTGGTTGTTTAATTTACACTAATTTTCAAGAAAATAAAAATGTCAGGGAAGACACACACTCACACGTACACACACACATACACACACACACAAAGAATACTGTAAGTGGCTGAAGACAGAAGCCAGGCATGTTCAAGTCCTGATTTACCACATAGCCCTAGGCAAGTTACTTCTCTTGTCCCTCAGATTGCTCATCAGTAAAATGGGGATCATAACCACTTAACTCAACAGGCTGTTGCAATGACATACAAATTCATTGCTCTTTCAAAAGTTGTGAGCTGTCCTAATGAAGAGTTCCTCTGAGATACAAAGAATTCATAGTGGGAAATAACTAAAGTAGGAGTAAGGCTCATTTTCATTAGTTCTGACCAACACTTTTCTGTAATAGCAGGTTTGGGTTAGACATAAAAACAGAAAATTCTTACAAAACTGACAAGAAAACTGATGGAAGGAAAGAGAGCAAGAGTGACTTTGTCAGTATCAGCATTCTATGTTTTTTAATTACTCCTATTGCATTTAAATACCAAATTACTTGTATTATTTGTAATATTTGTAATAATTTCTTGTAATTATTTGTACCAAAATACTTCAGATGCATCAAAAATATCCAAAACAAAATTTTACACATTATTTATGCTACAATAGCACTTTGCCATGAAACTGATTTAGGCCACACAAGGCAGTAAAGAAAACATTGTTGAAGAGACTTGAGGTGGACAAAGGGAAGAAAGAGGTGATGCACAGAGGGAGCTGGTGTGACTCATGAATAATCACACCATGGCAGAAGCCAGGCAGTTTTGTCTTCCAACCCATCTGGTCAGAAGATAATACAAGCACATTCACACACACTTTAAGAATGTGCTTTGACAATGGTTGCACACCCTCTTAAATTTATTTTCAAAACTTATTCACAAAATAAATATTCAATTCCAGAAATGCCTATCAAAAATAAAAAGTTGTAAGCTATATATTTATGGAAAAAATAACTGTCCAAATAGAGATCGTCAGCACACATATTCCCTAAGACCTGAATCTTTCACAGAGCAAATTCACATAAACATATGATAAATCTTGTCCTCTGGGGCCAGAGTTCAGCAGCTGATGACAAAGGAGACAACACCTCATCTGGAAGAGTGGCAGCCACAGTAGGGATTTTACAGCAAAGTTTTCTCACTGAGGCAGCTGAGTATGGGAAAGGAGTCCAGTCCCAGCTCTACCACCTGCCTTTCTGGTGACTGGTCACAGCACTTCATGACACTACTTCTTCCCCAGCCTTTGAGTCCCTGCAATCTATCGAAATTATATACTCCATAGGGTCTACTGGGACTTCCCAGCATCAATCTGATATCACCACCACCACCATTTTCTAAGGCCTAAGACTCTTCATCTCTCCTCCTCAAGGACTTTCCATTACACAGCAACTTTGATGTGATTTTGCACAGGACTATTTGACCTGAGGGACTTCAGTCATGGGCTAGGCTGCAGCCTAAACTACACACTTTGATCCTCCTGCTCTTCTTCATATATTAGAGGACATGCTACCCCACAGCTCCCTCCCAGAATCCAGTATCTCCCACAGACCTTAGTCCCAACCCATTCCACTCTCTCCTCAAACTATTCTACTTCTCTTTTCCTTGCTACAGGTAGTGCTGGGCAGCAGGGTGAGGAACTGCAACAGATGCAAGTCAGGTATGGCCCAGAGGCCAGCAAATGGTGGCAGCCTGGCCTGGGTTCACTGCAGGCAGAACCAGAGGCTGCAGGGGCACTGGGGGTCTGGAGGAGGGCTTTCACACTGCAGGCCATCATGAAGGGTCCCTGTGCCACCAGCAGTCCTCGAACTCAAGCTGAAAGCTAAAATCCATCAAGTACAAAACCCCTTCCTTCCTGTAAAGAACTGCCACCTTGCCACTGAGTTTTCCTCAAAGTAATAGCATACTACTAGTCATCATCATGGCTAGGCTTCGCGAACGAAGATTCTAGGAGGGCTCTACCCACGCTTGGGCTCTACCCACGCTTG
>JAYRBT010000177.1:50375469-50433283 GCA_036023395.1 Myiotriccus ornatus | reverse complement strand
GATTCAGAACCATATAAAAGAGTAGACAGTACAACGGCTTTGTAAACGCAGATCTTTGTACTTCTCTTCAGGTGTTTCATACTACTAGTAATCCACTTTGAAAAGTATGATCATAGAGAAAAGTATAATAATAGACTTATGGGAGTTTAAACTATTATTGTTATAAGAAAACAGGACTAAGGAGAAGGAACTTTATGCTGCAGCAGGAGTTTCCTCACAGTCACACTGCATGAGAGAACACCAGAACAAGTCATTCAACTCCCCTGAAGACTAGTGGAAAGTTTGAACTGTGCTAGTAGTGCCAGCAACTCTTGCCTTGCCACCAGTGTGAGTGGTCCCTTCACTTCAGGGCACAGCAGGGCGGCTGTGGGGGCATGAATGAGATGGGTGGAAATTTTTTCCCCTTCCATGTGTGAGGCAGCATTAGCCCCATGGAGGGGTAGTGATTTAGCCTGAGCTGGGCCTTTGTGCCACTCTTGTCACTGAGAACTGATGCTCACACACACACAGCCCTCAGCCCACTGCCACTGCAAGCCCAGTAGCCTCTCCCGGCTGTGCTTGCTGGATGATGCAGCACTTGTTTTACCTGAGCAATGTCTGCTCCAGGCTCTGTGTTCTGATTACAGCCTTTCATCAGGCAAGAGCAGATAACTGAGGCAAGAGAATGGAAACTTGACCTGTTTTATGTGTTTTTCTTATTTCGTGCTGAACCTAAATTGGTTTAAAAGAAAGCTCGTAACACCTGACTAAGGGTAGCAATATTAGGCCCATTAAAGCTTTGCCCATTAAAGCTTTACCACATCACTCCCTCTTATGGAAGAGTCCAGTCAAGGGCTAAAGCTTCCTCACTCTTCCTCTTTCTTTCAAAATTTGGCTTAACCCAAAGGTAGGCAATACAAATACTGACTTGTATGAATTGGATGGAGTCTCTCCTTATTTTGTGCAAAATTTCCTTCAGTTTGGCCATCAATAGCAGCATCCAAATGACAAAATCTACTATTTCCCTCAGCTGAAACAAGAATACATGTTTATTTGCTTAACAAAGAAAGAAACTGGAAACATGGAGAAGCTGAGCAGTTTTGCAGGCTACAGCACAATTTTACTGAAAGAACTTGACAAAACCAGTTCCTCTGCAACCAATACTTAATGACAAGACTACATACATTCATCATTTTTTTAATCTAAACTTTGGCATATAAGAAATATTGAAATAAACTGAGCTGAGAAACAAATAAAATGTGCCCAGAGCCACAAATGGGCCTTTTTTTGTTTGTTTTCTTGATTTTTTTCCCCCCACTTCCCACCTCTGCAGTGTCTGCCTGCAATGATTAAGTTGACAAATGAAGTTCTGACTACTAATTAAATTGAAAATAGCAGATATACTGTGACAGTGATCTCTCTCTCCCTCATATATCACCAGTAACAGTTACTGTGCATTGTTTTCCCTGCTCAGCTCTCCCCAGGCCCAGCGGCACAAAGCACCGCAGCTGACCTACACTGGGATGGGAGGGAGGGAGCCGGTGAGTGTCTCCTCTTGCATATCAAGAGAGGAGAGAAGAGTTTCAACGTGTAACTACCAAAGCCCAGAATCATCACTGTGCTGGTGCAAACACTGGGGGGACTTGTACTTCACTTTTGTCTTTTTTTAGCCTGGTAGAGGTTTGGTTTGTCTTCTAGGACACACCTCATAGCTGTTGTGGTGACTGGGCATCTGTGCATCTGTATATGTCGATTTTTCTCGTTTCAACCTCACAAACCTGCTCCTGACACCCATGGATTCTAATAGTTCCATAGGGGGCAAAAGGCCCAAGGAGAAGTAATGGAAGGAAATCTCTATTATCTGTTGGGATAGCACTGAAGGGATCACTTGCCCTCCAAGAGCACAACGGAGGAAAGATATATATGGGCTTCAGTCATCCCTGCTTACACCACCTAACCTTTATGGTTTTTTCAAACAGTTGTAGCCATTCCTTGGACTACTGTCCTAATGATTCTTCTTATTTTATTTCTACTCCCTTGGTGCAGTTTTTTTCATCTCCATAACAGCAGAAATTTGAAAGCCAGTCTGAATACTTTGATTTTAAAGAAATACTTGGTGTATATGAGCTGTGAAAATTCCAATCCAAATCATCTCTGAAGTTTATGACTTATAGCCAATGAAAAATTTCTTCAGTTGTTCTGATTGCACCTCCTGCTTTATTGGGATGGTCTATGGGTTTTCTTTCCGTGTGCTGTGCAGAAGATGACTCTCACAGACAAAAGGCACAAGCATTTGAAGTAAAAATGTCAGTGTGTTGATTTACCTCTATATATCATACACACATATAAAAATACAAATATATTTTATGAATAGTAATAATATAATTTGTGTTCCCATTTGAGTCAGCTGAGGTTTTCATTCTTCCCTTATTTTGGGTTAGTTTATTTGATTTCATTATTTAAGTATTCTTTTACAGAATTGTCTTTCTAGTTTCTTTTTCAATCACAGTGAGTCACCCATATGTTTCTTTCTTCATGAGACAAATAATTCAACAACGCTTTCTAGTGTTTCTGAAAGGAAGAAAATTATAGTAGGTCAAAGCCATTTTGACTGTAGTTAGTTGACAACATCTAGAATAATGACAGAATAAGAAGCTCTTAACAAAAAACCCTGGTTGGTTTTAATTTTTCATCTCTGGTTGGTTTTAATTTTTGTCTTTCAGAATTTTTTGGTTTGGAAAATGTAAGGAGCAGCCAGCTTATTCTTTGAAAAATACAATTTTTGTTTATTTCTAGCAAGTGTGATCTAAATGAAACCTTAAGTGAAGCTTTGAAAATATTTAAACATTTTTAACAAATGAAGGTGCAGAGTGACACATAATCACTCTGACCAGAAGCTCTTTGGGTCAAAAATTATTCTTTTATTTCATATTTAATCAGAGCCTGACACAACAGAAACTGTGGTGGGCAACCTAAGCAGAATCATAAGGGCCAACTTAATCCAAGCCTCGGTTAGGAAAATACCAAATGAAAGCCTATGGCTTGCCCTTCTTTTCAGTCTCACAAGAATGATGGACTCCTTTCGCTCCAGAGAAACTTTTGCTAATATACAGGATGAAAAGTTGATGAGACAGCTGGACCCACTCACGAAAAGTTAGAGAAGTGACCATGCTGTAAAATGCCCCCAATCTTTCTCACACCTCTTCCTAGCCAATTTAGTTTGCCTCACTCCTATGCATAGAAATATACTTTGCCCTTTATTCACCCAATTTCAAGGTTATACTCAAACACGTACTGGAAGATAAAAGCTTTAAATAATGTACATTCTCTCATTGTCCTTTTCATCGAGATCACAGGTGCATGACCTCGTCCCCCAGCACAAAAAGCTGTTGTCATGGAAACCGCTCAGGATGCCAACTTGACAACAACTGACATTCAAACCAGGAGGGACACCTTGTCTCCTGCCCTCCCCCACCAAAACAGTGCATTTCAGCAGGGGCCAAATCTGCAGTGTTTTTCCCTTGCCAGGGCTGGGATGTGCTCTGCTGTGAGGAGGAGGTGCAGTTGACTCCAGCCCCACACAGCACATACTGCCCCCCAAAAATGCCTTGGTAAAACAGTATTTGACAACTGCAGCCTGATCAAGTGAGCTAAGAGTATCCTTTGCTTTCAGTGCTTAGTGAGATGTGGTAAGGGGAAGAGGAGGCCACCTTTCTTAATGGCTGGAACAGAGAATCTTGTACTAGACCTCTCACAGTGCCACTAAATCCATTTCTTTCAGAGTGCCAATAGATCACTATTTTCCTAGAGGAAAATCACTTCAGCACTCTACATTTTCATTTCCTGCCTGTAAAATTGGGATAACTGTACCTATAGAAAGTCTCAGATAAAGAGCTTTCAGTAATCAGTATTGTAATCCATTTTTTTTCCTTATCCTATTTCCAGCTGTATTGATACTGTGGTAATTATTCACCATTTAGCTCTTCTAATTGAGTAATAAATAGTCCAGGAAGCAGGAGATAGACTTCTAGGTAAACGTGTTGGAAAAGTGGATGCACATTCCAGAGAGAAATAAACTCAAGGGAAAGGTCTCTTATTTATGCTTTGTCCCCCAGGAGATTTAATTGCAAAAAACTATATAGTTAAAAGACACCTGCATCCCTTGCCTCCCCCATACTTAAGCATTTAAGAATATGTAAAATGTCATAGTCAACTTTAAAGGAAAAAAATAAATATTTTTGTATATACATATATATCTATGCACATAAATATATATGTATAAAAAATAAATAAATATTTATCATTGTGTTTGGGGGAAGGGAAACAAAACACATACAATGGCATTTATTTTCCTGGAGGCTTGTGCATATTCTTGTGCCTGAATGCTGTCTTGTGATCTCTACATAACCTTTGAAACACAAGTGCATATTTCACCCTTGCAGACTAGCACAACCATTTTTTTGTCATTCCAATTTCATTTCCAGTGCAGTGTGGACTGCGGGCTCAGCAGTCACTGGAGTCTGAAGTGACTCTTGGGACCTCCTCACTGTTCTATATGCAAATGGCCCTGCACCTGGGCAGCCGAGCGGGCTTGCCGACAGTTTAGTTATGCAAATCTGATTGATCGAGAGCATATTGCAGAAGAACACACGCAGGCCTGAGACACTGGCAGCTATATTTCACTGGCTAAATTCCCGAAGAAAAAAAAAAATTAAATGCCAAGCATTTTGCTGCATATTCCTATCAACCCCTGAAGTGCACTAGCGTTTATTTCCATGCGTTTTCAACACTTTGCTTAAATGTTGTTAATGCAATTTCTTGTGCTATAGCTGAATTCACAGAAGGGCTTGTTTTCTGTATTTTTTCCCTAAAGACACAAACAAAGACCCAAAACAACAATAAAGTAGTTACTATGATGTCACAATGCAATAAGTCTGTCAGTTTGTTTGAAATAGTTCTCCAGGCAAGTAGAGTAAATGCAGTGTTAAAATATAATTAGGTCCTACAGTACAGAGGACTGCAAAGAAACTGATGTACTAGCACAACTTGCCCAGACTTTATTCTTTCTGTAACAAAAGGTAAAACAAACAGTGGGAATGTAGATTACATACTGTCACACAATGTCAAAAGCACTTCTTTCTATTTACTAAACACTTTGTATAAAAAGGCAGGGAAGGAAAAGAAAAAAATAAGACATATAATAAAAGAATCATCTGGGATCAGCTTAAAATAATAAGTTCATTTCTTACTATTAAAAAAAAGGAAGAAAAAAATAAAAGAAAAAAGATAACCCACCTATGTGTGAGCGTGTGGAAACCTCTAATATAGAACACGCTTCAGGCATCAAGTTAATCTCGGTTTATTGCATACAACTGATTTATCTTCATTTATAAATGAGTGGTGAGCCTTGATTCTAATATTTGCATTTCTTGTAGTTGTGTTTATGTACTCTAATGCCTTGGGGAGCCATTCATGGTGTTGAAATAACATGATTTTTGTTTTCTTTTCACCCAGTTTTTTTAACATCAGATACAGACTATTTTAATGCTTGGACACTAGTAAAACCACTGGGAAGAGATATTAAATCAGCCTTTGGAAGCACTCATTTTATCTTTTCTTTCGATAGAGTTTTCCAACAACAAGAATACTGATCAGGATAAATTCAGGATACAAATTTTTATTTATTTGAGTTCAAGTGTTTGTTTGTTTGTTTGCTTAAAACAACCTCTTCTCCAACAAGTTTTCAGGTTGGTAGTTCCATAGCTAAGGACTTACAGTTGCACAGATCCCAAAGCAGAGAAGAGAAACTGTCTCCAATGGCATACCTAAAATGACTAAAGCAGGAGAATCTGGTCTCAGTTGGAGTCATGAAGCATCAACAAAACAAATTGTTATAACAGGCCACTAGGCAAACACCTATTAGCCTGGTCCTATGGAATATGAATTCACAGAAACTCTCACAAAAAAATATACTTCCATTGTGAGTCAGTGCACAGAGTTCCACACTTCAGAATATTTTTACATAAAAAGCAATTAAAATATGTATTATTTGGTTTAACTGGAAAAGAAAAAGTATTTGATTTTTAATCTCAGAGTTAAATCTGTTTTAATCTCAAGAGGACTGTGCACAGAACAAAATTTCTTGGCTACAGAAGATTGTCCAAAAACACTCTTAGAAATCCCCCTGAGAAATACAGTTAAAATTTCTAGAAAGAAGCCTGAGTTATCTAAAGGACTTGAAAAGCCAAGCAACCCTGCTGTAGCAATGTTAGAGCACAACTTATTGAATAGAAAACATTTCTCTGCACGTTAAGTTGTATTGCCTTTGGCACAGACTCTTCAGCTGCAAATTTGTCCAAGGAATGACATACAGTACACATCAGAGGAGTAATGAAGGAAAGAGGCTTAGATGGGCACCTTGCAGCTGACAGGGAGCTGTTATTGAGCCTAGCCTGCTGTATTTAGCAAAAGAAAAAAATTTAAAAAAAAAAAAATCAAATTGGGGACCATCTTGTCCTCAAATCCTACTACAGTATCTTTAAAATAAATAATTAAATAAATATTGAAAAAAAATAGCCATCTGACAAGCAAAGCCTAGCCAGAGGGTCAAAAATGAAGATCCTGGGAAAGGTCAAGTTTAATCTCTACCCACGATGCCCTAGTGCATCCCTCACAACAGCTGACTAACAAAAGGGGCTCAGCACTGTGACTGACAGAATTCTTAATTGTATCCACTCATTCATGACAATTTGATTAAAATATTACGCCAAAGTCTCACCCCCTGTTTGCTTCGATCCTCCAAATCTAATTTTGAATTTTCAGAAAGGAGATTACCTCCACAAGCATGACTGGGATGCTATTAACTTCTACTTAATCTTTATTACTGATGTGAATTTAACATATGTATGGCTTCGTCTCGCTCCTGTTGTTTTCTCTCTAAAGTAACGTCTAGGCAATATACAAGTGGCGGACATTAATTTTCACTTTGATATTCTGTCATACCAAAGCTCATACTTTCATATGAAAATTTAAAGATGTACTTTCTTAATACCATGACACAATTAGACTGCATTTAAAATAAAATAAAAAAAAAAAAAGCGCCAAACACACACTAGCTGCCTCTGGTCCCCACCAAAGAAAAGAAGAAAACCCTCCTGAACAGACTTCAAAGTATTATAACTTTTTGCTGTTATCTTCAGCTATATCCCCTTTGTTATCGGAGCTGTTCCAAGGCGTGACAAGAACTGGCGAGTTCTAGTTAATGTCAATAATGTAACTGTGAAGAAATCAAGCTAGCAGTTAAAATTTCTAAGCAATTTTTATTATTCCCAAATTTATGAAGCTAATAATTGAATATGGCCATTGTTACCTGTGTCCTCACTTCGAAAGATACTTTAATAAAAGGTGCAATTTAATTTTCAAGATGCTTATTGTCTCATTCCTTTTCTCCCCACAAGTGAATTGACAACACCAGCTGCAATTGTGTTTACAAGAGTATTTTCAAACATACTGAACGTGAAACAATACTAATAAATAGACTGGGCCAGAAAAAGTTCCACTGAAATTGTTATTTTATTTCCTTCCTTTTCCTCCAGAGGATCAGAAAAGTATATTTTTATTGGTTTTTTTCAAATTTTTTTCAGCATTTCTGTCCATGTCTAACAATTTTTACTGCAAAAAGAGAAGCAATTAATTAATCTTCCTAAATTCAGACACAGTGACTTCCTAATTTGCCTGTCTAACCACTGTTCACATCAGCAGGGGAGTATTTGGACTTGATTCAAACTTGAGGGAGGATGTCACCTACAGTCATTTAACATGTATACCAATTACAAGGTGTTGCAGGACTACTTTAAGTGTCTCAAATCCCATACTACATACAGTGAATGATAGGCTGATATCTACAAGTAATTCCTGGAAGAGGTTTCTTAGAATCCTTTTCCACATTTCATACAACATTTTGCTCAAATAAATATTTTCAGTACTGTTCAGAGTTTGTTTTTTTTTTCCCAGTCAAGGATAATCATCTGTGTCTCTGTATTGAAACCTATAAGTTGCCCAGGACCAAAACTATACCCCCACTCAAAGTATTTAAGACACTTCTACCATCTCTGTATATAATATATAATACACATATATAATATACGTATTCTCTCTGGCCTGTTCTTTCTGTTTCTAACACTGTCACGAGACTCAAGAACCTCAAGTTAGGAGAACATCAGCACAGTAAAGAGCCCCCATGTCTTGCAACAACTTTGAAGTTTTCTGAAGTATTCACACTGCATTTGCAGAAGTGCAAAAACTGTGACTCTGGAGACAATAGATAAAAACTTCAAGGGTAATAGAGAGATTTACTTGTCCCTTACAAATGAACAGTAGAAGGACTTCTGCACCCTCAAAGAGATGAACAAAATGGGAGTTTCTCATTAGAAGTGTGGGAAAGGAAAATGTACACGTTTCATCTCTGAGGACACAATGTTTTCTGGGAGCTTTCTGGATAATACAGACCAGAAGCCGAGCAGCACAGTTGTATTGCAAGGGCAGGCTTTGCGGGACAGCTTTAATAGGCAGTAGCTCTGCTTTGCTTAAGGTCACGTTACTTTGCTTATACAGAGATATCACTAGAGGTTCCTTTTTCTTTTGCCAGATATTTAACAACTGCAAAACTCCCATCAGTTTTCCTAGCTGGCTGTCTCTCAGCTTTCAGTAAATCACTGATGGGAAGACATGTACTGGCTGTGCAGGCAGAGCAACACAGGGATCTCTCCCATATCCCATAAGCAGAGGGTCACTTGGCACGCTTAACAACATCAACAAATACTCTGGCTTGCTTTGACTCACTCTCTCCTAGAAAATGCATTCCCAGCCACCCATCACAGCCTTCTCCACAGCCTGCACAAGTTTTCTACAGCACAAAATAGTCAGCAAAGCAGTTCCTCTGTTGCTGCAGGACCGAAGTGTCTAGACCCAAACTTAGCTCCTAGGTTTGAAAATGTGTGGTTGCATCAGCACAAGGTGATAAAACTATCAAATCAATTTCTGACACTGTCTCAAGAATTCAGGTGAGGGAGAAAAAAGACAGTGTCACTGAGGGAAGGGAACCCTCACCACACATGGCCCTTGTGGAACCACAGGTTCTGCCCCAGGACTCCCAACTGAAAAATCCTTCCAAGAATAAAATTAAGTCCCTTGTGGTGTTTCACCCTGATTTTGACACAGGCAGTGGCTGTGTCCTTATGTTAAATCTATGTCCAACACAAAAAGTGTGGAGAGAGAGATGGACACTAAGAGCGTGCCAGACTGCATTTCTCTGATCGTGGTAAACTTCCATGGAAGGTGGCAATTTTGTGGTTAGCTTCCCACAATCACCTGAGACATTTCTCTAGAGACCTGAAGCCAAGGAGTCACAAGATCTGGTTCTTCTTCCTTCTGGTCTTCCCTCCATCTCTAAAATCAAGGGTTTTTTTCCTTGCCCTAGTTTTTGGAGTTTTCTTCCTCATCACCTAAGCTCATGGAATATTACAGGACTTGCAGAATCACAGAAACAGAAACACAGATAAACACTCAGTCATGCTGAGCCTTGCTGCAGCCAGCAATCACATTAATACAGGGCTTGCTCCAACATGCCTGAGCTCCCCAGAAGTTTTCTACACTGCACAACAAGTGGTCAGAGGAGCAATATTCAAAAGGGTAATGGGAGCATAAATTATTAAATAAATAAGGGACAGCTGCTTGAAGAAATTAAGGCCTAAGTAAGGAGGCAGAGTGTCCCACTACATGATCCAAAGACAGAGCATGGAAGCTGAATATATTGGGGTTTTAAAGCTTCCATCTGAGTATTTCTAAATAGCCACAACAGGACTTTGAAAACTCATTTTTACCACTCTAAACACAGTAAAACTGCACTTATTTTCTGAACTGGAAGGGAGCATTCATTTCTGTACCTTGAGGTTACAAGCCGCTATAGGAAGAATCTCAGGTGGTTACTCAGATAAGGAGTTTACTTTGAACAAGAAATTAAAAACCAAACAAACTACCTCTCCTTCCCCACAGATATCTCTATAGGTCCATTCCTGGTGCAGAGGAAATTTGTCAGGAGTTTCTGTCTGTTTGAAGAGTAATACTAAGCAGTCATTGTTTTTCTAAATATTACTGGAAGTTATCAGTTTATCACTCTGGAATCCAGTGAACTGAAATCAAACTGGAGGGAAAGAGAATAGGACATCCTGCTAACGCTTCAAGCCCCCAAACAAACCTGACAGCTGCTTAAGAATTCAACCATCATTTGAATAAAACCAGCCTGCTTCTGTTCACTGTATGCCAAATGGTTTCCTGTCATTTTCAGTAGGATATTTTTCTTTTTTTTTTCTTTTCTTTTCTTTTTTTTGCCAGTTCACAACGGCCTTCTATTGTCAGTGCTGTGAAAAGCCAACAACGATTTAAAGTAGTGGGCTCCTATCAGCATTGTTCTCCTGTTCAGAGGCACAGAAAACAAGAATATGTCTATGTTTTCCATACAGTGTAGAAAAATGTAATTCTCTGTTTAGTGTCATATCAACAGCTCGTGTCCCAATTCAGCGCCATGGGCAATGAATGACAGACTGAGCTGTCCATTCTGACAATGTGACCAAGATATCTGTGGTCGAGACTGCTATATCATTTTTCCCCTTTCCAAAAACTGTTGCCAGAAAAGTCTCCTATTTTTATTCCTTTATTTGTTTCTTTATCTACATACAAAGTATAGATAAAAATGAAATTGAGTTTATTAGGCAAGCTGCAAATAATGTCTTGATAGCACAGGAGATGTTACATTCCCTCACACTGCAGCATGTGCTCTCAATGGAGTACAGATTTCTTTATAATACTAATAAAAATAGCTGTAGTCCCCTTCTTTCAACAAAGGCTTCCCCCCACCCCAGCAATTCAGGAGAATATATCTTATTTTCTAGTATAAAAAGGAGCCTTTTCCTTCTTTATAGGTAGCAGGCACACCACAGTTAACAATATGTAGCTGAAGGGTGATTAACTCCAGGTACCATAGGTCTGGAACTGGCAATAAAGAGGTAGCTTGGAGCTGTGCACTGAAAACAGCATCTATTCAATAGAAGGGGAGAAATGAAACAAAAGTTTGACAATGCTAGAAAAGAAATGTAAGAAATAAGTTGAGGCAGCTATAGCAGAGCAATGATTTACATGCCGTTAATGTACAGTGGCTGTATGTTGTGCTCAGGACAATATTTAAATAAAAGCAGCCTTAGCCTTGGCAGCCTGTGTATTAACACACTGAATTTATGTTGCCTTCAAGGTAAAGAGCATCTTCTTATTGTAACATATACAGGAATTGCAGTGTCGAGAGCACTTTTGGCAGTATATTCTACCTTAAGCAGAGCTTACTGGATTTGTTTCAATTTATTTTTATTTTGCCATCATTTTTATAGTGTTTTCATTTGTTTGTAAGATGTTGAGGATGATGATAATTTTTTCGTTATACTGCCTCAGACTTTAAACCACTCCAGCAGAGGAAAAAGTAAGTTTACACGGGTGACAAAGGAAAGTAGAGATTTAGGCTTAACAGGCATTTGGAGTTGATGAAGTAGTGGTATTCAGGCTGCAGACTTATGGCACAAGAGTTTTCCTATCATGCAATGGTTAACTTTATATGAGCTGTGGACGGGTGCTGGGGAGAACAGAGACAACGGCGATGTCTCTGAACAGGCCTTTTGACACTCTGCCAGCATCAGTGTCATCTCCGTCTTGATCCTCCTTTGCTTCTTACATGGCCCTCCCAAAACTATCTGAGCTGCCAGGTAATGTTGGTCATAGGGGGATCTTAGCAGCTGGATGTTTTGTGACAAATGACACAGAATGAGCAATAGTACATGACCTTTATGGATTCTGGCTGTCTCTTAGAAGTATGTGAAATATTCACAATGAAATACAAAACCTACTTGAAATTCAAGTTGCTCCTCAGACAATTACTATGGAACCAAAAGACCTAACTGCCCTGTATTGGTAAGATATTTATATTTCTACTGCCCCCATAAAGTTCTCTGCCTTGTGCATCATTACAGAAAATAACAAGAAGTCAGAGCTTTTTTAAGTACAAGGCCTGTCCTAGATGACTGTCTGAAGTACAGATGAATGACAGTGAAAAAAGCAATCCCAGTTGTAGCAATATGATCTTGAGGCATAGTCTTGAAACTGAGGTGTGAAACTCTTCAGACTCAGCCAAAATAAACCACTGCTACTGCAGAGGGGGATGGGGAGTGGAAAGGCACATGGAATTCAGGCATCAGTCCAGAAAAGCAACTGCAGCATTTGCTACAAACTTCTGAACAAAGCACACTGAATCAACAATATAAGTAAATCATCACATCTTCTGCCTCCCAGAGCAAAAACACTAATCATGTTAGGTCCCTCGGAACATCTGTCATCCTCCACAGTATGGAAAAGGGTGAGTTTTAGATCAACAGACTCAGATTCTGTCAGATCAAGTATAAGGTAGTCAGTGTTATATTTCAAGGGCCTCTTCTTTCATGTGTCATGTCCCCTTCCAATTTAATTGAGAGTAGGTTTCCCTGCCTAAATTTCTTATGCTATTATTTAGGATCACACTCAGAGGATAAAGTCCTCAGAGGACAATGTCCAAAGGCATTAAAAGGCTGTTGTAGGGAAATTAACAATCCCACTAGGTTTAAGACCTCTCCATGTGCTTTAATATATCTGGTAGGACAATAGGGAAGATAAAAATAGGACTGGAGTTCCATATTTGGCAGTTATAATTCAGTGAGATTGTA
Source organism: Myiotriccus ornatus (assembly GCA_036023395.1). NCBI lineage: Eukaryota > Metazoa > Chordata > Aves > Passeriformes > Tyrannidae > Myiotriccus > Myiotriccus ornatus. The sequence goes on along the minus strand of JAYRBT010000177.1, from coordinate 50,420,507 downwards.
TGTCTCTTATATAACTTCATAATATGCCACTACAGAAAGTGAAGAATATAGGCCTCAGGCAGATGGATTTTTTTATTTAAAGGCAGCAGCAGCAGCATGAAAAAGGAAAATTAAAAATTGTAATGGATATCAGCCTCTGCAAGAGCAGACCAAATGCTTTCTGTATCTCTGATGACTGGGAAGCAACCTGGACTGCAATCCAGGGGTTCTACACACTGCCTCATTTCTCCTTCTTCCAGCAATTAGGAAGATGTCAAAGATTACACCTTTGCCTTCATTGCCAAAAAGTAGGGATTTTATCACAAGACAATTAACAAACTCTTATGGAAGCATGGAACAAGTTTCTTATTTAATACACTACCCAGGCAAAATCAAAACCATAGTCAGCATCAGTCATTCCTCTTTCAATAAAAACTTTATTGCTTTGTCTGTTACTGCCAGAGCTGAAAGGTATGAGTACTGAATTTAGCAAGAAGGATAGCAGAGGGCTTCAGTCAGATTACAGGTGTGCATATAGGAAAAAGGCTTCTAATTGTGAAAGCAGCCTAAATCAGAAGACAAAAAGGTATCAGATCCCAGACATAATTTTATTTACAATGATAAATGCAAAACAGAAATAAGATACAAATTTTGAAAGCAATTAAATACTGAAGTATCTTGCCTTGTGGAAGTTTTCTCATCACCTATAATTCTTAAATCAAGGTTAACCAGACAGTTTTGCTTAATGATGTTCTTTGACTGAGGAATTATCCAGAAAATTCTGCAAATAGTGTTATGTATGACCAGTAGGGTGTTAGACTAAGTTGTCACAACAGTCACTTCCAGACTTAGATTCTTTAAGAATTCAGAATTATCACAGAAACCATCCTCCTCCCTCCACCTGATGGCTATTCTGTGGGAGAATGACATAACATGCAATTTTTAGAGTTACCAAAAGCTATTGCCAGGTCACAAAAATCTAAAAAAGGTGTGAGGTAAGAAAAAATTTGTGCAGATAAAGTGACCTCTAGAGTGAAACACAAGAGTTAAGAAAAGTATTTTCAGATAAACCAATGCAAGAGCATATAAAGTTAGTGCTAACACAAAGTCCATGCTGATTATAATATGATCTGATTTAAAATATTCCTTGAGGTGAGGTTTTAATAATACTTAAAGAGGCCTGACAGCTCCCTGTCAAGGTATGTCCATGTTATTAAGTTGTAAAGCAACTGTCTTGCTCATAAAACAATCCAAACTGGAAAACACATGGTGGACAAAGCCAAGGACAACAGCAGAAATCAGTGCTGAGCCTTGGTTTGGTGATGTGTTGAGATGTGCCTCCTAAGAACCTGCATTAACTCTGACGAGTCTCATCTTCATGCAATTCATCTTCATCACACTGAAACACGAACAAATAAATACCAGGCAAATAGAAGCTCAGCAAGGAGGAGGCAACACTGACAAGATCATCACTAGGACAAATTTCCCAAGTCACTCCCAGAGCTGAACACCAGAGCTGCAGTAAGTGAGAGGCAAGATGACGATCTGTAAAAACCTTCTGTCGCTATGTCAAGTGAATGCAGTGGGACCATTTCATGCCTGCATTCCAGCCAGTGTTTGGGGTTTTCTCTACTCTTCTCTGAGGCAAATTCTGTGTTCTGCAAATAACTTGCTGTCCTCCTCACCCATACATTATTTACATCCCCTTGTCTGATCTTAACCTACTACTAATCGATTATTTTTTTTTCCAGGAAGTTCATCACAGTCATGGATTGATTTATTTTGTACTTTACAATTCAGTTCTCCATTCTTCTGTTAATTCTGTTGTTTCACACACTCCCTATCTCATTACTATACTTCCCAGCCTTCTGTTTTTCCTTCTTGCACTTCAGCTCTGTATTGCAGATACAACTGATTTTGCTTTCATCATCTTTGCTTAGAATCATTACGATGTTTGCTAAATATTTTTACTTTTCCAGGTTAGTGTTTTCAAAAATCTTAAATTATGCAACCTTATATTTTCCTGGGAAAAGTGGCCAATCTTCTTAAGATTTTACTATATTTGGCTTAGCCAGTCAAAACAAAGACCTGACCTTGCTCCTTCTGTTATCTGAGCTAGCTGCAGGTTAACCTGTGTGTAAGAGCTTACATGATGAATTTCATTAGTAGCCCATCAATCTGATTATTTTCTAAAGTTGATCTCACATCTGTTCTGATGGAAGAGCATAATGCTTGAGACTGTACAATGCACTTAGCCTGGAAGTTTTTCTTGGAAGTGTATCTGTCTCCTCCTCAGCGCGCTTGTAGCAAGCATGGGTAGAGCCCAAGCGTGGGTAGAGCCCTCCTAGAATCTTCTTTCGCGAAGCCTAGCCATGATGATCTATCTCCTCCACAAATCCTTACCACTTGCACCTGCTTTTGGTGGCAAAGTGTTTTATGAAGAAAAAAAAAAAAAGAAGAAAAAACTCTAAAAACATCCATGGACTTTAGGCATTACCCAATTTTGAAATGCATCTCAGATTGCAAGAACACACTGACAGACTTCAAGACAGTTTGAATTAGTCCACTCAGCCCTCCATGCTGCTACGTACAGTTTACATGGGGCAAGTTTAAACTCCATGTGTTGTGTAGCCTGAGCTGGGAGAGGGCAATCCCCTCACCTGCCCCCAGCAAATGAAAAATCATTTGATGCTTCAACATGAGTGGAGGATGTAATGTTTCCCCCATGTTCCCATTAATTTTTTGTCTTTTGTCTGAAAATTCAACCAAGTTTCAAGCCCCACTGTACTGGCTGCTCTGTAGATAGTGCATGTGACTCCCTTATGTGATTCAAGAACTAGAAGCCAGTAGAAGTCCAGGCCTCTTCAAAGTCCTATATATTAAATTTAGACTAAATGAACAAGACAACTCTACTGACTGCAGGGCAATACCCCACACTGTAGTACCATGTCTCAAGCTCCAGGATGCTTTCTCACACATTTTTATTCTCTTCTTCCCAGTTCCCAGGATGGTACAGAGCAAGATGTTGGGTACTGGTGAGAACGAAGGTGACAGGGGGAGTGCAGGCCTATACAGTCCTTAGACTGCCAATGGCCAGCGGTTGTAATGAGAGAGAAAAGACAGCTGAGGTGATAAAAGCTTAACCAAAATTTCTGCACATAGAATAGGTAACCTATTTACTTTTAAAGGTTAACAACAACAACAACAAAGACACTAAGGAGATAAAACTAGGAAGATGGATATAAGTCTTCAATAACAAGTGGACTGGCATGACCCTGGCAACATGAAGTTCCCTACAGTAGCTCCTTCTCTGTCATCTTGGATATCACTTATTTTAATAACACTTTTACTGATGAGAGTAAAACTAATGTAGCATGAAGAGAAAGATGGAATAGAAGGCATCTTATTTGTCAATACATCGTCACTGTCACCCAGCTTTGGTAATAAGGTGAGATATGAACAGCAGTCTGATTTTCAAAAACACCATGCTCCAGCATGTCTCTTCATTTTCATCTGGAAGTGTGGGAGATCAGAAGTGCTGGAAAAAAGTTGTTGTTTACTGCTTTTTCTCTCCCATAACTTGTACATTTGTTATCAATAACCTTGTTCATTTGAGATGAGTTTTAGAATCTATTAAAACAAAATATTTGTGTAATAACATATTCAACACTCATGATTCTACCATTATATTGATACTGTTGGGTGCTTTCTTTATAGTACAGCTCATGCTAATAACTCTGCTGTTATTTCTTCAGAAAGCATAAATTCTCAAATTGAAAATAGAGCCTTTGAAAAGAGACAGGACAATATTTTGCTTCATGTTTTGAGAGTAAAGTGATTTGACTCAAGATTTTTGAAAATCTGAGGTCAAGAACAATTTGCAGATTGTTTTACTAAAACATAAGTAATAATCATAATCAAAATCTTAGGCAAAAGTTATTCTGTTGCTGCTACTGAAGAGAGAATTACCTCCATTTCCTGGGGATTACCAATATAATAGTCTTTAATAACCTACAATTGTCAGACAAGCATGTTTTATTCCTTCACTTCGACAATAGCCCAAAAGTGCCAAAAGCATTTGCATTTATCTTCAGTCAGTGAAGTAGATGGAAAGACCAGAAGGAGCTTTATCTAACAATAGCTCTGGTGCCTTACAATTGTCTTAAATATTTCAACAAAGAGATACCTCAGTGTATTTCCCTGGCTACCAATGAGTTGCCAAAGGTCAATAACTTTAGCTTTAAAACTCAACTGATCTCTAAAGCTTTTCTTGCAGTTGAGAGATTAAGCCAGACTCATAAACATATTTATGAAATAAGAGCAAGGGGCTTCAGCCTGGTAGTTTGGAATGTAACACCATTTTGTATCTATATTATTTTTGGGATTAGAAACCATTAATTTCTAAAATTGTGCTGTGGAGCATAAGTGGCAACAGCTGCAGCTATCTGTTTGCTGTCTTTCCACATGGGCTATTTTCTGTGCAAGATATGCATGAAGAACACAAATAAATGGGGTGCTACCTCTTTAGGCAGGGCATAGCAAATTTAAAATAAAAAACTGAAAAGCCTGAACCATGTTTGCTTTAAAATTATGAACTTAGGTGTTAATAGAAATGGCATCTTAAGGCACTTACACACTTCCTGTTTCTGTAATCAATTCTTCATGCACAAACTAATACAATGCCTCTTCCTATTATGTCACTACTGTACACAAAACATTTCATGCATAAAATATTAATCCCAGACACAGGTCTTTGAGAGAATGATTGTACTGGCTAAAGCAAGAGAGAGATGTTTCTGAATATAGCTCCAATAATGCTTTCCAGTCCCAGAACAAAACTGCAACTATATTCAAGCTCGTGGTTTTTCAGTGGCACCAAAAAAGCAAATCTTTGCTTTGTTTAATGATGTGGACAAAATGACTGAGGATCAGAATAAGAAACACCACATGTCCCATTCCAATTTTATCTATAAAGAAAAACAAAATAACACTTGGTTATTTGGGTTTTCTTTGTCCTTTTCACAAAACTTATCTTTCTAAAGAATCTAGTCCAAAGTGAATCTGATAAAAGTAAAAGTTTTGATTATTGCCCACTAGAGGGGAAAAAAAAGGAGGGGGACGGGGTGGAAGACAGGAGAAGAGGGATGAAAAAAAAAATTAACCTGAAAGAATTCAGCCTTTAAGTCTTCATAAGATTTTTTGTTGCTGAGAATTGTCTCTCCTTATTTCACAAGTTCAGAATACCTCGCTGTCTGTAAACGATTCATTCAAATACGTAACAAAATCTAACAGCAGGAAATTTAATTAGGAGAATCGGACATCTCTGGTCTTCCATTCCTTCTTGATAGTTTTAGGGACTATGTGAACTGTGCCCCATGCCAAGGCCCTGCAGTCCCTTGTGTACAGATCCAGACCTTGGCTGGAACATGCTACTTTTCACCCATGGTCCACATTTCCTTGGCAATTGAAACCGCAGTGAAGGGGGAGAAAAGGTACAATTATTTCTTGCCATAATACTGAGTCAGAACACGGCCGAGGTTTTACACTATTAAGACAACTCCAGTCCTTCAATTTAGTCCTAACCTCAGATCTACTGTTTGAGAAAGAGACTCATGAAAGTCCTCTGCCTCCAAAGTTAATTACTCAGGGCTTCATCCAGATCATTCCCAAATGTCTTCCCTAGCAGAACCTCATTTTCCTTTCTATCAAGAGTATTTTACAGTCTAAGAAACCTCAAAACTTGTGTAAACAAAGCTTTTCAAAGAAGTCTATCTGTTGCCAGTGGGATGGTTCACCTTAGTAAAGAGTTATAGCATTAAGCATAATAGAGTTCAACAGAGAATATGTTTTTAAATAAATCCAACTCTGCTAGCCTTAAAGCATTCCTGATAACCCTTCTGTGGTGGGTTGACCTTGGATGGATGTCAGATGCCCACCAAAGCTGCTCTCTCACTGCCCTCCTCTGCTGAGGAGAGGTTTTCTGGGTCAAGATAAGGACACAGAACCTGCTCCAGTACAAGCTTCCTACAGAGTCACAGCCTCCTTTAGGCCTACACTTGCTGCAGTGTGGGGTCCTCCATGGGCTGCAGATGGATCTCTGCACCACTGTGGACCTCCACGTGCTGCAGGGGAACAGCTGCCTCACCATGGTCTGCACCACTGCAGAGGAAGCTCTGCTCCAGTGCCTGGAACGCCTCCTGCCCCTCCTTCTGCACTGAGCTGGGTGTCTGCAGAGCTGCTCCGCTCACACTCCTCTCTACACCTGCAGTTGCAGTTATGCAGCAACTTTTTCCTCTTCTTAAATATGTTATCCAAGAGGCACTACCAACATCAGCTGATGGGCTCAGCCCTGGACAGTGGCAGGTCTAGCTGGCATTGGCTGCATGGAACATGAGGGAAGCACCTCACAGATTCCCACAGAAGCCACCCCTGTACCCCTCCCGCTATCACAAACTTTCCAGACAAACCCAATATATGCTCTTTGGAATATGCCAGGCAATTTTTCTTGTCTCATTACCTACAGTCTCCAAATCCTTCTAGATATTTATTTTACTCTTTTTTCATTATAAGTGATTCCCTCTATCTTCCCCCTCCCATCTCTGTTATTCTCCACTTGCTGACCTCTGAGGTGATACACTACAGTCCCAGAATGGTTTGTGGTGTAATAGTTGTGGTCTCACCTCTGGACTGGGAAGAAGTGCTTTGCACACACAGGCCACAGAAGACCACATGTTAAATAGAAATTAAAGGCTGCTCTGCAATACAAATAAACTTGCACTGAGAAGAGGCATGTACTACTGGAACAAAAACACTTTTGCATGTGATTTCTTTGGTGTTGGGTGGAAACAATGTCCAATTATAGGCTTTTCTTACAAAATAAATATGAACTTCAATGTGGTATCAACTAACCATATCCCAGGGAAAAAAAAAAAAAAAAGAGGGGGCTTTAGTTTGGTGTCAGTATGGCTACATGTATATTTAGCTCTATCATTTATGTATTAATGTTGCTAAACATCCTTCAGTATCAAGGTACTAAAAAGTGCTAAATAGCCATGGTCCTATACAGTAAACTTGCTACCTTTTACCGTTTGGAATAATGTACAGAAAATCACCAAATCTGCACCACAGGATTAATTACAAACTCGTAACAAAATTCTAAAACCACAATACTTTGGTAGCTAAGAGCAGCTCTCTAAAACATTTAATCAACTGTTGGGCAAACCCTCAAAATAGTAGAAAATGTGGCATAAAAAGTGATCAACGAATTTGAGTAGGCCACAGTTCTATTCACCAGGTTTTTTTCTTGAGGGGAAAAAAAAAAAAAAAAGCACTGCTTTACTGCACACATTCTTCAACAATATTCTAAATAAAAGGTTTAAATATAATTTTAAAAATATTTAGAGGTGACAACATCATGCTTACTTTATATTAAAGACTGAAAATAAATAGTTTCTTAGCCTACTAAAGGTGATTCTTCCTTGCCAGAAGGACTCCTACCAGGAAATGTAAGGGTAGCTTATCTGAAGGTTTTCTAACTGTTAGATGCTATAAATGTCATTCCCTACTGTTGGCACCAGGCTGCCATTTAGGTCTCAGTACATAGAACAAGGAATGCCCCTTCCTACATTTGTTTAAAGGTCTAAGGCTATTAAATTGGTTTCTCACATAGTACATTATTTTATAGCACAAATAAGTTCACTAGCACAACCAAACTCTCTTAAACCCGATTAAAAATAAACAGGACCTTAACAAACTCACTGTCAATTAGCAAGTAGTTGGTTGCTTTGATAATCACATCACAGAAGGGGTATCCACAGTAATTCAATCATTCCAAAAATTAGTAGTATCCCAAAGGCTAGAGAGGCATAGACAAAGCAATTCTGAGGCATAGGAAGGTTAATATTCTCTCCTTCTCAGCACTCAATTCCCTCCCTCAAGAAAGGGAGCTAGAACCAGGCCATTTTCCCCTCTAACATGCTAAAGCTTTCAAATAGCTCCCAGGCATTTTAGAAGCAGTTGTACAGTGTTTGCTTGCCACTTTCAATTAAACATGGTACAGCAGTCTGCTGTCACTAGGATCTACTAATAGGAAGAGTTTATTTAAGAGAGTGCTAAAACTCCAAACAAAGAACTGTCCACAGAGGTCTCCACTTTCTGGATATACACTGAGATAGTTTATAGAGACAAGAACAGGAAGAACAATATAAAGCACTACCTGCCTTGTCTTTAACTCTCCCAGTGTTGGATGAATGCAGATAATTTACTGCATACCAGCAAAATCTATATATTTTATTGTATATCAGCAAAATAACTGATTTATGGGATTCCATAAAATCACTGTTAGCTTTGTACATCTCCTTGGAGGCAGAAGCAAAATTATTAGAAGTATTTGAGCCTCTAGTAGATTCAGTCACTGCTGTATTTCACCACATTCCTTTCTCCATATGCTTTGGTTAAATGGAATTTTTCTGGCTGTCCAACCTTACATTTTAACATTGTGTTTTCAACCACTTCAATACACCTGAAGGGATCAAAAGTAGAAAAAACTCAGCCTTTTCCTGGGCCCCTCGGAAGGAGATAGAGTGGGCAGCTTCAAGGTGACAGTAGAAATCAGAGCAAAAGTGGATAAGAAGGAAAGAAACATGGCTTATTGGGAAACTAGAATGGAAGGAAAGAGATAGTAGGAGAATGAAAAGACTTGAAAACTAGTAAGAAGCAGTCAGGAGAAAGTCTTCTCAAAAGTCTGTGGATTTCAAACCAAGGGTGCAATTCACTCTGTCCATAAGAAATCTGAACTCCAGTTCTGTACAAACACTTTTAAAGTACATTAAGGTTCTTACTAGACCCAAATACAGATACTTAACAGAGTTGTTACTTTAACTAGGTATTTATCAAATCTATCCATAAGGTTTGGCCCCAGTATCACATACTTGGATCTATTAGGTGCTACTGGTTTGACTTGCAAGGTCTTCCAGGATTAATTGAACAGCAACATTATGAAGACCAAACAGCAAACACATCTGGAAGATCTGTAGTTCTTCTTGTTCAACAGCAGATTAAAGGTCTGATCAGTTCCTTCCTTTTCCAAATAGTGCCTTCTATAATCTAAAGAATTTGAAACCTAATGTTGTTTTGAATTTTGCAAATACACAAGGAGTAGAAAATATTTGCACAAAAAGTAATGACAAAATAAAAGCTAGTAATCCCATTTATAAAAAAAAAGAAATATCCCAGTTGTATTCCAAAGGCATAGGATTATCACAACAAAGTCACATCTCCCCATGTACCCATTCTATTTACTTTTCATGTATAACTCAGAGACTGAAGGAATGGGGAATCAATCTCAATTTTATTGATTGTGCCTCATTCTAATCAGGCTCTCTGCCTCTTTTTGGCACATGAATATACAGTGATGTCTGAGTAACAAACAATGCAGGGCAATGCTGTTTCTTTAAAATTAAGAATCCCCCAGACTTTTTTTTAATGTCATGGATGCTTTTCTACTGCTGCCAGGCTTTATACATCATTGATTTACAAAACCTTGGTGTTAATATTAGATTGGCTTGACAGTGTCTCATGTAGTGAGTAAAATATAAAAAGCAGCAATAGATTATACTCCTGGTGTGCAGACCCAAGCATGACTGGAAGTTGGAAAGAGAGAGGTCCTTCCCTTCCATGTAACTGTGGCCTCTTGGGGTATTTCACAGGTGTCTCTACTCAGAAAAGCCAGTAAGTGCACACTACTCACTGCTTGCAGCTGCTATCATTTCTGCTTCATAGAGGTAAAAATCCAGTGTCTTCTGCATCGATTTCTTGGTGACAGAGTGTTTGCACAGAGGCTAAACTAAACCATGCAAACTTTAAGATCTCAAAAGGAGCAGAAAATACTTCATCTTGGGTCTCAGACACAGGGGAACAGGTCTGCAGTGCTCTGGGCACTTGTCGAGTCATTTAACTTAGGAAACGTGCCTATTTGATAAGAGGCTTTGAGAGACAATAAACAGTTGAAATCCAACATATTTAAAGGGTGTTTAGGCAGACTTTTTTTTAAGTAAAAACTTTTACTGCTCAGCTCACAGCTTTTCTCTAATACAACTCTCTCACGTCCTAGAAAATTGCTTCCCATTTCACAGATGTTCAATTACTTCTCAGTTTCTTCATCAATACTTCCAAATCCCAAATTTTAAACTACAAATTATTCTAATATTTTCTCAAATTTTTCTTTGTCCAAATACTAAGAAATTACAATAATAGATATTTTATGTAAACCCAGACAAATAGAATGCTATGTATCATAGAACTAAACAAGTTCAGTGCAAAAAGAATAAGGAAAGAGGAAAAATTATGAAGTATATAGACTTATAACCACTTTTACAAAGTTATTCATGAACAATAACAACTAACATTTGTGTGGTTCAACTTAACAAGAAATTGCCTACTCTGCAAAAATAGACCTGCCCTAGGAATGCAGCCCAATCCTCTTCCACCTGCATGAAAAAAACAGCCTCCCTAAGGTCCTTGTTGCTTCTATACACAACCAGAACAATCTCCAAAAGAAAAATTGAGAAGCTGCACACTTTGCACCTGACTGTGGATAAGAATATCAGAACTTTGACTGCAGTTGGTGCTGTCTGACATTGCCCATATGCAGTATGCAATTTTTGAATACCCAAGATGTTCTTTGAAAATTATTTATATTATATATATTATAATATTATATTTTTTTACTAACAGGTAGATATTTTTCCCTTGCAGAAACAGAAAAGTATGATTCAGGTCCCTACCTTGATTACATTTTTCTGGGGTGCTTTGCCAACATGACTTTGTAGTCAATCCATGCACTAGTTCTGACTTAGGAAAGAAGCTGAAACAGGATTAGAACCTCTTTTTTTATCCTTCTACAAAAACCCTGCAGCAAGTATGCACACCCCCAAGCAATTGCAACATGGAAAATGAAACTCAGCTGTGAACCCAATATATGGAGCTGAGCCATCACACATGCAAACTAGAATTCTAGTAAGAATCACAGCAGATGCAGTTTAATGATGAAATAATTGAAAATATAAAAATCAAACACTTTACGTGTTGTAAAAGCAATGTCTCTGAAAGTTTTATTTCCCCGATGCTTTTATATTTGGAATTTTTAAGATGATATGTCTTTTTTGAGATCAAAAATTGTGAGGAGTTTTGATTTCTAGACACCTTCCTATGCTGAATATTCAAATATTTAAGCTTCTATACAGAACAGTTTTTGTGAAAATATCTTTTTCCATTAGCTGCATCAGTCTTTGCTTCATTTTTAACTTTGAGTTTTATTACCTTTTTTTTGATAACTCTCAAGCTTCCTTTTCTCCAAAGATTAACACGTCCCATGAAATTATAATATCCCAAAAGAGATCATTTATTTACCTGCAATTCTGCTTTTTTTTTTTTCAGATTTTGTTAACAAGCTCCTCTTTTTAACACATAGCTCCTCCAAACTAAAATAAAAGTGGTTAAGTAGGTAGTTTTAGTCATGATGTTTTGATTGCAGAACTGATTACATGGAGGGTGTAGAGGTTCTGTTCAGTTACTTTTCTTTTAGTATTAATTCTAAATAATCTACAGTGAAAAACTCTCACAATTTATCACAGTTTCTGCCTGTGGCATTTCCCTTTAGCCCAAGGATAAATCTTTCTAACTCTGGTAAATGTCAGGAATGCTCCTGTGATACAGGTGATCCTACAATAATAAAAATCAACAGCTAAAAGCAGACTTTATTGTATTCATTATGATACTTACAGCCTGTTATAAATTTTCATCTCATTCTTATTTAACAAAGGCTATATTTTACTATCCTCTATGTCACTGTGACCAAAAGCAGAAGAGTTATGATATGCTATATACATAATCATTTTTACAGTAAAGGTAAATGCAGAAGTCATCATATTGAAATAACATCTAAAACAGCAAAATGGATGTGTATATTTTTCATATCGTTGCAAGGATCTGTACCACAGCAAAAGCAAAAGAAAGTTAAAGCCTTTAATCGTACTTAGATCATTAAATATCAGAATACAAGAGTCAATTAACTGAATAATTGTAAAAATACCTCGGCAATCTGCAACCCACCTCACCTTTGCCAGGATGAGAGCCATCACCATCCTGACAGCCACCAGCAGCACTGTCTTTTCAGTTTCCCGGGTTACTCACAATGATTTTGTTGGAGTTAGTCTCGGCCAGTTTGCCAATATATAAAGTTTGTCTCTTGTCTGGAACACGCTCAACAAAACTTCAGCACACATGGACATTATGAGGTCACAGAGCACACACAGTGCCAGGCTAAGGAATGCAGAAAATGAACACTTCTCACCTTCCCAGTATCATAGTGTATCTATCTTTATTTTCTGGGCAGAAATAGCATTATTTTATTGTCATGAAAATTACATTAAAATAGCTGCACTAACATGTTTCTTTGAGCTTCTTTCTCCCCACAAATAAACAATATCCAAAGCTTTCCTTTGGAAACAGGGAGTCACTGTCAAACGTTTCTCAGGACAACCAGCAGTCATGTCAAGCAAGAAACCCAAGGAGGAATTGCTTGTTATTTTGTTTCCCATTCCTTAGAAAACATTGGCTTTCCCTCTGCATCAAGGAAACTCTTATTTACAATTGCAGCTCTGTTGATTTCTCTCATCACAAGGCTTATATAAGAGAGGAGTACCTTAGCCCACTACTTTTGTCACCAACACTCACTTTTTCAAGAACACAGACTATGGAAACAAAGCTTTGTACAGAAAAGCTTTTTCTGATTTTTGTCATCTTTGAGCCAGTGCTTAACCATCGTCACATTTTTAGAAGTGTCACTGGATAGTTCTGAAGTACAGAAATAACTGCGCTTTCCCAGTTGTTGTGTGTGCAATGTGTTGACTCCAGTCTGGAAAACCACCCTGCCAGAACAACTCCAAAGGGAGTATGCAAATCCTTTTTAGTAACACTGTTCACCATAAAACATCAAAACACTGTCTGAATACATCTGGGAGATGAACAATAATTTTGTTCTGGTCAGGCTAATCTCTGGTCTTTAGTATAAAATCACAGCTACACTAGTGAGATGAGAAATAGAGTATGCAATGTGCATTCAATGAGAACTTTCAGAAGTGTCTATGTTTTGCCAATATAATCACCATTAACAGACACACAGATTATAGGGAAATTTGTCATTTTTCTCATAACATTATTTATCAGAAGGCCACACTTTATATCAAAGTTAATTTTAGAAGCACAGGTTTTACACTTCTTATTTCACAACAAAAAATAGGCAAGTTGACACTGACTTCAGAAATCTTCCCAGTTCTGGAGTTCAACCAAAAATTAGAGAAACTGATGACTGCATAAGGGAAGCAATTTTTTAAATGGTGGTCAGATATTTCAAGGAGGGTTTCTTTAGAATCCAAATATGATGAAAATTGCAAATGTATTTAAGAATGTCAAATAACTCAACTTGCCAATTAAGGCAAATGGATATTGCACACAGCACATTGAATCTTGTGAGAATTCAATCACAAGGTTTACTTCAGAGCACATATGGCTTTAGCATGCTTCCAGGTTTGGTTTTTCTTTTTCCCGGAGTTTTGAGTTTGACGTCACCAGCAGAATATCCTGGAATGCTGTTTGTTTTATCAGTCATTTCAGCACTACAAAGTCCCACCAAAGATATACTTTCTTACCAGTTGTACCATTGTCCCACCCTCAGACATTATTAACTTGGAATGACTTTGCTCTATTGTCATTGCACAACTTGCATTCACTGAAAGCAACACCCAAACTTGTTATGGAAAAAGCAATTAAATAATCATTTATCCATTCTCAGCCTTTCTCAAAAAGCCCTTCCTATTGATTCTCTCAATATTCCAAGTACAGATTCCCTCCCTTACCAGCACGTACTCTCTACAGTCTTAGGAAACATCATCCTGTGACTGGAAAAAGCCAGGTTCAGTTCCCAGCATAGCCAACTGCTCTCTGCATTACCTCAAGAAAGTAATTTATTCTAAAAATGGCCGGTGACTCAGAAATGTCAAACCTGGCACGTCTTCAGTGTAGTTTTCAGAAACCATTAATTTAATTCAGCAATACAGGTAAGGTCTCTAGCATCTGGGCAGGAGAACAGGGGGAAGCTCCTATAGAAGGGGAGAGGTAGAAAGTCATGGGTCCCTCAAGCCAGGCCCTGCAAAAACAGCAGCTGTTTTGAGGCCCTGAATCTCTTTGTCATTCTCCTCGACCTATAAAATGGAGACAAGAACATTTTCCTCCTGCCCAGGGATTGTGTGGATAAATATATTCCTGTTTGTGAGGCACTTAGATAAGATAGCTAAGGGAGCTATGTAAGTTGATAGATTCCTTGATCTTAAGGAACTGCACTCTTGAAAGAAGCGGCTTGACTGAGTTATAAATGTCCGTATTATTCACAATATGAAACTGCCAAAAGATAAAAAACCTTCTAATGATATTTGAGAGCAGGAACTCCCCTTCGCCCCCTCATACTTTAAGGACTCCGTCCCTTTGGAAATGGTATGCTTTTCAGTGAGGAGGATTCCCTATTGTTTTCTTCCCTATTCTTTATAATGTAAATGTAACCTCATTTATTTATTTATTTTGTCTCCCAGGCCTCTTTTCATCTGGCAAGATAGTGGAGGAGGGGGGTGGAGGGAAGAGAAGCTGAAGGAGGGGGGCTGTTTAATAATGTCCTATTAATCGCAGTGCACTATCAGCAGGCTTTAACCCTGTTCCAATTCTTTGATTGCTTTTTAGGGATTAGAGCAAACTTCATTGTCATCCATTGCATTGCAAATAGGTAAATTTGAGTGATATGTACACAAAATATAGATAGACGGATAGTGCATCAATATATGTGCAGAGTATATACATGCATTTATATAGCTTGTACACACACACATACATATAAAAATAAGCTACATCTCCCTGTATGCCATATGAGAAAAATCAAATCAAGGCACGGAGAAACTGAAAAAAAACCCCTACATGTATCATTCACCTGATTTCAATTGTGACTCCCTTTGAACCTCGGCCAAATCATTTTGTACATTAAAAATTGGTCAGGGATGATAAGATTCCATTTTCATGGTTGGTAATGCAGAACCAGTGAAAGAATACAATTACAGACCCCTGAGTAAACTCTGCGAATGTCAACTTGATGTAAATGATCAAGTGTCGACAAAGGGCTGGTGGGAGGGGGGGCAGGCAGAGGTGGAGGGGAAAGAGAAGGAGAGGGAGAGACACAAAAGAGGCTTCAACTTCTTCAGCAGTCTCACTCAGTGACATGCTTCCCGGTCCCAACCATTGGGGACCCAACCTTTCTGAGACAACATGGGGCCCCTCATTTCTCATGGCAGCCACCGCCATTGCCCACCCCCACACCGTGTCAGGGTTGTGACACAAGTGACCTGGCCCTGCCTCCAGCAGGCCAAGAAAAGCAAGCAGCCAGCACAAAGAATTCCTGCAAAACAATAGCACGCCTCCACATAAATCTTGCGAGACTCCAGCACCCAGGGTTCGTATTGAGGGACTGTCAGACCCTGCCCCCTGCACAGAGCAGCTGTACAACTGCAGGTGCGAGAGCCCCCAGTGCCACCCCCGAGCTCTCCTGGCCACCTTCCCACCTTGGCCCCACCATTTCCCAAGCCCTAGGCAGCCCTCCTTGCTCCTCTCTACCTTCTCTGTGAGCACCAAGTTGATGCCATAGCAACTTCTTCTCTTTTCATATTGAGCTGACACAAGAATCTGAGGACAAACGTTGTGGCCAAGGGCATGTGAGGAGATTCAAGGAGAGAAAAGGAGGCAAAGGTGCTCATCGCTCATTAGGGAAATTAATGGTTTAAAATTTCCCAAAGCATGTTCTCTGTATTCCTTATACATCATGATTCCCCAAGGAAACAGATAAATCCCTTCTCTTACAGGCAGGTAAACAAAGGCACAGTTAAAGTAAGGCACCAGCTTAACTGTGTTTCCAAAACACAGGGAGTCAGGGAATGCTCGGCTTCTATTTCCTCCATGCTGATCATCAGCCCATGCTGCCTCTTGGTCACAAGGAGAGAGTTCACATCCATGTCGTGGCCACATCACATTGCTCCCTCACTGCAGTGAGAAGAGCATTGCAGTGAACTTCTGGGAGGAGGACATATATCCAAAAGTCTTTTGCCATTCATGAGCTGAAAACAGGAACAATATTTCAATTTATTTTAGAATTATCATCTGAGCTGATTAAAGTGGTTATCAACTTCAGTTGTTCTTTACATGTCATTTTTGTTTCACATTTCCAATCTTTTTCCTGTGTGCACTGCATAAATTATTGAAATATTATTTTATTTATACATCCCCTGTGACAGAAATAGGTTCTCTGAAAACAAATCTTCCCCTAATCAGTTTTGTTTTTCTTGGTTTCTCTCCTCAATATTGCCACTGCTTTTGGGTTAGTGAACAAGTAACACTAGTTTGCTTTTGTGGAGAACAAAAAGCACTGTGGGCTGATAAAGATAGGCTGCCAAATTAAAGGTTACTCCAAAATACATCATTGGTGGCTAGGAAACAATAGGCTTGTAAAACTTTTAGCAAGCTGGGTGGGAAAAGAAGATAATACACTGAAGTTAGACAAGATGAGGATTGTCTAGACCCCAGCAGCCCTGCTTCCCATTGAGACCTAAACTCAACATGAAAGTTTCTTGCTTCACAAATACCTCCAGAATTGGCCATCAAGAACACGAGACAGTGAAATAAGCAAGCCCCAGGGTGCTGAAATATGGGCTTAGGTTTATATCTTGTATAAAAACAGCAGAATAGTACTGTCCATTCCCATGTTGTAGTCAATTCTTTTTATACACTAATACATCAATACAAAGCACTGTTAAAGAAACACACACTTAAAATGTTGTGATTTTTTCTCTTTTTGAGTGCTGTGCGTGCCATGCTAATTATAAGCAAAATAAAATTAAGCTATGATATGCACACGATCTCCTACTAAAAGCAAATAGCATCATCAAGTTTGATGTAAACGTGACACAACTTGCTTGGTTGGTAAGGGGTCTAAACTCTAGGTAACTACCTGTACTTTAAAATTAGCTCTGCTCAAAATATCTTGAGCAATTCTACTGAAGAGTCAAGTGATGTTTAGAATGTTAGCAGGACTGTTCTGGTTTTCAAGCACAGTTTCAAATAAAATGAATTTTAAACAGTTCAAAACGTTGCAATTTCTCACCTGCACATATGGCTTACGACAAATTTGAATACTGAGTGTTATCTGAATCTTAAACTCTGAACCAGTGTACACAAATACAGTTGGGGGGGTTGGGCACTGCAGTCAAATCTATTTGCTTCTCAGGCTAAAATTATTTGAAGAGTTATTATTTTTCCCCTTTTCCCTCACTTGATTCTACATTCATGGTTCCCCTAAATGACACAAAATTATACATTGAATTTTTCCTCCCATGCCCAAAAAAATAGACTGGACTGAACCCATTAACCAGGCAAGCTAAGTCAATGCATGTCATCCTTTTTGAACAACTTTATTGCATGTTGCCAGTCTTTGCAGATCATTACAGAAATTTAAACATAGTTTGTCTTTACTGCATGTAAGAAAATGAAAACATTTTTTCTATGTCCTATTCATATAATGAGAAAGATCTCAGTTAACAGGGATTAAATCTACATGGCATTCTTATAAAATACAGCACAATCTATTTCAGCAAATGCAGAAATGACCATTTTTATCTAACATCACTCAAGCATTCCAGATTTGACATAGAAAAGCCGCAGCTCTAATATTAGATTTAAATAGTGCAAATTACAGCACATGTTAAATAACTATTCCTTTGTGTATTTATAGCTTTAGGTTCTGAACTTGTTGTCTTGCATATTTTTCACACTCTCATTTTTAAAAGTTTTCAGTCCCTTCACTGATACTTTATTATTAATAATAATTAACATACAATTATTGTTGTCACACTGGAGATGATTTACAAATATTGTTTTGTTACTAAATATGGTGGAAGGGTTTATTCTTTTAAGACCCTCATATGGCAAATATTTTTTCAACTTAATGGTTTCTTTTGGCAATTCAAATCTTTTTTTTTTTTTTTTAGGTTTTTCTTTTTTCAGGTTTTTCTTTTTTCTAAATACACATGCTTAATTTAGAAACAAAAAGTTAAATTAAAACTATTTGCATCAAAATGAGGAAAGATATTATTCCAGTCTGTTTTGCCAATTACATTTTACCACATGTTTGTTAATGGTTGCTATCCTTTCTATTTGGACAATTCCAAGACAAATTTTTTAGGGAATACAAATATTTTATGGAGATGAATGGTACACCTAGCAACACAGACACACAGCAGCATAAAGTAGTAGTCAGCATTTCCAAAGTTAAGCCTGGCAAATTTATTCCAGTCCACAGAAAAATGGATTGTTATTTGCAAGGTGGATACAGCTCCAGAGCCAACAGCTGGCCACCACTGCTGTAGGCAGCAGAGGATATCAGAGGGGAAACCCACTGTGGGGTTTGGTTCCAAGTGCTGGCTGGCTGGACTCAGAATTTGCCTCTGGTTCAGAGTTAAAGCTATTTCTGTGTGTTGAGCAAGCTGATTGATCTAATTACTGAAGGCCTAGAGAATCACCTCCTGGGAGAGAATGAATGTCCACTGCTGGCATACAGCATCTCATAGTGACTGCTGAAGAGCGAACAAGGAGTTCCAGTATCAACATGAAGTGCTTTCACAGTCCACCATGCATAATTGAATACAAAATATCACTGACCTACGCCCAAGTTTATCTGCTGCTACATAAGGAGTACTGCATCCTTTTCTGGGATCCCCAGCACAGGAAGGACATGGACCTCTTGGAGAGAGTCCAGAGGAGGCCATCGAAGTTTATTAGAGGGAAGGAGCACCTCTCCTATGAGAAAAGGCTGCAGGAACTGGGATTGTTTCGCCTGGAAAAGAGAAGGCTTCAGGGTGACCTAATTGCAGCCTTGCAGTACCTGAAGAGAGCCTACAGGAACAGCTTCAAAGTGAAAGAGGGAAGGTTAGAATTAGGAAGATATTGTTTACCCCGAGGGTGGTGAGGCACTGGAACATGTTTTCCAGAGAAGCTGGAAACTGTAGATGCCTCTTTCCTGGAAGTGTTCAAGGACAGGTTAGATAGAGCTCTGAGCAATGTGTTCTAATGAAAGGTGTCCCTGCCCACAGCAGGGAGGTTGGAACTAGATGATCTCTAAGCTGCTTTCCAACCTGAGCCATTCTAGCATTTGTGTACTCACCCTGACTATTATAGTTAGAATAATAGCAAATAAAACCAGTAAGCAATAGTTGCCTACATAAGAGAAAGTAAAAAGCAGTTCCTCCAGGCTGAAAATTCATAGATATGGCAACACCTGAGGAATAATGTACAAAGTTTTGTTTCTTTAGGCAAAGACTGTCTGAAACATCTGAAATGTCACTGGCTTGTGGGCCTTTTGACTTTAGGAAGGATATAATCAGTAAGTTTGAGGTTTTCCACATCAATAAAAAATCTTGGTTTCTCCCCTCATTCACATTTCCATTTGAGACAGAACCTTTAAAACCTAAATTAAATACTTTATTAGTAACTGTAAAATAGTTTTAAAATTATCCTAAAGAAGTAGTATTTTTATAGAAG
This sequence comes from Myiotriccus ornatus, assembly GCA_036023395.1. NCBI lineage: Eukaryota > Metazoa > Chordata > Aves > Passeriformes > Tyrannidae > Myiotriccus > Myiotriccus ornatus. The sequence continues at coordinate 50,400,845 of JAYRBT010000177.1, read as the reverse complement.
TATTTATGCATCACGTTTTCAGTAATTTATTTCTATATCACATTTATTTCTATATCACATTTATTTATTTCTATATCACATCACTTTCTGCTTTTAATATCCTAGCGACAAGTTTCTCTAGCTGGTTTTAGTAGGGGAGTAATTTTTGTACGTAAACCTGTGCAGGTGAATACAGGAGCAACATAACAAAGATAAGTGGGTGGGTTACATATTCTGCTGCTCTTCTTTATTATTATTAACAATTTTGGAGTCAGAGTCAGTTTTCAGTGGCAAATCATTCTAAATATTTTATATGTGAATGGTGCACAGATATATTTTTTTCCAGGCAAAATATTCCCCACTTTTAAAAAAACCTAGCAGATGAGAAAGAGATGAGTTGTGTGAAAGAACACACAGAAGCCCTTTCACACTGTTTGCAAGCCAGCAGCCCTGGTGCCCTGGTGTTTGTCCTCAACCCCTCAAATGTAGTGCAATTCTGAAGTGCAGTACAGAATCTTGAAGGAAGAAACACTAGCAGAACAATCTCTGTCACCTCCCAAATAATGGGAATATATAAAGGGAACATAATGTATTTAACTTCCCACAAAAAGGTTGGCTTATTTGGAACACCTACAGTGAGCCACACGGTGAAGCATTTGTAATAGTCAAACACAGAGGCTTAAGGTGTAGGGAAAGGAAATGGTCCATGAAAGAGTGGTCTACAGAGTTAAATCCCTAAACTAGGCTCACCTCGCAGCCAATTTTGAAAACAGATTTCAGGTCAGTTTAAATGAATGTCAAACCCACTAACCCTTCCCCACAAGAGGAGAAAAAGTAATTCATTAAATCAGCAAAGGATTAAGGCAATTTGGGTACCTCTACACAGCTAAAGTCAGTTCAGAAAGTGCCCTTGGCCACTGGAACCCTAATAGCCCACACTCACTGATAATTATCTCACCTTTGGGTTTTGTTTTAGACCCTCAGCTCACTTTTCATGTAACAACCATGGCCTGGGTCTAAGGATAATCCCAAAGAGTCGTATGTACAAGATCATCCCAAATTCAATATTCCCTGTCTTACAAAGTCCACCAGAACCATTCCAGGAACGTTCATGCCTCCAAAGCCTCTTTATGTAGTTTAGTTGTACCATTCCTCCTCTTCCACAAGCACATAGAGACCTCTCCCTGCTGGTCCGCTGCTCTCTCCTGAAGATAATCAAGAAAAAATAATTCTTAACCTCTCTCACAAGGGCTGGAGGTCAGTCCCTGCATACGAGTGCCCCCTGTCCAGAGGAGAATGTCTCGGGCCTTTCCAAGTGTCCCTGAGAAGAAAGCCCTGGGTAACTACAGCCGTCAAAACAACCAAGAAAGAGAGCAGACACACAGTTTCCATCAGAAAGTTTCTACTGCCCAGCTGAAGTAGGTGAATGAGTCTGGTTTTAAATTGCTCTCTTCTCTTAAATGACCATTGCTTGTAGGGCAGTGTCTTCACTCATGAATTAAAACTTTTTAAATTTTATTTATTTTCCTAGAGTCACCCATACTCACACAGTAGCATTACCATACTGCCTCATTACACCCAAACTGATAAATGCACTAGTTCAATACACCTGTGGTATGGCTACTGTTTCTCTAAGAAATCAGGAGAGGTACTAAAAGGGAAAGGGTATTTCCCAGATAGGATCTACCCATTCAAATACACTTGATTTTTGATTCAAAACAACCTTCAGGTGTCATTGCAAAACCAGTCTTTTCTGCATAGCTCATTGGCAAAAGATGAGCAAATAAATTGTTCGAAGGAACTCTGGTGGTGATTTGTTAGTAATTTTGATTAAATTTAGTATAGTCACATGGTTGCTGTTGCATTTTTATCCACGGATAATTATGGAGCCTGCTCATTTTATGAGATGTATTTTTAAGAGTTTATCAGTGGCTTGGGATGAGTGCTCTTTTGTTTAGTGATGTATAAATTTGAATAATAATAAATAACAAAGTGAAAGAGAATGAGGGAAGGGAGAAGACTGAAGTCCGGGAAGATGCTTTGCTATGTATGTCTGCTGCATTTGATCACAGCATAGATGATACAGCAGTGGGCATTATAGAAAGCCCTAATATAAATCAGATTAGATAAATATTAATTGCCATGTACTAACTGTGCACTTTACTGGAGTATATTGATGTCTTCAGTCAAAGGCTCACAATATTACCATACATTTAATGATCAGTCACTTCCCTTTACACAGTTTTAATGTTTTGTCAAGCAGACACCAGAAAACGAGACTGTGACAGTGTACTGTGATGCTGCCTTACAGCAGCATATGGGTTCACTGCAGCTTCTCCCCAGTGCTGCACCACGTTAGTCTCACACTGTGGGGCCCCACTGTGCTTTTCCATGGGGCAGCCCATGCTACAGACACCCTCCAGACTGACGCTTCTCAGTCAAAGACTATGGGGGGGGGAACTTGTTTTTGAGGATGCACCACATCATTTCAGTAGTATCACAGCAGCTAAACATTAGGCATCTTGTTCTTGCTGCTCTAATTGTGGTGTTGAGAAAATTTATTACTTTACTGGATCACTGGTAGCTTCACCTAGGCACTTGCTGGGTTTTGCATTCACCTTCATGATAAGACAGAGACAGGACTCCCTCTCTCCATATTTAGAAAGTATTAATAAAAAAATTGTTCCTATTCAGAATCAAACAACTACATTCACCACCAAGCTAAATTAGAGGGAGATTTAAGGTTAACCATCAGTGCTAAAATAATATTGACCTGGGAAATTTTGCTGTGTTAAAAACCCTTCTTAATCATACAAAAAAATCAAAGAAAAGAAGATACGCAAAAATGAAAAAAAGTCTCAGTGGATTAGTTGACATCGAAGAAACCACAAGGAACCTCCCCTCCCCTTCTGTTAAAATGTCATTATAGCAAGACATTTGTATGGAAAAGCCTGATTTTGACAAAACTGCCATTTTTCACTGGTAAAAGATCAACTAGGGAATCTTTCTCATGATTAATATAATCAGTAACAAGGTGTTTTCTTTCAGGTTACTGTGGTACATTTGAAAAAAAGTTTTATTTCTTTTAGGGCAGTATGAGGTAAAGTGTTCTGCAACTGTGTTATAGTATCACTCAGCACAATTAAACCATTCACTAATGAGTGCATACGTCAGGCTTTTATTTGGGTTTTGTTACGGACTTGTGCTGTGGGTCTGTGTTTTGTACCAGAGGAGGGCAAGCTGTGTTTCGGTGCTGCTGCGCGTTTCACTGTGGCTGTGTGGCTGTAGGTGCTCGTGTCTGGTGTGGGGTGGGCACCCAGCTGTGGTGAGCAGCGCCAGCACTGCACCATCTGTGGGATGAGTACAGCCTGCTTCTGCCTTTATGTACAACCATGCAACATGCCACCACACTTTGTGGCTGTTCTGAACGGCCTTAATATATGTTATGACAACGCTGCATTGTGCTCAGTGTTATTGCTGCTCGCTCCATACTGTAGGCATGAATTTAGCTGTGTGATTATGCTATAATATCACTGCTCCCTGCGTTGCCCAGTTGTGCCAGGCTTACATTGTGTGCTGTGTATTATAATAATGTTGACAGCGCTGAATGCCACTTTGCAGCTCTCCTGTGTTCGTGTAAGGTGGTGTCGGGGCTTTGTGAGCTGCGTTGCCAGGCTGGGCTAAGGTAGCTCCTCGCCCGCCTTATGGGGATGTGCAGAATTAATGTTATGTAATCTGCACTTTGTGGTTTTCCTGCATTAATGCTGTGTGCTCTCTGCTGCTTGGTTGTGGAGTATTAATGTCAAAATCTTCCGTGATCTACTGCCATGTGGTTGTGGTGTAGCCTCCGATAAAATCATGGCTTTCCTTAATAACACAGAATTTTAAGAGACAACAAAATGTATAGGAATTGTTTTATATTAAAAATGCAGCATAATTGTATAATTACAATATTTGCATCATGCTAAACAGATTGGCTGGGTTGTTTCAGATTCTTTAAGTCAGGATGGCATCAGGCCTACAGTATTTCTAAACTGTTTTGCCCGTCTGCAATTGTATAATGAAACGCCACAAATTTTACCCAGCAATACTTGTGCTTTCTAAGTGCTGCATTATGAGCATAAAATTACCAAATGTACTGAACACACTTACCAACACTGAACTAAAATCCCTTCTCTCTCTTACCCACAAATTAAGTCTCCACAGATCCTTTTTTACAATGCCGAAGTGATAAATACATATATATTTATTTCTACAACCATTTTAAGAAATTAGAAGGAAACCCACACAGCAGTTTAGCAGTTAATTTACAACAGTACAGCCTCTTGAGGAAGTATGTAAAACAAATACACATCATTTATTTCCCTCATTTGAAATCCCTGCTCCCTGACACACAGACAGACAGACTCATACACACAGATCACTACAGCCCAAATTGGACATCAGAGAAGAAACTAGGACTTCTTTGCTATCATCCATGATTGCCCTGAGGGTTGAGGAGTGGCCAATTTACAGCATGAATATAGTCTGGGGATACATGAATCATGAATCATGTTTGATGTATGGAAAGGCACAGTCATTCTGAAAGGCTGCAAATGCAGTCATCTGCTTTTTAAGTGAAAAAAAATGCTTGCAAAACAAAAACAACAACAAAACCAGAGAGATGAAATACCTGGGAAATATTATTTAAAAGACACCATCTTTGCTTTTTTTTTTTTTTTTTTAATTGGGTTGGAAGGGGTTACTTCATTATGCAGCAAATTAGAAAATTCATAATTTATCATTGCACCCAGTCGAAATGCCACCCAACTGAGTCGCACCCCTGTGAAAACCATCACATAGTAACAAACTGTCAAAGCCTGCTGCAGCCGACGGGCAAAATTAATATGCAAATGTATGCAAGAAATTAAAAAGCAGAATTACCCAGGCAAATGAGGTAGCTATACTTGAATTGTTAGAATTATGAATAATTACTGCGAATTTTCTGCTCCTAATATAACTTGTTTTTTGATAAACAAAGACTTAATTATCGAGATGCGCTGGAGAATTTCCGTGGCGCTCATTAATCTTGCAAAAAAAACAAGTCCCTGGTGCCCAAACCGTAATGAAGAGCGCGTGCCCTGAATCTTCAGAAAGATCAGAGGCACCAGGGTGCCAGGGCTGGAGAAAAAAAATGACAGTGCCAATGTCCCCTCCTGTACCCTGGAGTGTCATAACGTCTTCCACTAACTATCAAAGGGACTTATTTATGCCAGCAGCTGAGCTATAAGTCCAATTTACGATGCCTTAAGCAGTGGTGAAATGATCTGTTGATGTGCTATGGAAATGCCATCTTGCAGTAGCTCGATTTGGTCCCAGTGATACCAACACGATGAGGACCCTCCGCTCCTCTGCTAATGGATGCAGCATGACAGACCATAATACACAAGAGGGACAATCTTTTAGGACCAGTCTCAATGGTCCTCCATTAATCTTGGTTCTGCAGCGCTGTGGTGTCCATGGGAACAAGGGCATTATCATAAGCACTGGTTTTAAATGTTCCCATTAGGGACTGCAATACAGAGGAGAGATGCATGGGGTGAGAGGGCTAGGAAAGACAGTCCACTATTAGTCTACACTATTTTTTATGACCTAGATTCGAACCATAATGGGTGGCTCAGAGGATTTTCTCTTCCCAAATAACATAAAGAAAACAACAAAGGAGGAAGCAGCTAAGTGTACAGCGCGGTGCAGAGCTGCATGTTCGTCTTCTCTGTTTTTACAGCTAGAAAATCAGCTTGGCCCTGGTGGGCTGAGATAATTTACTATGAGAAAGCAAAGGGAAAATAACCCCAGGTACTCTCAGCACAGACCAAATCAAACCCGCTGTGAGCTTATTATTACTTAAAAACTGGCATCTAAGTGGAAATGACTGACTCTCTGTCATTATCCCTATTACCACCATGATAAACCCAAGCAGATGATAAGGCAAAATTACAAAACATCAGTTCTGGAGCTCGGAGGCTACTTCAAAAGCTCAAGGCAGACTGCGTTTTCAAATGCTTCCTTCTCTACACTCAAGTCCCCAAATTTCCTGATGCCTTGACAGAATCATTTCACTGCATAGGCAAATTGTCACCCTTTAAACCAGGGCATCTGTCATTTTTATACAAGGGTCTTCCATTCAGTCATTCTTACTCTTAATCCTCCAATTTCTCTGCACATATAGAGCAGCTACAGCACCGTAACGTTTGAAAATTCACTCTCACAGCCTGCAATACACTCAGAAAGGGGAAGGATGAGGCGACAACTGCCTCAAAACTTTACAAAAAGGATGCCCCTCTCGACCACTGGGCTTTATTTTTTGATCAGCAGGAAATGCAGCTTGCCTGAGGAGAAACGGTGCTTTATAGTGAGAAGAGGGGAGAGAAGGGAGAGTACAAAAAGGTGCTTCCAATATCTTTCACCCTCCTCTCACCCTTCACATTAGCATGGCCAAGAGAAGTGTTTTCCCCATATATATTCCTGCTGTCTCCTTCCCCAGCCTCTCCCTACACAGGGGTAACCAGCACACCGTCATGGAGTGCTGAAGGCTTCTCCAACAGCTTGTTCCTGGGGCAACAGAGCTGGAAGGGACCCAGAAAGCAAAGTGTTGCCTAGGTCTGAGCATGTTACATCTGGCTTAGCAGGCTGATAATTCACTTCAGTGGTTGTCTGTTACTACAAAAGGAGCAGTAATTGTGTCAGACATGGTTGCCTACCTTCATGCTGCTCAGCAAGCAGGACAGCTGCTAAAGTTCTTACCAATATAAACTTTCCATTTCCTCCTAGGGATGGGGAAGTTTAATTTTCCAGTCCTGCTAGTAAGTACCAAGGCAAGGTTCGTACAACGCAATCCCCAGTTACACACAGTGGCATCACACCCCTCATGATGACTTCTAACACCCTGGGTTGAGTCATGCACCTGCTGGGGCAGCACCTCAGATCCCAAAACCTGATGATTTGGTGCTACCAATGTAGCTGTCATCTCCCTCTGTTTCAGATCATCAGATAAGTAGTATCATGCACTTTTTAACACTAAAACCTCCCTTTCAGCTAATGACCACAGTGTAAGTCTCAGCATTTTAGGGTCATGAAACCTCAGGAGTAACAATTTTGTGTGGTATCAGCTTGTGCAAATAAACATTTCCTTCAAGATGGGTTTCTTGTTTCACCAGAACACTTCAGTACCAATCACTGATTTTTTTCTCCACCTCCTTCAAGCACATGCATTTAATCATTTACAACAGAAGAAAATGAGGATGTTTGAAACTAAATTTCTTTTTCCTCTGTTGTAAAGAGTTGAAAAGACCCACTCAAAAACTACTGATTGTGTTGAAAGAGACAATTTACCTGTCCAAAAAGTCAGAAAGAAGTGTCAGGAAAGAAAAACAATTTGGACACAGCAGATTGTGACGGTGTGAAAATCTACCTTCGTTCACCATTCATACAGCAGCTGCAGGGGAATGTAGCTGGTGTGTGTAGAATGGACTGTCCAATAGTTACTCCTGCAAGAAACAAAATAAATCCTAGTTCAGACTCCACCTAGGCCTAATAATCCTTTTCATTTGCAATTGTTTATTACTTTTAGACATAATTTGCACAACAGAAACTGACATGAGAAAAGTTTTCAGTAATTCACTGAAATGTGAAGTCACCGTCACAACAATTTTGTGGCCCTTTATTAGAGGCTTGAGCCTCAGGCTGATTCTGTCCCAAGCGTCACACCAAAATAGGCAGAAGAGATCCAAGTGAGCAAGACAAAAAATTATCATTATGGGTGGCCAAAGACTGCATGGTTTAGATTTTTTACAATCAGTCTTTGCTCTTAGTGATTTGGAATCAGGATTTAAAATATCTTCTGCAAAATCTTGGGGTACCAGTAGCAAAGAGAACTCCAGTCCTCTTTCCCACTGTTACATCTAGGCAACACACCAGAAAAAGATCTACATATATAGGTATACATGTGTGTATTCATGCAGATATATATGAATGTATGTTCCTGACAGATATGGGTGCACAAGAAAGGGTGGGTACGAACGATAGAAGAGGGCTTCTCAAAATGCTTGTAACACATTAACAAGCCATTTCAACAGGACCTGGCTAAAAAGTCAGAGGAATTACTGTCAAGCGGAAGAGATTGAGACTGTGAGAAGGTAAACAAAGATTTCAGGTCCATATGGACAGGTTACCACTTGGGTTTATACAACTCCAGGACTCTCTCAAAGAAATGTAAATGTTTTCAATCCAGGTCAGTGTGCTACCATGGCAGAGCAGCGCACACACACCACGTGCACCTTTCTGACACAACAGTTGTTCAGCTTGCTACACAAATCCCAAAGGAGACTAACAATTTACTGTATTTAAATAACAAATATTTTAGGGTAGAAGAGCTGTGCTTCTAGTTGTCAGCTTGAGGATCTTTACAGTGCTGAAAAGGGGGAAAAATGTACTTAGATTATTTCTAGTGACCCACATACCGCAAAACATCTGCCGACAACATGGTTGGCTTCCTGCCCAAGTTCAACTATGAGCTGTCTCCAGCTGATCATCTTTGCCCTCATGATAATCTAGAGAGTCCGCAGCAAGCAAAGGAAATAGTCAGGGATGTAAAAAGCAATTTGACCAGTTGAATAAGCACAGACTTGCATAAATATGAACACACATAACCCTAACATAAACCTGACCTTAAAAAAAAAAAAGGTGCTGTCATCAAATACAGTCTTCAGATTATGATTCTTTAGGTAAGAAGAACTCACTGCTATTTAGCATGGTCCTTGGTGTTTGAAAAACTTGTGCTGTTTAAAATTTTAGGTCTTAAAGATATGCATGTACAATATGATTAGAAAAAGCACTGGAAACAAATAAAAAGCCCCGAGAAATACCTTTTGTACTATCGAGTTCCACCATTGTATTTAGTACAGAATTATTCTGTTTGCAGAGATAGGAACAATATTTCTGAAAACATTTGCATTCCATCCTTCTATTTGCATCACAAATGGTGTTACCCTGTCATGCAAACACATTGATGTAGGTTGACTATCAACCTCCCCTTTCATTTTTTATAGGGGGTGTTTTTTGTGGGTGGGTGTGGGGTTTTTTTTGCTATTATTTTTATTTAAATCAGTAATTACTCCCAACTTACAAGTTTTTTGTGCTTTCTTTGCCAGCTAGGGCAGGCTCGCAGCTGGACCTGTTGTTTGTGAACAGAGAAGGACTGGTGGGTGATGTGACCATCCTGCACATAGAGATCACAAAATGATGAGAGTTTTTGATTCTTGGAGAAACAAGGAAGGGGGTTAGCAGAACTGCTACCTTGGAATTCTAGAGGGCAGACTTTGGCCTCTTCAGGAGACTGGTTGAGGGAGTCCCTGAGGAGTCAGTCCTGAAGGGCAAAGGATCCAGGAAGGCTGGATATTCTTCAAGAAGGAAATCCTAAAGGCACAGTAGCAGGCCATCCTCATGTGCCAAAAGACCAGCTGGCAAGGAAGAAGACCAGCCTGAATGTACAGGCTGGAGCTATGTACCTATGTACCTATGATTGGAGCTCAAGTAAAACAGGAGAGTTTATGTCTTTTAGAAAGGAAAGGCCACTCAGGAAGACTACAGGGACATTGTGAGGTTACGCAGAGCAAAATTTAGAAGAGCCAAAGCCCAACTAGAACTTAATCTGGCTACTGCCATAAAAGATGATTAGAGATGTTTTTATAAATACATTAACAACAAAAGGAGGGCTAAGAAGAATCACCATCCTTTATTGGATTTGGTGGAAAATGTGAAGACAAGGAAAAGGCTCAGGTACATAATGGTTTGTTTGTTTCAGTCTTTAATGATAAGACCAGTTGTTCTGAGGGTACTAGGCCCCCTGATCTGGAAGACAGGTATGGGTAGCAGAATGAAGAACCTAAATTCAGGGAAAAAAAATGATCAGTGACTTGCACACTGCTTAGACACAGACAAGCTGTGGAGCAGGATGAGATCTACCCAAGGGTACTGAGGGAGCTGGTGGAAGTGATGACCAGTAGTCCTGATCAAACGGGAAGGTTGACCAAGGTGACTGGAAGTTGGCAAATGTGACACACATTTACAAAAAGGTCCAGAAGGAGGATCCAGGGTCTGTAAATCTGACCTTGGTGCCAGGAGCAGATAATTTTCATTGCCATCACAGAGCACTGTGGACATACAGGCGTACAGGACAAGCAGGGGATCAGGTCTAGCATGGGTTTCTGAAAGACGGGTTCTGTTTGAGTGACCTGATCTCCTTCTATGACAAGGTGACCTGCTTAGTGGATGAAGGAAAATCTGTGAATATTGTCTACCTGGACTTTAGTAAAGCTTTTGACACCCTTTCCCGCATCATTCTCCTGGAGAAACTGTTTGCTCATGGTTTGGACAGGTGCGCTATTCACTGGATAAAAAGCTGGCTGGATGGCTGGGCCCAGAAATTGCTGGGGAATGGTGTTACATCCATCTGGTGGCTGGTCATTAGTAGTGTTCCCCAGGGCTCAGTAATGGGGCCAGTCCTGTTTAATATCTTTATAAATGATCTGGATGATGGAACTGAGGGCACTCTCAGTCAGTCTGCCAAGTTGGGAGGGACTATTGATCTGCTGGGGGACAGGAAGTCTCTGCAGAGGGAGTCTGGACAGGCTGGATCAGTGGGCTGAGGCCAACTGTATGAGATTCAATAACTACAAGTACTGGCTCTTACACTTGGGTCACAACAGCCCCGTGCAGTGCTACAGGCTTGGGCAAGAGTGGCTGGAAAGCTGCTCGGTGGAAAAGGATCTGAGAGTGTTGGTCAATAGCAGCTGACCATGAGCCAGCGGTGTGCCCAGGTGGCCAAGAAGACCAGTGGCATCCTGTCTTGTATCAGAAATAGTGTGGCCAGCAGAACCAGAGAAGTCATTTTGACTTCTATAGTCAGCAATGGTGAGGCCAAACCTAGAATCATGTGTCCAGTTTTGGGCCTCTCACTACAACAAAGACATTGAGGTGCTGGTGTGTGTCTGGAGAAGGGAAACAAAGCTGGGAAAGGGTCTGGAGCATATGTCTGATGAGGAGCCACTGAGGGAGCTGGGGTTGTTCACCCTGGAGAAAAAGAGAACTGGGGGAACCACATTGCTCTCTACAACCACATGAAAAGAGGTTGTAGTGAGGTGGGGGGTCAGTCCCTTCTCACAGGTGATAAACAATAAGACAAGAGGAACTAGCCTCAAGTTGCACCAGGAGAGGTTTAGATTGGATGTGAAGAAACATTTGTTCGCTGGAAGGGTTGTCAAGTGCTAGAACAGGCTGCCCAGGGAAGTGGTGGAATCACCATCCTTGGGAGTATTTCAAAGACATGTAGATGTGGCTCTTAGGGACATAGTTTGGTGTCAGCTTGGAAGTGTTAGGTTTATGGTTGGACTTAATGATCTTTTCTAAGCCATATGATTCCATTCTGTTCTATTCTCTGTCCCTACATTCAGGTATTCATTCTCCTTTTTAGAAGCATCAGATTGCTTAGAACACAGCCATAATCATACCTGATATTGTTCAAATTAATAATCACTCATTTGTGATCATAAGGGGGTTGTTTTGTACCTTGTATTAAAGATATAAGAAACCTTGTCATGCAATTCAGAAAGACATACAGCAGTCTCTCATTTTAGTGTTACCAGTAGAGAATACATGTAATTCTGTTGCACTTTTTATTACTATCACTATGACTATTGTTTCTGCTCAGTAAAGGCCAAAGGATACTGTGATTCAAGGGCAGGTGAGGATGCTCAGCCACCTCTCATTACAGTATTTTCTGGCCCAGAAGAAAACCTTGAAGATTCCCCTGAAATTACTGAACAGACAGTGCCTGTACTTGGGTGAGGGCTTGTTACAGACAAACTGTTTGGATGATTTAAAATACAAGTATATAGAAATGTAACAGGAAAAAATGTAACAGCAAGCGACAGAAAACATGATCCCTTAGGTGCCGTAGCTGCAGGCTTAGTGACAGATGATGCTGCAAAATGGCTTCAAGATGGGATATTTACGAAATTGCTTTATGAGAATTTTACACTGCTAATCACAAGGCTCTAATAATAAGTCTTCCCTTATTAATCGAAATCTAAGTACTAGCTCACATTTTCAGACATTGTCTTTGTTAAAGTCTGTTAGAAACTTGTAATATTCCTTTTCCATTTCTAAACCTCACTTCACATCTGACAGTTTCAGAATTGCCTTAGCCCTCCTCAATATACTAGACACAGAACTCCTCATTTGATTAATTCTAATAATTTTTAGTCATTATTACTTTTTAACATATATTGGTATAGCAGATAACTATTATTTATAGCTTTAATTTGTGTCCTGTTTGGATTGTACAATCACAGGGCTAACTTGGCTATCATTATTATCATATTGTTTTATACCGCTCCTAAAATTAAAATCCATTCTTGTCTTTAAGTGTTTTATTGTACTTGTCTTTCTTGCTTTGCATTGCATAGTCCATGATTAATTCTGTTAGCCAAGTGCATATGGCCTACTTGGCTATCATCCATTATCTTCATCACTGTTGCCTCAAAATGAGCACTTTATTATTACCTTTTTCATCTTTCCAATTACCAGATGTGCTTTTGCATTCCCATACTTTTCCTACTAGGCTGAGATCTACATTTAGAGTAAAAGTCCCAGCTCATTAGTCATAGAAGATTAAATGATTTTTCCCTGGCTAAATACAGAAAATTTGAGGGTCAGTTTCCAGTATTGTAAAGAAAGGTAACTTCTGAAAAACAGAATAAAGAATATCTGGTTGTTCCTCTAGAAAGAAAGCTTCATTTCTTGTCAAAAAATTGGTAGTTTGGTAGAGGATCAGATTTAGATAAAAGGAAAACTCCCTCTGCAGATCCTGCAACTACATTTGATTCAAGCATCTTTCTGAAGCCTCAGAAGTCTTATCTAAGCTGAGGTTTGCCCATACCTGCCTATCCTATAACTGTGATTTCCTGGAATGCATCCCCCATCCGACCCTCAACAAAAAAAGACAAAAACAAAACAAAAACAAACAACAACAAAAAATCCTGAAAAGCTACAAAATGCTGGCGGCAGCATCTCTCACTGTAAAAAGCCTCTTGCAAGGTTTTCATTCTAATTTTTCAGGTTCAGACAACATAGTCTGGTTCAGTGGGCCAGCACCTGAACACTTTTCTGACTGCATTCAAACCCTCAACCAGACAATGTTCATTTAACCACAAAGTTAGCTGAGCTAAATGTGGCATACAGTAAAAAACCTTGACAAAGTAAGGATAATATCTCTTGTTTTGTTGTTCATTTAATTTATATAATTTAAAGAAAATATGTACCTGTCCACCTAACACCTCAGTCCACTCTAGTATTATTTCTCTAAGTGTCTTAAAAACCATTATTCTTTTTTTGTTGTTGTTGATATTTTTATAGTTACATTATTGAACATAAAAAAAATCACTAGAGAAATATTTTATACATGGCACAAACTCATCTTACGGCATAGGTATTTCTAAACGCCCATGATTTTTTTCTGTTTAAGATCTTTGATTTTAAAAAGTAATGAAATAAGGGAATATCTCACTCTCAAACCTTTGTACTGTAAATCTGTTTCTAGGCAAGGACCTACTCACTGCCCCACAAAGCAGTGTTGGAACCAGACCTGTGCATGACCCGGGGAAACAGAAGGGAAATGTTGTAAGATAAGTAAGAGAGGAAACTGGCAGACAAGAACATGCTAGCTTCTGTTTTCTGACCTAAGTATGCTGCTTTGGGCATTTCAGAAAAATCTGTTAATAATCACTATGAAGGAGGAAGAAAACATTACAACATGAAAAAAATCACACAAAGGGGTAAAAGAATGTAGGCTGAAATGTTCAGAAATTATTAGAGTTACGAGTTTCAAACCTCCCTTGATATTCTTATTTTCAAGGGACAGGCATCTATTTCCCAAAGCTTGCGTGCCTGAATAAAGACAAGCAGAGCACCAAAAACGTAGGACCTTTGAAAGTTGTATAGGCCAGGCCAGGTCAGAAGAACTGTTGAAGTGCTGCCACTCACAAGAAAACTTGCAAGGTTCTTTAGTGCTCTGGCATTTAGCCCAAGATTTTAAAATTATTTTGGGGGACTTAATTGTTCAATTAGGACTGTAAAATTAGCCCATCTTATGCTGACCACAACCCCTAAGGATCAGATTCTTTTAATTGTCCCTTTTTGAGTAACTCAGAATTGAGGCTATCTTCTTCCCCTAAAGAAAAAGCTTTGCTCCTCAGGCAAATTCTTGTCCTTGATCTCACTAGATCTGATGTTTATACCTTTATGCCTCTCTATAGCCTCTTACTCCAGGCATAGTGACATTTACTTCAACAGAGCTCTGCCCAAGTGTTGTGCCGTAGTGACATATCCACACTTGGTTCTTCTGTGACTGCAGAAGTAAAAGATATCCCATATGTATTAAGATGACAGGGCAATGTGTTGAAAACTTTTACGTATGAAGAATCTTAAGATACTAGATCAAAAGAGATTGCAGAAATGATAAATGTCATTTATACAGTGGCAGGTTAATATCATGACAACGTCTGGATTTTCATCTAAACATCTCCGGGAAAAGTTTGACAAGTCTGGGATAGTATGGCATGGCTATTTCTCTCATTTGGGCTGATATTTACTTGATCTGCTCTTAGCTTAATAAGTGTGCTCTGAGCAGAAGAGCAACTCTGCATCTTCCCTCCTGGCAAAAGATACACAAAATACCTTTTTATCTCAATGAACAGTTTGCATTTTTCTGCAGGAATTTGAAACTTGCTATTGCTAAAATATCCTCTCTATCTTTTGGTACTGCGATTGTATTAGCAATGGCAGATTGCCTTCGGTAACCCTTTGTTCTGAAGTTTTAGTAACAGTGTCTGGATACAAAACTTTGTCATATTATGTTTTGAAGATTTTGCAGCAGCAGAAAGCGGAGTGTGTCTGTGAGCATTTATAATGGAGAAAAGCTAAGTGATAAAGTGCACCTTTAACATAATGACAGTAATTCAGTCTCAGACAGTGAATGCTATTATACCCTCTTTTAAAGACTAAAATCAGTCAATTGAAATGACAATTATGATAATTCTCATGTAATGAAGATTATTTTGAAACAAAAATCTTTTTTGTTGTGTGTGCCTGTGAATGTGTGTGTATTTACTGGACTCCAATAAAATCTCAAAATTTTGCTTGACCGGAAATTCAATACAAATATAATAGTATTTTCTAACCATTCTGTTGGTTTCAGTTGATATTTAGTGAAAATTGATTTCGTAAAAATCTTCTTAAAAAGAAAAGAAATCATAGAATCATTAAGGTTGAAAAATACCTCCAAGGTCATCTATAAAGATACATTGGTGAAATACTCTGAGAATACAGCTTGGAGATATGGGAAGTCTTATAAAATAGTTAGTTTGAGCAGCCATGATACTTCCTCTCCAAAGCAGCCGGTGTATTTATCCTGTGTTTCATCTTAACTTTCTGAAGGAAGATACTGTGAGCTTCTAACAAACCCCATGGATAGTTAATACTGACCAATAGTTCCAGTAAATGTTAATCTAACTAGGAGTCAGCCTATGATAGGTGGCCTGTCACAGTTACCTGAGTTGAAAGAGAACATACTTATCATCTGAATTTAGTTCTTATGTGGGCTAAATTTTCAAAGAAGTCTAAGGGAGCTAGGCACCTAATCCTACAAAACTACAGTTAAAGTCCTAATTTCTTTTGGGGTCCTTTGAAAAACTCATTCTGTTTTAACAAATCAAGCACTCAGAAACATTGTAGAGCAATGACACAAAAGCCACAACAAAGACACACACATACTGGGAGTTCAAATGAAAAGGAAGATAAGGAAAAGATTTGCTGGGGCAAAGGGGGTGATAAAGCAGGGAATAAGTATAAGACATCCATAAGCAACTTGCCTCCATGGTCTGACATGAGTATTATATAGAACTCCTACCCTAAGAAACATTTTGTACCTAAAATACAGAAAATAATAGTATTAAGATTGTAAAACACATTGGAGAGCTACAGTTGTACTTTAATCAAACAAGGAAGATGCGTGTAGGCATAATATAGCTACACATTTTGTATAGTACTTTCTGCCTCAATCATTCTGAGCCTCATAATGATACACCTTACCCACCTCTGTAAAATACTTCTTAAGAAAACTGTTATGTAAATACTGGTAATTTTTTTTTTTTATTCAAGATTTTTTACTTTTCATTGCGCAGTTAATTTCAAAATAGAGAACTAATGATGAACCTCACAGAAAAACCCAGAGAGATTCCCTTAAGCCAGGTGACACTTTACCTGTACTGTTTAGCAATGACAAAGGATGCATTTCTTCTTTGTTGAGGGATGGTAATTAGGATCAGGTGAATTTGTATTTTGCTTGCAGAGCTTTATTCATGTGAACTACCCTAAAAGTGGAGTTCATATTAATAAAGCTGGTTATTTCTGGTTAATAAAGATGGTTATTTCTTCTTAGACCTGACCTAGTTCTAATAATTTGCCATTCAAAGGACGCAGAACTTAGATCTTTGCAGGAAGTTGTTACAATTCACTGTGAACAGTGGCCTAAAAGGGTTGCTGTATGCAGTCAAATACATTGGCACAGTAGGGAAATGTGATCTTTTCTAAGGCTATTATTCTAATCATTTCATCTAGTCCCTTGTCCAAATATAACATGCATTGGCACAAAGTTAATTTAATTTTTTTTAATCCCTGCAACAGTACAAAAACCCATGACAAAGCAGGGTGTCGAACATGTGCTTTTAGGAAGTCCTTCATTGCCTGTTAATTGTGTATTGCAATTGTGTCAAAGTGATCTAGATGACATTGCTCTGCTGACTGTTTTGTGGTGATGTTTAATAGCTGGAAGGCCAAATGCAGTACCTGGCATTCACTTTAAATATGCCTTAGATACTGAGTAGAGTTTTACATCATGAAACACACTTCAGTCACGAACAGCTGATTGTACCCTTGCACACACTCTCGTTTCCCAGGGGTTTTTTTAACTGTCTTGGCCCTGATCCTGCCCACAAACTTCGCCCTCACTCCGCATGAGTCCCCAATTTAGTAGTGAGGATTTCATCTGGAAAGTTTGCCAGGGTGTCTTCTCAGGCTTGCATCCTACTGCAGCACCATGGCCCCAGAACCAGCTAGTGAAATACTGAGGCAGATTTTAAAAGTTGTGTCTAAGTCCTACAGGTCAAACTCTGCCCTGGTTCTTACATCAGCAATCACACAAAATAACTCAGTTTGCTGTCCTCCTTCTCCTTCTCCCTCCACTCTTCATGAAGAAAAGGAAAAAAGTGTTAGTGCTTCTTGCCACTCCAGAGAGCTGCATCATACCTGAAGGTCTGACACAAGAGATCCACAGAAGCAGAATCATTTCCCTTTTTCCCATCCTTAGCTGGTGACTAATACTAATGTTGAGGGCCCCAGAGACATATGTGTGCTCGGCAGTTGTTTCAGTGGGAGTCAAGTGCTCGGAGTCACCAGCAATCCAAGTCCATGTGGTCTCCCAGTATTTTTTCTTCAAGGCTCCTTGCGAACGTTAATTATTCCTCACAATGTTCCTGAGAGGTATCCCTACCCCTATGGTCCTGAAGGGAAAATTAAGGAGATAATTAGAGCCCTGTAATGAAGTAACATCAGATGACCTGGAGCCCAGTCTGCTGTCTGGGTCAATAGATAATGTCCTTGGACTGACTAATTGTAGGCACCTGATTGTATTAACTCACAAAAGCAGCAATTCACTCAGTGGCAAAGAAGTGATCACCCAGCAGTCTTTCCCTCTTGGAAAATTATGCCACCTCAGGTCTCTGATTCATGATCCCCATCAAATTTAACTGTGACAACTAAAGAAACTGCTGCTGCTACTCCTGTAGCAGCTACATCTGAACACCCCTACTAAGGAATGAGACAGCAAATATTCTCCCTTATTAAAGATAAAATATAACATTGCACATTATCTTGGAAAAACACTGTAAGCCCAAGACTGAAAATGGATAACATGTTACCTTCAGCATGTGCAAGATGGAACAAGTCACTGACAATTTCTGCCTCAGTTTCCTCTTTATTGAAGAAATTGTTAAACAGGACTTTAATGAGGAACTCAGTGTTCAACTCCATCTTGAGTTGGTGGCTTGAACATTGGCTGATCATACAAAGGAGCTTTGAAATTCCAGCCTGGAAGTCAAGTTTTTGGGGAAAAGAGGACACTTCACTGTCATGCTTAAGACTTACTACTGCTAGAACTGGTCTAAATAATTTCAGCTGAGTTAAAGGGATTTTAATTTAGGGATTCTGGCAGAGTTTGTTTCTTTGCTGTTATTTTTTTAATGAAGTTTATCAGTGCAAAAGCTCTAGTAGTTCTATGGCAAATGTCAGCAAATTTTGACCAAATGAGAACTTTCTGAAACTGAATTCCACAGAAACTTGTATTTTGATTTTTTTGAACCACTGTGTCATGTGGAAAAAGATTGCAATTACCTGAAGGACTAAAATTCACCAAATAGTTCTAGACAATAATTAAATGCACTCTCCTACAGGGGATATTGGTTCCATTACTATATACTTAATGTTTGAAAAAAATTTTCAGCCTCACATGTTTAGTTTTATAATTATTTTCCCTTCCTCCCTTCCTCCCTCACATATTACTACTGTCTCAGAAGTTCATGTGTATTTTGCTGGCTTTGAAAAAATGTTTAGGGACACTTCAAAGAAAGAAAAAAAAAAAAAAGTCAAAACCAAAACCAAACCTCAGATATTACTGTCTGTCTCATATGCTGAAATGCAAAGCAATTGCATTTCATCAGAAATACCTGCTATTCCTCCTCTATTACAGGCACTCCTCAGTATAAAAATTCTATTTGAAAATTTAGACAAGCACTACATTCTGTAGTCCTGAGTTTTAACAGAGTAACACAATGAATTTCAGATACATCAGCATAAACATGAGTGCAGATTGCCGGGGTTTGTGTGCAGCTACATCCATCCTTCAAACTTTTTTTAACCTACCTTGTGGCTAATGACCTCAGGTGGGAATATGAGAGTATTGCATTTAAAAAGCAGGAAACTTACAGGCAGAAGCGAAATGTAGGTTTTCTGCTGCTCTATATCCTCTGAAGAGACAGACCAAAATCAGAAACTTAATCAGAACACCTTCAATTTATTTTTGCTGGAGTTGGACTCAGCAGAACAACAATTGCTTTTTGATTTTCTATCACAAAATTCTGACAAAAGCAAAACACGGTGTTGGACACTGACTTCTTAAACACTGTAGAGACTGAGCATTCTGCAACTGATCTGTGCTCTTTCAAAGAGGACTTTGTTTTGTGTTCAGCTTGACACCACATCCCTGCCTGAGATGACAGGAGAGGGATCCACACTGCCTGTTCTAGAAGCATCTCTCATTTCAGGGCCCACAGTCACACCAACCCCAGAAGGACCCAGAGCTTCTAAAGAATACCAGCTCCCACCAGCAAGCTCAAGGCATATGACTTCTAATGACCAGATTCATCTGCTTTTTTCTGCTAAATTTTGCCAACCCAAGAAACTGTTGTTTTCGGGTTGCTCTGAGACCAGATGTCTTTAAGGCACTGGGAAACAACTGAGAGATCACCATTAAAGATAATAAATTGATATTGTATTAAAAATAGTAATAGAAGTCACATAATTTTGCATTTTCATACACTTAAAGAATGTCAATTTACTGAAAAAAATAACAGTCCACTTACAGCCAGCTGAGTGAGCCAATAATAATGATGTATTTTACAATATATGAACTTTGCCATGTGCTGTAGAGGTATCAAAAAATCAATACAACTAAATTGACAAGTTTGTCAATGATTGTAATTAATTTCCTTTTTTGTGGTACTTCACTAAACTGAATTCCACAGTGTCACATTAATTAATATCCTACTCAAATGGTCTGCATAGATGGAAAACAACTAGGTTATCTCTGGGCACTGTCAGTGCAAGGTTTGTATTATAAGCAAATTAAAACAGTGGAAGATATTCACATGTAGCCACAAATTATTTACTTACTAATTTAATTGCAAAGGCTACTCTTTGAAGTAATCAAGGTTAAAATTTCCAAAAGACACCAGTCGTGATGGATTCTTAACTGGACTTTCAGGACCCAACGTTTTCCAAAAATGTATACTTACGACATTTCAGAAAATCTGTGTCTATCTGATGCAGAATTGCAGTCTTTGACCAGAAGCAGGCCATAAGACCCAGAAATTTATTTATAAAGTAACTAGCACACTGACTAAATTGAGTAGCTTGTCTCATAGAACTTGGAGAACCCAAAAATCCAGGAAAAAAACTTAAACAGAGTCATAGGGGAAAGTCCTTCACAGTTTCTGTATATAAACTCATGGAGATGCTCGACTTAACATTATAGAGATGCAAGGTAAAGTTTAGAGGGCTGGACTGCGGGAGTTATGAAACCCTGTGAAGGTGAAAGGCATCAGGACTTTTGGCTATGAGATGCATCTATCTTGTCTTTCTAGTCTTTAGAGGAGTTGGTGAATTTAATTTGAAAGACCCTTTGATTTCAGGGAGTTTTTTCCCTATTTACATTCCAGACAACAAGGAGTATGGGGCTTTTTTTCAGAGTAAATATTTTGTTATTTGCAATTATGTTTCTGCAGATGAAATCAAGCAGGTGGATCAGAGAGATCCTCTGAGACGGATGCTAAGGACCATGTTTTTCACCTTGGTCTTTTGGGCCATGCCCTTAATTGGAGCTCAGTGTCCCATTAATGATTATGCCTCCTGGGATTTTTATGACCATTTCAGAATTGCAGTTTCTGCCTAATGTACTGCTGAACAACAAAGAGTCCTTGTAGTCATATCCCAAAGGCCCCCCTATTAAATATACAGCAGTTCTCAATTAACCTGACGTTTAGAAACCACAATAGCTCTAAAGGCTATCTGCTTTGCAAAGTTCCTGTTCTAAACCGATAGCATTTAATTATCCCCAGTGCAATTCTGTCCATATGCAAAGACCAGCTTGCTTGTGACACTAATAGTTGACTTGTGCTCTTACTGTGACCGGGCTAACCGATTTCTGTATCCATAAGTATCAGTTTCAAGGCATTAAGATACTGAAATTAACCTTGATTGTATCTCAGAGTTCACAGTGTCTGCAGGTTTAAAGAGTAAGCACGAGTTCCCATGAACTATGAAGTTTAAGGCATTGCAGGAATTATATGCCATAGCTCTTTCTGTTAGGTCAGGAGGGTGGATATGAAAAAGAAGATTCACTAATTTCAACAGCAGTGTGGAAAGACAGTGTTGACATGTTTCCATTCTCAGTTAAGTGGATTCTACCATCTTTCTGAAACACCTGTGACAAGACAAATTTTCAAAAGAAGGCCAATTATTTAACCATAAAAATACACAAGCAACTATACTACAAAGTCAGCTTGCCAAGGTAAAATTAGGTTTTCAGTAAGGAAACTTATGCAAACTGTTATTATTTTTACATGCTCAAGAAAGATATTTTCTAACCTTGCTCCAACCTCAGTTTCAAAAAGCCACAAAGAAGTGTATTTAGCTGCTGATCCTCTGAATTTACTCAAGAGAGTAGAGATAAAGTACATAAGGTCTGCAGAGGTTCGAAGTAAATGGCTCAGCATCAGATTTATATTTACACATGTCTAGTAGAGGAAATTTAAAGCGTTCCCTTGTTCCTTACCTGAATTTCTGACTTTTAGGCTCCTAGCATGGTCCTAAGATGCTCCTAGGATGCCTTTCTTGCTGGCTGATTCTCCATTTCAGTTGGAAAACCATATCATGGGGAAGAAAAATGTCATTCACTGGTAAAAAGCAGAACAGAGTGACATTTGCAAAGTTGTGAGAGAGGGGGATAAACAAACAAACAAACAAAAACAAGGAAAACCCCAAAACCAACCAAACAACCAAACAAACAAACAAAAAAGGAAAAATTAAGACATGAAAGCAAACAATACATCCATGCTTTACCAACACTCCCATCATTCACCAGCACCTGGGCTTTCTTTCTACCCACTGCAGCAAAACTTCCTCTGAGCTTTCAAAGATCAAAGAAAAACGTAAAAACCTGAACATTTTAGTAATAAATAAAATAAATTAAAAAAAAAAAAACATGGAAATTATCTTGTGGGAATAAAATTTGTTTTCAGATTGTTTTTTAGCAAAAGAAAAACAGCTGCCAAGTACCCTGTCAAGGAAGACACAGGCCTAGTGGCCTGGGCACTGTAGTGAGTGTCTGTGGAGATACCAGCTCAGAGCAATAGATTTCCTGCATGAGCCCAGTGCCAAAAACACCAACTGCTAGAAAAACATAAGGATTAGAAACTTTGATTTCCTTAAAAATATAAATTTAGTTCATGTTAGTAAAGTATAAGTTTGAAGATGTATGCTAAGGGAAGCAGAGATTGGGGGTGAGAGGGAGCATAAGTGATATTAGTTCTGAGCTGTGATCTGGTACATTCCTATGAATAGATCAACTTTGAAATTCATTTCACTAAATAACTCCTTCCAGCCAATAGCTTTTGAGTTCTGATTCATCATCCCAAAGCTTTAACAGATGATAAGGCTAATGTGAGGTCCTTTCCCATAAATAAGGTCCAGCTGAGTGCAGAGAGGTGTAATTTTTTCTAGAGAAGGAAAAACCTAGGCTAACCATACAGAATGGAACGTTACTCATCACTGATGGCTGGAAAGTGCCTCTTAGTGAGAAGGGGAGGACAGGTAGAAGTTATCAATATCTCCAGGATCTTTAGAATGCAGAAAGAGGGGATGGCATATGGGATCCCTGGTGTGGTCCCCCCAGGGGAGATCGGGGAACTGGAGGTGTGTATTTCTGCTCTGCTCTTGCCTCTTTTCCCTCCACTGTCCTCTTTCTTTTCCTCTTTTGCCCCTCCTTCTGCTACAATATTTAATACTTTTATATATGTTTACAGCTTGCTGAATTAATTAATCAACCTGGCAGGGAGATATGCTGTTTAACATCTTTGCTGGTGACATGAACAGTGGAATCAAATGCACCCTCAGCAAGTTTGCCAAGACACCAAGCTGTGTAGTGCCAGTGGAGGGAAGTGAATCCATCCAGAGGGAGCTGGACAGGCTTGAGAGCTGGGCATGTGCTAATCTGATGAAGTTTAACAAGGCCAAGTGCAAGATCTTGCACGAGGGTTAGGGCAATCCCAAGCACAAACACAGGCTGGGCAGCAATGGATTGAGAACAGTCCCAAGATGAAGGACTTGGGGATGCTGGTGGATGAGAGGCTGGACGTGATCCAGCAATGTGAACTTGCAACCCAGAAAGCCAAATGTGTTTTGGGCTGCATCAACACAAGTGTGACCAGCAGGTCAAGGGAGGTGATTCCTTCCCTCCATTCCACTCTTGAGACCCCACCTGCAATACTGTGTCCATCTCTGGGGACACAGCATAAAAGGGATGTGGAGCTGTTGGAATGAGTCTAGAGGAGATGAAGATACTCAGAGGGCTGGAGCACCTCTCCTATGAAGACAGGCTGAGAAAGTTGAGATCGTTAAGCTGGAGAAGATGCCAGGGACCCCTTGTAGCAGCCTCCCAGTACCTAAAGAGGGCCTTCAAGAAAGAGAGGGACTTACTTTTTACAGAGGCATATAGTGACAGGAAAAGGGGTAATGGCTTCAAATTGAAAGAAGGCAAGTTAATATTAGATATAAGGAAGAAATGCTTTACTGTGAAGGTGGTGAGGTCCAGCAAGATGTTGCTCATAGAAACTGTGGGTGCCCCATCCTTGGAAGTGTTCAAGGCCAAGTTGGATGGGGCTTTGAGCAACCTGGTCTAGGGAAGGTGTCCCTGCCTGTGGCATGGGGGTTGGAACTAGATGATCTTTAACCATTTTAGGATTCCATAATCTCCTTCTTTTTGCTGAAAAGTTTTTATTTTTCTGATGTTTTCAGCATTGGATCTACTTTCCACATAATCACATGAGGTGAACAGCAGAGGCATATAGCCAGAAGGGGAGGAAAGAGCCTCCAAGAATCAGCCATGGTAAACTGTAAGTCTAGCCCACAGTGACACACAAAACAATGCCCAACAACTCGCTCCTGTTGAAAGGAGGTGCTCCCTCTCTTGGGTCAGTGGCTCTGATGTCAGTATGACTCAATTACAACTCAGTGTGATGCCCCAAAAGGCGCAATGAAAACTGCTTAGAGACAGTTTTGAGTCTTTAAGCAGCAAAAGGTACTTATTCTAAACAACACTGGGAGCTAGCCAGCTCATGCTGGAAAAACTAGCCCAAAGTTATCAGTGTAAAGTTAGGTATTTATACAGGTTTTAGTGAGACATTATATCATCTTTCCTGTATATTCATATTATTGCAACATTTCATTATAATATTCATAATAGGTGGAGTTTGGGCAGAGTCTGGGCAGAGCCTTCCTTTTGGGGTGATGTTTTGGGGGTCGTTCCTGTTTCTTCAGTCTCAGAGTTTTAGGAGTCTTCCTTTCTTAGTTGGCTGTCTTCTTGATGGTGAATTTTGCAAGATTTTGGACTCATGCCCCTATTTCGCCCCTTATCTCCTAAGGAGGCTTCCTTATGTCTATTTAGGTATATGCATTAGCATTTTTGGTGTTCTTTATTTCCCTGTGTTCTTCCTTTTTGTTCTTTGTGTTAGTGTGTCAGTATTCTTTGGCAAGGTGTTATCTTCTACTAGCCTTGAATTCTGGTTCCTTTAGTTCTTTACCCAGAGCTTGCTTTCTGAGTTAACTCCTTTAGGGCCCTGCTCTGTTTCAAGTGGAGAAATACTTTACTTTTTGTTTTTGGCCTAGTTAAACTGACTAACTGAAGCATCCAACAGAAGTCAGACTCATCACAAAGAAAATAACAGATGTGCAGTGCTGGGACTGGCCAGGAGTTAAGGTACAAGAGAGTTAGGCTCCACTTCTTGACAGTGATGATCTGATACTTTGGCTCAAATAGTCCTGAAAAAAATGCCTTGGGACACAGAAAACTGAAATGACTCCAAGTTAATTCCAGTGACAATTTTGGTGAAGTTGCATCTCACCATTACCAAAAAAAGAAAGTCCCACTAAGCCAACTAAATTGGTGGATCAACAGGGATCAAACCATGAGATGCCAAAAATGTTTTTAACTGGCTCAGAGAGGTGACTTAGCACAACAAAATATAGAATAATTGTCAAACTAGTCCATGAGTGTCGTGGTTTTGCCCACCAGCCCATCCCTGGGGCTGTGAATGGTTTTGCCCAAGTAGATTTCCAGACAAAACCCAATCAAAACTCATAGTGACACCTTTGCTAATTACATATTTAAGAAAAAACGGAAGAGAAGGTGGATT
>JAYRBT010000177.1:50353788-50369023 GCA_036023395.1 Myiotriccus ornatus | reverse complement strand
TTTGCACTATCAGGGTTCATGACTGTTGCTCCCCTTTTCTGCCTCAACACACCCTGGAGAGGAGAGTTTCCTTTTCACTGAATTTCTAAAGGAGTTATGGAGAAGACAGAAAAAAAAAAAAATATAGAGGTATAAAGAAGAGCTGTTCTGTAGGAAGTTATTTTGAGCATTTTTAGCTCTAACTTTGCCAGAAAAGGCTCATCCCATCCGTCCTTAACTTATATAAGCCCTGAACATTATTAAACCATGAAGCTGACACAAGATTATTGTGTAAGATTATGACCAGATCTTGAAAGTTCATTTTGTTTCAGCTCCTCAGTTGGCATATGCTTAACTGCTTTGCTTGCTTCCAAATTATGTCTAATGTCCATTGCATGTGTCATATGGCAAACATCAGCCAGTTCTGCGAAAGCTGTTTCTAAACATGTTTTGGTTAGATTGTTTTTGAGTCAAGTTCATTTCCTCTGCCAAATTTAAAGTATAGACAGCCTGACACGTATGCAGCATTTCAGCTTCACGGTCAATGGTCTTCATTCATTATTCGGGTGTGAAAATAAAGTGTAAGAAATTAAATGCTGCTACAGCCTTCCCTACATCTGAAACTAGTAATCAATGTTTCTGATGAGAATATTGTGGGTTTAGTGCATATGCAAAGAAAATGGAAACAAAAGCAAATGATAGAAATGTATGAGCCAGGTAAAAATAAAAAAAATTAAAAATAAAAATTGCAGTACATTTTAAGCGGTACATCTCAGACCTAAACTCTTTTCTTCTTCGAAAGAATAAAGATTGTAGGGATATATTTGCCATTTTATACTTTTGAAGAGTTCAGAGAGCCATGGCTAAATAAATCTCCCAATTTTTAAACTAGCAGAAGAGTAGCAAAGATGCTGACTATGTACTATTCATTAAATAAACTAATACATTTGACAGCTGAACTGAGAATCTTACTGTTACTTCCAAACTTGAACTTCGACTTGACCTAATCCCATATCAAATGATAACAGTTTACCATCTGTCCTTGGCCAGCCCAGTGGAAGTCTTCAAAGGATAGATTTAATAGTATATAGTTTGGCCTTGACATACAGACTGTATCTGTTCTTACTTAAAGAACAATAAAACCTTGTATTTATTTTTTTTTTCTTCTTTTTTTTTTTTTTGACAGATGGAGGGCTGGTGTCTTATTCCATTCTGCCACCCCATCTGGACGCCTTAAATGTGATACTAAGGGAAGCATGGGGTGAGCCCACCAAAAGCTTGGTTCAAGTTGAGATACAGTGAGAAAGGAAAGAAAGTAGATTGATATCTATTTTGCATCATGGCAGAATAAAGGCATTTAAGGCTGCCATGGGGGAATGTGAAGAAGAAATCAGCTATCAATCGCAGAATAAAACAATGCAGCATTGGAGTGCACTGTAAGCTCTCAAAGAAGTACAGATGCTTCATCAGCTGAAAATAAACATTTTTGTCAGCCAATTTATGTGTCACGTTGTAAAGCAGCAAACCTCAAGCCTAAACATCACAGGAATCACTTTCTGCTTACTGTTCCTCCTGAGACCTCACCACAGGAAAACCTTCTTTGGGGAGTTCAGAGACTGTGTTTTACTCTCACTGCCAAATTAACTGTTTGGCTCTTTTCTATATGATTTCTTCATTATAATCAAGAATTCAGAAGGTTTTTTTGTGAAACACTTTAATATAGCAATGGCAACTTTTTAACTCAGAGTAGCAGATTTAGCTGACATTCTTTAAGGGCTGAAGGCCCACTAAAATCTGAGCTACTATCTGTTTAACATTGGGCAAAGGATTGAACACAGTATTTCCTAAAGAGAACATATTTTTCTTACTATGAAAATGTAGCAGAGTACAGTATGATTACAAATACCCTAGCAATGCCTGCTGACTCCTTCATTTGCAAATGCTTTGCAGAGACAACCAAGGATGAGGTCTTCTCTTTTCACAACTCTGAAATAACTAACGTATTCAGCAGTGCTATAAAATAATAAACAGCAAATGGATTTCTATTTTGTGGTTATTCAGAATTTACGCTGGTCATTTACATATGTGAACTTCAAAGTTCCACTGAATTGCAGAACAGTGCAGCAAAACCTTATCACTGGTGGGACACTTCCATGTCAAGTGATGTCCCCGTTCCTAGAAGCAAGAGCTTCAGTCCTCAGTTACCTCTAACCAAATACTTTCAGCCTAGACTGTGCTGACATTAGGAAATCTGTGGGAAGAAATGAGGATGGCAGGATAACACAAAGGCAAATTATCAACAATTATTGGGAATTTATCCCACCCTGATGCCTGTATCCCTCTGTAGATATGAAAAAACAACATAAATCCCTTTCCTCCTAGCAAAGGATGTTGGGTTGCTCACCATAGACAAAATTTTGTCACAACGTTTGTCTTGTTAATCAAAGCTTTGACATATCATGCCAAGCCCAGTGACCAAAGCATTGTAAAATAATGGACAGGTTTCTGTTCAGTGAATCTTTGCATAAACCCCTATAAGCTTGTTTAAGAATATTACTGACCAAAATAAGAGAAAAAATTGATCCAGCCCAAATATACTTTTTTGTTTTCTGTGACAATAATAAAATCCTTGTACTTTGTTTGAATTGAAAAGAATCATTGGGATAACTTCTGGGTTTTTTGGGGGGTTTTTTTGGTTGTTTTTTGTTTTGTTGTTGATGTTGTTTGGGTTTTTTTTGGTTTGGTTTTTTGTTGTTATTGGGGTTTTTAAATTTTTTTAAGAAAAATAAAAATAGAAAAAAAGGAGAAAAAACCCTCAGAAAATGAAAATCTAAATCCTTACAAAATTGCTGATGCTAACTTTCCCTTTCACCTCTGACTTTTATTCACAAATTGCAATGCTTAGGTAGATCACTTGGAACAGAACAGCCCTATTTTCAGTCTCTCAGGACAGCACCCCAGCCCTGAAGCAATAAAGCTATTTGAGGTATGAATATCTCCTATTGACACTGTTCCACTTTGGGAAATAAGCATTTCTTAGATCAGAGACAGAATCTTGAATGGATATCTTAAACACAAAACTGTGCAATTACTTTATATAAAATATATCTATCCTGAAAGCTCCAATGTCATCTCAGTTTCAAAATGCACTCTGGCTGGAGAGAGTACTCTTTGGCCATAGAGGAAGGGCTTGTTTTAAACCCCTGTTGTCAGTTCCTCTGTTAGGGACTATAGGATAGTGCTTCCATGGAGAACAGCTCCAAGAAGGCAATTTTTTTAGAAAATAATAAATGAACATGCATCTGCATATATGCTTCAACTTCAGTGCAGTCAAGAACTGGGAAGGGAGGAACTGAGAGAGAAAATGTCTGTCCTCTACCAGCACCTTGTACCCTCAGCATGAGGTAGACTAGCCAGCACCTAAACACCCAAATCTCCAATCCCTGCCTGAACCATGTGGGACCGGCACCTGCCAGCATTATTACGAAGTGGAAACCTTCAGAAATTGTTTTGTTCATTGGTACAGTGTGTTTATACCTCATTTCCTCTAATGGATGTTCCTCTCATTCACAAGCAAGACTGTCTGCTTTGAGATAAAACTCGCAATGATGCTTGGAGCAGCTCCGACCTGGAGGGGGGAAGGAAGCATTTTAAAGCCCTTTACCAAAGACCTCGGTAGGTTTGAGAGACTCAGTTTGCATCTCCTCCAAAGGAGTCAGGCTGGGGGATGTGTTTGAAGGCTCCAATAAGGTAGCGATCCTGTTTTCTTAATGATCTGTCCTTTCTCATCTACAGGGGAAAAGCAAGTCAAGTGTGTCCTTAAACACTGCTTTAGTAAAATGGATGTGCACTGTACACTCCATTATGACCACCATGGGAATTAAAAGTAACTTGAGCAAACGGCCCCAGCTCCATGTAATTATCTTTTGAAGACACTCGAAGACAAAAGGGAAAAAAACACCAAACTAGCTCAAGAACAGCAGAGTTTGGGGAGGGACAGGTGAGCAGCTAAGGCTGGCCACGGGCCCAGCGGTTCCCCCGTGAGCCTCCCTCTCTGCAGTGTCCCAGGCCGACGACTGGGACAGTGGGCCCCGTGAGACAGGGGGTGTGCAGGTGTCCTCAGAGAAGTAAAAGCCCTTCCGTGGGTGTGTGCAGGACAAGGCTGGAAGGTGTCGGGCTGTGTGTCTGGGCAATGCTGCCCTCCCATGGCACGTTGCTCAGCCCACTCACTTCTGAACCAGCACCCCTCAAATACTCAAGAGGCTCCTTCCTAACCCTGCCAAAAGGGCAAAAGCAGGGGGTGCGATGAGCCATCGGTTACTCTCTCAGGCTCGATGCCTCTGAAACTGTATTCCCAGATGGCTGATCCAGTTGGCAGTGCCCATACTCAGCCCAGCCCCTCATCACCAGCCACAGCCCTTTCCAGCCTTCAGGTCCCTGTTCTTCATCAGTCTCCCGGCTCTGTATCTCATTCCCCTGTTAACTATTTCAGAGGTCATGCAGTGAAGAAGAAGCTAAGAAGTGTGAGAGCACAAATATTCTTTTTAAAACAAACTTTCAAAAATGACAAGTGAGCTGTGAGAGGCCCCTGGTGACCTCCAGGGGGACTGCAGTCTGACCCCAGGCCTTGGGCCATCCTAACACTGAGCTATCTTCTTTCTGATGGAACAATGAGGTCTCCCTTACTTAAAGGTTGGCTTTGTTTTGAAAACAGTTTTTAGCTCCTTTCTTACCCACTTAGTAGCAAAGCTCCTCTTCTTTGTTGTCACAAAGTGGCTGAAAATGGCTGTAGTTGTAAGTGGCTGTAAACCCTGGCTGTAAGCCCTGAATATGTGTGAAGATTTTTTAAATAAACACACCGCTTGTCTGAAATGGGGTACAGAAGGCTTAAAGGCCAGCAAGTAGTTCAGCAACAACAGAGGCACCCACGGCTGAAATGTGGACAAAAGCCCGCAGCTACATTTTTGTGAATGCTCTTTGTGGAGAAGGAGGCTTGAACTGGGTATAGCTCGTAGGTTTAGAAGCAGCTGCAGAACATGAAGGTATACAGGAAAAGAAATCATAAATTGAAGAAATTTAGCATGGCAGGAGAAAACGGCAGTCTATTGACTATGCTCGGATTCAGCTGCGCCCTGGCTGAAAACTGCATATTTTCTGCACTTAGTGTAGTTGGCTCCATAAGGCAATCAGAGACACAGAGACACTTTTAGCTGAAGGGGAATACTACTTCTCCTTCAAATCCCTGAAATCCCTGTGAAATCACTTCTCCAGCACAGAAATAGGTCTGCCTTAAGCCACGCCAGCCAGCTTTCCAAATCCACTGTGGTCAGATCTCTGCAGTTCTGAGACAAACCAGTAGCTTTTATGTTATATAAAAGTTACCGACTTTGTGTTTTCCACATGCCTTCTCAGATGCTTCTCGAATCTGGATTGTTTCCAGTGTACGTATGTAGTTTATATAATGTTTATAACTTTATAAAGTTTTAAAAGCTTTGGCAGTCTCTCAGCCAGAGCTGTGGTGTAGGTCTAGTGGGTGTTTACAGGGCCTAAGCTGGGAAGTTTAAAGTGCTTTTGTGGACTTGTAGGTGGAGCTAAGTGGAAGCTGTATCACACATGAAAAGGATTTCTTCTATGTATTAAAAAAAAATTTTCCCTTAAACAACAAATTCCTGACTATTTCGCTGTAATCATTCAGATCACTCCTCCCGGGACTTGCAGAGCCCCACAGCTGTCTG
Source organism: Myiotriccus ornatus (assembly GCA_036023395.1). Lineage (NCBI taxonomy): Eukaryota > Metazoa > Chordata > Aves > Passeriformes > Tyrannidae > Myiotriccus > Myiotriccus ornatus. Next base: position 50,363,309 of record JAYRBT010000177.1, on the reverse strand, counting down.
AATGAGCACACAGTCTGTCATCTCCCAGTGCCACCCCAGGCCTCACAACCCTCTGACCTTCCTGCACATGATGTGCCCTGGCAGCCAAGAGGGACAACTCTGTCCTGGCACAGCATCGCCCAGTTGGTTGAGGGAGGTGATTGTCCCTCTGTTCTGCACTGGTGTGGCCTCAGCTTGAATACTGTGTGTAGTTTTGGAAAGGAAAGATATTAAGCTATTAGAGAGTGTCCACAGGAGGGCAACGGAGATGGTGAAGGGCCTTGAGGGGAAGCTGTATGAGGGGTGGCTGAGGACCTTGTTCTCTTCATCCTGGAGAAGAGGAGATTGAGGGGAGTCATCGCAGTCTGCAACTTCATTGTGAGGGGAAGAGGAGGGGCAGACACTGATCTCTTCCCTGTGGTGATCAGTGACAGGACCCAAGGGAATGGCCTGAAGTTGTGTCAGGGGAGTGTTAGGTTGGATATTAGAAACAGGTTCTTCCCCCAGAGGGTAGTTGGGCACTGGAACAGGCTCCCCATGGAAGTGGTCACTGCACCAAGCCTGACAGAGTTCAAGAAGTCTTTGGATGATACTCTCAGACACCTGGTGTGATAATTGAGGATTCTCCTGTGCACGGCCAGAAGTGAAATGTGTGAAATTCTGGCCTCCATAACACCTACAGAGTACTAGCATTATAATTAAGTTGATGACATAACCTATTCAGTCAACCATCTCATGTCCACACAGGTAATTATATTTTAACTGTTAAAGGACTTTGGGAAATTGGCAGCCATGCAAATGCTTGGTTGGTGCAGCACATAAGTTTCCCATCTTAATGTGATTAGTGTAATTCTCAGCCCAGGAGATTAGTTCAGTGTAACCTCTCATATTTAAAAGCAACTGGCCAAAAGAAATAACCCAGAATATACTCTCACTGCTCTTCATTTGTGTAATATAAGGGACTTTAGAGAAGAACCCGTATAGTTTCTGCTGCAGATAGATAGCTCCTTAGATTTGACTGAATGGACTGAGGCTGCTTTACTTCATGAGGCCTTAACATCGTAATTAAATAATTTAGCAGAGAAATGAATCAAGAACAAACACTTTTCAGGACTTGTATGAAGGACCAGGAGATGAAATGACATGAGCTTGCTGGGGATTTTATATGCAGCTTAGTACCCGACTTAGCATATCGTGCTGAGCTAGCTGAACAATGTTTCTGGTCATCTGTTTCTCTTTCTTTAAAGGGAAAAGGGTACCTAGTTCCTAAATATGAGCTTCTCCTACTGATGCTCAACACCTGCAGAATAGCTTGGGATCTTCAGAAGAAAGATGTAAAAAAAATATTATTGATCCCAAATGTTTTGTATACTCTGTTGCTGCACTGAATGAAACAATCAAATACAAAACATGTTTCTGCAAAGCCACTATGTAGAAAATTCTCTATTGTCTCTTTCTACTTTATCAAGCAGCCCATGGAACTCTTTAGAGGCCCTAGTCAATACTGTTTAAAACATCAAGACTCATTTTACACTCCACAGTCTTTGTAATTTCTCTTTCTCTCAAACAGGTAATATACTACTGGGAAGAATACCTTCCCTTCATAATTACAACACACAAAGCTTTCAACATGCACATTTCAGATCAGTGCCTAAAATTTTGAAGGCTCTCATCATCCTTCCAACACAAAGAGACTTGCCTGGGGACCACTGCTTTTACATGGAAGGATGTATATTTTGTGTCTGTTTAATGTTACAGTGAAAAATAACGTCATAACCACCTCATAGACTTACTGGTAACCCATTTCATGAAAAATCAAATCCACCTGTTGTTTATGCATAGTTTTATGATAATACAGTGACCCATACAGGGTGGCCTAGGAGCAAACTGGTTCCAGCTTGTTCCTGCCAATCATTCAACTTCCAGTGTGTATTTCCTGGAGTCACAGGACTAGCATGTGCATCTTGATAGCCCTGAAAATTGTTCTAAATCAGCTCATCATATTCCAACCCAACACTTCTTCTGATTACAAAGTTAATAGCTTGAAATGGACATTCTAGAGTTAACCCTGTGGCCTGCTAAATTGGTGACAAGAAGAGCAGCAGAATGTGGTACAGGACCTAGGCTGAGGGACAATGCCTTGTGATGCCTCAGGCTCTACTACCAGAAGCAATGTTGGAGGTAATTGTAGGTTTTTTATTTCTTCTTTTGGCCTGAAAAAGTTTGTTTTCCATAACTGACTTTCATATTCCACTTAATATGTGTATTTCTCAATTGGAAAATATCAGTGATGAGACACAATGATGCAGTTTGATCAGATACTTGGCTAATTCTCCACTTTAAAGTTTAAAGGCAGAAGGGAATTTCTGAGAAAGGTGGGCGGAACTCTTGGGACAGAACAGGTATTCAGATCTACCCAACTGCTACTTTTGGCCAGTATCTGAATCATTTACATCCAGCCCACTAACAGATTATATTAAAGTATTAAATTATAGTGTTACTTCTTAGTTAAAAAAGGGCTTTAAAATTTACTTCAGGAAACAAATGAGGAAAAATCTCAAGTGCTGTTTTAACAAAAGGTTGTACACTCAGCAGGTTTAACTAGCTCACTGCAGGCTGGCACAGCAAACGGGGCAGGAACACATAACCAGGGAGCAGCAAAAGAAAATGGAACTGTGCTACTGACCTCATGTGCCCACTGGATTGGCTTAGTTGTAATGGGAATCTACTCTCTGACTGATATCTTGCCTATCTGCAGAAACATGTGAGACAGGAATCAACAGAATGAGTTTCATTCTCCAAGTATAAGACTTGACAGGTCTGAATGTGGGTTTTAAATGCCTGAGCAGGGAAGCAAAGATTCTGGTGATGAAAACTTTCTGCAGAACAAAAATATTCCAACCTGAATCCACATATTGTAAAGCATTAAGGATGTCTTTTATCTTTGGAAATTATTTTACAGTTAACTGACTAACAACACTGAAAATAAAGCCTCTTTTAATTCTCTCTCCTTGGATTTGCAATGGGAAGGATTTAAAGAACTATATTTGATCCATTAGGTTGAGGTACTCACAGTACTGCACATTGTTTTAGTGTACTAAATTTAGTTGACTTCTGTCTCTTTCAATTACCCTTCTAAAAAGGATAGGTGAAAAATAATGTCTCTATATAATTTGGTTTGCTGTTGATTAATTCTCTTCTAGTGCTTGCTCATGTTTTGTAGGGTAGGGAGGACAAACAGCTTAAGGGGGGGAAGAAGCTATTTTTCTGAGTTTGAGCTTGTACAGTCTTCCCTTTCATATTTATATCTCATCAATATAATGCCAGGATTGTTGATAAGGACAAAAAAGTCAGAGAATGGACTGAGTCTTAACTTTGGTAAAATAGACCAACTGAAAGAAATGCTGAAGGTAAAAATAAATGTCCACAGATGCTACCCTCATCATTAATAAGAAGCCAAGCTCAATACAAGTTTTACATAACTAATCCACTGACTTGTCCCTTTTTGCCACAGCAAAGAACTGTAGAGGAATAGCATGCCCTATTTCTTAAAAGAACTGTGCTCTGCACCAGAGGTGCTCAGACATTTCAGAAATAGTTCAATTCCATTTGGTATAACTTATGTGTATGCCCTCTGTAAGCTACGTACAACTCTGAACACCACTCAGCCTCTCAAAAGGAGGTAGAAACTAGGCATGGATTCTGGGGCAGGTCTTGAACTCAGCTACTGCTTTGCAAAGGATGCAGCAGTGAGAGGCAAAGGGTTTCTCACTGTGATGTCCTCCAACCATCAAAGGGTAATCAAATACTTTGATGAGGAGGAAGCAAAAAAAGATTAATGTATTTTAGTGATCCGTTTAAATTTCCAAAATAGTAATTGCTGAACTTGACTGCTCTCAAAAACCTTCTTCTGAAAACAGAACTAAGCAGCAATGACTTGCCCTGAATTTCTGCAGAGTCTGAATGATCAAAGATCTGTTGAAGTTTTATTCACCCACTTTGTTTCAGTGTTTAGACTGGGTTGATACTCCACAAAGACAAAAAAAACCCCAGGCCTCCAGAAAGGAAGGAATTCCTTCATTCAGAGAGACACTAATTCTTTCCAACCTTCTTTTCTAACCTTTCCAACCTTCTTGTTGGAAAGGTTATAAAGATTTCTCTACTTTTAATAGTGCTTCATTAATTATCAGAATCAATCTACCACTAAAATTTAATGCAGAAAATCAGCAATCATCTTGTAATTTCATTGATTCTTTCCGAGAAACATGAAGAAAGAAATTTCGATCTTGTCATAAGACCAGGAAGAACTTACGACAGGATTGAAAAACTTTCTAGTGCATCCTGTGACAGTGCTGGTGACAGTAAATTGGGTCATACACGAGTATCAAAGGCAGAGGTGATGATTAGCAGGTGTACATGGAACTGGGACTTTCTGGAGACAAGTGTCTGTGGAGCAGATATTCTAAAATCCCTCTTTCCCATCCACCCACCAAAAAATGTCTCCTTTAGACATTGGGATGTCACCAGGAAAAGGAGAGGAAAGATCACACGTGCACCATAGCTGGTACAAACATAGTTAACTGGAACTTGCCAGCAGGTCATATACTAGAAATGTGTCACTGCTTGTGATACAACAGCGGGTGTGTTCTTGCCCATTAGTGGAATGCACCTACTAGGGCAGAGTATAAATTTACCCTTTCGGACAAAAATATCAGCTTTGGGTTGTAACAAGGGAAACAAAAGAATGGAAGTATCTTAGTAGACATTCACTGTCTTTATTTATGAGCAAACTATATAATGAATGTTGTTCCGCAGTGAAAGCTCCACTTTTTGAACAGGCAGCCATCCCTAAGACAGAAAACGGCGCTATTCCCTTTGCCACCAGAGGTTCAGATCCATGTTTGACTGGTGTTCTACCAAAATGATCAGCTGCTGGGCAAGTAATATCACCTGGAACTTCTCTAAAGAAGTCTTGGAGGTAGAAATAAAACATGCAGTTTTAAGCTGGACACGCCAGTGCTTGCTGCTGACCTACATTGGCTATCCATGCATTCAGGCAGGTTTGCTCGGGAAAAAAAAAGCTCCCAGTGGAATGTGATATGATATACAAAATGCTTTGTCCGTCTTTCAGTCTAGATACTTAAGAATTCAAGAGATAATTAGGGGCCTATAATCTATGCTGTGTCTCCCTTGGGGACTATTAATACATTAAGAAACTCAAGCACTCCTGAGAAACCATACCAAGATTATACATATACAGAGAAAACTATCATGCCTATGAAGTAAAGGAATACTCTGGTGGCTAAACATCATAGAACTGGATAAAACTGTTTTCCAGAAGAAATCGTTTCCTTGGTACATTTCATTCCCAGTTTGATGGTCTTTCAGAAAAACTAATGGAATTGTTGAAGGCAACATGATAATGTGGAAACACAGTGAACTGTAGGCTTCTCTGATGAGTTGTCAGATGTTTCTGTAGAAGTAGAGGGAAAATTAATAGAAGAGAGAGAACAATGTCTGTAGAAGCTATAAATAACTGAGGAGATGTTACAGTGGAAAAAAAGGAATCAAAGGTAAGAGTTTAGGGGAGAGTGGAAAGGAAATCCTTGTCTACAATTTGTGTCCCCTTGAAAGCTCCATGTAATATAACAGCCCCTGCCAAGCTGTGAAACCCAGCTGACCTACAATGATTTAGTGTGTCCCTCAGTACCTGTGCAGGACTCAGACTTCTGGTTCCAGGCTTTTGAACTTTGCAAGTGTGACTCCTATTAGAAGAGTGTAGCAAATAGCAGTCTGTGCTGGAAGGGGGAAGACATCAGAACAGGACTGAAAGAGACAGATGAAGGAAAGTCCCAAGGCAGATGGTTCTGTCTTGCTTTTGCCAAGCAGATACCATGAAGAGGAAGTAGCAAGGCAATGACTGTTGTAAGAAAGGACCACACCTTGAACCATCAGCCTTGGGCAAGAGGCAGAGAACCTGTCTGGAACAGCAATCCCTTTTCCTCAGCTATAAGCACAATGGTCTGTTGTGCCCTGGCCTACTCCAGTGCCTGCCAGTGCCCCAGGTCTGCTACAGCTCCCCTCATTTTCAGAGTTCTTCAGGGCAGCAGGAATTTCAAGGCTAATAATTAGTCTAGTGAGGCTAAGTACTGTCAAATAATCAAAAAATTCCTCTGAAGTGCAGAAGGAAGACGCATTTTGCCATGAAGTAAGCAAAATAACTAACAAAAGGAAATTAATTTTGCCACAGGTACTCAACTTCCCACATTCTAATATGCCAGGTATTACACAGAGGGGTAAGAAGACAACCACCTCTTGAAAGAGCTTATAACAAAGACAGTATGCAAAAAACTGTGAAGCATACATCAGAACACAAATGCACTTCAATATACTTATTTCTCACTCCTGCAGTCCCTCATTTCCTTGGTCACCATACCCTTGGTTAATCAAGGAATGTCAAGTTCAAGCCCAAGTTCTGTGGTTTAGCTTAACAGTTACTGTGTTGCAGTGTGCAATTAATTCCACTGATGAATTACTCATTCCGTGTTAGGGCCTCTCTTGCAATTTGGCTTGTAACTCAAATCTTTAAGGATAATTCTACAGTGTGCTTAAAAGCCAAAAATATCATTATCCTGCTTGCAGGCAAAGGGTACATTCTTAGAAAATATAAATTTGATTTTCAGAGATGTTGGTTACCTGCAGTTCTTACTGGCTTCCAACAACATTTTGGGAACTACTACCTCTGAAAGGTCCAGCTTTCCATATCAACAGCTGGAATCCATCCCCAAAACAGAATAGTTTCCATGCAGAGAAACAAAGTATTCTGGAAAGATTTAGAGAAAACCTTGGGCTGTACTTTTACTAGAAATGGATGACAAATTTCAGAATTGTTTTTAGGAGAGCTTTGACATGAGCAAGGAAAACAAGCAATCTGTGAGACAACTCACTGCCACACATGAACTAGCTCATGTATAAAAATAATAAAGGCAAAAATTGTTGCCAGTCTCCAAAGAGGTATATCAGGTGATACCTGGTCTGGATAAGAGATGAATTTCAAATTCTGCCTCCTTCCATATTTGCCCACACTGATTAAAAAACCACAAAGACTAGAAATTACTGATGATCAGCTGTCAGTGATAGAAGGAACCAGCTGTTAGACCACGTCCAGATATTTTCAGCATCACCTTGTCTTCTAAATTTGGTGCTGTTTACTAAATACCTTCTGCTATGGCTATTGCCAAGCATTATTAGAAGTGAGTTAGGGATTGCACATTTGCACATTCCAAAGGAAACAGCTCCACAATGAGAGATTAGTGAGAATGTAAGAATAAAGGCATTATTATTTTTTTTATAGATATACCTGTTTTCAGATAGGAATTCCTTTTCAAAGGAATTTGGTTTATTACTTACACTATTTTTGTTCAGGTTTAGCAGCAGATAGACAAAATTAGCTGGAGGGTTACTTACATTCAAGTAGATCCAGTGTTCCACTCCTCTCCTGGCAGAAAGAGAAAGGGAAGTACCTTCAGGTTTTCAAGACACAGAACATGTATTTCTTCTAGTATGAAGTAATTTCTTTTAACATTAAGCTGTGCTATTCACCAATTCCCAGAACTGCATGTTAGAGTTTGCATTCTGAACAAAGCTAAGTACCTTCCCTTCCAGGGCTTTTTTGTCTTTTTAATGCACCTCCTTGGTTGTATTTCATGTTATTGTGTTCTCGCTGCTTCTGTATAAATGAACATATTAATCCTTAATTTTCTGTGTTTCTTGCTTCATTTGCCAAGGAAGTATTTTTCTTCTCTCAGAAGCTTCAGATGCAGATTACCACTGTGCCAGCTTCTTCCTGTCTGGAGTGGTCTGGCAAAAGGAATTAGTTCAGGAAAGTTCATCAAAATGTATGTTTTCTTTTCACTTCTGCTGTACTTCACAGCTGTCTCTTTGTGTTCTCATCACTTTTCTTTTGAGTATACTTATGAAAGCCCATCACAGCAGCTAAGGTCTGCAGGGTTGGAAAGCTGACCTTCCAAGACAAGGGGTAAAAATACAGGAGGCAATCTTTCTCCCATCAAATGACAGTTCCTCCACAACTCTTTTACCCTTTGGGGTACCCCTGAGAAAATGCAAAACCTCAATTTTGACTTGTTGCAGCATTCACAATGGTAAAGAAAAAGCTGTCAGGATTCACTGTCAGCAGCTTAGGCAGCTGTGGAATTTGAGTTCCATTTGACAACACTTCAGGTGTTTGTGGCCAGTAGAACTAATGCAAGGGCATTGAAATCTGGCATGGAAGACTACATGAGCAGGGTACACGCTCCAGTCTGGAAGAAGACAGGTTTTGGTTGGGATAAGATGAAAGACAGACAACTAGAAAGAAGTACAAGTGAAATACTGCTTGTGACTTCATCATTAAAAACATGGTGTATCAACACAGAGAAAACTGGTCCATTTGTAGAATCCAGTTAGAGCTGTTGCATTTTTCTAAACCCCAGAATGGTGCTATAGAGGTATCATCCACGGAGATAAAGGCCTAAAATAAAGGAAAGAATTCATGGAATCACCTTTCTAAATCTTCAGCTGCTGAATCTTGAAAATGCCAGTGAAGAAAACTGAAATGCATGTGAGTTAGCATGCAGTTTGCATAAAGCTGTCCATGAGATTCCCAAATAGGACTCTAGGACTTTCCAAACAAATTGATAACAATACATCTGCTTTCTCTCTGCCTATGAGATAGAGCATCATGAAAATCAGTCCTGAGGCAGATAGAACAGATTCCTTCTCCCTCTGAGCACCCCGTCATTGCAAAGAGCCCAGCACCCCCAAAACATCATGGGAGGCGAAGGAATTGGCACTTACTGCCGCAGAGATTTTACAGTTTGACATTACAGCGCAGCTATCAGTAACTCATGTTTGAGGAGCACCAGCTCTGTCTTGCTTTACAATGAATTGATACACTCTGTAAACTCTAATTCAGATGTCCCACTATATATGCTAGTAAAAGAATATATAGTGGTTACTCAGACACAATCTGGGGTTTGCCTCACATCTCCAACAACGAAGCTACTGATACTCGCCTATCATCACCTATACAGGGCACTGCAAACCATCCTTGAAACATCTCATCAGCAACTGGTAGACTGTCTATTAAAGCTGTAGTAGTATTTATATCTGATGTCTTCACAACAGTAAAGATTTTTTTTAAAGCAGGAAAGTCAGAAAAAGACATTATTAGTCACACTATGAACCAAAGGCTGTTAATCTCCTGTCTACACCTTAAGAAAGAAAAGAGGCAAAAAATCTAATTTAAACAAATGCTACTAATGATAAAAAATTCAGACTGATGCTACATTAAATTACTTGGGAGGCTGAGGTATCCAGCCATGGTCTTCAGGAAAAAAAGAAAATTATAGGGTCTATCAATTAGAGAAGCAGTGCTCTGAGCCTATGTGCTGGCATGCTTACAGTTTTTTTTAATGTCTGGCAGGATGTTTTACAAACTAAACTCAGCAAGATGACAATTCCACCAGAAGGTGCTTCAGATG